>CM035591.1:89069000-90269000 GCA_020423425.1 Chrysopa pallens | reverse complement strand
GTTTTTTCAAACAAAACATTTTAACCATTTACATTTTTTGAATGTACTTTTGGTACTTTGATAAAAAAAATTTACATGCGTTATTGAAAATTTTTACTGGTTGTGTAAAGGCCATTGATTAAAAAACTGATTTTCTCGGTAAAAAAGTGAGTAAACGGTTTTATTTTCATTATAACTCGTTTTTGAGCTAACGACTTCAACAGAGACTCGCTATAAAGGTTTTTTTTACGGACTTTAATGAGTTGATAAGTTTCCTCAATAGACTTGATGAGTTTTCTCCGTATAACTGTGCGTTTTTATGTTATTGGCTTTTTTATTATGTAACCAGAAATAAAGCATATAATTCTCCTTTATTTTTTAGTAGCTAAACTGTTTTTCTTTCATTGCTTTCGAAAAAATGTGAGTTTCTCGAGTTATTCCACATGTTTAAAGTAAGATCAAGTTCGTGAATGAGCGAAATCGGTATGACAACCCATGATCTAACTTTTGAACCAGTAAATATAGATGATAACTCCAAATACAAAAAATTGTTTGTTTTTCAAAATAAAAAACTTTTGTTAGAAATATGATCTAACTTTTGAAACAGTAAAGATAGATGAAAACTCCAAATACAAAAAATGTTTGTTCTTCAAAACAAAAAACTTTTGGTTGAAACATTTTTTCGTAAACTGTTTAGATTTGAAACAATTTCAGATCAAATGTATCTTTGATCACACATAAAATTGCAATAGTTACATGTTATTAATATATGTGTTTATAATTGTATGGACTGCATATTTAGAGTATTTTACGAATGATGATTATTAAAATAAAATTGAAAATAGCAAACTTTTTTAAAAAATGTGAAAGTTTTATTGTTCTCGCGTTTTTTGCCTGTTAACTCGGAATAATATCAAAGAAAATTTCTTCACTGATGGATGACTGGCGTAAACTGAATAAATAACCTTTTCATAATAAAAATTAAAATCGCATACACTCAACAAATATTAAATTAAGTTATTCTAGAAATTCAACTTATTGTCAGTTACTCCACAAATCTGTATGTATTGCTATAATCTAATCGTGAAGCTAATCAAATTGTTTTTATTGTATTTATATATATATATATATATATATATATATATATATATATATATATATATATATATATATATATATATATATATATATATATATATATATATATATATATATATTCAAAATATTACATTTATATTTTAATAGGTTATGTTCATCTATAATTGAATTGTATTTAATTATGATAATGAAGTTGTTCAGAAAATAATATCCGGTTGAAAATAAGCTCACTTCCCCCATTCAGTGTTTACAGGTACACGCTACCTATAGGTAGGACAGAACTACATGTAATATAGTTATAAGATATTCATAAATATAGTTTTATTAGTAAACATAGTTTAAAATAATATCATTTACTTACTTAATATCTAGATATTTCATCTTATATATTTTAATAATCAATAATTGAATTATAATACCTTAAAGATATCGAATTTATATTATATACTGGGTGTTACTTGTCTATCGAAACGAAATAAAATCAATACCTTCTAAGCATAGCTTTTTGGTATTTGTCCAATATTTCTATGTCTTTCTAATAAACCTAATTTTAAAGCATATTTCGCAACAATAAAAACACGACTTAACAATAAAATTAAATTAGCGCTTTTCATTTTTTTCGACGGATTAATTAATTGTTAAAAAGTTTTTTTTTTTTTTGCTATTCAGTTTTTTCGGTGGTGGCCCCGTGTTTTACTTGCCTTAGGGTTGGAATTTGTGTTCCAAATTTATAGGAGTTCCAAATATTTATAAACATAGCTTAATAATCAAAATTGTATTCGTGATAAACTAAAATATTTATAAGTTAAATAAAAAAATATATTTGAAATGTAAAAAATAATAGAAGCGACTGTATTAATGAATTGAATTTCGATTTTTTTTCCGGAACAGATTAAAAATGAATAATTGTATTTTAATTTTTTTAAAATTATATCTTGAAATTTTTTACAGTCACTAAACATTCGGCTTTATTTGGTTAATTGGATACTTGCTTTGTTTTTTATAAACAAATACTTTATAGTAACAATTCATGTTTTTGTGTCAAAATATTTATGAAATAATTAAAAATTTTATGAAATATGAGTTGCCTATATTTAAATATTATTGAATTGGAATTCATATCAATTTCCGGTTCAATATAACTTCAAGCTTTTCATGAATTTTTTTTCATATTTCACGTTATGTATTGTATATGGCCTGGGTAGAGAAAAGGATTCTCAGTACAGACTACATGAAATTGGTAAGTAGTTCTGGAGACTGTAAGGTAACATGTAACGTCAGTTCAATTACTTAAATGTTCAGCATATTCTAATTGACCGACTATCAATGCTGGGATTCCAACCCGTAACCTTTCAGTTAAAGAAGTCAAAGGCTTAGTTGTATTCCATACCTTAGTTTGGTCGACCGCTTATCCGGAATTATTAAGTTTCGAAATTATTAATTTCATAGGGATAAATTTTCTAGAGTTTCAATTTGTGTATTAATTATTCATAATATTTTAAAAAAGAATTGAATATTGTTTTTAAAGAAAAATTTTTCTTTCAAATTTCGAGTAGTTAAAAACGATTCAGAAAATTTGTTTATTGTAAATTCAAAACTCATTTAGGTAAGACTGTGCGTACCGTATGCTTAATGCGTCATTTCGATCAAACATTCTTGCCGAAATTTGTAATTAGAAAATCTTTCAATATGTAGCCTCCTTAAATAAAAACAACAATACAGGTTATTTCAGGAGGAAAGGTAAATATTATGTGGGGTCGTTACAGTCGGATTGCAATAAAAAAATTCAAAATAACATATGTTCAATTTTTATTTTGTTTTAAATAATTTTTTTGAACATGCATAAATATGCCCATAGAATATCAAACGGCTTACACGAAACCAAAATGCACTGAATTCAGTTTTGTAATTTTTTGAAAAACAAGTTTGAACGAACTCATATGCCTTTGGTTCAATTTTTTTAGATTACATAGCTACTAACAGCTACATTTCTGTACTAAATACAAATTAGATACGTGTTATATGGAATCTTTTATTGCAATTCGTCTGTACTACCTATCACCTCCTAAAATATTTCCATACCTTCTGAAACATTCTGTATTTTTATACTGAAGTCTATACGAATATAAATTAGTTTATTAATTAAGAAAAAACGGAAATATACATTTGTAAATGAAAAAACTTTATAAATAATAATATAATAAATATTTTAAAAAACAAATGTGATGCGTTGGTCGATATGAAAAATCATAAAGAATGTGTATTATCAGGAGAGTTCAACATAGTGTTCAATACCCCAAAAAATCTATTTATCACTGGATAGCATTGTAGTCAAAATAATTCAGCTACGAATTTAAATATAATCGATGATCGTTTTGAAAATAATAATTTGATTAAGTAAGTTTCTAAACGAAAAAAATAATTAATAAATAATAACAAATTCACATAAAAAAAAAAAGATTTCTGTGAGCTATAGATCGCACTCAGAAGTAGATAAAAAGTGTATAAATTATTCGTATACAAAATTTAGAAGAAATTCTACATATTACTAAACATGATCTTAAGAGCGGACACACACTATCAGATTGTTGGATCAAAAATCTGATGTAACTAAATAACATGTATTTGATATTAGACCCCGCACACGGTAAGAGTTTTACATTAGACATTAGATTTGCTGATCAGAAAATCTGATGGTGTGCGCCTAGAATTTCTTTTAAGAATATCTTACGTTGTTGTCTTATGTAGGCCATCTGTTAGTTAAAAAATAATTATCGAATTTAAAATATTTGAAAGTTCATTGGTTCATTGTGGTACGTATCCGATGATATGTGCTTGTTTAAAATTTTGTCTGAAGTAACATCAGAAATTCTGATCCGAAAATCTGGCAGGGTGTGCGCCCTCTGTAAATGTTATATGTATTAAATTAATCAAAAATTTGTTATTAACACAAAGTACAGTAATTTAGTGGTGAGAAAAACTGCTTTCGAAACATATGGTTCCAAGTTCGAAATCAGTTTATAATTTTTTTGGAAAAAAAAATTTTTTCTTTTATAAAAAAAGTCATTATTCCCGAAAGGGAAATCTGTGAGTTGACTGTGTATGATCAATGTGTCTACCAAAGTTCGTCAAAATCAAACAAGGCGTTTCATAGTTACAGCGGAACAAACATTGATAAATACACACCAGGGATGTGCCGGATCGTAAAAAATGGAGATCCGTGGATACGGATAATTAATTTAGTTGGCAGTTTTATATTGCTGGAGGAATTCTTTATGATCCTCTACATACTAGACTTTTGGGAGAAAACACTGCCAATTTACTCATTTTAATGTACAATTTACCACTAATTAAATTTAATTATGACTTATAATTTTTTTGAATTCTCTTAAAGTGTTATTGTCTATTGAATGAAATGTTGTTGTGTTTTGTTATATCATTTAGCAGTATTATTTGATTTGAATAATATAATGAATTTGAATAATAAATTTTAATTTAGATAGTGTATTTACTAATTAGTACCTTATGATATGGTAGTCAGCTACAAGAAATACCATTTAGCTCACTACAATAAAGGTTGAAATATTAAATTTTTACTAAATATGTAATTTTTAAGAAATACAAAATATTTTAATGGGATTTAATAGTATTAATTGTATTAGGTGGATAAATAAATTTATTTACACACTTCAATTTTTGTATTATTTTGCTTAACCACTTTATTTTATTAATAATTACGCGACATGTTTCGGATGTTACTCCATATTCAAATGCCTGAATATGGATTTAATAGTATTTTATTTATACCTTTACTTATAAATTCATATAGGAAACTTATGCAAAAGATCCGTTTTAGATCCGCTGAAAAAGCAATAGATGCTGATTTTTATTTACTTGCTGATATGCTGACAAACGAAATGAAAATTCGTCTTGTTATACCATAGTCGTCATTACGTACGGCTAATAATTAATAAATAATATAATTTTGAAAAAAATACATCTCACACATTGACAATTAAAAATAAAAAATCTAATAACGTATGTATACAGTAAATTAAACGAATGCCAAAAAGAAAAACTTACTAGTAATATTGCGTTATACGAAGGTACTAACTATATTTACCATTGTTTTAACATTAATTCATTTTTGCAGCATTTTATTTTTAGTTACAACAGTAAATGGTACTGCTAGCAACAAAAATTGCTAATACTAGCAATTATTACTTAGTTTAAGTAGACACAAAATTAAAAAATTATACTGTGTACTCTCCTTTCGAATGCATCATCCTTGTAAAAATGCAGTTATTTGCTAGAAGCTGGAGGTCGTAAAGATGCATTGTTTATAGTTTATACTTTATAGTAATGTTTACAAATATGTTCATATATTTTTATTAGCTATTATTAAAAGTTTTTATATAAATAAATAAAGAAAAATATACAATACATAATCGTAACTAATAATAATAATTTAATGTAATTTTTTTATATTGTTTTGAGATGAATTTCTATTGACTTGTTTGCTGAAGTTTTGACTTGTTTGCTAAAAGTACGTGTGTATGAAGACGACGTAATTTTATTTAAAATGTAATATTTATTTTTTCTTTTAGTACTTTCTGTTTTCGATAATAAATAGAGGTTTCAACCGTTAAAACCAATCGCTGCATGGTAAGAAACAACATAGCAAAATTACAAACAATACTTAGTGCTTAAGCGTCATTTTTAATTTGCCTTCCAGTTTGCCGTTTTCATTATAACGTCGAATTGTGTTCAAATAGAGAGATTTTGCCGTACGCCACCTTATACATATTACAATATAACACGTATGTTAAGCTAGCAGTGTCCAATAGGCAGAATCACTCTAAACATAGCTCATTAATTAGTGCTCATTTAGTGCTCATTAAATGCCATTAAATAAAATTTGACGCTCAAGTGGTTTTCCAAAAAATGAGAATACTGCTAGCTTTATATAAAGCTAGTAGTTAACTACTTCCAAAAACGGACTGAATCACTCAAAACATAGCTCATTAATTAGTGCTCATTTAGTGCTCCTTAAATGCCATAAAATAAAATTTGACGCTCAAGTGGTTTTCCAAAAAATGAGAATACTGCTAGCTTTATATAAAGCTACTCAAAACATACCTCATTAATGCCATAAAATAAAATTTGATGTTCAATCGGTTTTCCAAAAAATAAGAAAACTGCTAGCTTTATATTAAGCTAGCAGTTAACTTTTTCCAAAAACGGACAGGATCACACAAAACATAGCTCATTAATTAGTGCTCATTAAATTCCATAAAATAAAATTTGATGCTCAAGCGGTTTTCCAAAAAATAAGAATACTGCTAGCTTTATGTAAAAACTGAGTAAGTATTAAAAAAAATTGTAATTAATTTTGATTAGATCCCAAAAATGTATGCAAGCTGTTTAGCAATTTAGAAAAAAAGTATTTTAATTAAAAATTGTAATTTCTTCATCATGAAAGTTCTTATTTGTTATCATGCAAATTTGTTTTTATTTGTTTAGATTTCAAAAAATGGTTTTGTTCGAAATGCGTTATAACGTCGTTTTGCCATATATTTCTAATCAACATCAACATTTTCTAAGTATAACAACATATTCTCAACACTCTATTTCTAAATAATAAAAAGCTGAGGCAAATCAGAATAAATAATGATATTAACTTATATTTTAATTTATATTTTAAAGTTCATTGGTTGCTGTGTTAATTTTCCCATTTTATTATCTGATATTACATCGATTACATGCGAATGCAATTCTACACGGTACATTATATGCACCCGATATTTACCTGGTATTTAGTGGGGTACACCCTGTACCGCGTTCATCCGATAATTTGTGCTGTGGTACTCATACACTTAATGAAAGATATACGGAACTCCCGAACCACGAATGATTCCGGTAATACTTGAACGATGCGATATGCACACTTTATATAGTTGACAGTTCAACATACTGCAAGTGAGAAGAGATAATGAAGTTTTATTTTGAATTTCAAATTTAGATTTTGGTTTCTATGGAAATGATGCTAATGTAACATGTGAGAAAAAAAAAGACAAAAGATGTTTCACAGCTAGGAACATTTTGTATTCGAAAATTAAATTGTCGTTTATAGTATTTTCCGTTACTTATTATTTATGTTTAAACCTTCCCTGAACTTTCACAAATATTTCAAGATCAAAATTAACAAAATCGGTCCAGCCATTCTCGAGTTTTAGCGAAACTAACGAACAGCAATTGATTTTTATATATATAGATTGTATTATTTGTATAAAATTTAGGTGTCCAAATTTAATTTATGCTTTTATATAATAATTGTTCGATTTTCAGCTATTTTTGTTGTTATACTTTTTTATATAAAAAAAAAATTAGAATACACAAAAAGAGAAAGTATTTTAACAAGTTGCTTAGATTCAGTTAGTTTTTGTAATTAACAAATATTAACCTTCGATAGCTCAGTTGGTAGAGCGGTGGACTGTAGAGGTAACTTTCTAGTAGTAATCCATAGGTCGCTGGTTCAAATCCGGCTCGAAGGAATTTTTTTAATTTTTATTACTTATGAATTTGTTTTTATTTATTGATATTCATTATGATTATAATGCTAATGATTCACCTTTAATAACTCCCCAATGGATACATCGTTTGGTTGAAGTTTAATAATTCAAAGATAAAGAGTAGATCTTTCCAAGCGAAATCGTCCAATCTTACATGAAAGCACATAGATTTCAATTCAATTTGTTGTTTTACCAAAAGTATAAAATTAAACTTTGAACCATAAATATTTTTATTTGACTGATAAGTTTATAACTTTTTTTTTTAATCATTAAAAATTTTTTTAAATATCTATTGGAAAAAAAATTCATGATCTGTGATTGAAATGTAATATTTATACCATGGAAAAAATTCGCTAATAGAAAAAAATCTCCGATTCATTAAAAAAAAAAAAAACATATCTTTTTAGATAGATGAATGTCCATTATAATGCTGCAAACGGTATTCAATGCATATACGTGTATTAATGATGCAGGCAGGTTGATCTCTCTATTTTTTTCTTCTGAATATCATATTATGTATGTGTAGTTATATTAATTAAATTTTTCTGATCTTTGATACCTCTCTGCTATCTTCACAATGTTTTATATATATTTATCGGACGTATGTGAAAATGATTAAAAAGTATTGCAAATTTTTTATGTTTATACTAGCCGCAACTCGGCTTTTTTACTGAATATTTTCAAAATTTTAAACAAATATTGTGACAAAATGCATATGATCTACTCAAATATTATTTTCCTATTATAGTCTCACTTAGACTCATCTTAATAATACTCTTACCCAGACATCAAGAAGGCTTCCAGTCTTAAAGCTCGCTGTGCTTGCAATATTTAATAATATTAATAAATAAGAGAAGGCTTTTCTTAATTATAAAAGTTTAAAAATGATGTTTGCTATTGTTGTGTTAGAAGTTTAAAGTGACTTGTTTATCCAGCTCTCATTCACCCAGGTTTGATGTTTAAACAACATGACGAATTGATAAAATAATGTAAAAAAATTTGGAGTATGGTTGACCCTAAAGGCCATTCATGTAACTTCCCCGAAATGCCGGAGTTATGTTAAAAAAAACACTCAAATATTTCGTCAATGATATCTTTCCAACCAGTCAACCGATTTTCACGTTCTTGACGGCGATCGACGTGGTTTTTTGAGCTTTAATAATTTTTTCATCAAAAACGATGCGAAAAGAAATGTCGAAGTTATGTAAACATTTTTATAAAAAAGTTTATGTTAAAAACTTTTTTTTTGAAATTTTTCGTTTATGATATCTCTCGAACGAAACAACCGATTTGCGGTGATCTACGTCGTTTATCAAGGTTAAGAGTTGATTAGTTTTTGGAGTTGATCAATAGAGCGGTTTAAAAGTTATTCCAAAAAAACCACATTAATAAACAATTTGCTCAGTTTTTTTTTGATTTCTCAAAATCTACTTGTTCGAATCGATCCAATAAATTCAATCTAAGTTTGGTAAAGCCCTTTCGAATGTCACCAACCGCGCTGAAATCAGTCGAACCATTCAAAAGTTAATTGGGTCTAATGGATTCTTGACCTAACTTTTAAACTACAAGAGATCGAGGAAAAAATCAAATACAAAAAATAATTGTTTCTTTCAATCAAACAACTTTTGTTTGAAACATTTTTCTTAAAATGCTTTGATTTGCCATAATTTTAGCTCCAATTTCGCTAATAAATATACATGGGTATTTAGAATATATAATATTATACTATTTATATATAATATAAATTTATAACTGTATAGGCTGGATATTTATAGTATTTTATGCGAATGCTAATAAAAAATAGCCCATATAATGATATTCAATGATATGTCCAGTATCTAAACAATTTACTCAATTAGCTGTTGTCTTTACTTCAAAGTCTAAAGTTTGTAACGCTAGCAAATATTAACCGTTTAATTTGTAAGTTTACTTCATTCAGATAAATTTATTCAGACAAGCTGGTCTATTATAACCAATGGATTTTAGTATATAAATAAACGTATGGAAAAAGGAATTAATAATATCGGATCAACATTACTCGAGCACACAATCGAACATACCGACTCACATTAAAGACATTGTTTTCCAATAACATATGTTCTGATGTTTAATTAATTTAAAATGAAATGTTGCTACAAATCAGTAGATACTAATGTTTATTTTTATCTATTGACTTCAGCCCGTATAAAAAAAGTGTAGTCTTTTTCAGGTTTTTTTTGACTATATAGTGGAATAGAATAGAAAAAAATGTTTGCCATCGTCCTTTTATATTCAAGTACATACAATAGTTATAAAAGTGTAAAGCCTAGCATACGCACTATAATCATTTTATAACTTAAAATTTATATATAACGAGTGAACATAGCAACTAACAGTGTTAATTATTTAAATACTCAACATCCAGTCTCAATGTTAACTATATATTCAGTGGTCGTTGATAACCTGGTTGTGTAAAACGACCTAAAATAAAATAAAATTAAAAAAAATTAAAAAAAAATGTTAACTATTTTTAGTCAATAATATTCATAAAATACTCTATGCAGCCCACATAGTTACTAGTACCACATAGTTACTAGTAGTACTATCATATCAATAAATATTAGAATTAGCTATAAAGACAATTATAAGATTATAATTTTTACAAGTATCTCGAGCGGTAGGGAAAATTGTTTTTTTTTTCTCAAAAAATTATGTACAAATATAGAAGAAAATTGAGAATAATATCTACATGATAAATATATTGCATCAGTGGATAAATAACAATCAAAACGAGTACATATTATATTTTACGAATGTCAGATTAATAATTTGTTTGTAATTTGTTTAGGGAAGTAAATTTTTACTGCAAATATTTTTGGTCAATATTTTAAATTGGAAAAAATAGATTATTTTTAAAAGTATTGAAGAATGGTGATAATTGTGCTTCGAGCGAAACAATAAATAAATTGTTATTATTTTTGTAATTTAAATGTAATACAGGAGTGTTATAAGTTTTATCAATAATTAGTGGCTTGATGTGTTTTAAATTACTTAATATTTAATTTAATTTTTGTAATACCTTTATTTTACTGCTTAAAATTGTATGAATTATATTAATAACCTTCGATAGCTCAGTTGGTAGAGCGGTGGACTGTAGAGGAAGTAATTAATAGTAATCCATAGGTCGCTGGTTCAAATCCGGCTCGAAGGAATTTATTATTTTATTATAGATAATAATTTTTAAATTTTTATGCTTGACTTATTATATTGCATTATTATTTTAAGTGTGAAGTTTGTAATGTTAATAAATAGTCATCACACTATTAAAATTTTGATCAAGGTGGTCATAAAATCATCTTATTAATCTATTTCCGTTTGGTTGTTCATCTTTCTGTCATTAATATAATTTAAAAACGAAAAGAAATGGGGAGCTGAAACTTTGGTGACGAATTCTAGAAGTTCAAAGTGAATTTAAGTTAAGAGCAAAATCATTCTAGAATAATTTGAGCTCAAATATGCACATATATATAATTATAGCAAATATTATTACTGTTTAAGTATTTATAATTGTATGGGCGGGATATACAGAGAATTTTAGGAATTCTTATGATCAAAATAGTAGAACCATTTATTGATATTCAATCACTTGTCGAGTATCTACACAATTAACTCAGATCGATGTTGTCTTCACTTGTAAATAGTAGCATTAACTACTTTCACTTATATTTATTTGTTGCACGTTGTTAAATAACCTTCGATGGCTCATTCGGTAGAGCGCTGGACTATAGAAAAACAATTAGAATCGTTATCCATAGGTTGCTGGTTTAATTTCAAAGGTCATTTATAATTTAAAAAGTAAAATAATTTTTGACACCGTGGGCAACAGCCATAATGCTTTAGGTGACACTCGTAAGTACTTCATCACCCGTTTATACAATTATGTATATTAGTTTATTTAATTTAAACTTAAGAGCGATTATCCTCAGCTATTATTGACATAAAATCTAAAGAGTCTGTTTCTAACAAACTAATGACTTAAATTAAATGTAATATGCATTGTATTTCTTTCAATTTTCGTACCCAAATAACTCAAAAGAAACTTTTGAAATTTGGTATGCATAATATAATATAATGCATAATTATAAAATGCTAATAAGCAGTTATAAATGTCTTTCTGAAATGTTTTGATTTAATATTTAGAAAACAAAAAATTATGCAACTTTTATTCGTTAAAAACAAGGTGTAACGTAAATATTGAAAATTATTATCTTATCGCAAATAAGTTTTTCCTATCTTCAGTAGTCAGTGATAAGAGAGGAGGAATGCAAAAGAAGATAACCGTTATTACTACGGTTCAAATTTTTTACTTTCACCTGCAGTTAGTTCAAATTTGAAAGTGAATTCACCTATATCAACCTTCGATAGCTCAGTTGGTAGAGCGGTGGACTGTAGAGGCATTATAAAAACAGTTATCCATAGGTCGCTGGTTCAAATCCGGCTCGAAGGAAATTTTTATAATTTTTAGAGAATAATATGATCATAAATTTTGGATATTTGTATTCAATTGGATGGGATATTTTCAAATATAGCAAAATTGATAATTTTAAAACAATGACGTGTATTCTTAAATAAGAATTGAATCTCATGCAAGAACCAACAATCAGCTGATATTTCTTAACAAAAACTGTAATTTGAGTGATTGATTTACGTATCTTTGAGATGACAATTTCTGAAAATAAAATTTTTTATCAAGGTTCATTTCATGGTTTAGATATTTGCCTAATATGATAATGGCTTTGTGAAATTTGCTGTGATGATGGCCTATTATATGATTTTAGTCAAATGGATTCTTCTTTTCGAAATTTCTATGCCACAGTTCCTTATTAGCCAACCAGGTACTTTTCTGAAAAATAAGAAAAAAAAAATTGTTTAGCGAAACAAGTAACGGTTATTAGCTACAAAAACAGTGGACGGTGTTGGAATAAAATAATCTATGAACCAATTTTCTTTTGACTTTATGATTTCATCTTACTAATGCTATTTGGAAATAATAAACTTTTATAGAATATATATTTTCCATATTTAATCGAGATTGAATATTATATGGTGGTTTTTTAGTTTAGTATGTTGAATGGGTATATTTGAATCCTAAAAATGTTATTATTCATTCATACCTGGTACCAATACTAACTGTTATAGAGAGTATAAAACTATAGCATACATGTCCCGAAGTATATACACCACTAAACAAAACACACAAGTTGAATTCATACCTATTTATATATGTATATTCACTATAGAGTCTGAATATTGTTCATTTTCCTGTTGGTTGAATATTATTTCGCATTAGGAAAATTAAAATGCCAAACAAAACATACTGTGTTTTTTGTACTAGAAGCTATGTACATATATATATATATATATATATATATATATATATATATATATATATATATATATATATTTAATGTTTATTTAAGAAAAAATATTACGTTTCGTGTATATAAGTGTACAGTTGAAGAATGTGTTAATATTTCCATTATATATGCTGATATTATGAAACTGGTACCTCCATTGAATCAGTAGGCCGTACACATGGGTGCACGCTAATCTTATTAGTAAGATAATATAAGCCACATTTCTCTGTTATTTAATTGGTTTTTTGTTATACATTTTTACTTTTAACTTCATTATGCTGTTAGTGAGAACAGCAATAAAAATTTAAATATTTCTTTTATTACACAGCCTCTGACGATCTAATCAGGATTTATAGTAAATTTCTTAAATGGAATAAACGTGCTTATAATAATATATAATAAATATAGATACTTAGATTTGTAGAAACTTACGAACAGGCATACAAGAATTTATACTTACAGAAAAACAAACGTAAAATTGTCTTGCATTACCTCACAATATTCAGTTTATTAATAAATTTTTGTAATACACCTTCTTTAATTCGCTTTTCGAATTACGTTTCATACTCCTTCATGCTTTACCTGATTTATAAGGGATTCCAAATTCCAATTGGAATAGAAATTTGAATGTTGGAGGCCACTGAAAGATTCTATTTGGTTAGTGTAATAGATTTTCACAATGTAAGATAAAATTTTAATAAAATAACAAGCTCTTTTTCTTAACATGCGGTCTGAAAAATTGAAAGTAATTTTAATAATGTATAATTTAATGTTAAAATGCGTGACAAACTTGATATGTTACCAAATAGTACACTTGGGTCGCCGTTAAGCAAGTGGGATAGGGACTACCGCGTGTCATCGTAAAACGTTGCGAAGAATAATCACAGAGACACAAAGCTTCGGCAAATGCCGAAATTATTATATAATAAGAATAATTGCCTCAAAGTATAATTACTACAAATTCATATGTATATTTGAAGGAAGAATTTATTTGTATTGTATTCGGGTAACTTTTCATGATTCGTATTTCTTGTATAGAGATAATACACAATGTTTTACCTTGCGATAACACTGAAAGTGCGCTACACGTTAATTTCAAATTTAATTTTTATTGATAGATATTTTTGCCATGGTTTCTAAAAGTACATAGAATTTGCAATAAAATGGTAAGCTTATAATGAATTTGTGAGATAAATGCAAAATAAAAATTAAACTATAATGGACTTTCACTGGACTTAGTGCAGGGAAACAGTCTATCAGTCTACCGAGCTTATGTTGTCGATATGATTACCTACTACCGATTATTATGAAAAATATGAAAATCCCTGTAAACGGTCTTTCAGTGTCACGGGCTTCTAGCTTATGTGACTAAGGTCATATAGAACGTTTGAATTTCAATTAAAAAAATTTATATAAAGAATTAGTCGAAAATTCACTTGTTATATAAATTTTTCTTTAAACTCTCAAAATAATTTTCATCTAGCGTTCAATACTAAATTGCATGTAATAATACATGTAAGTTCTTTTTTACGATATTTTCTAAGGCGTAGAGAAGGGTCTTCGTCATATACATTATTACATTTGAAAATTTTGTATGGTTGTTGAGTGTACCAATATAGAAGCAGATTGATATAAATAATATAAATATTGAATAAATATAAAATACACATAGTTTTTACTATAAAAACATTTTGTCTACTATAAATTCCAGGAATCACCAAGTAGGTATTATTGCTTGATTGAGTACCTTTGTTGCATTAGTCTACGTGTACACCGTGCAGTTAAATTATTAAACATACAAATAGGCAAAGACATCATGATATTTTTAATTAATGCACATAGTTTCAATTACTTTTTTCAATAATAATCTTTAATACTAGAAAAAACGACGAATGCAACACATCCTCTATTGAAGATTGACTTCCTACTGTTATCTACTTAGATTTGGTGAGCCAGAGAATTAGTGCATTTTCATTGTCAAAAAAGAGGAAGTATGAACGTTGTTTGATATATTTGGGCAGGAATTTTATGAAAATTTATGTAAGTAAAGCCAGAATGTAAATTCAAAGATCTGGTAGATGAAAGCTATTCAATTTTAAGAAATTGTAATGGTTTTTAATTTAGTAGAATGAAATTATAGACACAAACATTATTGTGAAACAAAAAATAAAAATTAAAAGCAGAGCAAAGTATTCAAAATTCCGAGATCAATGTGAAAAAATAACTTTTAAAATATAATGTAAGTACCAGAATTAGATGATTTTATGATGTGCATTAAATAAATCAATTTAATCAAAATTACCAAAATAATTTTTAAACTGATTAATATGAATCAATGCATCCAGTATAATTTTTTTTAGCTGTGATTCATATTAGTCAATCAGTGCAGTGATTTTTTAATTAAATTGATTTATTGAATGCGCATCATATAAGCAACTCTGCCAGCGCGATATCACTGCAGCAATGCATCATAATGAGTCAATTTTCTAAATTAAAAAATTGATTGATAATTTAATATTACAGCACTTAAAAAACGCCAAATTTGGAGCATATTTAAATTCAATTTTGAATGCTTTCACTATATTTTGTATCAACTTGACGGAGGTTAAAAATATAGACAGGCATTTCAAGAAAATTGTTAAGAGGGTAAGAAATTTTTATGTGGTTCTTAAATTTTAAACTTAAAAATGAATAATTGTGTTATTGTTTTAATTAAAACTGAAAAATGTTTGTATTAAAATATGATGCGGTCGATAGAGAGACCTAGGGAGACTATAATTCCTTTTTTTTGACGCTACGATACCATAATATTTCTATTATATTATATCATATCATAAATATTATTTGCCATAAAATTCTCAAATAGAAGGCATCCGATAAGAAAGGTTTATTTCCGAAATTCTAACCCTAAGGTGCTCAAAAAATATAATATGCAAAGTTTGTATGAGACAACGTGATTTCTTGGTCCAATCCAATTCAAATTCTGAATGCAAAATTGCGAAATTCGAATGTTTTTTTCAAACTTTTTGCTGTGAAAATTGTCACAGGAACGCGTGTCCGGGCTTGTTAGTTATATAAGAAAATACTAATATAGTCTCGCTTTGTGATCCCTTAAATGTGTGATCACATTAGTATATGATAATAATTATAACACAAATATTAAATATAATAACTTTGAGGAAAATTTTAATCTAATGTGCGTATAAATGAACATTTCTACGATAAATTAAACGGTAATAACACAGAAGCCTTAATTTGTGTTGAAAAAATCGCTTTTAGACTGGTGGGTGGGTTTTTTATGCAACTGGTTATGCAACTCATTCATTATTTTATTATGGTGCTAGATCCTACTTTTCAAATCCGACATTTGACTATACGCGTATAATTTTATTTCCAAAATGGCCCTGGCCACTAACTAAAAAAAGTCGGCCCTCACCTGAATTAATCCATAATTCATAATATAATATGATTATGTGTCGATGAAAACGATTAAACCTTGTCATATATTACGATGAAAATTAGTCACTGGATCCCTGAAATCATTAAACATTTTATGTAAAAATTTTGTAAAATATATAGTTGATGTATTTATTCCATATTCAAAAATTTCGAATAAACTAGATACTTGAAATCGTACACATAATGCGATACATGTTTTCAATACCGTAATAAAATGAATTAAAAAAAATGTACATGAAAATTGATTGATAAAAGGTTGTTTCCTGTAATTATTAAATATGACATCAAATTTTTATTTATAATATATGATCGATTATTCCAAATGTATTGAAACTATTGAAGTTTACGTAAAAAGCAGGGTAGTATTAATCATTATTTCAGTGTATTAAGTACAGCTTCGATGTATAACTCAGTTTTTGAATGTATTATTTTTAATAATATACAATAATTATGTCTATATCTTACTACTTTCACTTATTAAACAATTAGTTTATTCTTTTAGTGTGTATATATTTTATTTTCACAACCTTCGATAGCTCAGTTGGTAGAGCGGTGGACTGTAGAGGTTTTACAACAATAGTTATCCATAGGTCGCTGGTTCAAATCCGGCTCGAAGGAATATTTTATTCATTTACACAGTTGTCATTCGTTGATTTTTGTTTTGTACGATAAAAAAAACTATCAATTGCCGTTTATGCAAAGGGCTCAAAAATCAAAATAATAATATCACCAAAAATGACGACAATTTTCTGCTACAATAAATTATTAAAATGTACAAAATGCATCTTTTTACCTAATATTAAAATGTCAACTGAATTCATGTGCCGATCATTAAAAGTGGAGATCCACGAATACAGATATGTGTCCAGATCCGCATCTTAACTTTTCAACTCAGTCAATCGGTGTCAGTGCGCATGATCTTGTAACTTATTGGAGCTTTGCGTTAGTAATATTGTAAATTTTAACATAAAAAACTAAAAATAAAGCAGAGTACTTCTCTTTACATGACTTGTTTCGGCTTGTAAGTTACACTTCTATAGTGAGTCTATACTGGACTCATGGGAGACACCGCTGTCTCCCAGTTGCTCTTTTCGAAGTTTAATTTACCACTAATTAATTTTAATAATGACATATCATTTTTTTGGATTTCTTTAAAATGTGATTGTTTATTGATCGGAATGTGATTGTGATTTGTGATATCACTTAGCAGTATTATTTGTCTTGAATAATAAATTTGAATTTATATAGTGTAATTACTAATCAGTATCAATCTTATGGTAAGATAGTCAGCTATAAAAATTACCACGTAGCTCTGTACAATAAGGGGTGAAATATAAAATTTTTGCTAATTATGAAATTTTAAAGAAATAAAAACTATTTTAATTGGATTTAACATTATTTTATTGCTACCTTTACTTATAAATTCATAATAAAACTTAATAATGCCAAAGATTCGTTTAAGTTAAAAGGAAATGAAACAAAAGTTAAAAGAAAACGGTTACGGATTTTTATTTTCAAGAGAATATCTGCGGATACGAATGCGGATATCCGGCACATCTCTGGTAAGTATATACATGGCCATTTTTAGTTGACTTATTAATATCATATAAAAATTTGTTGAAATACAGTCCTGTTAATATACCTCACTAAAAGTATAAAAATTATATTTTAATACAGTTGCTCAATTTGAATACATAATATAGTTAGTTACATTAAAAATTTTATATCTACGAATAGAAAATTTTAAAAGTTTTAGTTTAAAAAATCATATAGAAGTACAAAAATCAATTTTCGATGAATAAAATGCCTAATAAATCTATAAAAATAGTATTATCATTTCAATAATAATTATTTTACATTTCAATTGATCATCGTGTCTCAATACATGCTGGTGTGTATTATGTGATTATAATATCTGATAATATAATGGGGATAATGATGAGGGAGTTCGACATACATATAGAGTTGTTGTCAATTGTTTCCTGTGTAGGGAAATTACAGTTTCCGTTTTTTACGATAACATTTTAAATATTATATATCGTCTGTCTGCTGTCTCTCTTTTAGAACTTCACATGTTGTAAAGGAACATGAATATTTTTTTGAGATAGAAAATAATTTTTATCTGTAAATTAATTACAAAAATTGTACCTAACTGAATGTAAGTCTTATCCGCATCTAGCTCCGAGTTCGTATTATGGAAGGTTTGAATGCAGCGGACTGTCGGTAAAGTTGATGAGGAAGCCACAATTATCTGCATTGTGAATGCAGATGAGAAGATATTTATCAATCGTGATAAATCTTTCATCTAGAAGTTGATATTATCATTTTATAGATATTAAAAATTATATTATATCTGTAAACTAAGTCAAGCTTTGTACGGTGTCAATGGGGTTCATTTAGATTTAGCGCAATCGATTGGTTTCTTTTCAGTGCGATGGTAAGCATGGCCGTGTCATGTAGTGGATTATATATAGACATGTATGTTCCTACCTTAATTCAAAAAAGTTTATTTTCAGAAATAAAGATGGTTATAGAAGTCTGTGGTTGATAAAAACATTATTGTGCATTTAATTACTCTATTTAAATTAAAAATAACACTATTTATTCTATTAATTTACATTTATAAATTTATTATTGATTCTATGTTTTGTTCTATTTTTTAAATTTTCAATGATATTACAAAAAATTGTGATATTACTAACCGACTTAAAATAGAGAAGAAGTTTTCATCAATTCATCTATAATATTTTCACCGATATGGAAAATTTTGTATTTGAAGTTTATGATGCTTAATCAAATTAAAGCGTTAAATAGATAGCATAGAGGCCTAAGCACCGTACAAAATTATTGTTTATTCGAAGTAACAAATTAGCTCCAATCAAAAATTAAAAAACACCGGTGAACTTTGCAAAAACAAATTTTGTTCGACTTATATCTCATTAAAACGGTTAAACCAGGCTTGATATATCTTAAAATATACGTATTAAATAGTCTAATAAAATAGGCTTTGTTAAAAAAATAAAATAAAAATTATTTTTTAGAATTTTTAGCCGAATATTAACAAATATATTTTTAAATGCAAATATATTTTGGTTTAAAATGTGAATTATTTACGATATAAAAGGTAGTAAAAATAACCGTTTGATGTATGAATAGTGTGTTACTGTAAAGAATATATGGGCGTTTGCATTCTTTGGTTTTTGTAATTTTTCAAGAAAGCTTTGTCCGGTATGTTTTTAAGTATGAATGTATGCATGTAAGTAAACAAATTTTTACTCCAGATCACGTAATAATAATAATACAATTTAATTTTCGCTTTTGATAAAATATTGATGTTTCTTCAGAATAGAGGCAATTAAATTTTGGTAAAAATTTGTTTCCAATCTGTTGAGCTTTTAAAATATCGCACAATTTTTAAATACATGCTGTGTATTGCAGAAGTTCGACTTTTAAATTTTGAATTATGAATGACATAAAATTTTGTTAGCAAATAATAGTATTGCTGTTTGTTCATGTACAATTATAGTTATTGTTATTGTACTATATAGTAAATAAAAAAGTTTTTGGTTAATTTGGATGTTTGAATTCGATGATTGAAACTTCCATCTATCCCTGCATACACAAAATACATCAATCAATTATTTACAATTTAAATTATATAATGAAATGATGATTGATTTCATAATCTATGTGTATACATACATACAATACAATATGTAGATGGCCAGTCAGTACAGGGAGTCTTACTTACTTACTTCATTCCACACTGATCACAAGTTAAACATTTGTGTTTAGATGTTATTTACTAAAGTGGAGAATGTAGGATACTTTAGAAGAAACGCTACGCTTCTATTCAAAAATTGTCAACTAATGACACATTTTTTTCTTTTAAATGCACTAAATCTTTTTAGTTTATGAGAGCGGTCTCAAAAAATCATGATCTTCCAAAATACATTTTCTACCATTTGAACATGCAAATATAGATATCGAATTTTGAACACTACATATTTGTCGGTCATTAATGGTTTGCAGCATCCTCCAATTGTATGAAGAATATATTTTGTTTGAAAAGCTAGTGTTCGGTTAAGACTCGGTATTGAATGTATTTACGGGTTTTGCTAATGAGCTAGTTTGACTCGAATTCAGTTCCCACTGATTCGAGCTCTGAAAGAAATGAGAAAAAACAATTGTAATTATGTATTATTTCAAGTTTTAAATAGATACTTTCATTAAGTAGCGTTAAAATTTAATTTAAAAAATATTAAAACTAAAGAATTACTCATCATTGTTTTTCATTTGTTTAAAAAAACATATTGATCGATTTGGAATCAAAAAATCTCCATTCAAAGGCATTTGTAAATTTCGAATATATCACAATTTTGATTGAAGCTCTATTTTTTCCAAATTACAATTTTTCCTTTGTGTATTTTCATCTTTTCATATTTGTCAAGATTCTCTTTGAATATCCAATAGAATAATATGATCGTTTTTGTAGAATTTTTCATTACTACTTCATTGATTTTTAATTACATTATTAAAAACTACCAAATTTGGTTTGAAATTTTTTTTAAATAAATTATTTTAGATCCAATTATATAGGTTTATTATTTATATTATAAATTATAATTTATGTAATAATAGTTAAAATATACTAAATAAATATTGTAATATAATAAATAACACTTTATATTTGTATGGACAACGTATCTAGTGTATTTCGATGATGTTAATAATTATAAAAAGTTCAATCATTGTTACTCAACCATATGCCGGATATTTAAATAATTTGTTTCACTTTTTTATTTATTCAATTTATATAATTTAATGAAAATAATTTGTACAATAAATTTTCAATTTCACTTGTCAATTATTTACAGGATGTATATGAATAACTTAGGTCAGCATCATTCTCATTTAAATAGGTTTGACATCTTGTACTACTATAGCATGTAATTATTATTATGATTATTGAATTTGATTTTCCAAACAACAACAATATTGTTGTTTAATATGTAGTATTGTAATTGTTCCTAAACAATATTGTTCTATTACTCAATGTTTGATAATAATTTACTAATACATTTGAGAGTTCTTGGTTCGATCTCTATTATTGTTCTAGTAATGTATTTATTATTAATAAAATTATGTATAATTTATTCATCTTTGAATATTATTTAGAGTTATAACTATACAGTGTAATGAAAAATTGTGTTTCATAGTATTAAGTGATAAGAAATCTTATAGGTTATTTAGATATTTTCTAATTAGTGCATGTGAATAATGATTCATTCCAAAAAATTGTACAAAAATAAAACGAAGCATTTTATAATTGAAACAAAAAATTTTTTGTTTTTAATAAATTTATTTTTAGAATTCCTGAATTTATATTTAACAGTTTTAGTTTTAACATATTTGGATTGCTGGCTGTGGTTCCTTAGTGGATATCGGGTCTTTTTAACTCTTACTGAATATGCAGGACAGTGCCCGAGATGAATTTTCAATCACCCAACGATTAACGACAGTGCACCCGGAACGGATGATCTCTGCAGGTTTTCAGTAAATCCACTAGACCGTTATTTGTACTCTTACAATTAACTCTTACTGAATATGCAGGACAGTGCCCGAGTTGAATTTTCAATCACCCAACGATCTAGACCGTTATTTGTACTCTTACAACTGCCTCTCGTACCTATTTAAAGTATACTCAGATGCGGTACTGCTGACCTCTAAGATACAATCAGACCGGATCTGTGCTTTTATAAACATCTACTGGAAAACATAAACATTCCGCCCCTTCTTTAAGACCCTAATTAATATCACCCAAAATTAATATATATATATATATATAAATAATTAAAGGAAGAAAATAAATTCAATGTTATATTGATGAATGAAGAATGAATTGGTAGAAACATGTTTAAGCCCCGAGCCAACTCCCATGGATACTCTCTCTCTCCTTATGTTCTCAACTTTGTGGTGTAATCTGTAATATTGCAATTTAAGTATTATCATAAAATATTATTATTTGTCACCACTTTTGCACTTTCCTGTGAAAATCGATACTTTTTGATTTGTAGATTGCAACAGAAATATGAATTTTGAATATCCAATCCAAAATCATTCAATTTAACTTATTTATAAGCATAAAAGAAATTCAAGTTAAATGTTTTTTTTTTTTTTGATAAAATTTGAATAATGAAAAAGTTATTATAATATAAGCAACGATTCTGTAAGATTCAGATGTTTCAATAAATTTTCATCATCCCTCAAATAAAATCTTGAATTTGAAAGAATATTCGGATAAATGTTTTCGATTCTTACAGTAGTTCAGTTACTAAAGTTCAGTTTTTTACAAACTGAAAGCATTGGTTCGGTTAAGTAAGTTTTTGAAAATGATGAATATCGAAATACAAAAATCTTTTTTGGATTTTACGTACAGTGCACTTCGGAACTTAAAATTAACGACAAGTAGAAGGTTGACGAATATCAATTCTATCAAACCGAATAATGTAACACCAAATACCGAAAGTTTTGTAACCGTAGCAACCTCCGAAATCAATTTGATAGACTCTGCTAATTTGATATACATTTGTTTTATTCACAAAGTGCATCAAATTGTTTTCAGGCGTTGCTTTGGCTACAAAATATCTATTCAATGTTATACAATTCAGTTTGTAGTATTTTATTTAACATAGAAATATTTGTCATATTTTATTAACAAATCTTAATGAATTATTATTTATACTACAATTAAATATCATTTTTTGTAATATATACTAATATTATAAAGAGGAAACATTTGTATACTTTTATATCTAACGAATAAACTTAAAAACTATTAAGCCGATATGAAAAATTCTTTCACCGTTGGGAAGCTACACTATCCTCGGTTACTTAGGGTACTTTTTTCCCTGTATTCCCTCGGTAACGAATAACATTAATAACTACTGGGCTGATTTGAAAAGTTAACCTGTTGGAGATTACAATATTCCCGGATGACATAGGCCTATAGACCGGCGGGAACGGAAACTACGCGAGTAAAACTGCGAGACGTCCGATAGTTATTAACTAATTGTTATTTGACATTTGCTATACAATTAACATTCGAACAAATAATTATATATTCTATAATTGGAATGATTTTTAAAAAATTTCAGCTACTGGTGATGCTACACTTGATTTACTTATTCCTTCCAATGTACAGTACGAATACATTTATATTTGAAGATCACATGAGTATTTTGTACAACTTGTTTTCCATTATAAACTTACTATAAGTTCATCCGATTTCCAAATTTTAAATACATCAAATCAAAAAGTGATTTCACAGTGATTTAATAATGTTAGTTTAATTTAGTTGGAGCTTTTCCACCGGTCCATATATACACCTGTATTTACCCAGCATACGTTTAATTTTATAAAAGTAACAATAAATATATGAATGTTAAAATATAGTGGTAAGGATTGGTATGGGGATTTTTGATACCTTCATCATCGTAATATACACACAATATAAACCTCATTGTTATCATGTTCCATGTTATTTTGTTGTTTGTCCGATGAAATAATGCCCTCTAACATTTCAAGAATTTATTTAGATAAAATATAATATAATTTTTTTTCCGAGTTTTATTTCTTTCATAGATGCATGTGTACAGAAAATTTGGTGCGGTTTAGAAATAATTGATTAACTTTACACTAGTGATAAATAAGAAACTGGCAGAAATAGTTTCAAATAGTTAAAACATAAATAACATCTGCGCATAAAAAGAAAGAATAATCCGTTAAAAATTTGATATTACAATATAAATAACAAGAAAAAAATTGACCCAAGATGGGCAGCTTGAAGTTCTTCTGAAGTAATAGAATACATAAAAAAAGAAAATAAATCTGCCTTAACGAATTGCTGTCTTTTTTGTAAATAGCTTTATAGCCAGTCAATTAATGCACCAGAAATACCGTACGCTTGAAGTTTGGAAATGATATCCCTTTTAAAATGTCTTACCTAATACTCATATATATTACATACATTTGATAATCCTTTTCAAAAGCACTCAGAATAACAAGGAAAATAATATTGATTGAACATCAATAATGATTACAATCTTAGTAAAATTTTTGAAAAAGTGAACAATTAAACCCAGAGCACAAATTCCAATTACTTTTTTTTCTAAATTAAATTACTAAATATAAAAATAAAAGAATGGAGCTCCGTTTCTTTCAAGCTTGACGCAGGTGACAGCATATAGATGAATTCCATGCCGGTCAATTACTTAAAAGACAAAATATCAGGTGTATTTATAATTCAATATTAATAAAATAAATACTTTACTGATTTGTAGTGAAAAAAAAAAACTTTTCAAAACTTAGCATGCAATATTTTTGAATAAAATATTAATTATTTAATTGTAATTTAAAAACATTAATTTTTATTTAAAAATAATTCAAGAAAGTATTGTTTATAAATGTTATATTTTTATTTTAAATTTGAAAATTAGTGCTTAGAAAGTACCAGTTATTCTGATGCTTCAAGTGGCTAAGTTTGGTGAAACGGAACTCCATTAATTTCTTAACTGGTTTGATATCTCGTTTATGATGTATACATATACAGCTACATTCATGTATATTCACCCTCAGGCTCATAGAGTAGTGATATTATTATTATTATTATTCTGGTTGGTACAATGTATATAATGTGTAGCTCACTCACATAGCTCACTCATAATATTACATATATATATATATATATATATATATATATATATATATATATATATATATATATATATATATATATATATATATATATATATATATATATATATATATATATATATATATATAGTTCGCTTCTTTACATGGTAGTAGGTATATCTCTATCCATACAACACAAAAGTTCACTGATGTGAATGTTAACATAGGTTTGGTATATTTAATTTTCCTATTGTTAACTGTGCGCGCATGCATACAAAAACAATTTAACATACATTGAATGGAATGAAAGTTCGTTTTTGGTTTTGTATCACATTTGCCATTGGGAGGCACCCCCTTCTAATTCATAAATTTTTTATTCCAATCAATGGCTTCTGTACATGGTGAATTGAGATTTCATTTATTTTCTTATCAATTTGTTCATAATAAAATTGATGAACTAAATTACTTAATAAAATCATTATTAAAACTTTTGTCCAAACATTTTATCAACATATACATCCACAAAAATATATATATATATACACCTTTTTTTACGTTTAAAGTGTTATTAATAAAATAAGATGTTATTTATTATTTTATACTATAATGGAGCACAATGTTAATAATTTTTCAGAATAAAATGCAAATATTCTTGTATTTTTTGAATAGGTAATTATGAAATATAGCTGCGTAAATTTTATTGTCATCTGCAAATTGTTATGAAATTTCTTGAGATTTTGTAAAAATAACTTAATATTTTTATTCAACTCTTCCCTTTTCTATATTATTTTTGCTATACTAGTAAAAACAATCGTCTTTTGATCATCAAATGTAGTTTTGTTTAATCTTTTTTGGAGCAACTTATTTACCAAGTATAACGAATTTCCCTGCGCTCGCTGTATTTCCATTATTTAAACTCTTAAAAAGTAACTAAATACAGAAGTTTATCAGAATAGAAAGGCAAGATATGTCCCTTCTTTTAATAGAGTGATCACTGAAATTTCAAATGAATTTAAATAAAGTAATAAATATTTGTTTAAAATCTATATTATTCTATATGGAAAATGATAAAAATACTGACGCCAGATCTCTGTATTATACTACGTTCAAAATTTCTTCGAAAAAATTCATACTAGTTTCTGATGAATTGTTCACTCTGTATTTACGCTTGTACTTCTGTATATATGTTATTTTATGTTAGTATTGCAACTAGCAAAAGTAATAGGCTTTAAATGAGCATTTTAATAAACATTGCAAAATATGATATAGAATGTCCTTGCGTGAATATTATTTCGTTTTGTGTGTTTGTGATTGATGGTTCTTTTTACTTGAGGCTTAATTTGTTTCATATTGAGATTAATTATAGATGTTTTAAGGAATTTCACAACGCTATGGTTCCGTGTGAATAGGGGATCCTATCACAAAAGTAAAAAAAATCGATAGTTGGATGTCATCGAGCCCGTCAGATTAAGATATGGTTGGTTGATTCGTACTTAAAAGTGTATATTTTTCTAATCTGATAATTTTAAGCTTGACGCAGGTGACATGTTTTTTGCACGTTTGTGACCCTCCATTGTCTTACGTTCCGCCAAGATCGTCAGATTAGTAAAATGTACATTTTTAAACACGTAATCATCCAAGAATATCTTAATCTGATCGGATCGATTTTTTTACTATTCTGATCGGATAACCTATACGCGCAACACCATATGGAGAGTTGAGATTTAGTGGATATACTCAGCAAGGGGTAAGGTATCTCCCATATCTTAATCTAGCCATAATTTAAAATGTACTACGAATTGATTTAGGCCGATGTAAAAAAGTTTGATCTTTTTGAAAGTAAGCACGTATCACGTAAATTGACCAAACCATTAGAAAAATTAGCTCAAAGTTAGTAGGAGCAATTTGAGTTGATGGCATTTGCTACTATATATATTAATACACTTTTTTAATGCATTCTATATACGCTTAATGCACTTCTATAGAGTCCTTTAGACTCTGTGAGTCAAATATTATTGTATCCACGTGTGAGTCAAATCTTATTGTAGCCTCGTTAAACGCAATTTCCCTAACCACATTTGATTTATACGCTTTATAGTTTTATTCTTACTTTTGAGTTTTTATCAATATTAACTATTTTAAATTGCAATAACTTGTGTAACAATTAATTGATTGTCTTAAAAATTTCATAGAAGATGCTCTGTATTAAATTCAATAAGTAGACAAAATTGTTTCCGAAAAATTCGCATGTTTATTTACAAAGACACTCACAAAAAATATTAATTTCCCAGTTCGAGGTTATCCGATGAAAAGGCATAATAAATGTGTTATTAACTAAACATTGAGGTGTAATCTTGTATATGAAAGTAAGTGGTTAAAAATAATTTTTATCGAATTTTCATACTTTTAGTTACTTGTAACTCGTATGAAGTCAAGTGGACTTACCTAATTTGTATATCAATTTTCGTAAATTGAATCTAGTACACAGTAATTAAGTCATACTATAGTCACACTATAATATTCACAAATACTGTCCAATAATCTTCCAAAATTATTAAAGTCTTATGTAAAAATAACTAAATGTCATACGAACCATGCATTCTCATTGAAACGCTCCTTGTGTGCCACTCTATACTTAAAACATTCAAATATATGTATAAATAATATATGAATTATAGAATTAGAATTTGAAGTGAATAAATGAAGTTAAAATGAAAAAGATAGAAGATTTGTTTTACAACTATATGAGCTAGTATACAGTTTTACAGTTTACAGAGGCATAGTGTTTTACATTTTGAATATTGTAAACCAACGTTGTTGTTGTAGTATTTGGTACATTCGGATTTTAATGTAAATAAAAATAATTTTTTTGGGTACGAGCAAACATAATTTTTAGCTTTCTGCCAGGAAAATATTGTTTTCAACCTGAGAAGCAATAGTGACAGTATTGTGTCTTTAAGCGAGTACTATTAATTTTAGAATTATCGTTTAGAATTTAATGAAACTTGGCATATTCACACATTATAATAATCAGTTTCATTAAATTCTGATCGTTAAATAAAAAAAAACCGATAGTACTATCTTTTTTCTAGTTCCAAATTTCGACAGACAGTTAAATAAATTTTTAAAAACATATTTTTAATACAAAATTTTATTGAGCTAAAAAATTAAAGATAACAATGCCATTATATTATTAATTACATTATATAAATTACAATGCCATTATCTTAACATATTTGTATTATCTTGTAGGGGTAATATTAAATTGCCATCCAACTTTTATGTATGCAAAATTGCAATTCAATTGAACACCGGAAAAGGTTTTATTACAATCAGACACTATGAAAGTTGAATGTAAATAAAAGTTTATAATAATGGAGAAATTCATAATAGTTTTACACTATCACGCACAAATTTATCCTAAAAACCTCAAAATCTTTTTTCCAATCTTCTTGTAACAATTCTTTCCGAGAAATCACCGAACTAGGTTAATTCGACCCACGTCTGCTGCTTTTCAGGAAAATATTTTCCTTGCCACATGATATCGATTGTACCTAATTCCAGTGTGATTGTTCTTTTAGGTTGCCATATATTTTTTAAATTAGTAATAGAGATAGTTTATTCATTCACATAGGCTAAGGTCTGTTCTCAATGATTTTTATTTTAAATTTTCCCATTTCCTAAACGATGTATCAAAAATTTTAATTTTGATGTAACTACTATATATGATGATGTATTATATATAAATATTAGCCTTGGTACTATACTATAGTGAATTGTAGTATTTTTGTTATTATTATGTTAATAGTGACTTATTAATTTGAAAGTTTCAAATTTGAAGTTCATAATATTAAAGAAAGGAAACACAACAAATGAAAATGTTTGACGTAATTACTTCTGGTAATCTGACTTTCTGTAAGATTACCGGTAAATTCTCAGGAAAAATTAGTGTTATAAGATCTTTAACTTTGATTATAATAACCGGGGGGTATTATTAGAGCTGATGGATAGCCCTAGACTTCTTGTTTTGAAAAAAGACGTAATAATACAAGCAGATATGTGTATCAACTCGGGAAATGATATGTGTATCAATTCGGGTAATCAATTTACATTTTGATATATTCTTTTATTCTCTCTTGTACAAAAATGATAAGCTAAGAAATACAAAAGAAACGGATATAAAAATTATGAAACAGATATAAAAAGCAGAATCATTCCCTGTTATTAATATGCAGGGAATTCATAGAAATAGTTTTTTTTGTTTTATACCTCGTGTGTTTTTAGAGATTTAGCCTTGGTGCCGCCTCTGGTCACTGTGCAAAACGCCGCCGCATTACCGAAATTTTACATAAAATGAGTCAAGTTTCTATATAATACTAATTTTAAATAGGACTTTGAGCAATCGGCCGAAACCTCTTAAAATATTCTAGAATGCCCCAAATTCCAATTCGATCGATCTGGCCGTTCAAAAGTTATGTGGAGCTTACATGCATACATCATATGGATATAATTAGAAATGGTTTGAAACGCTGATATCTGATGACAACCTCTTTCATCCAAATTAGATGGAAAGCAATAGGAGAAGTTAAAAGAAATTGCAATATTTATAATTTTAAAAATATTGATAATGAAAAAAATTATTTTATTTATTGTAATTTGAAGTTTCCAACATGACCGTTTTCAAAACATTTTTCGTATCGCAGAAACAATTCCTTTTTGTCACTCTTTGAATTTATCCGCTCCGAAAATTTGCCGCCCTGGGCACTAGCCCCGATTGCCCCTATCATAAATCCAACGCTGTGTGTTTTATCAGTTCTTAAAAGAACTGTGAATATATCCAATGTCTAATATGCGGAAAATAGAATTGGTATTTTTTTATAATCGTTATTACAATGTAGATAATAATTAAATTTATTAAGTTATTTGTCTAGTATCTAAAGGCCTTTCCCAGCACAATTTGTTAGTATTATAATTATTGTTCATAATGAGCTATGTAAATGTACCTTTTGTTGTTATATTGTTGCATTATATTACGCTGCGCCATGTTTATGTTGGGTTTCAAAACAAAACACTCAATCGTCATTCAGTAACCACCATTTTTAGGAGCAGACTTCATTATTAATTAATTAAATTGTATTATTTTTATTTACCATAAAATGTAACTAAAAATAAATAAAGTGAATGCATGAAATATGAAGTGACTAATTGAAATTTTTTTTATAAGTTTAAAATATTATGCAAGTAGCATTAAACTGAAATATCTTTAATTTGACATTTGTATTTGAACACTGTAAAGATAAACGAGCTGTTAGACTATTTGAAATTTTTTCAAGGTTCTATGTAAATGAGTTTCTAGTTCTGTTTGGTTTATAGCCCTACTTTATCTAAAATACAATCTTAAGGGCACAATTGAAGGATATTGGAAAAGTCCATCCATGTTCTGACTGTGTCTGTTGTTGCTTAGCTTTGGTGATCGGTTGAGATCGGTAATTACGTTAGGTCAGTGAAAAGCTTTTTATTTTTAGATTGGAAAAGTTTTTTTTTTTAAATCTTTTTTTTTTAAACTTTTTTTTAGTTAACTATTCTGTTTCGCTACAAATCATATCTAGCACTTATCTAGCTAATAAAACGTATATAATTATAAAACCTATGCATTTTTGTATAATTAAAACTATATGGCCTATAGATTGAGTAGATTTTATGAATAAATACAGTTAAAAAATCAGTCAAATGCACAGTATTTAACATCGCTTGTTAATTATGACTTATAGTTCTTAGTAGTTAATAAAAAGTTTTATTTGAAATTATTTGATTTGACGGACAAGAACCTACTCGGGTTTTCAGGTTTTAATGGAAAATTGTGTGTGTGTGTGTTAAGATACAAATTTGAAATGAATTGAACCAAAGATAAATTTTCTAAAATATTCAATGTAATTATGAAAGCCTTTAGATAATAATTTTCAAAAGGTTTTATTTAATATCAAAGTCATAAATCTTATACAGACCAATGATTTGATAATGAATTATCTAATTGTTTCGATTAGAAAGACAATTTCTCTCTATACATCTTACATATAACATAATATCTAATTTACTGTTAAAATTAGATCAAACCATTTTGTATGATGAGAGAATTTAACGCATTTGTAATTTTACCAGTCATTTATTGAATTGTATAATATTTTGTAGGTGTTAATCTGGAAATTTATAAAAAGTATTTTGGTTGAATCACTTTAAATATTTATTTTTATTAAAAAAAAAAAAACTCAAATGTTGCCCATTTTTAAAGAAATCCAGGTAATTTTTATTAATCCAATTTTTTATTCCGCTTAAATTTTTGGATATATTTCAAATTTTGCCATATACAACTGCGAACGTACATATTCCTTAAATTCACTCCTCATACCATAAAAAATTTTTCGTTGAAAAAATCCATATTTTATCATTTGATAATTGAAACCTACGTAGAAATGCAGTTTATTTAATTATTTTCAATTTTACATTCATCGCTGTATTACGAAGACTACTTAATAATATCTATCTTTTTCTTAAAATGATCCAGCGTCAATTTTAAATTTGTAATAAGTACTTCATATAATTCATTTTTGTCTACCTAGGAGCTTATTGAGCGGCTTGAATACGAAAATGTTTTCAAACTAAAATTTCAAGAAAGTTTTATATTGACACCGAAAAATGGTAAAAAATTTTAAAAACTAAAAAACTAAAAATTTTATGTTCAATATATTTTACTAGTTTATACCTCACAAGTTTTTATTTGTACCACTTGTTTATGAACTATATTGAATAGATTTTAAAGAATTCTGTGTAGGTACAGTTAGAATTGATATCCAAAAACGTTTAAAAAGGAGGATTTCAAGTTTGTAAGTATATACCTTAGTAATAAAGTTTATGAATTTTCTGCAAAATTGGAGTTTGAAAATTTATTACTACGATTATAATCAAGGACTTTACATCTTACCTTCTAATTTGAATATCATTATTTTTAACCGACTCAAGGCGACGCATATTTTTTATGACAGAGTATTCCGGTTTTGATAATTCTTTGTTTATTGGAAAGGATAATGTTTAACCACGCATAAGGCTAATGTTTAAGCCCGTATAGAACAAAACATTTTTACAGAGTAATACGATTTCGATAATCCATATTCCGATTTTCATAATTCATTATTTTTATTGGATAGGGAATATCTCAAAGTTGATTCGATATAAATTTGGGAAAAAATTTCTTTCTAGCAGTTGGAAAATAGGGGTGATTTAGTAGGATAAAGCCATGAAAATTTATAAAATATAACTTCTTTACAAAAATTTTTCTTCTTTATAAATCAAATATAAAATGTATACAAGCAAATAGCAGTTAGCATATTAACAACGATATATTTCATATATTCCCAAAATATCCAACTTGTAGATTTTATTTTTTGGCATACATGGAAAATATTTTATAACTTTAAATTTATAATTTTCAAAATAATTAATTCGCCATTTCGTAGTTTTCAATTCTTGTATCAAATTTATATTTAGCGGATTTTCCTCAAAAAAATCTTTCTTATTTTAAACCTAGTTGTTAACCTTCATGTATTCATATTCTTTTATATTTCTACAGAAATATATGGTTTTTTTTTTTTTTATAACCAAAAGGTATTTCTAATTGTAATTACATTAAAAAAATGTTTCGAGTAATAACATTAAGGTTCTACGTCGTAGTACATACAAGCATGTGTGTTAAAGGTATATTGTGGGCAATGGAAGCGGGAGCATAGTGGTTGAACTTAGTTCTCTCATTTGGTATGCAAATATGAAAACCACATAGGAGTTGGTTTCATAATATTATACCTATGTGGGTGAATTTACTTGAAGGTTATGTTCTATGTCGTTGTTATATAATTGTCCTCGAAGTAGATGTACAGTTTAGTTCAATGTTTATGTGCCCGATGGCCATTTTATTACAGATATGATTTATTTATTCTATGTGTCAATATGGTATTTATTTGTAAGTGTATCTGAATGTCGTGTTCGATATTGAGAATAATAGCGCTGCTTAAATTTCCCCCAGAATACCACGAAGAAGTTTCGTTTCGAAATCCTAATTTTAAACTTCTTTTTTCGATTTATGATTAGGTCTACCACTTTGCTTCCGTCGTTTTCGAAAAATGGCGGTAGTAGTTAAAAATATTCATCACAGATGCCGAACACTTTGTTTTGCCATTTGTAAATATAACCCTACTTTGATATAACTTAATTTGTGTTAAAATTTTTATTAAATATGTCCGAATTTAAACCGAATTCTCGTCATTTGCGGCAAGTATTGCTTTTTTGTTTCAATATGAAAAAATCTGCGGCTGAGGCTCACCGGATTATCTTAGATACTTATGGTAAAACAGCTATTAGTGACAGAACGTGTCGGGAATGGTTCCAACGTTTTAAGAGTGGTGCTTTTACTGTCGAAGACCGTCATAGTGGTGGACGGCGTTTAGCGGGACCAGCTTGGCGTAATTTATTATGAACTTCTGAAACTGTCTGACACCATTACAGGTGAGCGTTATAGAACGCAATTCCTGCGTCTGAGCCGTGCTTTAAAAGAATAACGGCCACAGTACAACGAGAGGCACGATAAAGTGATTTAACAACATGATAATGATAGACCTCACGTTGCCAAAATGGTGAAAAAATATCTCGAAACGTTCAAATGGGAAGTTTTACCTCACCAAATGTTTCTCCGTTTGATTTTCACCTATTTCGCTCAATGGCATACGACCTGGCTGACCAGTACTATGAAAACGTGAAAAATTGCTTCGGATGAAATCTCGCATTATACAAAACATAGAATAACTGTAATGTTAAATTACAAATGGTTTTCGACACTAATTTGGTGGCAATTTCCATTGTTAACGACCGGACAAATTTTGTGCATTGGTAACTGACAAATTTGGCTATGCTATTTGGTGGCAAAAAATGAAACCAATATTAGCTTAAATAATTTAGCTATTACTAATTTTCCGACATGTTTTTAAGCCCCACCTCCGTTTTAGTTCCCATCCTCTTTTTTATGAGACGTTGTCAAGGAAAAATTATTAAAGGTTATATGCAAGGATAATCGAACCAAAGGACATTAGACATAAATCATTTCAGTCTTGATAATAATCATTGCAGCAGCTTTAAACTTTTTTGTATTTTAAAAAATTGCATAAAATAATTATTAAACCAGCAAAAAAAGAAACAAAAATTGCTGTAATTTAATTGAATTTTTTTTATATACATTTTTAATGTTTTTTATTTTATTTTTTTCTGTTAAACTGAATCCAATTATGAAATAATAAAACTTTTTGTTTCAATTTTTTTTCTTTATATATTTTTCTCGAATATTAATAATTTCGAAGTCATGTTTCTTACTTATAAGAACAACAACAATATTTTGTTGAACAAAAGTTTTCCATGTTTTTCTTTTCTTCTTCTGTGTACCTTATTATTATTGTATTTGTATTTTACTTTTATACTTAATAAAAAAAAGTTAATTAAATGTTTATTATGATAATTTGTAAGATTTATAAACAATTTAATTTTTTTCCTTATGAATTTATATCTAGAAACTTTAAAAAGAATAATTTTTATGACAAATGACAAAGATTAAGTTTATATATTTTTTATGGTAGTGAAATCACGGTTCATGATGAGGAAATGATTTTCCAACCAGGATCCTGGTAAGAACACATCATTAATATATATTTTTAATATATATAGAAAATTTAAAATTAGTTTTAAAATACTTTAGGTGCCCTTGATTTAATATAATATTGAATATTTTTCCCCAATCAATTGTTTTCCTGATTTTTTAAGTTGAAGTGCATCCTATTGGCAGTGTGTTTTTACCATGTTATCGGTATAAATATTTTTGAATTATTCGTTCAATAACCGCCTTCCCTAAAGTGAGCATTATTGCATTCCTGTAACCATATTGAGAATATATGTTAGATCATATCATCTGTTTCATTATCATCTGTTAACTGTTAAAAATGTTGATCAATAGTGATAATGTGGGAATTCTGCAATGAGTGAAATAATAAAGTTGTTATTGTAGTAATTTTAAAACGTGTAACTTTTTCCTCCAGAAGAAGGAGCGGAGAATTTCAATTGTAATAAACTGAGCTACCATCTCAATAGTCCTATGCTCGATCCAAATGTACTTAATCCTTCAGTTTGTAGCACTAGTTTTTGCAAAACACTTTATTATCTCCATGCCTATTTCTGGTGTCTTTCAAAATTGTTTACTCCTCATTGTATTGCCTGCAGAATTTGTCTCTAGTTCAGATTCTTTCTATATTTCAGTAGTCTTCTTACTACTGCTATCAATCTCCGTACCCAAGTTTTGAAACATAAAGCAATATCCATAAGGATGAACATTAATGATTTAATTGGTGATAAAAATAAGTCTCAAGTATTGCGTTCCATTCTTGTTTAAGCATTTCAAATTTCGTTTCCACCGCATCTCTGTGAATGGGCTACAATTGTGTTGACGTTCGGTAATCAAATTTCGATTTTATAGAGAATGAGTGAGTTGTTTTGAATGCAAATAAATTTCAAATACTAATTTTTCAAAATAAATAAAATGTAAATGTGTAATTGGTTTATAGTAGATATAAACGATAGAAACTGTAAGCTTAAAATTTTTTTGACGTCTATAAACACTTGCTGTCACCTAAAAAGCTTGAAAAATTCTGAAATGCAAATTAAAAATTAACTAAAATACTTAATAATTACACGTAGTAGGTATTCAGCTAGTTTCCACTTTTTTAATTATTATTATTAAAATTAATAAAATACAGGTTTCCACAAATTAACGTTCAATTCAATTAATAAATAAAATAAATAATTCAAAAAATCCCTAAATTGACAAAATAAAAATTAAATCAAAAGCTTATATTTTTATGTTTTTCCATTATTCACCGTACTGAACATTTAACGCATTAAATATTGTTGTGACAATAAGCTAAAATGTACCAATGTGTTTGTTACCTTTAAGCTATATTATGTGCTAACATACATTTTCAATAAATTATATGGATTTTAAGATATTCTGATATAATTTAATGTTCTGAATATTGCATTTTTTTTGATATGCACATATGTTGTTTCCTTTGTCTACATTTTCATTGAACAAAGTCAAAAGGTCAATTTTCTGTTATATCGCTTATACTATGGTAATAAAAACAAGTATTAGAACTTTTGCTTGTATATCTAGATATTAAGGTCGATAATTTTTGAAACCAAAAAATGTTAGTAGGGCGAAACCCATTGTAAGCGGAAGAGGATATAACAAAAATAATTTAAGGACGATCTGAGGTTGGGAGTTTTTAAAAGTAAAGTGCGGCTTATCTCAATTTCCGGCAAAAGCACGAGTTCTTTGGAAAAAATTAAATGAATAAGTTGTGCGATAAAAAATCTACAAATTTTGTATTTCCACTTTTTTCACATAACATAGCCAAGTTTTACAAAAAAAAATTTTTTTCACCAAAACTTACCTTTTAATGTTCCAAATACACAAATTTTTTTTAATTTACAATATTTAATTTTTCACCATATTTTCAATAAATATCGACAACATCCTGATTTTCAATCGAAAAATTTTAAGGTTGTGTGAAAGGAATTCAAAAGTTGTAGATATTTTTATTGCCACTTAACTTTTTTCCATATGGCTTGTAGTTTTGCCGGAAATCGAGATAAAACGTGTTTTACCCTTAAAAACTCTCCCCTTTCCACTTCCCGACCTCAGATCGCCTGTTAATTATTGTTCCTTTTATTTTTGTTATATTCTCTTCCGTTTCCAATGGGTTTCATTTTACTATAATTTTTTTTCTTCACTTTTTACCTTATGGCTTTAATGAGTTATTTCGTTATTAAATTATATACATCTAATAAAATGGAATATTTTGCGATAACAACAATTCGTTGCTAAACAACATTCGTCATTCTACTGTATTTGTATTGCTTTTAGCGGGAGAATTTTGTAGGGACTTTATCAAAAAAATGTTTTATAATACGTAAGCCGATTATAAATGGAAATATTAAAATATATTTGCTGTACTTTGTACAGGATGTATATACACTTTCATTATTAAAATTATTCAAATATTAACGAAGTTGTGATAAAATAAAAGGTCACAAAAAATTAAATGTATTTTTAAAACAATAAAAAGGATTAAAAATAAAAATTGGGAGACACATGTTTTTATAGTTTATGTTACTAGTAGCCATATGGTATTAACAAATATTTAATCTTATATGAAATTAAAAAAATGTTTAGACCAAAAGCAAATTTTTAAATATAAACAGTTTTAAAGAATGTTACCGATTGAATTTTCGAAGAATAGTGTTAGAACGACATACTATTTCTAAATTATCTAATCTTTATCTTTGTCTTTTGTTCCCTTAGCTACGTTAAAAATTATTCAGAAATAAATATCTTGAAAGAGTTTCATCATAATCCAGTAGCGGGTGGACATTCTTGCGAGATGATAAGCATTAACTTTACTTTTTTAGGGTGCTTTTTTTTGATGAGACATGCCAATTTTTTATTTGTAAAGACAAGTTCTTGTAAAGTGTAATTTCTTAATCATATCATTATATAAAGTAGTATTTCTAAATCATAAAACAATTTGATGATTTACGGGTTCCATACCCTTTTATATAAAGCAGTATTGATGTTATGATTGTATTTAGTAAAATAAAGCTATGAACCCTCATATTTTATTAAAGTGAAATAAAACAACAAAAATAAAAGATATAATCATATTGACTAATTTAGATCATAAATAAGTCTGGTTTTTTGATAGCAAAATAATCCGTTCATAAAACTATGGTTGGACCTACAGAAATCGAAATATTTTAATTTTTAACGCCCAGAATGTTTATTAAAATATTATACAAAATTTTAAAACAATAATTCTCAAATTTTAAAACAATCAAAATTAGGGTAATGACCAAATTTCATTAAAGTAAAATGAGGTGTATTATCGAGTTTTAATAAAAAGAGCGGTAACATACTTTAGATTAAGTCTTTAAAAACAGTATATCCATTTTTGTATTATTTTAAATTAATTAAAATAACTTTAAATTTCAGTTAAGCTTCTTAATAATTATCATAGTATTAGTGAGTTGTAATAATGATTTTTAACAATCTAAAAGAAAATTAATGATTTTTACTAGAAAATCGAAAACAAGAAAAAACAATGAATAAAGTTTACCAGTGTGCGTGCTAAGGTGTTTGCGAGTGTGCTTGACTTTCTCATCAAATTAAATTATGATGATTATATTCAACAAATAAATTATTAATCGCCTTCGAGATCATAATTTGTAATTTTGCGATTAAAATAAACAAATCAGAATATTAATTAACAAATAATTTAAAAAATTTAATTTCTGATCATAGTTTCCTCACTGAGCAGTAAACCTCACACACGTCGAAACCCTATTCTCATTACAAAGAAAATTTTGCCCACACCTCGTTATTAGATTATTAGAATCGATTTATATGTTCCAAATATATATATATATATATATACATATATATATATATATATATATATATATATATATATATATATATATATATATAGAGAGAGAGAGAGAGAGAGAAGGACACAGAGGGATATAGATAAATTTATGAAGTCTTTTTATGACCAGATTTAGAAGTATTTTTATCGAATTTAGTAAGAAGTAACAAATATGAAATCTTTTTTACAACTCGATTATATTTAATTATATAGATGTGCATTTCACTCAAATTAAATCAAGTATTTTCGACTCAACTATCTACAAATTAATTAGTTTTTGGTTCATGTTCTTTGTTTTTTTGGTAAAAATAAACTTGGAGGATAATCGTAAAATGAAGATTAAGACAATATATAAACGGATTAGTTTTACCACAACTTGCTCTAACGATTTGCTTGCCATTTATTTTTGAGATTCTGTTTAAATTCTGAAATTTATTCTTTTAGGAGATTATTCTGACGTCAAACTCATAAATAAGAATTCTTTAGGAATTATTGTAGTCATAATGGTATATGAGGAGTACGGTGAACACATTATTTTCTAAATGACAGTTATTGGTGTACCTCCAAAAACCGTTGCTATTCCAAGATCTGATTGTTCAAAAGCAATAACAGTATAATAAATTCTTTCATAAATTCGGTATAATGGGTGTATGTTTCTTAATAAGGATTACGAATTATAGGTAGTTATAACTTTGGTTTGTTAACTCGTACATAGCCTCACATAAATGTTTACTTGTAAGGTGGTATATTGAGATTTCATTGAAGGTATTTTCTTGTTAATGTTCTGTTTGATTTTCTGTCTAATTATCTTCTCATTTCATATAAGATTCGTTAACGAAGTATTAAATGTTTGTTTGTATTTATATAGGATTCAAAGTATAAAGTATTTTATAACGGATGTTTCACCATAAATTGTCTAAATCGAATGTTTTTATCTTAGGTACTTATAGATATTTACCTATGGTCCTAAAATCACACTTGGGTTTCATTTTAAAATTGTATTCTTTGTGGTGTCAATTTAGGCTTTTCCTAACAGGCTAATTTTATGCAGGAGTCTCTGTCGGTGTGATACTTCTTATTATTAGCTTGAGAAAGTTCACAGGTACTCAAATACGCGACTATGTGAAATTGTCCTTTTTTATTGTTAATTAACAAAATCGTGCTTGTTTATCATTAATTAAGAAATATTTAATATATTTAAGATATCGACAAATAGTACGTATAAATGTACAAATATAATATTTTGATAGTTATAAAGTTTTGATACTACAATTATAATTCAGGGCGGATTTACACATTCTGTCAACTCCCCTCCATTACCTTCAAATAACTGTTTTAGTCGGGGGCACTAGGAGGCACAATCGGCGCCCATTATTTGCTTGAACTCGAGGCAGTCTGCCCCCTTCTGCCTCCTAGATTCGTCGCTGTTATAATTTTAAAATGGCGGATTCAACAGGTAGAATTTTTTGACTGTAGAGATGCATATTAAATTTGTGTGTTTTTTAATTAATGAAAAATGAAAATTTCTTAATAAAATGAAAAACACATTGTGACATGTTCTCATATTTTAGTTAAAAATTCTTGGAGCTTCTAAAATAAGGTATAAAAACATTAAATCGATAGCCCGCAAAAATTCGTAATCTTTTCCTTTATTAATACATATTTGATCATATTGACACTCAGAGAATTTAAAAATATGTTTATATGCATTAAATGTTTCATCAAAATTGATTATACTACTTTTGTTGAAATATATACGATATAATATGTTTTATAGTCATTCTGTATTTCTATCATAATGAAAAGAACATTTAATTAGGAGTTTTAAATGACTGGTCAGTATGAAATAAATATAATTTCAATTATTAAGCTAATCACTTTTCAAGTAAAAGAAATCTTTCAGTAAACTGGAAGTCGTAAACTTTAGTCTTTGTACTTGTGTGCTAATTTCAGTATGTTTTCGAGCACTATCTTATACCTTTATGCTAAAAAACCACCTAAAAAGGTTATTTCATTTCATATTCTAAAGCTTAATTTCCAGTTTGAAAATCGAGTGGCCACTATTGTAAAGTTTAAAGTTTTTTTAAATGATTTTCATGATCATCTTGTATAAGCATTGGTATTAGTTTACCAGATTTGTTATTATAATAAACATTCGATGTAGATTATTAAAATATCCTTAGAAAATATACTATTTCTTGTGCAAATACATACTGGTACAAAAAAATAGTACCTCCTACAGTGAAATGATACGCATCAACATTATTTAGAAATTTTATAAATTCTAACGAATTCGAGATTTAAAAGTGAGAAAAATGTAAAAATGAATCAATAGATATAAAAAAAATAATAAACAAGATTAAATATTTTCCCTCTGCTTCAAAAATGATACATTATTTTAGACTCCTGACTTCCAACAATTACGGTTTATCTGGCCCTACATCATGCTTTCAAGAAACTTGAAATAAAATTTTTTAATCCGCTATTTCAACGACTAATTATAAAGTACCACATTATAGTTGATTGATTAAAAACACTTGATTTGATCTTATAATGTGTAAAGTTATAGGATTCGGGATTTTAGCGGAGATATAATCGTAAAATGTATTATGCTCATGAATTTTTGGATTTTGTAATTAAAAAAAAATTGTATTTCAAAAAAATGCTTTTATGATATAAGAAGGAAAAGCAACAATGTAGCTAAGAAACTACTGGTAAAATTAAAACCATTTTGACTTTCAAAACCATAGACATAAAATATATAATAGATGGAGTGTTTCATTTTAGTGTATTGTATATAATATATTACGATAAATGATCGTATTGTTTTATTCTATACAAAATAGTCAGTGTAATTATGAGTTAATTATATTTTTGCTACTATGGCGCTTAAATTTAATATCTGCTATTAAAAAGGATTATTTCATGAATTTTTACAATATAAAAGTAAAAAACGTATTAATCAAATGATGATGGAAGCGCAAGAAGTAAAAGAAATAAGTTAAACAACATTGTATTGATATTTAATTTACATATAGATTCTAAATATCAACTCAATCTAATAACTTGAATTTTGTCAAATTTAACTTACAAGAATTAATTACAGTTAGAAACAGAAAGCTTGTACAAATTTTTAACATAATACATGGACTGAAAAGTCCCGGGCCTAACACATAGATGGTGCTAGTTTTATTGCAGTCACCTTTTTTTCAGTTAATACTAACCTTCAAAAGACATGATATTATTCTATTCATTAATTTCATGATATTCTATTCATTAGTTTGTGAGTTATTGTGCTAAGAGTGACGCTACTTTTGTTATTTTCAAAACAATGGATTAAAAATAATTTCGCGTTTTAATTTTACACTGTTTCTTGATGGGAAAAAATACCGTTCAAGCGAAGCAATGGCTTGAAAAGTGTTATGGGGACTCCGCTCCATAACTTGTTGCTCAGAAACAACAATAAAACGTTGGTTTGCTGACTTCAAACTTGGTCGTAGAGACACCAATGATGCAGAACGCAGTGGGCTGGAATGATTGCGTTGCTCTTGATGGAGATTACGTTGATGAATAAAGCTAATTTTGAACCAAAAAAACTGTGTTTTCTTTGTTAGGCCCGAGGCTTTTCAGTCCATGTGTTATACAGAAATTAAATTTATTTGTTCCTAATGTAAAAATACAGTATTTGGAATTTTCTAGACAGTACAATCTAATTACTAAACACAGGACAAGTCACTGAATTGTTTCCGATCTATTGTAAATCTTTCCTGGATACTCAGGAATAAAATACGTTATATTTTAATTGTACACAATTGTATAGGTATTTTAGATAACTAATATACTGTTTCCATCTTAATATTATTTGTATAATATTAAGTTGGTAACACTTTCGTAATACCAACATAAAGAGGAAGAGAAATGTTAATATATTCATTTCGTTCGTATGTACTATGTATTATTTGTTTAGAGGATTATTATGTGGTTTGATATAAGTTATCGTTTCATGTTGTTGTTTGATACAAGAACACAAAACATTGCAATATTTTGTTTTGTATTTTATTTGTTATTATTGTACTTTATATATTTGTACCTATGGTTGTTTCTAAGTGAAATACGTTGAAAAATTAATAATACTTCTTTTTTAATTGTGTTTATGTTTTAGTATATAGATTGCAATTTTTAATAAAAAATGTAGCCTTGTCGTAATTTTTGCTGTCATTGAGTGAAATTATTATTGAGTTGTTTTGATAACTCAGTTTTTACTATATTTTACCAAAAAAAATAATAAAAAGAAGCAATAATTGCGGATCAGATTTTCGATAACGAGTTTTACAGCAAATGCATGTTTCGTCCCTTGAGACCAAAAAATGGTTTTTAGAAATTGGTCTTGGTCTCAGTTTTTAGAAATTGGTTTTTTAAAACTTAAAGAGACCCAGCGGGTACTCACTTTATTTTAGTGATTTTCAGATTTCTACATTTTTCTCCAAAACGGCTCTAATGATTTTCTTCAACCTCAATATATTCACAAACCGTTTTATAACTTAACAACTTTTATTTGAAATGATTCTCTAGTAATATTGAAATAGGGAGCAAATTCAACTAATCATCTTTAGCGATTAATTATTTGTTTTGCATCGCGTTTTGTTTGGTTATAAAAATAAATAATTCTATTCGTAGTAAAATTATGTGGCCGTAACGGACACTTCTGTGACGCATCATAACATATTTTTAAACACTAAATATTAAAACAATTGTGTCTATCAATCATTTTTTACAAATCAGCGCCTTCTATACCTTCGTATATAAGGCTCTCCTATACATCCTGTTTTTAACATGGGTCATATTTCTTAAAAGCTCGAAATTATGAATGGTGTAGATCGTTTAAAGAAGCCTGAATGATCGAATAGTTAAGTTGGTGCTTACGATTATCAACATACACACAAAAGTAATACATTCATTTCGACACCCTTCTAATTTTTCTATAGTTTTTATATAATATATTTCTATAGTTATTAGATAATTTTCATTCCCTCCAGCATTTATTGGAAGAACTAGCAGTCAGTGGTCTACAGTACAGTGAGTGGTGACGCAACTCGTGCGTAATGAACTCTTTTTAACCATCGTTTACATTAATTTGTGACTCTGGGCATTACCTGGTTGTGTATAGAAAAAACTAAAACTTGGGTCAAATTAACTTTTGACATGTATCGTTTTCAAGTTTCTATAGTATGCCATTAGTAACGGGGATGTTTGTTTGGCAAATGAACCTTACTAGGCTGTTTGCATCATTCTATCCCAGCCTCCTGCAGGAAATTATTTAGCGATTACCATATTTCATGCGTATTAAAATTTAGATATCATACATTATGTGCAGTATCAAGTAAAAGGTATCTAAGGGTAATTTAAAGGAGTATTATAATACTATCTGAAGGAAGTATTATAATCTATCTATTATAACACTATGTAAAGAATGAAAACAGAAGATTTTTCAGTAGATCCAATTCTTGATTCGATTTGAAAGATCATTACTAAAAATGTTTGTTAGTCAGATTTTAAGTTTAAGCTTTTACTTTATAAGCACAGTGCGCATAAATGTATAATATTTTATATATAAGTTATATTTAAGGTTTAGTTATATTTACCTATTTGTTATTAACAACCCAACATGAACCGCCCACGATACCATTATGTATTATCTTTGTGTTACTATTACTGCTCTAATGGAAACTGTTGTGGATTGTGGTTATGTAATACTTAACTAAACTACTCTCTAATTCGGCTATCATTGTTCTCTTCAGCTAAAAACTAAATACGTAAATAAAAGATTTAGCAAAAACAAAGCTTTTTTAGGATTCTGTTTCTAAAGATCTCTTTAAGTTCATATCTTGCTTGGTCAAGATTGTATGGTTCTAGCTATTTTGAAATTCTGCCTGTATATTTTTTATAATAAGGTATGTATAAGAAACATTCAAAATATATTCTCTATACAGTACACCACCAGATTTTTTAATTGATTTAATTACGATAAGAAAGTTCATGAGTGGCTTTGATATGTTTATTGAAACAACTTTTTCATCTAGTAAAATTCGGAAAACGGGTTGTTTTCTTTTTTGGAATTTTCTGTAACATATATTGCAGGGAAGTATTTAGAAAGGCGTTTTTTATTTTGGTATTGGTTCGAACAGTCTCTTTTACGTATATAAATTCATACATGTGTTACAATGCAATGTTGCAAAATTTCAAATCGGTATATGAGAATAAAAGATTTTAAGGAGGCGTACATTTATTTTATAAGGATACATGTTTTAAATACTGACACCACTGCAAGAAAGATGAACTACTTACTATTTTTTAATTGCTCGAAATTGGCTTGAAAAAAGTGTGTATGTCAAAAAATATTATTTATGAATTATTGTGACACTAAAGGTGTTTTGTAAACAGATTGCGAGATTCAGACACCGTCGGGCTCAGAAGTAAGTTTGTTGGAAAACTATATTGTGTATATGTTTTATTCCTTGGTAAAGAGATTTTGAACAAATGTACAATTTTATTTGCATACTTGCGAATTTGACGTTGTAAGCACTTTTTAAATTTTTTCTTCGTCTAATTCTATTATTCAGATTACGATATTGGTATTTTGTAATATGGCAATGAATAATATATAATATGTCAAAATTAAAACTGATCAAAATTACTAAAAATTAAATGTTCCATAAACTGAAAGTAAGCTTTAGTAATCAAGATTCCGCTTAGGATTAAATTACCTTACTTTTATATTATGTTAGATGATGTATTATTGAATTTCTTCTGGTCCTTCGAGACGGATAAAAATTAATGTCTGTACGGACTTTGAGTTTAGTGTAATGCTCTAGTTCATCATATTACTTACTAGATTTGTGGTTCGTAATCATCATCGTAATCATTTGATGGTGAAATAAGAAGGTAGGTTTTCTATAACATTGGACGAATCGAATTTGTTAATTGCATGTACGGAATATGTACGTGAATTTAAGTGACTATACAATGAAGATATATTATTATGATGATTATTTATAATACTGAATCATTTTTCCTTGTATATTACTAACATTATACCTTTAATGCACAATTTTTTATGTATATTTTCTTTTTCATATGGTTTTATTCTTTTTTGAAAATATTATTTTCTTGTACTATTTATTTATTTATTATTTGTATAATTAATGAATATATTTGCATTTATATAATCTTTATTAAATGTTTGTGTTTTATAAAATAATCTGTATTTTTTCTAATTATTATAACCATCGCACAATTGAATCATGTCCTTTTTTACATTTTAAATTACACAGTAGATAAAATCAATAAAATTTTTCTTGGCTTGAAATGTGAAATTCATTTATTTATATGTTTCTTTATATTTGTGTACGTGAAAATATTTCTATGTCACTATTTATGGAAATTAATTTTTCTTCTTATATTTTTCAAAATAAATAGTTTTAAAAAAATATGGCAATTGTCTGTCAGTCATATAATTGGGTAATGTAGGACAGAAATAATTTTAGAAATGATAATTACGTTGACCGCACTAACTACTTGGATGGCTATACTTCAATTTAAGAATTTCAAATATCTCAAAAAGTTTCCTTCGAAACAAATTTTCCAACCGTTGATTATTGATTTCAAAGGTCATAAAATATCACATTAATTTTAAATTTGCCTTTTAGTTTCTTTAAAACTGGCAGCTGAGGTTTTTAAATTTGAATAAATTTTAATCTATTTCCGAAAAAAATATAGGTACTTACCAAAAAATGAGAATTTCTTGTTATAATTGGCGAGTCTTGTAGACTAATATTTCTAGCTTTTTCGCTCTTGGAGCTGGGATTCTATTTGAATATTTTGGCTTCCCTTACTGAGTTCTTATATCACTTACTGCTCAATTTATGAGTGGTCTATAAGAAATTTGTCTTACTTGTCGCTAGCTTTATATTTTTATACTGTTTGGAACATTGTTTGGACGGGTGTAAATAATGCGTACAAGTATAAATATTTTCAAGGCTGTATTATTGCGTGTGTATACAAAATGCAATCAAACAACCTCGAAATTTAAAACATAATTATGTTTTAAACATAATATAAACATAAACTGTGGGGCAGCAAGCAAACAGGAATAAACATAACACGTCTACAAATAGAAAGCGTTCCATTTGATTTTTAGGTTTCCTACTAAGTTTGGCGCCCGATGATATATTTATAAGTAATGGATTTCATAGCAGAGAATTTTCTCTTCACTGTAGGTACTGGTCGCTTACTTGTGAGCCGGGTAGACAAACGAAAAGTATTATATTAGTTAAAAATAAAAATATCACACTTTTGTCAATATTTTGCATTATTTTGTATATGTGAATGTCGATTTTTCTTCTTGAACTTTTTAATTCTTTACAATTAAAAAATAATTCTTTTTAATTTTTCGTTTTCTGTCTCTTTTCTAGGGGCGTTAATGTTCTAAGACGTACAAAGGTAAGTTACTTTAAATGCACACTTTCTCTGAATTTCTCTAATTTCTTTTCTTTCTTTCTTTTTTGTGTGTCTATGATTGTACATCAATGATCAATTATTGTATTTCTTGCATGTGTAGAAATTGTGTTGCACATTTTTCAAATAACAAATAAACATTCGTTTAGTATAGGAAGTTTTTGCATAGTTAAAAATTTCTTGCTTAATTGATCTGAATAATACAAATAATAATAATAAACAATAACACCAATTTAGTGGGCTTAGGCCCCTACGCCATATAGACTAGTGTCGATAATTTTTGAAACCAAAAAAAAATTACAGTAGAATGAAACCCATTAGAAAAGAAGGGTAATATGATAAAAATGAAAGAAAAAATAAATTACGGTCGATCCGAGTTCGGGAAGTGGGAGGGGGTTGGTTTTTAAGGGAAAAAAATGGTTTCTCTTAATTTCCGGCTAAACTATAAAAAAGTTAAATGGCAAAGTTGTAGGTAATAAAAAGATCTACAACTTTTGTATACACAATTTTTTCACATAACCTCAAAATTTAGGTGAAAAATTCAAATAACCAAGTTTTTGGTTTTTTATTTTTAACTTTTTCAAAAAAAATTTTTTTCCTACGAAATTTGCTGAAAACTTACCTTATTATGTCCCGAATACACTGTAATTTATTTGATTTAAAATATTTATTTTTTTGCCTTATTTTATCTTAATATCAAAAAAGCACCCTAATTTTCAATCGAAAATTCTGGCATCAAAATATCAGCTTTTTCCAAAAAGTCTGGGGGCTTTTAGTTCGTTGAAATCTTTACTTTCTGATGGTGTAAAAAAATATACATTCCAATAGTAAATGTTCTCATAAAATGCAAAAATTGAAAAAAACTCAAATTCGAAAATTTTTTTTTTAACCACTATGTACAATGTTGAGCTATTTATTAAAATTTACACTTTAATTACTCAAAAAACGTAAGATTTCATGTAACATTGATAAACGAAAAAATTGCAAATTGAAATATACTACTATAATTAACAAACAAATAAGTTAATAAAGTTAATATTTAATAAGAAATCTACAATATTTTGAAAAAGTTGAAGAATCTTCTTTAAATAATATTTGTAGATGCCTATTTATTGCTGTTTTAAGATAATTTATATACCTGAGTGACCTACGGTAAATTTTAGTCCATTTTAAGGTATTTCATAGAGAAGTGTGGGCGGACCTAGAAGGGTCTGGGCCTTACTACATACCTGCTATTTCGTAGCAGCTGGGAAAACCGTTAGCCAGTATTCGAGATACAGAGCAGTGAACAACATCGTTTTTAAAAATACACGTGCAGGCTGAGTTACTCTAAGAGAATTGTGAGAAATTTTCTTTATTCAAAGAATCGTTTGGAATCTACATAGCAAGGTAAATACTATCTATATATTAATCAACTTTAAAATAAAAATAGTAAAATATTTTCTCTCATAAATAGTATGTTTAACGTAACATAACTAAAAAATTAAATATATAATAACTAAAAAAAAAAAACACAACATTAAAAAAAACTTTCAAAGATTCAGGAGCATCCTTAAAAAAATTGCCTTCATTAAAATCTGGAATTTCGTAGTAATTCATATCGTATACTTTTGAACGAATACTTTTTTTATACCAGTCTTTGCAGAGTTTCTTACTTGCGGTACTATTTTTGTACAAAATTATCATGTCTCTTTTAATTAAATGACAACCGAATAAAGTAATTTATTAAAGTAGGGGCAATTTATTAAAGGATAGTATTTTAAAATTTTTATAGTGCGCTGAAAATTATTACCTCCTGTTAACATAAAAGTTGTCCCGCAACTCTACTAACAATAATTTTAAGCTTCCTTATATCACATATGTTAAAAAAAAATTTTCTACAAGCTAAATTCATTTTTGATGGACTTACAATTTTAAAAACGAAAACACCTTATGCCCGGAGGCAAACTAATGATATATTTTGGTTACACTTTTTGTGTTATAGAAATGAAACAATACAATTTTAGAATGATTCATAAATATATTGTAAAATAATTTTCTAAAAGCTTTGTATATATTTTATTATAAAAGGGTTTCATTTTATACACTCAATAAAGTAAAAACCGAAACATCGCTTTTTAATTTTTCTGTTTCTGGATGTGGCTTTAGTATGGTTACAATTTTTTTCTTTACGAATATTCTGATTCGATGAGCTCTCTTTTTCGTATCATTAGCGGACATTCGTTTTTTGTTATTGTAACAGCTATTTTCTGGTTTTGTCACGTTAAGGTACAAATAGTTTTTGCATTTGTAATTTAATGATATTTCTTTTACAATAACAAACAAATGGCATACCATCAATTTGAAGCTTGAATGCAATCGAAAATTTTACGGGCTTTAAAAAGGAGAACGGGCCACGTTTTACAGTTTTCGTTGACCTAAAAGTTTTTACACTACTATAATTAAGCCACAAACAAAACTGATATTTGCAATAAATAACCATTAAATAAATTATTTTTGACTTTTGGGTGCTGTATATAATCACCAAAAATTTTGTTTTTCTGGGTAATACTTATACAGTCCTCAAAAATTTTAAATTTACATGTGTGGCTTACATATTTTTTAATTTTTCAAATGGTGTATTTTCAATTGTTTCAACGACAATTCTTATTAGAAGGATATAAATTAATAGATTTAAGTTCACTTCCATACATTTGAAATGAACTCTGGCGGACCAAAACCGTCAAGCGCACTTTACAACAATAATACAAGAAAAGTGGTACGTATTTTTTTTCCTGAGTGTATTGTTATAATTATTTTTTAATAAAATCTCAATTATGTTATTATATTTATAAAGTTTAATTAACAATCTCCAAGTATTTATTCAAATATATATGTTGTTAATATTAACATGTACACGTAAAAAGGTTATAGCTGATGGGCATTTCAAAATTTTCATTTAAAAATCATGTGTTTGATGTATTTATTATAATTTTGGAGTAACATTTTATAAATTCAGTAAAATTTTGTCCAATGAAAAATTTATTATTTTACCATGACAATTATAACATTCGGTACTGTATTCAAAGAGAAAAATGCCCCGCAGGGCATCCAGTTTTCCGAATGTGCAAAAAAAGTATTTTACATGTTTGATTATTATCTACGTAAAATAATTAAGTACGTTCGGAGCTCAGTAAGCTAAGCACACAACGTCTCTAAAGCAGAGTAAGCATGTGCAACGTAACACCGTATCGTAAATTTATACTGTTACGTGTTACGATACCAATGGTTTGTAGGTGTTGTATAGCGATCCATCTGTTTACCAAGCAGAGTACCTCCACTTTAAGTATTTGTTTATGTTGATAAATTTTTATAAATTGAATTGTATTTTGTTAGTTCCAACGAAATATTTCAATACAATACAAATTAATAATATTCAAATTTACCGACAATTAGAGGGACGCGATTAAACATTGTCGCGTATCAACTTTTGCTACATGACAGTGCTTTGTGTTCATATGCACATATAGGTTGCTCTTACGATTCGAAGTTGCGTTACGGAGTTACATTACACGCGAATGATGAACGTATACATGCACCTTTTTTTATTATAAGTACTTATTAAAAGGTAAATTGTTTCAATAACTGCCATATTGATGAGTGTTATTAACATCCCTAAAATATAAAATTCTTTGTTCATATGATAAATTTTGTATATTAAAGTTAACCAGCATTAAAAAGCTGGTACCCGCCGCTTCATTACCGTAGAAATACAAAACCATATCAGAATGAATAATATTAAGTTTAATTGTCAATTTCGCTTTGGTTGATTTTACTTCACTTACACTCGATACATATAGGAGAAAGGAATCTCTGCTCTCAATTCACTTGCAAGGAAGGTAAGGAAGGAATTTACCCCAAAAAGGTCGCTTTGCTCGTACGAACAACCCCATTCCCCGACTTAGATTTTTTTTTCAAACCTACAGCCTGACTTCGGCCTTCGGTCTCAGTATTTGCCTGGGTTTAACGTCATATTTCAACCAAAAAACCTTGATAAATTGTGCATCTAAGTCATCCTTTGAATCTATTGGTGAAAACTACATGAAAATCCTTTAAGTAGTTTTTGAAATTATCGCGTCCAGAAAGACGTGACAGATGACTTTAATTTAAAGAAATACAGTTTGGATTTTGAGCTAAAAGCGAGGTAAATTAAAACCCCTTATATAAAATATTCCAAAGAAATTCTCTTCTACCTCTTACCGTTTATATTATCAGATTATTTGTGGATAAATTTAAATATTTTACTCATGTCTGCTATCTAATGGACTTCAAATTGTGCTACGTACATTCAGTTCAAAATGAATTCAATAGATTGTTTTTGATATTTTAAAACAACATTGTGGTAAAACATTGTCGATAAAAACATATCACTTAAAAGGAATTGACACAAAAAATGAGACAATCTATAATTAATATAATCTCTAATGTCATACACATTGTAATTTTTTTTTAATTTTCGCCCACAAATAACTCAAAAATATTTTTTCAAATGTACTTGACATGAAAACGGAGGGCACGTTCTTCTCGAAAAAATTTTTCAATTAAAAATTCAGATTAAATTTTATATTTAGAAACGATTTTTTACGATAAACTCTTCACCACGCACTGCGTTTATATGCCAAGATTGTGCATACCACATTTTATTATATTTCGAGTTGTTTGTGCGTGAAAATTGAAAAAAAAAAATATACTAGCTTAGCGATTGTCTTTATTATAGAGGTTTCATTTTTACTGTGGATTCCCCTTAACCAAAGTAATAAAAAAAAAAAGTTGTTTTTATTATCATTAACAATTAACTTTCCAATTATTTGAATAAATATTAAATAATAGATATTTATTTATTGAAATAAAAATAGTAAATGTATTGAATATCATACCATTCATTTTAGTCAGGGTTTTCTCCACTTTTTTCATTATCATCTCCATTACTACACACATATCATTAATATTATTTTTAACATATATAATACAAATGTTAACCTCTATATACAGATTATGAAATAATATGTATTAAAGAAGAATATGCTATCATTAAATGTAACCAAATATAAATTTTAGAGTAGATAGAACAATTATTCATAGAATATTACGGGATTTGTCAAAATTTTCAATATCAAGGAATGGGGAAGAGTTAAAAATTTATCCGGTACTACTGCATATCTTGGGATATACTTAGCTTAGAGCTTTCAAAATTACACAATATATTCTTTGTTAAAATCAATATTGATTTTTTACGATTTTACATTTTACTGAGGAGCACAGGACGGGAAACCTTTTCACATAGTATTAGATTTTTCATCAATATTTCGAGATCCACATAGGACTTTTAAATTTAATACATATAATCCTCATTAAATAAAGTTATGTTTCTCACTTTTCGATTTTTTACTTTCCTGAGCATTACAATGCTATCAAATTGATTAACGTAGCCTTGGTATTTCATATCTTAAACTTGCATTCATTATATAAATTAAATGAGCCCGTGTTGTGTTTATCAATTTCTCATTTTTCCATTTCCCTTAGAATTAAGGAGGTGGCAGGGCTGTTTAAATAAATGGCAATTAAATGTGTTTTATGACATGCAATCTTGTATATTCGATGTGAAATAATTGAGGAAATGATAATTTTATATGTAATTCTAAAAAATTACGTATAAATATGTAATAGTTCTATTGGAAAATAGAACCATGACGTATAACGAGGCGAAGTAAGGGCGAGCTACTAGTATTGTAATAATACTACTATCAAGCTGTCGTCGAATCTTCGTTTTATTGAAGGCATAGTTCTGATAGCTTCTAATAGAAAATAATTCATATGTGCGATTTTGACCATCAGAGTTTCAAAAAAGGATTGACTTAAAATCTTCGCAAACCTGTTTGACTGCAGTTTGGAATATTAACGAATAAAAGTGAAACAAGTTAAATAAGAGACAATATCGTTAAAGTAGCATATAAGTGACTTGCAGAGAAATGTTTTAACATATTCAAAACCGAATTATCCTATTCTTAAAACCTAATGATCGATTTGAATATATTGCACACAAACCTCATGGATAATAGAAAATTAGGTTACAATACCATAAACTGATTGGATATGAGTAGGTTTTATGACGGTTATTATTGGCTTACGCAGGTTCTCTTTATTCCAAATTTTATTTAAAATTTGCGAAGACACTCTAAATGTTTTATGAATTGAATCTACTCACACCTTTTGAGTATACCTAAACAAATTTATTCACGAATTAATTTTGTGAACTGTAGCTTTCTTTGATTGTAATTACAATACAATACCGATATAAAACTTACCTTAGTACGGTTACTTACATAAAACGATCACGGTTTTTGACGTTCAACTAGCTGGTGAGCGTTACAATCATAAACCCAAATAGAACGGATTTTGAATTTTTTAACCATTTAGTTAAATTACAAATGGCACCTTGATAATTAACTTTAATAATATAACTGGTATATTCTATAGTTTAACCTTAAACAATTAGTATTAAATTTGTTAAATTTCATTTTAGTGAAATATTTAAGTAATTTAAAAGAAATATATATATTTTAAAATTTTAAATATAATTAAAAATCATCTGCTGAAGTACAAGTTATTAGCCTGTTTTAATAATCATACGAAGTAATTTTTTCTTAAAATGCGGCATAAAATTACCAACGTCCACTTCGAGCCACCTTTTTACATGGGTCGTTTTGAGCTCGCTGTGAGCGAGAGTAATAACAGACCAAAACGATCATGGTCATCATGTAGAATTGAATTGATTCGAGCGTTTTGTGCGCCTAGTGGAACGCACTTTAAGATACATTATTCATAAGGGGGAACATGTTTGTGGTATCGAGAAATCAAAGCTAAAACGCTGATAACAATTTTGAATCAATATACAGTGGTCCTATGAATATTTCACATATTTTTCCAATATTATTTTCAAAACATAATAATAATTACCTATTATTTATTGTTTTTTGTGAATAACACATTTTTCCAATACTCTTCTCATCCATGGACTGTTATGTTGTTGCAATTGACACAATACAATACAATATAATTATAATACAATGAGTGAACCAATTAATTAAAACAAACTATAGATCTAATTATTGGTAATTTTTTGTATTGTTTTCAATTTATAATTATAACACAAATATTTAATTAACTTTCATACATTGATATCAATAAATAATATCGTTCAAAGGTAGGCCTACGTCATTGCATGTATCGTTATGTATAATTTGTTGTTTTATTTTTATTTTTTCATTATTTATTTTTTTAAATTTTGATTGCATTTGACATCATTAAAATTATCTCTATATATAAAGTAGAAAAATACTCACTCATTCATCGCTGTTTGTAAAAAACGGTAAAACTTTGGGATGAAAATATTTATTATTATTTTAGTGTGGAATTCTTTTAGTATGAAATACAAACTATCATAAAATTTATTCTTTCATAAATGGATCAGAAAATATAATTATAATTAATTTTCGTATAATTTCTAAATAAGTATGTATTTGATTTTATACCAATTGCCACGTTGAAGTTTTCATAAATGTTGTCTTATATTACTGCTAAATAAGTAGTTCTTAATCTCAGACTAAAGTAAACACATTTTTGAATCTGTTAGATTTTTGGGTATTATATAAAAAAATATTGGATGTATTATTGATGAATTTGCACAGAATTTGCTGGTGTTGCATGAATATATTACTTAAATAGTTATGCATTCGCACAATTGACATTTAAGATTTTAATATTAGTAAAAAATCTCTATTGTCTACATTCGTATCACATAAAATTATTCACGTTTCTTCGTTTTGACTTTTTATTTTTCTTCAATAACCTTTTTACAGAATAATCGATTTTAATACAATTTTAATGATTTATATAAAGTAAGTCATAGAGAAGTCATCATATAAACGAACCCATAGAACGGCTCACAAAAATCGAAATGTAAGCAATTAGAAATAGACCATTTTCAAACGTAATGTCCCCAGAACTGTAAATTGCTAGGTGAGATAAAATGGGACCATCTCGAACACCGCCACTATTGTTTAATATGAATTTGTAAATATTTGTGCTATGCGTGTTCGTTTGCATCCAACAGCAGACCCACAGACAAGGAATTCAAAAACGTCGCTATATAAAAATTGTTGAAAGCGAGCAAAAAAAAGTCGCTAATTATTAAGTTGGAAGTTATTGAAATCTATTGAGAGATAAATTTTTGAATAATTACATTTTAAGAAAAAAATAGCTTTTGGTAAAAATTTATAGAAAAATAAAATTAATGACCCTTTATTTGAATCAAACATATATTGCAAAAATAAATGGTAGCAGAATAGAATTCTGAAAATAAATATTAATGTCGGTATTAATGAAATTACTGATAGCAATCAACATTGACTAACCTTAAGCAAATCAACATTGAGAAGCATAAGCTAAAGGAAAATTATCAGATGCAAATACATTACAAAGCTTATTTATAGTTTGTATTTTCTCTGCCCCTTGTAACTACTGAAGTATCAGGGTTTAATTTTTTTAATTTCATTGAATTAACATAATTATTTTAGGCTCTACTGCACAACCCTCGTAAATAGTCACTTAATCTTGAAATTAATAAAATTCAGGCTAAATGGTACAGTATGATCTTTTTGTGCAGTCCGACCCGCCTGCGAAAGTATTAAATGACCTTTTTAATATAAAATAACTGATTTATATTCACAAGACGAAAGGGCTTTTTAAATAAAGCTTTCTGTATTATAATGGAAAAAATTCTATATTTGTGTTGATTATTTAGAATCAATTTTAAATCTATATTGATCATTCATCATGCTCAGATTACAATAACAATGGTATTGTATACGTTAATGTATTTTTTGATGATGTGAGTGAGGTTTGTTGGTTTGTAATGTACCTTTAGGCAAACAAATTGAAATAATGTGCGTTATTATACAAAGTGTATCAGATGTAAGCCGTATCAATTTTAAAAATACTACTTATGCTTTACAAGTGACTCCACTTTTTTAAATAGTAGTAAGTTTTCAATATCAGCACTAAACTTAACGGTCCGGCTGCAAATGAGTTAGCCATCTGTACATAAATAAATTTAATACTGTAGCAACGAATTGGTTTAAGCTTTGAATAAAAACTAAAAGTAATTTAGTTTCGTGATATATTCAAGAATATCTATTTGTGGTGTACTTATTTACTCAAACTATCGGCACCGAGTAAACCCTAAGTAAGAAGATCAATCGATTCACGCGATGCGAGTGCTCAAATTTGTAAACTAAAACATTCGTATAGTTCATAAACGTGCAATAAACTCTATGAAATTGTATGTAAATTGTAGGTATTGTATCGTTAATTATAAAATAACTGGAAAAATGAATATAAATTTGAGTTTTCCAACATGATGTTATAATTTTGACCAATCAAGGAAATTAATACCATTTAAGGAAGTACGAGCGCCAGGCGGGGTAGGGATAGGTATCGACTCTAGCGCGGTAAGGGGAACGCAGTTACCATATGATTTTTTTCAATATATAGATATACATTTAACATTGACTAGTGGCGGCAATTATTTTTCTTTTAATTAATACACTTTAATTAGTCGGGCAAGTGTAAATGTTTTTGAATTAAATTTATCACTAATATATTTACTTTCATCCATAAGTTTTTTAAAAATATTCACCGACAGTTTTACGAGAAAAATACAGAAATGTATCAATGTTTGAAGGTTACCCCATAAGACCAATGTTAAATTGCTCAACTTTAAAGTTAATTATTTATTTAAATGATCGGGCAATCTCCTTCAAATTTATGGAATTTGTTTAGACATATTTAAACTTTGTATTAAAAAAAAATCAAGCCTTTTATCAAAAGTTGCCTTGGTGCTCGTACTTCCTTAAACAGAAAGTTCGTACATAATAATATTTTTATAATTTAATAGATATATGTGTTACTATATCACTGATCCCCAACTGACGTAACGTAATTACTGATCTCAAGTTCCTTAAAAATAAATTTCTTAAGGCGAAAAGAAAAAAAAAATATAAAAAAACTAAAATTAAAATTAATTTATGATGCAAGCCAAAAGGCTTATTAATAACCATTATAAATATTTTTTAATTGTTATCAATTTGCATTACTGTTAATTGAATGTATTTTAAATTATTAAATAAAGATCTGTTTTTATAAAAAAAATAAATAAAACGAAACGAAAAGTATATATTTATATCAAGGTCATGTTATGTTTGGATCATCCGAAGAAGACAGAGCACCGGTTATATTAAAACGATAAATCTAAAATCTTAAACACTTAAGTATGTATTTTTAAATATTATTATGATATTATAAAATCAATAAAATGCATCTGCAATAAAAAAAAGTTATAGAAAAATTACCATAATTTTTTTTTATAGTGTTTATATTATTGTTTTATATGAATAATTTTTTTTAGCTTTATATTTTTATTTTTTTTTTTTTTTTTAATTAAAATAATTTTATAAAAGCTGTGAATTAATTATTTTATTATTTTCAATATTAAAATGCATTCCTTTTATTTCCTACAAATGTTTCGATCTATAGGATATCGATACACACAAACTATACACCTAATATCTGAAATTGTCACACGTAGAGAGAATTGGCAAAAAAATTTTATCAAATAAAATATATAAAATTAAAACATACTTACCTATAATACTTATCTTGCCGGTTGCCGGAGTTCGAATCCAGGCGGCGGCATTTTGATCAATTATAAAAATAAAAAAAAGGTACGTTGGTTAATCTCAATGTCATCGCGTGGATAAGAACGAAGTAACCGGCTCTACCAACAATAAACTGACAATATCATCTTGTCATCTTCTGCTAGATGGGATCTGTGCCTTCAGGTGATGGACTGTTCTAAAAAGAGGATACAGAGGACCTAAAGGTATGGGTACAAGGAACGCGGTTGCGATTCTCCTCTTAATATACTCTAAAAGTGCTAATAATAGACAAAGTAAAAGCTCTGACTGTTCTATACCATGTGTTTTCACGCTAGAACTACCTTAAAAAACGTTTTCTTTTTCTAAAATTAAAATCAAATACAATGATTTACTTAATAAAATGCTTGTTTGAATCTTTTCAAGATGTTTGTATAATATGAAAAAATTCTTTTTTACCTAGAAATGGGATGAGTATGCGTTTTTGTACTCGATGTATACACAGTCTGATGTATACAGAGACGTATGTCTGAGTAGTTTGATTTAAGTCTGATGTTTGTAACGCTGTTAAATATTATAGACACTACCAAAATTTTGGTATAGGTGTTCACAGAATCATTGAATTAGTCCATTTTTGTCTGTCCGATGACCCGCTTGTCATCAAGATAAACAAAGAGATTACTAGCTGAAATTTTTATGGCGAACTAGAAGCGAATAATAGAAAAAATGTAAGTTTAGGTTGAGTCAGTGAGCAAAATGGGTCCATTGAATCCTGTGAATCGATGACCCAACGTTTTCACCATAAAATAAAAATTTTTTCATATACTGTTTAAATTACCTAAAATATCAGCTAAAATTAAGCTAATAAACACATAATTATAATACATGTAATTAATATGTATGCATATAAAAATTCTGTATAAGCTATATATTTTGATTATTTTATTCAACCATATTTAGAGTATTTAAACAATTAATACTGTATGTTTTCGTGTTAAGTATATTATTTTTGTTTACTCATATAATGAAATAGTATCTAAACATTCCTTTGTTTTTTATTTGAATAGCATTGGATTGTTATTTTAAAAAATAGTGATTATTCGAGTGTGAATTTTAATTAGGTTTTATTAATTTTTTTGGTTCAAATTGTCCTTAAGCAAAATTCTCTATGTATTTTTTGTCCCGATATTAAATTTGTAAATTAATTGAGTATTCCTGCTTTTTATTTATTTTTGAAAATGTATGTTACCTATTTTATATTTAAAACAAGTGAATATAACAACAAACAGACTTAACTATTTAAATACTCGACATATGATTTAATATGAATGTTTTAACTTTTTTTAATCATTAGCATTCATTTTATAATCTAAATATCCAGCCAATGCAGCTATAAATAAATATATTATGATAATATGTATTGTATATGTACTTAAATAATTACATTTGGGCTAAAATTGTGGCGAACCTAAGTATTTTGGAAAAAAGTGTTTCCAGCAAAAATTGTTTGTTGTAAAAATAGCAAAACTTTTGAAAATTTTCTTCTATCTTTTATGTTTTAAAAATTGGATTCTGGACCCATTAGACCCAATGGATCGTATTTGATGATTCACGAACTTAAACTTACCCTTTATGTTTAAGATATGCCACTAAAATTTCAACTCGCTAGCTCTTTTCGTTTTTCAGCTATTGATGACGAACAGACAGGCAGACCCACAGACGGACATGAGGAAATAGGCTAATTAGGTGATTCTATCATCAACAAAATTTTTTTGTACTGTCAATATTTTCTAGCGGTTTAAACTTTAGACTAAAAATAATTTATAAAAATGACACATTATGTATATGTCGAAAGAATATACAAATAAAAAATTATTCCGAAAATACTGTAAGAATTTAAATTTCAGTTATAGATCACCTTCAAAATCAGAACTTCTTGCAGAGATTAACAAAGCGGCGTTGACCGATACTTTGATTTATACTATATTTGAGTATTTATACATAAATACTCAACTTTGTATATTCTTACAGGTCTTGTATTATTGATAACAATGAACTTGTAAAATTTAATTTATTTTTGTATGATTTTAACCAATATTATTTCAATTACAAAACTGATATTTCATAATGAAACACAAAATATGATTTTAATGTTTTATGAATAGATGTTTTTGTTATAGTTTGTTTGTTGAGTTGGAAGTACTCTAATGTATGCAACTTTAGGTCGTTTTATTCATTGTTTTCATAACATCAATATGCATACACGATACGAGTATTACATTGTTGACCTCAAAACGAACTTTATTGTCGGTGGCTGGGTATACTAAATTTAACAAAGGACGTATCGTGGAATTGCAATATTATTGCTTCATTTCTTCACGTGAACCCAAATATGAACTTAAGAGTGGTTTATTGGTACAAAATGATAGATTCTGGATCGATTTTCAAAGAAATACGAGAATCACTTGAATTTTAAGAAAGTTTCTTAGTTGCTTTGATGATTCATAATTTAATATTCTAGTGATTCTCCAATTTTTCTGAGAATTTATCCAGAATCGATCATTTGCTATCAGATCGACTTTAAATTATGTTTAGAAATCCAGTATTTGAAAGGAAATGATTATTTTTAGGGTAAGGTTTAGTAGTTTTAGTAGTAACAATTTGTGTTTTTTAACAAATTTTTTAGATTCGCTAGAATTTCAATTGACATATTATAATTTACATAATTATATAATATGTATTTATAAATGTTATATTAGTTATAATACACGTATTTAGTTTTTCCATTACTTTTCGTTATTGAGAATACGAATAGTTCAAAAATTGATACTATTATATTTCCTTTTATTTGGTCTTTTAGCAATAATTCTATGGCCACCGTGCATCAAAATATTTGCATTCGTTTCTATGGTTACGAAATACTACTGTATCAGTTTAATTATTTATTTAAGTATTTATGAATTGAACATAGGAAATTTCTAAAAATTTATTTACAAATTTAAATGAATAATTTTTTAATTTTGCAATTTAAAAAAATTACTAATGCAATTTATTCAATGATCAATTACAATTATCCCATAACTTCAATTAAATGTTATTTTTTTGTAATTATTCAATAATTTTTGTTTGACATTTGGTATACAATTTACATGCAAACAATTGAACAAATAATTTTATGGAACTTGAATGTTTTATTATAAATGTTAGATACTCGCAGCGAGTCAATCGAATAAAAAGTCCCTCCCACGTACTATTCACGGTAGGAATACTGCATCCGGAAATTAGATTTAATTAATACTGGAAATATTTATACTTACCATTACAATACCATTTGTATATACTATTTGAACGCATTCATTGTATTTCATAAAATAATGGTAAAATTATTTGTTAATATTTTATTGATGAATTTTCAATATTTGATTTGTATGTTATGTACCTACCTGCGTTATTATTATATATTTATATGTACATGTGTGGGAAAATGGACAATTAGCTCGATAGTTCGTAGGCCATTGAAATGCTTTTTCTGTGAGGCTGTAATTATTTTTCAGCGTTGAATCATAGCATGCAAAGTTCGGAAATCATGTTCTGGCACAATTCAATCACCCACATCATACATATGAAAAGGAGGAGACTTATGTCAACAGAGTTATGTCAACAGAGTTAGAGATGGAAAACAATATTTCATTTAAAATTGTTAATCATAAAACATAAAGAGATTCGATGTTCGTACTCGACATATATAATATGTCATAGTATATTATTTTTAGTCTAAAGTTTGTAACGTTAGAAAATATTGACCGCACAAACACAATTTTCGCATAGGTGTGTTCATAGAATCACATAATTAGTCCACTTCCGCAAGTCCGTCACCAGGGTATCTCAAAAACGAGATAACGAATTGAAATTTTGATGACGTATTTTAGACATAAAGGCTGAATTTAAGTTTATAAAATATGGTTCTATTTGGCAATTTCGGGAAATTTAATAATCAATATTATTTAAAGTTAGTAGAATAGAAAATTTAATTATTTTGTATTGTAGAAAATATATAATTTGCAAAATTTAAGCAGTAGAACGATTAGTTTATTTTTTCTCTATTTAAAAAGTAATTAATCTTTAATGTAAGAAATAATGTAAACAATGAGAGCTATTTTTAAAACGGTAATATCTATGTTCATAATGCTAATAATTTTAATCAAGAATAATTTAATTGTTAAAATTTGCAACCTGCATCAATTTATTTTCTGGCTTTAATAAAGAAATAATATATAAATGTATTAATCAGAATTTATACGCAGTTAATGTTGCGATAAATACATTACTTTATATTGAAAACTACGATTTATTCTCATTTGCTGTATTAAAAAAAAAATAAAAATAATAATAATTTTCATACATTGAAATTAAATGCGAACAATTAAATTTTTATGAGATATAAGAATGCCTTGTATATTCGAACTTGTTGCTGACATTCAATTGTTCAGTTATTCTGTGGATGTTATCGAAGCGAATACTTAAATAGTCAATTGAAGCTAACTTTTCAAAAATTAACTTATGTGTTAATGTAAGATGTTATATTAAAAAAATTGTTACAAACCCACAAATTAATATTATTATTTTTTTTTTTTGAAAATAATAAATATTTTCTTGGGAGCAATTACTTTTAAAACAAATGCTTATGAATTGATTTTAATCTGTGAATACGATTGTAGTTTACTAGACTCATCACCTAATACTCCATAATACTATCAAGGAATCTTAAGTTCAAAACAAAAGGTTTCGCTTATCTGAAAATTGTTCGCAGGTAATTGATAAAAGTATTTAATTTATAATTATTTTGTACTTTTTAGTGAAAATGTAGTGATTTAGAATCTAGACTTCGAGTATTACATATAAACGCATTCTGGGGGCTGGTTAATTATAATCTTATTTTATGTTTATAAGCATTTTTAGAGACAAATTGATTTTGCACAAAAATCCCCCTGCAAGAAAAAACACTGTCGACAAAACCAACAAAACCTACGAAATAAATTCTGAACAAATTGTGAACGTACGTACAAACAGGTGAAACAGAATACCGCATTTTTATAAACTTAATACAAAAATAAACTCTGCATTTAAACGGCATAGAATGAATCGCATATTCGTTTTTTGAAAGCAATTCCAATGTGATTTTCAATATTAAAATAATGACTCCGAGAAATTTAAAAAAATTAACATTTTCCGATTGTTTTCTAAAAATGGTGGAAGCGCAAATAAGTTATATAAAAACAAATATTTATAGACTTTTAATGATTTTTAAACTGTGATCATAATCGCGTAAATTTGAACGACCAATTTAGGAAAAAGCTATCATTTTACCACCAGCGATAGGATCGGGATTACATTCACGTAGTTTAAAATTGAAAATTGAAGAAACACTAATATTTTTGATTGTCCCGTTTTCATATAAGCATATATGTTATTTATAAATACTAATCTGAATTTGTCTTAATTGTGATTACTGTAACAATCCACATTTTTCTCTCAAATCAATTCTGATAAATCTGCCGTTTTTTATTTTATTTTCCTAAAAGAATTTTGATTACCTCTAAAAGCTTCAAAATGTGAAAACCATTTTGTCAAACGTGTGTCAAAATAGAATATCCTTTGCCTGACAACTCTTTCAATTCTAGAACAACGTGGAAGTAATTTATTTTTTTAAAGTTTTGAGTTTATTATTGTGTGCATTATGGAAGGCTTGCTTTGGATTTCTAATTATCTGTCCTTAAGAAAAAAAATCTTTAATATCTCATAAATTCGATTTAGTTTTTTGAAAAAACAAAATTTGTATGTTGAAAATAAGTTGTATGTTTTTAAAAAAATAGTATGGGTAAAAAAATATCTTAAAAGCTCCATTATTATGTAATAAGTAAACTACTCAGTTATTTATTTTTTTTTAACGAAAAGAAAAATAGAAAACTGTATTCAGAAAAACTTTCAGAAGAAAAATACATATTTTTCATTTTATTGTCCGCATATTATTATTAAAAAGATATTTTTTGATATTTTTATTTTTCTAAATAAATATTAAGTAAAGAGATGAGATGTTCATATTACCCGCTCGTTTATCCCCACCCATCATTCGCCCGTCATATACTGTATATGTGCACAGAACCACCATACATCTGTTATTGATAATCTCAATGTGTTTAAGAGTAATGTGCGCGCGTTATGCCTCAAGGTTTGTTTTGTGTTCCATTCAGAGTTTATGGGAAGATTTATAAACACGTGAAAGCTTTCTAGTTGCCTGAAGCTTGTAAGCTTTTTGACTTCACTTCATTTATGTGGAATGGTTATATACTCACAAACATAAGAGATAATCGTGCACAACTCTGGCTGGCTTTTATACAAAAATTTGTTTGTGTACTGCGTATAAGTAGTATATATATATATATTTAACCTTTGATACAAATAATAATTTTTCCTTTTTACCATTGCAAAAATAATGTACATTTATTTTCTTTTTCTATATACGGATTCAAGCGATGTTGTGGTAAACCAAAAGATATTGGTTTTTGTGCTGACTTGCTTCTGTATTTTTTCTTTTTAGAAAAAATATTTTTCTTTATTCATATAAAAAAGAGTATACTTTCCATATTTTACTAAGTAATTTATTTCCCATTTGAATAGAAAATATCTGATCACTTTTTAAGAAATCAAAAAGGGTTTTAAATAATTGGTTAATTTAATCATATGCAATGTTTACAGTAAATTAGTTATGTAAACTGCCAATATTTGACATCAAATGAGGAATGTGGATACGTGTGAGTTTATGTAACTAAAGAAAGTTAAGTATAAGACTTTATTGTTTTTTAAAATACGTGGCTAGTAAATTATTTTGAAATACAATTGGAATCTTATTATAATTGTTTAGAGGTAAAGGAAGGAGGTACAGATAAAAAATGGTTAAAGCTATCTGAAATCCGATTTTCAAAACTTTCAGGCATTGTATAACAAATGGTTGATTTCAACCAAAAAGTTCGCAGATGCAAACAAATCTTCTACTTTCTGAAAGAGTTTCAAATTTGGAAAAAATACTTAATAATTTTCTTAGATGCTACAAGCCAACTACGATTTTAATTAAATAGCAAAGTGGATAACTAGAGATTATATAAAGTCTTATGTAAATCTGGCTAAAAGATAGATTTTTTTTAAAAATTTAATCAAACTTCACCACTGTCTGTTCGAGCTAATATTTTTAGAATGTCATTTTTTAACTATTTACCTCTACCATGGTTCCAAAATAATAACATATTTTTACTTTTTTTTTTGAATATAATTTGAGTAAAAGAATAGTTTGCCCTGAAAAAATATCTCCATACGTCTATATCTAATATCTGTGGATATTTTTTAAGATTGGGTACTAATTTCACTATTAATCGAATACTTTAACGAATATTATATTTTTCTTTTTCTTAGGAACAAACTAGATATAGATACAGAAATATGTTTTCACATATTTATGCCATGCAGAGAGAGAGAGAGTTAATTAAGATTGCTAATTAAACTTCAGAAAAAGAATTTAATTATTTGAATTTCCGAACTACACCATTACGAAATACTCGTATATATTGTGTTATTAAAGGTAAATAATGCTAATATACTTGAAATGAGGTAAAAGAATAAGGGAATGAATGGACAAAGAAATTGAGAATGTATCAAATAATGATAATTTCAGGTTTCTAAGAAATATACCGGCTCAGTGACCAAGTTAGTAAAGACACTAACATCTTTACCCATTTGATTTTTGACTAGAGATTGCGGGTATGAATCCAAGCAGCGGCAGTTTGATCATTTATCAAAAAAAAAGAAATTATAATAATAATAAATAAAGTGGTGGTTAATTGACCACACCGTCGTCAATTGGATAAGAGCGAAGTAAACGGCTCCACCAACAACATAATAACAATATAATTGTCTCCATGTGCTACAAGGCATCTTTGGTGATAGGGTGTTCTAAAGAGAGTATAGAGGATTAAATGATCTAGGTACAAGAGACGCGGTTGCGGTTAAACTCGTAATACTCTATTAAGAAAAAAAAATGGGTTTTACCGAAATTTTGATTGAGCGATTAAAGTTTAAAATTCATATTCAAATATTAATCGTATAATTGTCTTGTGACAAATTTTTCATGTCCATTGATTTTGGTCATTATGCCCTTTATATTTGCATCTCAGAGCCCATAGTTTGAGTCGGATTGAAATTTGTAATTTAAGATGCTGTAAGCATTAGAAAGTATACATAGTAGAAACAAAATTTTTGCAATACAAGTTTATTTGAAGAGGAATTTTGAGAATCTAAAGCATACAACTAATTAAACTGACAAATTCTTATGTAGTTACCATATCAAATATCCTGAAGCCGATCTAATTAACACACAGCCTGTATATTACATATAAATAAGTATAATAATATATTTTTTTAATGTCAAATAAAATACTTGATATTACTAGATACCTACTACCGTTATATAGTAATACTAATAATAATAAAACCACAAAAGAACTGTACAATTTAACCCATTACATTTTGTGCTCCATATGTATTGTTCCATTCGTATGTTATATTATTATAATGTTAAATACGTCATCGTAAAACCACCAACCACCGTGAACCATTTTTGGATTTAATTTTACATATTGTGTATAATAATAAAAGGTATGTATGTATATTATATTTTTAGTTTTAACCTTTTCCAGGGGCGTAGGAACGAAATTTTTGCTGGGTGGGAAGGTACGAAATTTTAACCTCCCCCCTAAATTTTCGATGATAATAATTTTGTATGAAAGATGTTTGTGATTGTTAATTAATATTATACCAGACAGTTTTTGTTAGTTGTAAATAATTTTTGCAAAATTTTTCTTTTTATTTTCTTCAATTTTATTTACATGTATCTCTTATTTGTATGTAATTACATTTTTAGTTTTTACAAACTTTTTCGCTTTACAAGTGCTTGCTAAAATTAAAAAGTCAATACAAAAGTCTTAAATTATACTTCAACTTTTCTCAACCTTAAACCTAGATTTTGCCAAACACAGATTTGCGTTTTTCTGACCGTGCCACAAATTCTTTCATTAAAATATTTAAATCTAAAGCAGCTGTAAGTTCTTTATGTACATGTAATAGCAAAAGGTTTGTGAGGCGCTTTTGGGACATCGAATTCCTTAAATAAGTTTTCAATCTTCTCAAAGCGCTAAAAGATCGTTCAGAAGTCGCGGCAGACGCAGGTACGGTTAGGATCAAAATTATCAGTAAAATTACTTCATCTTACATATCCCTGGTTGTCGACGGTAGATTCGCGAGTTTTTCGCTCAATTCGGAACAGTTGGAACTTGCAATATCGGGCACGCTTTGGAGCAGAAAAAGTTGAGCATGCAATCTGCTAATATTGAAATCTTCAGCAAAGACACCGAGTTCTTCCGCGAGCTTGGTTTCGTCGCCAACTAAACCTTTAGTCGCGTTCAACAGTACAGTTTCGAGTGACACTAGAATAGCTAAACCACTTTGGTCGAACCTTTCATTCAATTCTGATATTTGCAAATCTAAAATTTCGAAATAGATTTTTCTCAACGAATCTTTGGCTGAAAGTCGCACCGGTGGAGCAGATTTGGAAGTATGCTCGTACCGTTTGTTTGGTTGTCTCACGCGGGGTTCTTTGAAAGGATTCAAGTCTAACTCGTGCGATTCTTCAACTGTTTTTTCAAATAAACGGTCGAACTCGGTGTCTGTGCGCAACGATTGCAATCTCGAAGATAGTAAATCAGCAGCTTGTTTCGCACCTGTAGCTGTTAGACCAGGAGCTTGAAGCGCTCGCGCAAGTTGTTCGCAAGGAGCAAAAATTTGAATGCTGAGGTTAAGAAAAAAAAGGGTCTCAGACTGCTCAAGTTTCAGCAACCACCCGCGAATTTGAGCTTTTTTTCCGGCTTTACAGATTCGCAATTTTCGAACTTAACTAATGTTCCCTGCACTCGTGGATAATTTTCTTTGAATCTTTTGAAAGATTTTACACGTGTGGTCCATCGCGTAGGACACAGAGCGGCTAATCGAGTCGGTTTTTCAACCGGCAAATCATCATCTGAAGATGCTGAATCGTCTTCGTATGCTTGTAGATCGACTTTATCGTACATTTTCTTTCTTTTTGCCGATTCTAGAATGCAGTTCGAAACATCTTTAACTAAGCACATAACATCGCATACCCCGCTTTGTAGTTTAGCTGTTTCTTGGAGGACAAGATCCAGTGAATGGTTGGCACAATGGACGTAGATTGATTTTGGTTGCTCGTCTTGCAACAACTTCTGCACGCCATTGTGACGTCCAGCCATGGTAGGTGCTCCATCAAAGCACTTACATTGACACTCGTTCGATGATTACTCTCAAGACACAAGACACAATTTTAACTTTTAATTTGTAACTAACAGTGCACTTGAACAAAATAAACTGAAGTAAACTCGCACGATGCATGCTTTTAAAGTAGTTGGACGATTGTTTAAACAGGGGATACTTACAATAGTGACAATAAAACTGTCCATTTCGGTTGTCCTATTGGCTATGAAAATAAGTTGTTATTCCGAAGGTAAAAATAAGCATCAGTTACAAACCATCGAAAGTACTATCCAGAGGATTATCGATGAGTCATCTAATCCCCTCTTAGACTAGAAACGTCAATTTTTTATGTAATAGAAGTTTGGCGCGATCCATGGCGCGCACGCCACTTATAAATTTAGTCAAATAGAAGAGACTTAGGCAAAACATTTTAGTAAAGGATTTACGTATAAAAATGCTACTTGTTTTCAATAGAATACATATTCAGATATCATTTAAAACAAAAAAAAAACGTTAATAAAAATTAATTAAATTATACCCGACTTCATTATAATATAACCTACCACCACCTACCCTTCAAAAACGTGTTTCAGTTTTATATTCGAAACAAAGAAAAACACATAAAAGTAGTATAGATTTTTTGAAGTTATTTTTTTTTTGTCAAATGGCGCATGACCCCGCGAATTACTATTCGATTAGGCAATTAACATGAACTGGCGTTAATACAAACCATTTTCGTAAAATTTTCTTTGTCGGAAAACTTTCTATAACAACCCTAAAAATTGAATTTTTTAACTATTAATATTTAAGGTAAAATGACTTGTGACCCCTCAAATTATGATCAAAATACTCGTTTAAGATCAAAAAACGGTAGTAAAAACCATTTTATCGAATTTCACCCCATCGGAAAATCGTCCAAAACCAACCCACCAATACAACTTTTTTTAGAAAATAATTTTTTCGGCTTAAATGCCCTATGACCCCGCGAATTATTATTGGATTATGCAATAAACATGAACTGGCGTTGATTTAAACCATTTTCATAAAATTTTCTTTGTCGGAAAACTTTCTATAACAACCCTAAAAATTGAATTTTTTAACTATTAATATTTAAGGTAAAATGACTTGTGACCCCTCAAATTATGATCAAAATACTCGTTTAAGATCAAAAAACGCTAGTAAAAACCATTTTATCGAATTTCACCCCATCGGAAAATTGTCCATAACCCACCCTCAAATACAACTTTTTTTTAAAAATAATTTTTTCGGCTTAAATGGCCTATGACCCCGCGAATTATTATTGGATTATGCAATTAACATGAGCGGGCGTTGATTTAAACCATTTTCATAAAATTTTCTTTGTCGGAAAACTTTCTATAACAAACCTAAAAATTGAATTTTTTGACTATTAATATTTAAGGTAAAATGACTTGTGACCCCTCAAATTATGATCACAATATTCGTTTTAGATTAAAAAACGTTATTAAAAACCATTTTATCGAATTTCACTCCATCGGAACATTCAAATCAGGTCAAAATATTTATATTATTTCATATGAATTGATGGTACCTCCAGTATCTACTATACCTACCAATAATTAATAGATATTACCTAATACCTAAAAATTACCTACCTTATTGGTGTATTTTCTGCCATTTCATTTGTCTACTCTACATGATTAAATGTTCCATGACAATAATAAAAACATTAAAATATCCCAATTAAACGATCAATTATTTCAACGGTGAAATATCGAAATTATTACAAAATATCTCCTCATCAAAATAGTTTCAATTAAAAATAATCCTTACATGATTGTTTTTAGTTTAAAATTAATGTAATACCAATTAATTTAATCCCAAATTCAACCCCATATTATCACGATCCTAAGATACCTTTGGTTTTTTAATAACAGGGGAGTACATATCAGGAGGTACATATCCAAAAACAGTAGTGAAATGTAATGAAATAATGACTAACACTTTAATTTTAAATTTTTTATTTTTTACAAAATTTTACAAAAGTGAGAAACATTGATTTTAATTATTCATTTTACAGTCTTATACAAACAAAAATATATACAAATTTTATTATCAAAATTAATACACCAATATTAGAGAAAAATTGATTTAATTATTAATAGAAAATAAAATTAAAAAATAAACGGGACCTGAAATATAATTAAATAATCAAATCAAATTAATAAATATTTTAATATATCTCACCGAATTATCGCGTCTTGTAAAACTAACCTTACTCTGTTCACAGTTATATATTTCTATTACTCTTTTAAATAATAGAAGTTGCTGCTTGAATATGTTTTACAGGAACTGAAAAATAATAAAATGATACTATAAAATTTTTCAAATTAATAAATATTTTAATATGACTCACCGAATTACCGCCTCTTGTGAAGCTAACCTTCCATTGTTCATCCATGGCACTCCATTAAACACAAATATAAAGTCAAACTCTAACACTATCCAGTTTTATGTCACTTAGGTTACAGTTGGAATTGATTTTCTTTTAAAAATAAAAACCAAACATTCTCTACAAGAATGTGTATGTTTTATATACCTAAGCCATAGAGATAACTGCCGAAGTTTCAGTCCGGGCTTACAAATATCATGACTTGGTACGATCATCCTTTGCAGAACTACTTCATTAGTACACACACAATCATCGGAGAAATAATGATTTTTATAATTAGTATAAAATCTAATTCAAACAAAAACCTATTCAAGTATGGTCAGTCACTTAAGTTATAGTTGGAATTGATTTTCATTTAAAAATAAAAACCAAACATTCTCAAGAATAATGTGTATGTTTTATATACCTAAGCCATAGAGATAACTGCCGAAGTTTCAGTCCGGGCTTACAAATATCATGACTTGGTACGATCATCCTTTGCAGAACTACTTCATTAGTACACACACAATCATCGGAGAAATAATGATTTTTATGATTAGTATAAAATCTAATTCAAACAAAAACCTATTCAAGTATGGTCGGTCATTCAGTTTACAGGTCGAATTGATTTTTTTAAAAAAATAAAAACCAAACATTCTCTACAAGAATGTGTATGTTTTATATACCTAAGCCATAGAGATAACTGCCGAAGTTTCAGTCCGGGCTTACAAATATCATGACTTGGTACGATCATCCTTTGCAGAACTACTTCATTAGTACACACACAATCATCGGAGAAATAATGATTTTTATGATTATTATAAAATCTAATTCAAACCGTCTAACCGAATTACCGCGTCTTGTCAATCTAATCTAACATTAGTCACAGTTAGTCACACTGTATTTAATTATTTAGAGGACCTGAAAAATAATGAAGTTATAATAATAATAGCAAATTTTTTTAAATTAATCAATATTTTAATATGACTTACCGAATTGCCGCGTCTTTTAAAACTAACCCCACAATGTCACTGTCAAATATTTCTAACACTGTTTTTAATTATTGATGTGTTCACTTCAACTGTCACTATGAAACTGATAAAGTTCAAATCTGCAAATTATGAAATATTTGAATTTGACAATCGGAGTCTTTTAAAACTAACCTCACAATGATCACTGTCAAATATTTCTAACACTGTTTTTAATTATAAATAGGACCTGAAAAAAATGAAATAAAAATTATAATAGCAAATTTTTTTAAATTAATCAATATTTTAATATGACTTACCGAATTGCCGCGTCTTTTAAAACTAACCCCACAATGTCACTGTCAAATATTTCTAACACTGTTTTTAATTATTGATGTGTTCACTTCAACTGTCACTATGAAACTGATAAAGTTCAAATCTGCAAATTATGAAATATTTGAATTTGACAATCGGAGTCTTTTAAAACTAACCTCACAATGATCACTGTCAAATATTTCTAACACTGTTTTTAATTATAAATAGGACCTGAAAAAAATGAAATAAAAATTATAATAGCAAATTTTTTTAAATTAATCAATATTTTAATATGACTTACCGAATTGCCGCGTCTTTTAAAACTAACCCCACAATGTCACTGTCAAATATTTCTAACACTGTTTTTAATTATTGATGTGTTCACTTCAACTGTCACTATGAAACTGATTAAGTTCAAATTTGCAAATAATGAAATATTTGAATTTGGCTCACCGAATTGCCGCGTCTTTTAAAACTAACCCCACAATGTCACTGTCAAATATTTCTAACACTGTTTTTAATTATTGATGTGTTCACTTCAACTGTCACTATGAAACTGATAAAGTTCAAATCTGCAAATTATGAAATATTTGAATTTGACAATCGGAGTCTTTTAAAACTAACCTCACAATGATCACTGTCAAATATTTCTAACACTGTTTTTAATTATAAATAGGACCTGAAAAAAATGAAATAAAAATTATAATAGCAAATTTTTTTAAATTAATCAATATTTTAATATGACTTACCGAATTGCCGCGTCTTTTAAAACTAACCCCACAATGTCACTGTCAAATATTTCTAACACTGTTTTTAATTATTGATGTGTTCACTTCAACTGTCACTATGAAACTGATAAAGTTCAAATCTGCAAATTATGAAATATTTGAATTTGACAATCGGAGTCTTTTAAAACTAACCTCACAATGATCACTGTCAAATATTTCTAACACTGTTTTTAATTATAAATAGGACCTGAAAAAAATGAAATAAAAATTATAAGCAAATTTTTTTAAATTAATCAATATTTTAATATGACTTACCGAATTGCCGCGTCTTTTAAAACTAACCCCACAATGTCACTGTCAAATATTTCTAACACTGTTTTTAATTATTGATGTGTTCACTTCAACTGTCACTATGAAACTGATTAAGTTCAAATTTGCAAATAATGAAATATTTGAATTTGGCTCAGCGAATTGCCGCGTCTTTTAAAACTAACCCCACAATGTCACTGTCAAATATTTCTAACACTGTTTTTAATTATTGATGTGTTCACTTCAACTGTCACTATGAAACTGATTAAGTTCAAGGGGAAGTTGCTACTGATGGGTGCTTTACAGGACTGAAATATCATGAAACAATAACTTTAAAACTAAAAATTTTACGCCACTTAATAGGCTAGAACAACCTACTATTTGGTTAATAGATCAACGACCTAACGAATTGCGCCACGAAGGCTTGTTACAGTGATCCAAATTAGTAGTGACATTTATATAATCATCAATTGCTCTATTAATATAAAAATTTATCGCCGCCAAAGAGGCTCGTAACCACGACCTTTTGGTTGTCAACACAACACTGTAACCAATTTCGCCACAGAGGCTTGTTGCAATGACTCCAAAACAATAGTGACATACATATACATATATAATCAATTAATCTAATTATAAAAATTTATCACCCCGGAATAGGAACCGAACCGCTGTCCTATCGGTTGACAACCCACGCCCTTAAACAAAAACGCTAAATTGTCTCTTTATATGATACAAAGAGAATAGTGACATATAAATCAATAATCAATTAATCTGAATAAAAAAATTATAAACCGCCACCTAGATTCGAACCACCGACTTTTCGACTGAAAACTCTACACACTAACCAATTGTGCCACATAAGATTGCTATGAAAATCCAAAAACATAAATCCTAACTTGTTTCAAAACCATGTTTTATAATTATTTTTTTAAATTAAAAATTCAACTCGCCCAGCCCCCCATATTTTGACACATTGTTTCACTTACATATTTGATAACCTTTGACTGAAAAAAATGTTCAAAATACAAATATACACGAAAAAAGCTCAGTGTTATCTCTTTTTTCGTAGATAGAAAAAAAGCTCTCCAAATACCTACTTTAATTATTAAAATAATTCTCAGTTGATTGAATTATACAACTATTATATTATACAATTATTTAAATAATTAATATATTATGCAAATTTAAGGATGAAAAGTTATAAATGTTTTATTTCGTTGTTAGATTTTGATTAATATTAACAAATACTTTCTATAAAATTGCTTTTTTTTTATATATTCAGAAGTCTTCGACTTTATTCTATTTGATTTTTATACGTCTTTCAGTGCAAAACGCTTTTGTTTGATAATAAAATTTATGCATTTCATTTGTGTTAAACTTGTAGGATGATTAAAAAAATACATTGAAAATCGATTTATTTAGAAGTTGTAAACAATGCTTCCTCAAATTTGGTATATTGATTTCTTTTCTACCATTTAGTATACAAATGAAAACACTATTTCAAATTTTTCACAAAACCCAACCATAAATTTGGTGTTGTTTTTCAGATATTTTAAAGGATTACATGAACTTCAAAAGCTCAAAATAAAAGTATTATTTTTTTAAATGTTTTTCTTATATTAAATATATTTTGTATTTACATTTGGAAATATTTTGTGAATTTTAAATCAAAATTTTAAAAATGCTAATCTATTAGGACCATTGTCAACTCGATCGGAAATATCGACAAAAAAGTTTAGACATATTGGTACCAATTTTGAAAAGATGTGTTCATACCTAATGTCATTCATTATCTTTCAAATTTGGCGTACATATAACTTCAAAAAATAATTACCCAAACGTTTTGAATTGTGGAATGTACAATATTTACATCAAAGCGGTATGTTGAAACATTTTTTTTATCTAAAATCGAATTAAAATTGTTACTTTAGGAATGGTGGGTCCTCCGTTTTCATGTGAACATTTTGCTACCAAATTTCATAATATTTGGATGAGTATTATTCAAGTTATTTGTTGGCAAATTTTAAACGATAAAATACATTCAGGAATGTGCTTATTATATATTTATAACAATTCCTCTTAAGCACTGAAGCAGACATTTTGATGTTTCAATATCTTATCACTCACTTAACAACTAGATATTAATTTTACTTTATAAAAAGATGTTGTTTGCTTTATGGAAGACTTTCAAAAAATCAAAATACCAAAAGTATTAATTAATATTTGATGAATAATATATATTGTATATTGAAATACGTATTAATAGCTGAAAATAAGCAAGTGTGACACCATTATTACGTGTAGTTAGTTGAGTATTACGTAGAGTTATAAATAAAATTTAAAGTCAATTTATAATGAAGTGTATTAAATAAAGATTATGGAAGACTTTCAAAAAATCAAAATACCAACAGTATTAATTAATATTTGATCAATAATATATATTGTATATTGAAATACGTATTAATAGCTGAAAATAAGCAAGTGTGACACCATTATTACGTGTAGTTAGTTGAGTATTACGTAGAGTTATAAATAAAATTTAAAGTCGATTTATAATGAAGTGTATTAAATAAAGATTATGGAAGACTTTCAAAAAATCAAAATACCAACAGTATTAATTAATATTTGATCAATAATATATATTGTATATTGAAATACGTATTAATAGCTGAAAATAAGCAAGTGTGACACCATTATTACGTGTAGTTAGTTGAGTATTACGTAGAGTTATAAATAAAATTTAAAGTCAATTTATAATGAAGTGTATTAAATGGTTGATAAAAATTGAATAATTTTTTTGTAGATTTGGTGGATTTAGATTCGATTAAAATTTAACTAAAAGAAAACAATACGTGAACAATTAAAAATCAATCAATCGACCGATTAATTGCAAATATATTTATTTATAAGAAATCAATCAAAGACCCAATGTTTTTTTTAATTCTTCAAAAAAAAAAAAAAAAAACCAAAAAATATTTTGACATAGAGGCTTGTTACAATAACTCCAAAACAATAGTGACATATAAATCAATAATCAATTAATATAAATAAAATATTTTAAACCGCCCCATAGATTTGAACCACAGACCTTACAACTGACAACCCAACATACTAACCAATTGTGCCACATATTCAGCATATTTCAATTATAAGACCTAAAAATCTTATTCAATTTTTTAAAACAATTTTTTGTCGATAACCTTAATAAATAACTATTTTTCAAAGTTTTACACGGGATAATTGATGCTTCTTAAATTTGAACATTGGTATTTCCAGTAATGAAAGGATGAAAATGATTTATACTAAATTATTTTGTTATAAAATCATATATCTGATCATATAGCGGAAAAATAAGTTTTAAATGATGATATGATGAAAAATTATTGATATCAACTTGTTTTGGATCATAGGCCATTTTAGAAGAAAAAATGATTTTCTGAAAAAAGCGTTTTGATCTCAGATGATTATTTTTATCATCATTTAAAGGGTCACAAGTTTTGTTTACCATAAAATAAAAAGTGAAAAATTTTCGATTTTAAGGGTTGTTATTGAAAGTTTCCGACAAAGAAAATTTTAAGAAAAAGAAAAATATACAATCCAATAATAATTCGCGGGGTCATAGGCAATTTAAGCCGAAAAAATTATTAAAAAAAAAAAAGTTGTATTTGAGGGTGGGTTATAGACGATTTTCCGATAGGGTGAAATTCGATAAAATGGTTTTTACTAGTGGTTTTTGATCTAAAACAAGTATTTTGATCATAATTTGAGGGGTCACAAGTCATTTTACCTGAAATATAAATAGTTTAAAAATTCAATTTTTTGGGTGGTTATAGAAAGTTTTCCGACAAAGAAAATTTTACGAAATTTGTTTGTTTCAACGCCAGTTCATGTTAATTGCATAATCCAATAATAATTCGCGGGGTCATAGGCCATTTAAGCCGAAAAAATTATTTAAAAAAAAAAAGTTGTATTTGAGGGTGGGTTATGGACAATTTTCCGATGGGGTGAAATTCGATAAAATGGTTTTTACTAGCGTTTTTTGATCTTAAACGAGTATTTTGATCATAATTTGAGGGGTCACAAGTCATTTTACCTTAAATATTAATAGTTAAAAAATTCAATTTTTAGGGTTGTTATAGAAAGTTTTCCGACAAAGAAAATTTTACGAAAATGGTTTGTATTAACGCCAGTTCATGTTAATTGCCTAATCGAATAGTAATTCGCGGGGTCATGCGCCATTTGACAAAAAAAAAATAACTTCAAAAAATCTATACTACTTTTATGTGTTTTTCTTTGTTTCTAATATAAAACTGAAACACTTTTTTTGAAGGGTAGGTGGTGGTAGGTTATATTATAATGAAGTCGGGTATAATTTAATTAATTTTTATTAACGTTTTTTTTTGTTTTAAATGATATCTGAATATGTATACTAATGAAAACAAGTAGCATTTTTATACCTAAATCCTTTACTAAAATGTTTCGCCTAAGTCTCTTCTATTTGACTAAATTTATAAGTGGCGTGCGCGCCATGGATCGCGCCAAACTTCTGTTACATAATTTTTCGTGAAAAACTATTGTTTTGCCCTTAAAACTATCCTACACGAAATTGTAATAGAGCAATAAAATTTTTAATCTCTTCAACAAAGGGGCATGACCCACCCAGGAAAATCCCTGGGTGTGCAGCTGCCCACCCTGCCCATACGGCTCCTACGCCCCTGACCTTTTCACATTATAAATAATAACGTTGTTCCAAATACAATATACATACGTATGAAGTTGGTTTAACACCCTTGTTTTTAACCACCTTGAAATTAAAAGGATATTAAGTATAATTAAATTAGACTAGTTTCTATACGACGTTTTTGAAAGAACTCTACATATGTAGATGAAATATTTTAGGATATTTGCGATTTTGAACAAGTTGTATCATCCTAAGCAATGTTTTTCGAACAAACACAGAAGCATTAAAAACAATTTTGTTTCGAATTGCAAATCTGAAAAGTTGGTTGTAGCTTTACATAAATAAATTTCGGAATTTTATACCCAATAATTTCCTATGTAAAGGGATCTCTTAAGCAATTTTTGACTATAAACGGCTAGTTTTTGTACTACGAAATCATTTCTTACTAAAACAGAAAAATCTCCAAATTAAGTTTCACGAATATTTTAGGTTTATCATGTTCACAGGTAACTTCTAAAATGAAGATTGTTGAAATAATAAATACTACATGCAATAAAGAGATAAAAGTCACATTAAAGAAAATTGTGGCTGAAAATGTTTGTCGAATCCAACAATTTGAATTTTTCTTTCTTACATTTTAAATTGAGAATTTTTTCAATGTACCTTTAATCTATCATGATAGATTAAAATTCAACACTCAGTGTTAGTTCGACTGTTTATTTGAATAACAAAAGATAATTAAAAAATTTAATTGAAATTGATTCCATAACGGTAAACTTTCCACGATTAATTGCCATCTTTTTCTTGCAAAATAGCATAATACGGGATTATTTAGAGTCTCCATAGAGACTGCAAATTTTTAGGAAATACATACAAAATGTAAAGTGTTTATAGAAAGAAGTCTCTTTCCCGTACCATGCACGGTGCGGATAGATAGAGTGTTCTTGAAACTCTTAATTGTGAACTCCGTTCATACGATTCTGATGCATTTCCACAGTTTTTCTTAGAAAACCAAACCGATGTACCAGTTATAATATAATATATTACAATTTAGTTGTTTTTATACAAATATATTAGTTTATTTAGCGAATAGCATGCATTTATAATTATAAATAAAAAAAAACGCAATTTTATATAGTATTGTTGTGTAGATTATTTAAACAAGATTATTTTCCAACTAAAAAGCGCGTTCACATACCCATAATAATACCACACTAAACATATACTCACTGTTTTAATACTGTTATTGTTGTTGCTCATATAATATACATTCACTTCCGGCCAACCACAAGTAATTCCGGAAGTGTGTTATCAAACTAGAGTCTCTAGTGTAATATAAGTGTATTAATATTTAATCATCAACTTTATATTATATACATGTATACGTATATTTGCCTGTATGTGTATATGCTGAATGTAATAAATAGCCTGGTTGGAAATTAACGTAAGCTTAGCGAAATTTCTTACTCAATTCAACAAAAACGAGCCACCAAATAATTGGTATAAAGCTATATAGAACTCCTTTTTCTAAATATGCTACCTTGTTAGTTTTGAATTGGGTTGCCAATTTAAGGAAGTACGAGCACCAAGGCAACTTTTGATAAAAGGCTTGATTTTTCTTTAATACAAAGTTTAAATATGTCTAAACAAATTCCAAAAATTTGAAGGAGATTGCCCGATCATTTAAATAAATAATTAACTTTAAAGTTGAGCAATTTAACATTGGTCTTATGGGGTAACCTTCAAATATTGATACATTTCTGTATTTTTCTCGTAAAACTGTCGGTGAATATTTTTAAAAAACTTATGGATGAAAGTAAATATATTAGTGATAAATTTAATTCAAAAACATTTACATTTGCCTGACTAATTAAAGTGTATTAATTAAAAGAAAAATAAATGCCGCCACTAGCCAATGTTAAATGTATATCTATATATTGAAAAAAATCATATGGTTACTGCGTTCCCCTTACCGCGCTAGAGTCGATACCTATCCCCACACCGCCTGGCGCTCGTACTTCCTTAAACATGATAAGAAGTACTAAAAATCAAGAGACTGTTCTTCGATATTCTAAAAACCGTACATACATCATTTGAGTTTTTTTTGAGAAATATCTGGTTTCTTTTGTTATTATAATAATCTACAATTTTCCGGTTCCCATTCTTAAAAAACAGAGAATTTAAATTTTTTAAAGTGTCCAAAGTATAAAACAATTTATTCATCCGAATTGCTGATTATACAAAGAAGTTAAAATTTGAAAAGAATTTTTGAATTTAATCTTAGAACGGTTATAAATATTTTACATTTAGAATCAGAAAAATTTTCTATACTTCAATGAAGACTAAACATTTGGTTTTAAAAAATACACAAAGGTTTTGTGTTGAATAAAATGTGAATATCTAAAACACCTGGAAAGCATTATAATTTCATAATCTTTAATAGCAGTAATTCAATTTTTTTGTTTCTGACTTCAAAGATCAATTTTACTTCCATACAATTATTTTTAATGAAAGCTGCCGTTGTTAAATAACCTGAATAAAAAAATTTCAGCTTTCTATATTCGTTAGTTTTGGTTTTGAGTTGATAATCAAGCAGGAAAACCGATTTTAAACATAAAAGAAATAATTTTTGTATCAATTTACTTTTCAGGTTTTTAATAAGAACAAAAGCGGATGCTTATCGTCCATTATGCGAATTTTTCTAATTAAGACATGAGTCGAAGTTAATTAATGACATCCCCATTATGTTTATTTTATATTCTATTTCTTCCTGAATTCGAGTTTACAATTCTATACAAACTGTTTTGTAAACATTTGTTCAAAATTAGCTAGCCTTCACCGAAAAAAGAAAATAAGAATATCCGTTCAATTTCTTGTTCAAACCAAATAATTTATGTTTTAGAATTGAATCTATTGTACCACTCTGTATATAATATATACCTCTCCTGTCGAATGTCGATGTAGTAATTTCTTGCCGACAATTCAATTGTTCGTGTATATTATATTTATTAGTGGTTTGCACGTACAAAGTTATCTTAATATGTTCGGAGAAATTATCTTCTTACAAATAAACCTCTTATTTGTCAATCTACTTCAGTTTAGGAGGATTAAAATTATAATTGAAATCAAATTTCAATGATCAATGAATCTTTATAGTGGATATTAGAAGTCAGGATCGTTTGGTAAACAGGAAGCAAAAATTAAAAATGCCTTTAATGTATAATTTATATTTAAGAGTAAAATAAAAACATCTAATTATTTTTCCGTTTTATATTTTAAATTGTGGGATGGTTTGTTAAAAATAGAGATTCGTGGATACAGATACGGATCTAAACTGTTTAACTCAATTCATATAATGGTTGGGTATAATGTTTTTAATTTTCTTAAGATGTGATTGTTAATTGAATGAAATGTGATTGTGATTTGAGATATCAATTAACAGTATTATTTGATTTGAATAATAATGAATTTGAAAAATAAATTTGAATTAGTGTAATTACTAAGGAGTACCTTATGATAAGGTTATCAGCTGTAAGAATTACAACTCAATAAGGGTTGAATTATTAAATTTTTTCCAAACATGTAATTTTTAAGCAAAATAATATTTTGATAGGATTTAACAGCATTTTATTGCAACATTTACTTATTAACTCATATATATACGTGTGCAACTTAATAAAAGATTCGATTAACTATATGAGGCATCTCTAATTATAATATATTATAAATATATGACATTTCTGTCAATAGGAAAAAGAAATTGCTAATAGGAGCTTATATTGGCTAAGGGGAGATTTGTTGGAAAAATCGTTAAGTGTGAACTTATGCATGAAGCATGTGTAAAACTTTTTTACTTTTTTTTACTTTTTATGAAATAATTTCCATTCTTTCATTTCAGTCCGTATTTTAATTAAAGTATAATAGATAAACATACACCAATAATGGACATTCACTCGTTATGTTTGAACTATGAATATGTTTACTTAGTATTATCATTTTTAGAGATCGGACTTAAAAGTTTTGACTCATTTGCTCAATTTTTAGATACCAAAACTAAAAATAATTACTTTTTATCTAAACGGATAATATTGTCTATACATTTTTATCTAGTTAACTGCTAAGTCCCTTGTTTCACCTCATAAAGATCTGTATACGGTGTTCTCAAGCTACAATATCAAAACCGATTTGGGTTATAAGTTTTATTTCTTAGAAACAAGTGAAAGCAATCGTAAATTTTCATAGTTTATAGTTTGTGCTGCTACACTCGTTTTAAATTTTATTTAAGAATTAAATTATAGTAAATTCAACTAAATCCCTTATGAATTGAACTGTTCTATTAATAATAATAATAACGTAAGCTTTATTATTATAGATTGATAAAATTTGAATCAAACAAAGACTAAAATTAATTGACATCCTCTGACGAAAGCACATAGAAAATTAAAAAGTAATAATGCCACTATTAATCGTTAAAATCTTACAAAAAAAGGTGATGTGTGTGTTGTTGTACTCTCCAACTTATTCAATTGAGTATTTAATATCTCAAATCATAGGTCTTGAGTCGCTGAGTGTTCTAAGACAAAAACGGACCATCTTACTTCATTAGAACTGAAGATATCGGAGGTATAAATTTATCGCAACACTTGGAGAAAGAAACACCTCTAATAATTATTAAAGTGGAGAGTTTGAAATTTTGCTTCCTTCAAAAAAATCATTTTTATATCGATAAACTTAACCAAATACATAACTCCATTCCTCACAATCAAAATTCTATCTGCCATACCTCTGAATTATCTCATTATCTCATCCCTCATTATTAATTCAACTACCGCATAATTTAGAGAGAATATGATGACTAAATTCGCCACCCATTACACAAACCACAAACACATTTGCCTCTTTATCTCTTTTTTTTTCCCGTTTTCCCAAACAAACCTCCTGAGTTGGTAAAGTTGGTAAAGATTCTTCTAAAACTCCTGACATCCAATATTTCTAGTACTGAAACATACTGTGACATACAAACCTTCGCAGACACCCCGTATATCGTTTACAACAGAATCAATTAAACTAAACTTTCTAGAAGGTTTGTCTGTATGATAATAAAAGACGATACATTCTCGTACATAATTAATATACATTTTTAAAATAAATATTTAAATTCATGTTAGATAAAATCAAATTATATTATTTTCCACTATTGTAAAAACATATTATTTAACCTTATGTAATATTCTAGCGCCAGGTCGCAGTTTCGCTTGCGAGTTTACAGAGGGAATAAAATAATAATTTTCTACACTAATCAGTGTATGTATGTATTTGTGAATAATGCGATATATTTTTGCATAAAAAATAATAGTTATTACTTTGTGCATATACATCTAACTCTGTGTACACATTTGGAAAAAGAAATCAACGAAATAAGCAATCACTCTAACGAAAGAGACTTAGTTGTTAGCTGTTCCTATGCATAAATTTAAAAAAAGATAATATTGTTTTCTTGCGGCCATCGTTGTTTTGTATATAGAACCTCGATTCCATAATAACTATAAAGTAATGTAATCTTGGCAGTAAAGCGACCTCATAGCCCAAAGTTAAAAGCCTAGCCGAGGCCAAGCTGAAATCTCTATTATCTATATCTTACAAAACTATAATAGTCCAGTTTTTTTCTTACAGGTCGTAGGATATGTTAGTCTGCAGATCTGCAGAGATACATCGTTAGGAGAGCACAGTGCAATTTTTTGTAACATACACAAATGAATGGGTCAGCGCAAATTGATTACACGCGACTGACGTTGACAGTGCCCGAGACACCGTTCTTGCACAACGCGTCGCTTGTACCTTCTACCAATTGAAAAATAGTAAACAAAAACACATGTCTACTGTGCGAAAAGAGTGTGGCAAAATGTGCTCCTCCTAAGACGCACCACCCGCAACGCAATATGCGCAGGGCTTTGAAAAAGTGTGCTCAGCATTTTGCTCGGCCTCTGATTTATTCTCTAATGATATATCAGGAATCCGTTTTTTTTCATCTGGGTGAGCTTAAAGAGCGCATGCTCAATATTTATAAGATCTTCAATCTGGTACGGCAGTTAATCTTTATCTTTTTTTGTTGAGTCACATTTTAAGAATTTCATGTACATTATCATGAAATTGCTGTCTAAAAATACATTTAAATTAATTTTGAAAGAATTTTGAATATTTCATATTTATCTGTCTTTGAGGGAGTTATAAATACTTTAAATCACCAAAAACCATTAAAATTTGAGTATCCAAATCACAAAAATATCAAAACTGAAAAAGATTTACAAACATAAGGGTATTTTCTGTTGATTTCAAAATATTTCAAGCTTATAATAATTATTACATTATGTATCTGGGTCAACTTGAATCATTTTCCTAAAACGCAATCATTAATCACTGCCAACGTTAGATATATAATAGATAGAAATATTCAATTATTATTAAAACCTATGTAAAAATATATTTTTTTTTTAACAAAGGAAGTAAGTTGTAGTTGGAGTAACTGAAGAATGTATATTAATATGTACCTATATCGAACATAAATTGAAACATATTTGCAATTCTCGATTAAGTTTAACTCCTTTCTTACTTGAATCAGACTGTATCTATATAATACATTAAATTCTATTTATAAATTGTTCATATATACATAATAAAAATTGTTGTATTCTTAAGAAATTATATTTTTTATTAAAAATGGCATAACAAATAGATAAAACGCGAGCTACAGGTGCACCAATGTTCGTTCTTCATTTGTTTGCTTGCTCTTCGTTTCAAATACTTACATTAAAACGCTTGTAAAAAGGTAATGGGGTTGGATTTATATTATAGGAAAAAAGATCTTATTATGATTATTATTATGAGAACTATAATTACAAAAGATAAAAAATAATAATATTTTTATACAGCAAGAACTCGTAGCCAGAGCTCAAGCAATGGGTGTATTCTAAGAATAAATTCTTAATATAATATAAACATGAAACATTTTTGAATTGTATGTAAAATGTAATACAGTTGGATTGGTATACTTTTATTAATAACTGAATCGTTTTAATGTGAAATGTATTAATTCTGCCTTGGAATTATACGTTGGCCATTAAATATTATATTTTGGATTCTTATTTAATGTCATTTTATACTCCTTTACCTCTCGTTACCATATCATATCATTTATACCTAAATGTGATTTTCTTTTTTGGAGTATTTTTTGTTATTGTTATAAGAAGATCATTAAAAGAATTGAAAGAACCATATTGAAAAAAATGTGACAAAACGGAATTTCAAATTTGTCCGAGAACATCAAAATTGATACTTTTTACAAATTTCAGATTGTTAGAAAACGTGTATATATATATATCTGGTTTTATTAAGTTATTTAATTAACGGATGGAATGTTTTTCAAAGTTTTTATTAAATTTGAAGCAGGTATCTTCAATCGATTCCATCTGGAATTTTGTACAAACGCTTAGTTTAGATGATAATGCATGGTTAATTGATCGTTAGTATGCATGGTCAATTAACAATTCAACATGGTGGCACATTGAAGATGGTGAAATAGTTTTTTAATAGATATCTCAACTAAATATTATGAAATGCTGTGTAACATTCAATTATGGTTTTTTAGTTAAGATTATGGTGTTTTTAGTCTCTTAAAAACAAGGTTTTATTTAAATGCTATAAAAAAATAAAAAATACAATTCATCCAATCTGATGATCTTCCTATTCAAACATCCAATTATTGACGTTGAATTTCAATGAATGTAAGTACACAAGTAAGTTCACATAGATGTTAATTTGTTTTTACAATTAACTATATCGCTATTGAGTATTTTACTGGGATTGAAACTTTGAAAATTTGATTAAAACCATAGAAACCACAATGAAACGCAATTATTCAGTAGAAAAATTCGATTGAAACGATAATGCTAGAAAATGATATCGATAATTTTACGAGACTACAAATGGGTTACGATGCAACTTAAAGCCATAAAGTTTATTGAATAGTATATTTAGGTCCGTTTTTCTTCACTTTATTCAATCACAGGTCATTAATCCAAAAGTGAAGTCAAATACAGTTGCTTTGATCGATGAGTAATATTTAATAACGAATTCAAAGTAAAGTAAATTGAAATTAAATATAATTCTAATTCATTTATAGCTCTGTTGTCGCTTTTATCAATGCTTTAAAATGTTAATGAATAAAGAATTTTGAGTTTCTCATTTAGGATCATAACTGAATTCTTTGTTAGTTTTGACGAATAATATTCATATACATGGAATGATTTTTACAAATTAGAATAATATGTACTTATATATGCAAAGTTTTCTTTACATTTTCTACTGCACATCTCACTTGTAGTCGTTGTGCATCAAGTTAATGTATTTCATGGCACACTATAAGCGAGCATCATTTATGATATAACAGTCTATTACTATTAAAGAAAAATTTAATTAGCACAAATTCATAATATGAGTTTTAGTTTTAATTTCGAAATATACCATTTTCTATATGGTGTCCAATAAACAAAAAATTCGATAAGAGCTGAAATATAAAAACCCTAAAACAATAATCTTATTGCACCACATCGATCAAAAATGAAAAATTATCAGATTATAAAATTTAGTGAAATATATATAAATGTAATAATAAATATTTTCATTTACTAATAATACCAAAAACCTTTCAATCTTTCCAAAATTGTTTAGGTTTTTGAAAATATTTTTGGGAAGATCATGTATAAGTTTCATAACAAAAATATTTACTTTTATATTTGTCGTTATACTTAAAAAATTCTTTCAAATTGAAAATATCTTATGAGAACTATAATTACAAAAGATAAAAAATAATAATATTTTTATACAGCAAGAACTCGTAGCCAGAGCTCAAGCAATGGGTGTATTCTAAGAATAAATTCTTAATATAATATAAACATGAAACATTTTTGAATTGTATGTAAAATGTAATACAGTTGGATTGGTATACTTTTATTAATAACTGAATCGTTTTAATGTGAAATGTATTAATTCTGCCTTGAAATTATACGTTGGCCATTAAATATTATATTTTGGATTCTTATTTAATGTCATTTTATACTCCTTTACCTCTCGTTACCATATCATTTATACGTAAATGTGATTTTCTTTTTTGGAGTATTTTTTGTTATTGTTATAAGAAGAATTGAAAGAACCATATTGAAAAAAATGTGACAAAACGGAATTTCAAATTTGTCCGAGAACATCAAAATTGATACTTTTTACAACTTTCAGATTGTTAGAAAACGTGTATATATATATATTTATCTGGTTTAATTAAGTTATTTAATTAACGGATGGAATGGTTTTTTAAAGCTTTTATTAAATTTGAAGCAGGTATCTTCTATTGATTCACCTGGAATTTTGTACAAACGCTCAGTTTAGATAATAATGCATGGTTAATTGATCGTTAGTATGCATGTTCAATTAACAATTCAACATGGTGGCACATTGAAGATGGTGAAATAGTTTTTTAATAGATATCTCAACTAAATATTATGAAATGCTGTGTAACATTCAATTATGGTTTTTTAGTTAAGATTATGGTGTTTTTGGTCTTATTTTGGTCTTATTCTTAGTATTATTTAAAAAAAAAAAATATTCATCCAATCTGATGATCTTCTATTCTTTATTCAAACATCTAATTATTGACGTTGAATTTCAATGAATGTAAGTACACAAGTAAGTTCACATAGATGTTAATTTGATTTTACAATTAACTATATCGCTATTGAGTATTTTACTGGGATTGAAACTTTGAAAATTTGATTAAAACCATAGAAACCACAATGAAACGCAATTATTCAGTAGAAAAATTCGATTGAAACGATAATGCTAGAAAATGATATCGATAATTTTACGAGACTACAAATGGGTTACGATGCAACTTAAAGCCATAAAGTTTATTGAATAGTATATTTAGGTCCGTTTTTCTTCACTTTATTCAATCACAGGTCATTAATCCAAAAGTGAAGTCAAATACAATTGCTTTGATCGATGAGTAATATTTAATAACGAATTAAATGTAAAGTAAATTGAAATTAAATATAATTCTAATTCATTTATAGCTCTGTTGTCGCTTTAAAATGTTAATGAATAAAGAATTTTGAGTTTCTCATTTAGGATCATAACTGAATTCATTGTTAGTTTTGACGAATAATATTCATATACATGGAATGATTTTTACAAATTAGAATAATATGTACTTATATATGTAAAGTTTTCTTTACATTTTCTACTGCACATCGCACTTGTAGTCGCAGTGCATCAAGTTAATGTATTTCATGGCACACTATAAGCGAGCATCATTTATGATATAACAGTCTATTACTATTAAAGAAAAATTTAATTAGCACAAATTCATAATATGAGTTTTAGTTTTAATTTCGAAATATACCATTTTCTATATGGTGTCCAATAATCAAAAAATTCGATAAGAGCTGAAATATAAAAACCCTAAAACAATAATCTTATTGCACCACATCGATCAAAAATGAAAAATTATCAGATTATAAAATTTAGTGAAATATATATAAATGTAATAATAAATATTTTCATTTACTAATAATACCAAAAACCTTTCAATCTTTCCAAAATTGTTTAGGTTTTTGAAAATATTTTTGGGAAGATCATGTATAAGTTTCATAACAAAAATATTTACTTTTATATTTGTCGTTATACTTAAAAAATTCTTTCAAATTGAAAATATCTTTAGATTCAGTACGGAGCACACCGCTGTTTACGTATTTCCATGATTTTCTTATATATAATATAACCTGTGTTTTGAAAGTATAAAATCCTGGATGGCATCCATAAATGATGTCATCAATTTTGTATATTAGAATATTTTGATGACGTCATGTGTGGATGCCCATCCATGATGTTATACTTTCGAAAAATGTGTTATTTATAAGAAAATTATGGAAATACTGGAATTATTTTTACATTATTACGTCATAGTACGTTTTTAGGATGTTAAATTTTATCACTATTAAATGTATGAATTTGAAGTTATTTTATAAAAATCTTAAAAAATAGCCAAAACATGGACGTTCAAAATTATTATTTAATCAAAGAAGAAGATTTGCATAAATGACGTCATACAAGTTCATGTCCATACAGATTACACATACGGGACATTCTACGGTAACAGGTTCTATTGATGTCCATGGCACTTATATACACTTATATACACTTTCCTTCAAAATTTTAGATAAAAAATGATGTGATTGTTAAAAAAATGTTATATAAATTACATTAATATTAAAAAATTTGTTGTGTGATTTTTTTTATAGAAAATGACCGCTTATCGTATAATCAATCATCCATAAAGCTTTTTCTTACAAGAAAGAAAACAATACCTTAGCTTATGACTTATTCGTTTTTGAATCAATTTTAATTTAATTTTTGAATTTTGTTTGGTATTGACCCTAGTTTCACATTTTCATGGACAAAATAGCAAATTTTTTTATTGCATCTTTCCTATCATTATAAAATAGACCATTATATTTTAATTCAATTTATTTTTTATGTATCCCAAATAAATAAATATATTATTTGAAAAAATAATTATTCAATATAAATGGAAAATAACCATTTTACAATAAGCGTCTTTATAGAAAAAAACACATTCGAAGTATTTAAGTGGGTGAAAGGATTATGGGTTAGTGATTTTTGTTTTCTATGTCTATATCCATTTCTTTTCTATGAAAACATAATAAAAAATATTTTTTTCAAGAAACAAACCAATTATATAAGTCCTTAGATTTTCGTATAGATGTCTCCAAGATATTTTTCTTTATCTTCTTGAACATGGTTATGAAAAAACTATGAAGTTTTTCTATTTGATAAATAAATTTTCGTGATAAAAATTCATTTAAAATGCACATCTATGTACTTTAGGTAAATAATTAGGGTCAAAAAAGGATTGTTGAATACATTTATAATGTATTACAAATGCAGGATTATAAATCATTTTCTATGGCGATGAAAATGATTAACATCAAAACCTTTAGTTAAATTTTAACAGCACTCATGATATGGGTAAGATTTTTTGGTTAAATTATTCAGTAATTATACAATTTTTCTATTTCAGGAAGTGAATAGTTACTTATAAAAATAGTTAAGGATGGGAAATATTAAAAGTTTTCTCTACATGAAACACAATTGTAGAACTGTCATATTTAGAACTGAGTTAAACAAAAATTTCAATTTAAATATTAGATATCATTAGTATAAAATATTTGAAAATTTGATGCTCCGAATTACAATTGTTGTTTTTCGTATGCTGATTTATTTCACCAAATTTTCAGCTGAAATTTGAATAAAAGCACATATAATAATACAGTACATGTTATTATTATATATAAACCTATTTATAAATGCATATTTAGAGTATTTTATGAATGCCAAAGCTTAAATAATAAACCATTCAAATAATAAACCATGTCAGTATCTAAACAAAAAAACACTGTTAGTTGTAATCTTTACTTGTTTTAAATAAAATCTGTTTCATACTTTTTGTATTTAATCAATTAAATCCAACAAATGCGTTACTGAATGAATACTTAAAATCAAAAGAAACTAACTAGACCAATTTAAACGTTTTTAGTCCCTTTTAAATCGGTTTTGAATTTTGAAAGATGAATTAAATCAAATTTAATGCTTTTATCAATCATTACATTTTATATTTCCGATTTATTTTATTGCCATGTCACACTTTCACGTGAATAGTCAGATTTACGTGAAAAATAAAACATGTATAAATAATTTAAAAATTGAGTCATTGAATTTTTGGAATTCAAAGAACTAAATCCCTCTCGTTAACTATGTTAGATAATTTCACGCATTTGGATATTTATTATTATCTTTCGTTTATTGGTGTATTTTGTAGCAGAAGTAGAGTTTAAGAGAGAGGCATATACCTGATAGTAAGGGTTTTATAAGCCTTTTTTTTCACCGACCTATCCCAATTTTTAACCTTTGTGGCCAAGAATGTGAACCAAACCAACAATCTGAATAAGCTCCGCACTTTGCAATTGGTGGCACACCTAACTAAGTGCGGCTTTTGGATGTATTTTTTAATTATAGAAAATCGACCTTTCTTCACTAAATTTATAATTGCGAAATAGACAAAAGTTTGATTTAAATAAGTGAGCTAACGAATCAGAAATTTTAATTTATAAAAATTTTATTATGGAATCATGTAGTTGCCACCTCATCAAAACTTTAGAAGAAACTGATCAAATTTCGAACTGACTATAAAATTTTTTTGTATTTTTCGGTTTTTCCTTTAAATATACTTTGATTCTAAATTTTTGTTTCCAAAAGTCCAATCTCTTTCTCACACAATATAACCAATGAAAATGAAGCTATACTTTCATTAACTAGAAAGATATCAAAATATTTGAAACAGAATATTTGATTTTAATCAACTATTATATTTATTTATTAAAACAAAATGTTGCCAACTATGAGTGTTCAAATATCGATGAAGTGTGTGCCAAGCTCTGATACTAGAAAACCGTAAAATACTTGTTTTAAAAATTAAATTTTTTTTCTAGAAATTTATAAAAACCAATAATAAATAAACTTGCTTGGCATTATTTATCGAATTTTATGCGTTTTAATAAAAACTAGAACATGTAAGATGTACTTGTTGTGATAAAAATATATTAATTCACCCCATTTTGAATCCTATAAAAAGAATTTTTAGAATCATAGTATAATTTCTTGTAGAATGGACTAATAAATTAAATTTTTTTAGTTTATAAAATATTTTAATCATGTTTATTAGTTGTAGGAATATCACTATAAATACAAATAAAATAAAAAAAAAAAGGTAGTAAAATAACTGATTTTTAGTGGATTTAACAATAAGAAAATGAAATTATCAGTTAATAAAACAGTGAAAAACCAAAAATTTATCCAACGGTTATCATTTCTAAAGCCTTCATTCATTTAAATATTTGGAATTTAAAATCTAAAATAATATTTTTATGTGCCAATAAGAAAATATATATTTCGACAATAAGAAAATGATTTTGTCGAAATATTTGAAAATACAAATTTTTTTATCAACAGTACTTTGAATTTGCATTTATTTTTAATGTTTATGCTAAAGAAAATAAATTCATTATAGTTTTCATATAAACAATAACTATAAAAAAAATTGTTTTTTATTAGGATTTTGATTTCTTTAGGAACGCGTTCCAGTTATAACGATCGCGTAGAACCCCGTGTTCAACGTCTGATTAGTATTAATAAAGCTTCAGATCCAAGAATTGGGTTATTTTCAAGAAATTTTCTCTTCTTTATGGATCTTTTTTTTTCGCTTTCAAATTATCGGATAATAATTAGGAAAATATTTCGGAATAGGTCAAAACTACGATTTTAATTAATTTTTGTTTAAAGGTGGGTAATTAAGAATACTTCATCCTTTATAGTTAAAATAATGCTTTTGTCGATGGTATGAGTGCCACCTTTTCTAAGTGATGAAATTTTCATCATTTCATCAGTGTACTTTTTTAGTGTAGTTTTTTTTTTTTTGTTTTTTAAAATATCGAATAAAGTTTAGTAACAAAAATAAAGCATATTGATAAACAAGGAGAAATATTCGTTTTTTAAATAGTAATATACAGGTAAAATTCGAATATTTTACGAATAAGTTCCTCGAAATAATCATTCAACTCGAAAGAAGATCGAAATTTTCACACCATTTTCAACTACCTACTCCAGTATTCAACAACCTTTTTATACAAATATATAGGTAATATTCGACTTTTTTATGATTATCCGTAAAATATTTATTATTTGAGCAACTCAAAATTACCATCATTCAGCTCGTAGTTAACACGAAATTTGATATCATTCTCAACCTTCTACCCCAATATTTAATCATTTCTTATAAAAGTAAAATTGAATTTCTTACGATTTCCCAAAAAATTTATTGTGAAAAACCTTAGAATCTAGGATGTACCTCGGAATTTGTGTATCATTTAAGAAAAATTTAACATATATTTATATTTTCTGTAAAAAAAAATTTCCGGATTTTCGGAAAGTTGTTAATTTTTTGGAGATAAGAAATGTGGTAAGTTTAATCTCGAAAAAAGCTTGTATTTGTAGTTCATTCAGAATTATTTGCTTTGGTTTTGAATTTGTTGAAATTATTGAGTAAAATATACAAAAATGCGGATCTGCTGTTTTAGGTAAATCTTTTTTGAACCGTGATCCTGCTATATTTGGAAAGCTTAATTTATTTTCTTTACAGCGGTGTATATATTTTGATATTTATTAATATATTAAGGTATACCGAATATGGTTCTCAAAATAATCGAAACAGATCAAAATTTTAATTTTTTTAAAATTATTTTGTACAAAATTTTTTATTGTAGGTCCTATCCAATTGTCTGAGAGTGGCTCAAAGTTTAATTCAATGATTTCGTTACATAGTTACATGTAAATATGATACAAATCGTGTAAAAAGAAATAAAGAAATATCTTGTTTTCTTAATAAATATGTCAATAAGAATGTATAATATACAAATAATGATCGAACATTCATCAAAACCTTACCAAAAACTATTAATTTTAATATACAATACCCTAATTTATATGATTACGTGAAACTATAGTTATTAGAATACATATACAAATACATATTTTAACAACACAACAAAGTGTTCAATTTACAAAGACCTTTCCGTCATAAATGATAATAATTATTACAGTGAAACTTATTTCACATTCAATTTGACATTAAACAATTTTCATATAATATATACTAACATTTGTAGAAAGGTTATTTTATTGGAGTTATGAATAAATAATTTAATTTAAATTTATGTAAATAATATTTTAAGATTATTGTTATTATGATAAATGAGACAAAATATGATTATATGAACGATAAATTAGGTGTTAAAGTGAAAATTAATTATACACATGTATCATGATATGGGCGGGTTTGATTTCTAGTTTTTATAATTATAATACATATTTGGACATTATTAAAAGTAGAGGTGTAGCTACGAAATGGTTTCTAAATGTAGTATACTTGTAAAAGTAATTGCAGTGAATTTGAGAAGTGCATATTATAAGTAAAAATTACAGGAAGTATTAGATAGAAGCTTCTGCTTAGCATTCCCATTCCTTCAGTATATTCTGATTCCATGATGAAATTATAAATTAGCTCTTCTCCAAGATTATTCCGATTTTCTATGAAACTTCCAAGATTTACTTTACAATCGACATTGGGCTATGTGGGATAATGATTTCATTATTCAATTAAACAATTTGGGATAATGATTAAACAATTTCGTTGCGGATGTCTAAATGAATCAAATTAACATCCATTAGACGCTACGCTTTTGTATGGTCACTTATAATTCATAAAAAATTATTGCAACCTCATCTAGAAACCTCGACTTATTGTTAATATCACATAAATTGAAATGACAAATTTTTAACTAGAGGCAATATAAGCTATTATTATGTAAATCTATATATATATAATTAATTCTTTTCATCAAAAACATTAAATATATATCTTTTAAAATTAAAATAATTTGATTTAATAAATTATAAATTAACTAATGCCCAACTACGTGAATTTGAATGCAGTTTTAATGATTATGTATATATTTGTGTATATATATATATATATATATATATATATATATATATATATATATATATATATATATATATATATATATATATATATATATATATATATATATATATATATATATATATATATATATATATATATATATATATATATATATATATATATCAGTTACAAGCAAAATGTCAATAAATTTAATCAGGACTATCAACTGAAAATAATTAATAAATTATGCATAATAACAATACTCTATTTTATATAATTTCAAAATTAACAACTAGCTGTAATGGCCGGTTTGAACCTGGCATAATATCATAACAATTAAAATTCTTTGCTTTCAAATCGGTATACTCTTTAATCATGATAAAGTAAGTAATTTATTTTGGTTTAGTTTTTAGTAAATTTATAATAATTCTTATAGGAACAATTGAATTATGCACAATAATATTAAGAAAAAAAAACTGGTAAACTACCGGCTATTAAATTATAAAGCGTCTATAAAGGCATTTAAATTAAAACAAATGTGCATTTTATTCATTTATGATCAAAACAATTTTATTCCTCCGATTTGAAAAAGTCTAAATTAATGCGTCCTTTTGAAACATTCTAAGCATTATTGTTTCGTGTCCGTCGGTCTGTGATACTCATTTTTATAAACGCGCATAACTCTAAAACTACTTGGCTAATATTTATAAAATTTTGCTAAACAATACTGGAGGTGTTCGGGATGGTTCAATTTTACAATAATCTCATCTTTTTATTACCGTTCCGAGCGGTCGAAACTTACTTTTTTTTTTTATCTAAATGTTAATATTTCTTGAATCGTTAATCAATTTTTGTTTAAATTTTATATATACATGTGCGACATAGGTTATATATACATGTGCGACATAGTACATTAGTAGTGTAAAGTTATGTTATTAAAGAAAAATTGAAAATCGCAAAGAATAAACGGGTGAAACATAAAGTCTGGTTACTGAAACAGAGAATTTTTTTATACATATGTGTAAAAGTATTTTTTTTTTTTTAGATCAAATGCCAATTTCAACTTCATCGGCCAAGCTGTGACAAAGATATAGCGATTTAAGTAAATATATTGCATATCAGGCTTTTTCAAATAAATACCGATATACCGTGAACCATTCATCCGTTTTTGATGAAATAAAATATAAAATTGAAAATAAATGAATACAAAAATCTATTAACAAAGATTTACTTGAAAATTTACATTTCAAGTCGGAAACACTTATATTAACAATTATTATTGGGTAATAGTTGTAACAGGATAACACAATAACATACATTTATCAATTTTTAGTTAAAAATCTTGATGGTCCAATTTTACTGATATCTCATTATTAATTACAGAAAACTTTTTATCTTGAATTAAATGCCAAACCATTTCGAATGTATGGCAATTTAAATATACAAAAGATACTCATACTTAACGAGTTCTGTAATTGAACTAATATCAAAATGTCGACACCACCATTTAATTTTTAGAATATCTTAAATAAGTCAAAATCTAACTTTTATAATATTCTTAAGATGATGTGTTCATAGCTTGTTCAGCTTTTGCATAAAGTAAGTTTTTTTATTTTTTTGTAAGTATGAAAACCGTATTGCTGGTATTTTAAACCATATGAAATTTGTAAACAATATAAGCAGTTGGTTTTGTATTTATTTGTATAATAAATATATCAACATAACAGGTATTTGCATAACTTTTCACATTAGCGGTTTTACAACATTCAAGTTATCATATGTATACGTATAGTTTTCCCATATGCTGCTCACTTACTTTGTAAGTTCATACTCAAATAAAATTTATTGCTGCATTAATATTACCACCAACATTGTTGCCGCCTTCACTTTTATTAATGTCACTTAAACTTTTTGTAAATAAAATAATATTTCATTATTTTGCTAAGTTTCTTACAGTCTATTAATAGTATCTTATTAATAGTTTTTTGTTTCAACTATTTTCCTGTCTGCCGTTCTTCTGAAGTATATGAGTTATTTATTTATAAATGGAAAACAAATTTTAAGTCATTTACATTACATTAAAAGGAAATTATTTTAAAACCAATAAAACTTCAGTAGGATTCGAACCATTGACCTAGGAATTCCATTTAGTTATAATCTTAAATCTACCGCTCAACAAACAGAGCTATCCGAGATTATTGATTATCTAGAAATTCTGTGAACTCTAGAACTCGCTCAGAAGTAAATAAAAAGTATATAAATAATACGTACACAAAATTTAGAAAATATCTGACACAATCCAAAAATGTTCTTAAACAAATAAGATACCATGTTATAAAATTTAACTCTTAAACATGGTGTAACAATATACAGTTCAGTAATAGCCAATTAGTGACAGAATCATAAGATCCCGTGTTCGATATTAATTTGTTTTTTAATTTTTGTAGAAAAACAGTTTTAGTAAATTTCCTGAATGTGATCAATGTGTCTACCAAACTTTTTTTGAAATCAAACAGGGCGTTCGAAAATTACAGTGGATTGAAAATAGATAGATAGATAGATACAAACGAAATGCAAAAATGTCCAGTTTTACCAAAGACATTCCTTCGTTCGGTCAATTATTGGAACGTTAACTAAATTAATTACAAACAAATAGGGAAGCGGATTAAGTTGTTTTATTACTTCATTTGAGGCGTTTTTTCTTCACGAACATGGATCTGATATGAACATTCAAAATTCCTAATTAAATAAAGAAGGAAATATTCTAGTATGACGGAGCTACTAGTAGCAACTCCTTATAACTTCATTGTTTTTGATTCAATTTGAGTAAATTGTTAACCTATTCAAGTTTTGTTATGGTTTTTAGTCATGTTTCACATTTTGTTGTGAAATATAAACAAATTTAGAATGAGTTCGGTACCTTATTATAAGTACACAAATAAAATCATTCCTTCTATTTCTTGAAACTGTTTGTTGCAACTGTTTTACGATTTATCGCTATATTAACTGAGCTATCGAAGTTAATTGATTTTTAAAGTTGCTTAAAATAAATTGAAAATTTATTATATTTATAACAAAACCGATTATTAAATCAAATAAAAATAATCATTAGAGTCGGATTTGAACCACCAACTAACATGATTGGAAAATTTCTATATTTTTGTTTTTGTCTTAGGAATTTGTTAAATGAGTCAAACAGTCTCGAAGCATTAAATTGTAAACTAGGCTTAAACCTAAAATTTAATTAAATTTGTTTAAAAATGAAGTAGCTATGAGTTCTTAAAGGCTATTTTCTATCTCTTTTTGAAAATGAAATTTAAAATGTATTCTCCATAGAAATATTAAGTCGTGTGGTCACTTCGTCAAGTCTGACTATCTTTATTTAATATTTAAAAAAACAAATGATAAGGTAATAAAAGTAACTTAATCATTATACTTATTATTGAATTTTCAAAATAAAATAAGTAATATACATAATAAGATAAGAAAAAAGCATATAAAGCCATTAAGAAAATTAGTTTTATATACATAATAAGTTTGATTAATGTGAAATAAAGTTAGGTCAAATTCTGCATAATACTTGCCTGTAGTAAAAATAAATTTAATCAACAAGTAAACTAACATCTCGTTTTCAGTAGCTTGTTGAATATTAGATATAGTAGTACTATCTGTTGAAATGGCTTTTATTGTTGCTTCAACTAGTTGCTTCCTTTCAACAGATACTTTTGTACAAGATTTATAGTAATTGTAGATAACAAAACTCGGATTAACGTATTTAATAAAAAACAGACGAAAATTCATTTAAGTTAGGTTTTTCTTATCAATTTGAATATTAAAACTTTAAAAATATTTGTTCAAATGATTTTTTAATGATTATTATGCATTCGAACATTTTTCCGAGTGAGTATGTTTGAAATTTTGTAACATATTCTATTTAAAAACCAATACCATGATACTTAACTGGCGGGAAAAAACTGTCAGAAAATGGCATTTAAGAAACCAAAAAATTCGGACCCCATATACGCTCTAGTAAACCTGTATACATAATGTTCATATTAGAAATTATGTATGAGAATCTGTTTTCAAATAAAATATAAAAAATCAAATAAAAAGTTCGAAAATCTAATAATATGTTAAAATTATTATTATTGGCAATGTCATAAAAATTCTTTAGAATAAGGTTTAAATTAATTAATTATTTGTGTTATTGAAAAATTACAGTTTCAGTTGAAAATTTTCAGCTATAACAACCCAATTCGTGATAAGAAACGGTTTACACAATTTAAACTAACTACCCTCACTTTTTTGTTAAATTTTCATTAATTTTTTATTTATTTATATATTTTTTAATTGGATAATCGAAATAATTTTTCTCAACTAAATTTCTTTTTTAAATGCACTCAATGTAGCAAATTTAATATTGTTTGGCAACTTGTCTTGTATGAGTTTAGGCTTAAATGCTACCAATTTAATTATAAAATAACTTTTCTCCTTATAACTTTTATGAAAGGAAGTTAAAAAGATTGAGGTAAACATTACAATGCTATTTTTGCGAAATTTTTTCAAAATCTTTTTTTTTTTTCCTTATTATTTTTATTAATTTTTTTTTTTTTTTTAATTTTGTGTGGCATATAATAAATAAAATAATAACCCTTGATCTTATTGTAAACTTATTGAGGTTCACTAAACTATTTTTTTTGCCATGTTTTAATTAATTTATTTTCCAATTATGCTAAAAAATGTGTGTAATACAGGGTGAAATTATTTGTATGCAAGAACTATTATACTGTTATTAGTTAAATTTTACCGAATTTGTTATTTCCGAATTTAGACATACTTTTTCGAAGTCACTACATTCCAAATCAAAAGTTTTTAGAGAGAGTGTTTTTTCGGGTATGCATTCGTTATAATTTTTCATAACTTTTCAAAGCTGAGTAAATTTTAAGAAAAATTATCTAGCATTTTTTGTTCAGAAAGGATAAAAAAACAAAAATAATACTCATATTTCAGATGAAAACAAAATTGTTATTTTTTACTCTCTTCGCTAGGAAGTTCGTCGTGTGAACTTTGCAGGTCGAACCTAGACCGCTTTATATTTTAATAATAATTTACAAAATAAAAAAAAACAAGCGATATGATTATTATTTTCATTATTGTGAAAATTTAATAAATGGGAAAAATCATAAAGTTAAATTTGCCTTAGGTGAACGAAAAATCAGAATATATATCGTATGTGACTCTATCATGTGTTTACACAATGAATACTAATTTTAATACTATCCAAAAGCATTAATAATTATTAAAACTCTCATGCTATCTATATACGATGAGAACTAAAAAATATTAAACAAGTGTTTGAATTTACCTTTAATGTAGTGAAGTCGCTCAATGTAAAATCAAATATTTGAATATCGATGTTTAAACTTTTTATAGTAATTACTATTAGATTTAAACTTTTTATTATAATTATTGTGTATATAGTAGACTTGTTCCGATTATTCGACGACTAGTCGGTAAACCCGATAATCCGACCACTTTCAAAATTGGCGACTATTTGGTAAAGAGAACCAACTTTCCGGATTCTAACTTTGTATGAATTTCTTTATAAAATTTCTTCAGGAGGTATAAAATTAAACAAAAACCTTGATTGTTAATTAATATTTTATTATTTTTATTTTACAATCAGTTCTAAGCATCTTCCATAAAAACAAAAACAATCAGATTGGTAACCGTATAACCTAATCAAATTAGATTCGACACGTACATAAATTTTTATCAATTTTATCTATGATCGATTTTGCTGACCAATTGGCTGGTCACCCCGCCTTTTTTCCACCCATTTGTTCTTTGTATAAATAAACACAGCTAATAACTTGAAATTTAAAAAACCAATTATTACATATTTCTTATTATTGATCTCCAGAATTGGTAAGGTTGTCCAATTAAAATCGTGATTGTATTTAAAGAAGCGGAGTTTTAATATATTGTTCCCTTAATATATTTTAGTTGGAAGTTTGCGCCATTTTATGTATTTTTCTTGCGACATCATTATAATTTGGAAATGCTGATTTGGTTTTAATGTGTTACAGAAGTGTATCAATGTGTGTGTAAAATTATGAATGACTTATAAAAATATATGGCTATACTATGAAAATGGTGTAGAAAGTATATAAAAAAAGTATAGAAAATATAGGGTGTTTTTGAGTATCATCACATGTAAGGAAATATTTTGGAAATGGTATTCATTATGCTCAAAATATACTGAAAATTATTATTTTTTAGATATGTTATTTGCGCTTTTTATTATTTGTATAGCGTTTGGCAGAATCAAGCTAGTGTATAAATTGAAATTAAAGATTTATTTTATAATTTTGTCCCTTTGTACATACAAAAACTAAAGGTAAGTATTTGAATGATAATTATTGTTACTATAAAAAATCGAAAGTATCTTCTGTACAATAGAGGGAGCGCTAATTATCGGTACAAATGAAATTAATTAATGTTGTATTACAAGCTACTGTTGAACGATTTATACGTTTTTTCCAGCATGAAAATTAGACAGTGTATGCGAGTTTTTTTAAATTTTTTTTCATTTCGTGAAATGCGCAAAATCCATAAATTGTAACGAAAAAATATAATGACTAGACTTTTTCCGATTAGTCGGTGACTATTCGAAAATCGGGCCAATTTTGATGTCAAAAACTATTTGGTATAGAGCACTGACTCAATTTTTTTCTCTGATCCGGCTTCTAACGTTATAAGAATTTCTTTATAAAATTTATTTAATAAAAAAAGCTTGATTGTAACTTAATATTTTATTATTTTTATTTTAGAACCAATAATATTGAATCAAAATTGCATGTACATGATGTACAGTAAAAATTAAAAAAAAAAGAAACATTTAAAAAAATTCTAAACATCTTTGATAAAAACAAAAACAATCAGATTTATAACCATACATAACTTAATCAAATTAAATTTGACACATACAAAAATGTCTTCTTTAATTTTCTTCAAATTAATACTGTGATCGGCTTGGCCGACTCATCACTTAATCGGCTAGTCGGCTAAAGCTATAGTCGGAATAACTGTTATAATGATACAAAAAAAGCGATTCATTCATTTTCCAGTGATTTTTAAATTTCGTAAATTTTACATGAAAAACAAGTGAAAATAACAGTTAATTGTTTAGATACTTGACATAAAGTTGAATATCAATGTTTGATTCAATATTAATGACTATACAACTGAAACTGTGGCTTATGTAAAGAATTAATATATAAAAATACATTCCTGTATGAATTTTGAGAAAAGATAAAAAAAATTATACACATGATATTTGGTAAAGTAACTGAATATCAAATCTTTAATTTATCATCGCGATTAAGACCATTTTTAGCTCATTTGCCAAATATAATATTTCTTATATTGTTTTTCTTAAAACGAATTTTTTAGGCATTTTATTGCAATATTCGGGATTACTGGAAAATGAGGGCAAATTTGTATCCTAGTATTATTTAAGCAAGATATATGGTGTTTATTATGTACATTAAATAAAAACAGTTTTGAATAAAATAGTTAATGGAAGTTTATAGTTTTAGAGATGGTAACAAAATCTAGTACTGCGTAGACAAAATACTTGAAAGGGCATTGTTTGGATTTCGATTATTTGTGCTACTACCTTGTTCATTAGTATCAGCTATACCCAAATGTGAATTCTAGAATTCGTTTTATTTAGAAGGCCGTGTTAAAATTTTCGAACCTTCTTCAATTTGATTTCTTTAAGTGAGAATTTTCAAAATGAGTTTTATCCAGAATCCTAAGAAAACTGTTAAAGTATAAATTTTTTTACCTAAAAGTAGTTTTTCAAATATAATCTCCTGTATATTATATTTATATATGATGTATTTATTCATAACCGTGTATTGAATATATAATGTACATATATCATATTTGAATTTTAAATGGGATCGCACTCGAGGGGTCACTTTTGAATATATTTAGTCAGTTTTAGAACTAGCTAGTAAAGTGACCACCATAATCATGTATACCCACCTACCTACCGACGTACTACATCTGTGTATACTAGGTACTAGCAAGGTAGCATTAGACTGACTTGGGGGTTGCTTTACGATATACCGTTTGTCCACAGAATCATTTTTCATAGAACAAAAAGGGGAATTCAATATAAAAAGACATGAACTATAAACTATAAACTGATATATATTATAACATTATTATTTTTTGTCAAGAACTTGTTTTAAATCCCCACCGCCAATATCGAATCTTTTAAAAATAATAATATTATAGTATTTATGTCTATTATGTGTTGATAATTATAAAAATAATCATCCATCTAGAGAACATTCAACGTATTATAATACACAATTTTTTTTTTAAATAAACAAATAACTCTGTGCTGTTGAATAAATTATAGTAATAGGGAAGATACACAAACTTTTTTTATCATTTCAAATGATGCGTCTTTATTACTTCATGAACATTAATTTAAAGTTCTTTTTAAAAAATTTTACAAAATAGTCAAAATATGGACGTTCAAAATTCTTTATAAAATAAAGAAAGAGCATAAATGACGTCATACATATTCATCTCCATTGTAACTATACATGAGGGTCACTCTACGGTGAGAGGTCCTACCGATGGAAATAGCACGTATACACTTCCTTGAAAATTTAAGATAATTGATATTAGTATGCATAAATGACTACTTAAGAGTGAATAAAAATTTTATATAAAATACATTAATGTTAAAAAGTTTGTTGCGCGATTTTTCTATAGAAAATGATCACCTATCGTAGTATTACGCATAACTTTTTTTTGCAAGAAAAGATGGAAAACTATAAGAACTATTCATTTTTGAATTAATTTTCATTAAATTTCGAAATTTGGTATTGAGTCTAGTTTCACATTTTGATAGGTAAACTAGACATTTTATTTTATTCCATCTTTCCTATTGTTGTTTTGCATGTGAAATTTTTTGTGTGTATGTGTATTTTAATGTTAGCTTCCCCTTTTTATCCTATAGAAAATGATTCTATGGAAAATCGGTATATATATTCAATATGAATATTGTATGATTATGAGATACTTTTCACATCTATCTCTCAAAAGTAGCTAGCTACAACCAGTTATATAGAGAGTATCTATCAACATAGTACACGGGAAAAGTAAATGTTGTATAAGCTATAGAGAAGAATAGTTAAGTAGAATAGTACTGGCTGTATCCATAATATGACGATGTATTCTACATGCTGTATGAATATAATATGGTGTTTTGCTTTTATGTGTTGCACAGTATGATTTAGCTTAGTCAAAACAACTTTTTTCTCATTTTTGGCAATTCTGTAATCGTCATTTTAGAGCAAAATTAATCTTTTAATACTAAAACATTCCTTAGGCTTGGTGCCACAATATTTATCGTGATCCTATTTCATCTACCTTGTAAAGCTGAATTTCAAGAGCTGAACTTAACAATGCTTCGCAAATAAAAGTTTATTGGAAATTTTTAAAAACTCTTCGAAAATTTCTAGTTTTAAATTTTTTAATACTTAAGGCACAACGTTTTCTTCACTAAAATGGGTTCATTTAATTAATAATTCGAGAAATCAAATCTTCAATAATAAACTAAGAAACTTATTTTTCATGAGAAACTTTGATTAAAATTCATAGATTTTCTTTTGCATGTCAATCCTAGTATTCTAATCGAAATACGTGAGTAAAATTAAAAATTGAACTTAGCATATTTGATTGATTAGAAATTCGAGAAAGATTTTAGGATGAAATCGCAAAAAAAAAAACAAGCGAAGGTTAATCAGATACTATTATTTATTCATTATTATTATATAATTCATTTATTGATATGCCGTGAGGCCAATTAAATACATTTGATACAATAATTTTTATAATTATAATACATTATAATTAAAAACATTATAATAGTTTTCCGATTTATAACACATGGAATTTAAAATTTATTCCCTGACTCAAAATAAAAAATAAAGAACAGAAAATGAAAATGAAAATCAAATACAAAGGAAAATAAAAATCATACTGTTTTGAGATGAACTAGACTTTTTCAAACTTTTTGTTTTTGAAGATATAATTCAACTAAACGAAAAATGTTTTTCTAGTATCGGCACTTCCACAACTTAGTATGTGGATTGGGTCATTAATCCCGAACTTAAAAAGCTTTTCCCGTCCTGCCCGTTCTATACCTCGACATTCTACTAAGAGATGCTGCACATTTTTAATGCATTCATTACACATAACACATTTTCTTTCTGCTTCTTAAAATCTTCAATGTTATTCCAGATATTTATATCCACTTATAAATAGTCTTTAACACTAATACCATTTGACGAAACGTACGTCCATTTTCCTTCATCATCTTTTGTTCTTCTATTCAATACAAAAAACTCATTTTCGCGATTAACCTCTCTAAGGTAATTAATAATCTTTCCATTGCTTTTTTCCTCTAGAACAAATGCATTAAAAAAACTACCAAACAATATTCGAATACTATTATGCAACCAAACAATTTTCATTTAAATCGAATCATGCTGTAAAATTAATGCAAGTTATTCATAATATTAAAATCTCTCACCTGTTTTCGCTACACAAAACATTCGATCAGTCAACAGCCGTACCACACAATCTCTTTAATATGAGAAAATGGACCTACTTAATGCTGATATATGAATAAAATTTTTTATGATGGAAAAACGAATTTTCATCATATGAAGTATTATTTTATTCAATTTTTGAAATATATAAAAACCATCGTTATAGTTTTCAGAGAAAAATGTATAGATTTCAATTCGTTACCACGCTGTTGTGTCCTCATTTTGTAAAATAAATTTGATTACTTTTTTAATATTGTTATATTACAAAATTAATTCATTTGGGATTTATGCCTTTTTCTGCCTCTATGATTTAATTTTGCTAAAAGCTATTCATAATTTTTCGTGTGTTATAATTTGTATATTGTTGTATTTTCTGATTTTTTTGTTTAAACAAGTGGAAATAAAACCTGACAGAGTAAATTGTTTAGATACTTAACATATCATAAGTATAAATACTTAATTTTAAATCATTAGCATTCACAAAATAATCAATATACAATTCAGAAAGTAATAAAAACACCAATAATAATAATATTTTTTTTCAATTTTACATGTGTTTATTAGCTTAATTTGAGCTGTTATAAGGTGAATTTAACAGTTTAAGTAAAAAGTTTTCAAACAAAACTTGTCAAAACTTTCTTTTAATTTTTCTTTAAATCTTTTGTAGTTAAGAAATTGGATTTATCCATTACAATAGACATATTTTGCTTATTTACGAACGAAATTAACTCTTTATGTCTAGAATTCGTCACCAATATTTCTGCTCGTTATCACTTTTCGATTTAAAGTTATCTTTAGGACGGTTATATGGACGACGGATATACGAAAATGAACTAATTAGGCGATTCTTTGAACACATATACCAAAATTTTGTTGATGGCTGCAATATTTGCTAGCGGTAACAACTTTACCCTAAAATTAATAAACCTTGACATGTTCTGTATATTTCGAATATAAAAACATGTCAGCAAGTGGGAGATTTTGATTAAGTGCCGCTCTAGACACATTTGCTGTCCATTTTTCATTACAACCTTATTAAAAATAATTTCTCGTTGGTATTAACTGAATCATTTTTAATTTGTAGAATATTTTCATAAGGAATAATGAAATGGAACACAGAAACCAAATTATGGACGGGTTTATAACTTTAGTCATATATATATATATATATATAAATACTTTAATAAAAATATGAAGAAATAATATATATATATATATATATATATATATATATATATATATATATATATATATATATATATATATATATATATATATATATATATATATATATATATATATATATATATATACACATAATTATTGAATTTTGTTGAGTTGTAATACTACAAGATAATAACTTTTTAGAATTTGATATATTATTTGGGTCATTAAAAAAATCTATTTGTACCTGTCTTAGTGCTCAACTTTTTTCTTCATATTTTTATAAAGTTCTATGCATTAAAAAAATTTTTATTTGGTGTTAAATAAGACCCAAATATTTATTTTACACAGTATATTCGTCTGGGTATTTGGATTCTTCTTATTTTCTGTATTGTGACATAAACTATTGAAACTTAAAGTTGCATATATGCTTTGGAACTAATAATTTAAACTGAAATAGTTGAAAATCTGCTTCAGAGTCAATTCTTTTTGACGATAAATACTAGATTGTATAAATGGTACTTACTAACTTTACATTTGTGACAATAATATACTGAAACTTTTTAATAAACAGAAACAATAAACCATTGTGTAAGCATTTGTATCGTTTTTATTCTAAACTTATACATTGTTGTGTTGACTTTAAAACATAAATACTATAATAATAATAATTTGCTTTAACTGAATATATAATTAATCTTGTTTAGATAAATTAATAATAATATAATTTTGGTTTTGTTCAAGAGAAGTTTTCTAGCCGAAGGTCGTTTCGAAAACTATTTTCTCTCTGTACATACATGGATAGATATGATGAAGTCAGAAGGTAACAAATAGAGAATGTTGTTATTCGCACACACAGACACGAGTATATTACGTTTAACTTTCATTGTTATAATATTAATAATTACAAATATGTATACCATGTGTCATAATTGAGGGGCACAATCATTGTAAGCATCATACATTTTTTCAAATAAAATTTAGGCTGTAAACACTAATTTGGTATATGTACACTAAGTGCTATTAAACTTCAGTTCTGAAAAATAATTGTTTACATAGCCTCAATAATTAGTATTTCTTCTTTTCTTATAGATTATTATATAAGCTCCAACTTCCATTGTATATGATTGGGATAAATGAATCGATCGAAAGGTTGCAAATAGCTTAAATATACAATAGAACATAATTATATTTTAATTTCTACGTGTAATTTAGGGTAAGTCAGGGGAAGATTTTTACGAGACGCAATAAAAATCTAGTGCTGTTTTTCCAAAATCTTTATTTATATAACTGAAAAATAACACAAACCAACAAAGTTTTTGATGAAAACATTTATAAAAAATAATTTAATATATGTCTTGATTGATAAACTCTCGCCAGGTGTTTGGCGCGGAGCAACATGTCAGTTTTATTAGCATTTTTCTTTTTTTCTATGCTATTCTACAATTTATAACCATTCTAGATTAAAATATTTTGGATTAGTGCAGTTTCAATCTTTGTATTTCCTATTTCTAACTATTTATGAGTATAGTGTATTATATTAATATCTATATATTTTAATTGTGGGTCCTTAACGATCTATATATTTTAAAAATGAAACCAAAAGAAGTATAGTGTATAGCTATAGTATTGTTAAGACTTTTGATGTTTATCGAATCGAATTAAATAGTATTGTCCTTAACTGTTACACTCGGTAAATGTATATATGTAATTAAATCTCATATACTTACACTGTACTAAATAAGCTTTTAGTGGTTTTGTTGAAAACTAGTTATATTTAGTTATATTTACCACACAAATTCTCTGCTGTACATAAACCTCGTGCTACTATCTCCTAGTTCTTACCCTTCCTTCCAACAAATCCTCCTTTTGCCAGAATATAATAATAATATTAACTCAATGGTAGCAAGGTACAACTACTTAATTTTAACTGTATTATTTAATGATGCAAAGTATATGGTTGAAAGGACAATGCCTTCACATTTGTTCAGAGAATTTGTGGGAATAAAATGTAATATTATAAATTTAATATGTTTATGGAAGCAACCGGTATTGTTCGTTAATGATCGTTTTATGTAAGCATCTGTAAAGTGATCCAGTGTAATTTTTTTATAACGAATTCCACGCGTTGTGAAAATTATCAAAAAGTAACTCTTAAAACTGACACACTAGGCAAAGCTTAAGCATTAGGATATACAAAAGTTCGAAAATAATTGCCGAATAAAGGCCTAGTATTAAAAATAATTCTCTATTCGTATTAATTCAATTTCAGTTTGGAATTTGTCCTACTATTTGAACAGTACATACATTAGGCAAGGCGTTAGACTTTGTTGAATATGGCATATTTCGAAGTAAACTTGAAACAATGAAGCGAAACTGCAAAAGTTATAAGTCTTCATACAGGATAATTGAAGTTGGCGAACCACATGAGATTGTTCTAGGTCCACACCTGTTTCTCATGTACGTAATCGATATTCCCAATTATCTAGCTAGAGCATTCAGACATCATTGTATATGCGGATGACATAGCAGTCTTAAACAAAAGTCAAGGATATCAAGGTAGTCATTATGATACACAAAAGTTCAAAAATAATAGCCAAATAAAGGCGTAGTATTGAAAATAATTATCTGTTCATATTAATTCAATTTCAGTTTGGAATTTGTCCCACTGCCAAGGAATTTGAACAGTACATACATTAGGCAAGGCGTTGGACTGTGTTGACCGTGGTGTATTTCGAATTTAACTTGAAAGGTTTGATGGAAAACGGATACTCCTTACGCTAGGAAAAACGTATTTAGAAAACAGATCTCAATATGTTTCAATTAGCAACAACGAAGCGAAAATGCAAAAGTTTTATATCTTCACACAGGATTGTTGAAGTTGGCGTACCATATGCGATTGTTCTAGGTCCACACCTGTTTCTTATGTACGTAAACGACGATATTCCCGATTATCTGGAGCATTCAGACATCATTTCACAGCAAAAAAACTGCTACTAAATATCGGAAGTTTTATAAATCTTAGACCTCGAAGAACAACAGGACAAAATATAAAAAACAATATATTTTGAACTAAAAAATAGACAACGTTCCGTATATTAACCTCTACTTTACATACGTTTATAGCAAACTTAAATATGCAGTTCTTCGTTGCAGAAGCTCAGTTTTTAAATTTACAAAAAACGTATAGTCAGAGTTATAGAAAACGTATAATAGATCAACAAACATCTTGTAGAGGACTACTCGAAAAATACGGAGTTGCAAATTTTACATCTATGTATGTCTTATCTACTCAAACAAAATTTTAATAAAATGAATATGAAAAACTTTAACTAATTCTTAGAATACACATCTGAAATTAGAACTCTTAAGGACAATTGAATCCTGTTTGAATGTCGTTCAATATATAATGCATTGAAGAGGTTGCGTCAAAACCTATATTTCTTTACCCCCACTTTAAAAGAACGATTTTACTTAGCAATATTTTTCATTATACGCTTAAATTATGATTTTTATACGATTATAAAATATTCAAGTTGTAAAGTTTTTTGGATATTTGCACAACCAATCATTGAGTATTAAAATCAATCTGATTGAGTATAGAGTAATTTTATCTATCAAAATGATTTTCATTCATGCATAGTTTCTTTGCCTCATATGGCTATAAACATACTTAACTACGATTCAAGATTTTAACGCTTTACCATGTTTTTAAAAATTTATGGTTAATTTCTAATTTTATATCAACACTTGAAATGTCTCTAGAGTAAATGCTTCAGAGAAATTTTTGCGAAACTATGAAAATAAAAATACTTGTTTACTCTAAATTGCCATACTAATTTCATATCGATTATGCTGAATTACTGCATCTTCCTAGCAAGTATTGAAAATAATATTTATATTCAACATTCGCTGGATGTATGTTGGAACCTATGCTTACCAAATAAAGGACTTGCATTGTCATCGGAAATGTACTTTCATATTAAATTTCGTAGGATCAGAGGAAGTGGAACGTTAATTCGTAAGAATTACAACACTTACAAGTTAAATAAACAAACTTGTAAAACCATAGTTAAAGTGGAAATTTTGTAGCAAATAGCATCAATTTCAATATAAAACAAGAAAAATAATATATTTCTAAACATCCTTTAAACACAACTCAACGCTATGTTTTTTGTCAAACACACTCTTTTCTCAACTATCAAATTCTCTGTTGTTACAAAAAAAAAAAAACATTTTGAGGATGTGGTTTGGATTTAGTTTTCGTTAAAATATATGAAAATTTTGGGATATTTATATATATTTGTAAAACAAACTTTAATACCCTTTTCAGTGAAAACTGAATTTTAAATTACACAGAATGGTCCAAGAAACGTGTAACACAGTTTAGGTAAATCACGATAAAAGAACTTTTATAAGATAAAAACGTTTTAGTAAAATAATTAGTAAAATAAAATACAAAAAAAATTTTTTTCTTGATATCATAAAATGATCAAAAATTATTAATGTTCCTTCTATTGAGCTGAATTCGAACAAAGTCTGTTGGAAATTTTCAAGCACGTTATATAATCTAAATATTTCGATCAATTTTCTAACATTTTCAAAATTGAATTTAATTTCTTTGGTTTCATTAGTATTATATATAAATTTCATTTCATTTCATGTAGTTTAAATTAAGATATCTAACATTTTTAATAAACCCAATAATTTTAAAGAACTATGAAAAAGAACACTAATTTTAAGAAATTTTGTGTTCTAGATAATTCGTTCACTCGTCTACACTTTGTAATAGTTTTTAATGAAGATATCTGCGATTGTACTTGCATATTAACTAAAATAAGTTGTATTTCACTCTATATTTTTTTTGGGCATATTAATTGTGTTTTTTAATGTTTTTAAATATGTTTTTATACATTTAAGAAACAAGTTTTATTAAAACACATCATGTCAAACAGCCACCATATAGTACCCAGTGTCAATCGAGATGATGTAAAGATTGACGATACCCCATAAATGCATCGATAGCTATTCAGACATTTAGAATTTATGGTGTTATATAGAAACTGGTATAAGGTACCTGAGACAAAAAAGCGCCAGGAGATCATAGACACTCATTCAAAATTTCAGGTAAAAATAATTTTTTGAAATAAATTACCTTACGCATAATTGCGTTTAGTCGGTTTAACCTCAAATAAATACATTCGAAGCCGTTAGCGACTTTGTCCTTTGATAAACATTTATCAATGTACTGACAATAATTACACTGTTTTATAACTTTTGATGAAATAAAACTTTTAAGGTTTACTTGTTATTTTAACATACAAATTATTGTTTATATTGAACATAAGGAATTGTAAGACACAATAAATGAGATAATTTGCATTTAGATTCATATTAATTCATGCGTGGACCGTGGACATTATCCTACTCAATCTTTTTTCAATAGAATAACCACAAATGGACTGGAAAAACGTATACCATCCTTGGCAAAGGTAGAAAAAGGAGAGCACTGACTGCTTTTTGAATATTTTTAAAACATGGAAATGTCAGTATTCTATTGTATTTTTTAGACTTTTATGATAAATCAAATTAATAAACTTTATAGAAACTTGATTTTATTCTTAGAATCCACCAAATTTTGGATTTATAACACATTTAAGTTAGACGCGCCTTATTTGCCTTAAGTAGCTTATATACATTTAAAAACCTCAAAAGTAATACACTCCTGTTTATCTCTTTATTTTCGCAAATATGTAATTAAGGGTAAATTGAGGCAGTGAAACAAAAATTTTCGAATGATTTATTTTAAACAATCATTAGCCAAAAAAGGATTAAATTGTAATATAACTAGTCAAAATAGAATGATAATTTGAATCACTGGCAGCATAATATCTTCTCCATTTATAAAATATGTGCGTAACGTTTTTTGGTTTAACATTAATGTATGTATGTACATATATTTATATATAACACTTCCTGCAGGTTACATTAAGGATTTACTAATGTAATATCCTCAAAACAAGTTAGGTAAATAATTAATGGAGAATAGTTTAAATATCACCTTTCATAAATACACACTGATATCAAAGTAACATTAGAGAAGTTATTATTAACTTCTTGTTCTTACGCATACTTATGAACTGTGCAAACTACTACAATCTACAAAATCCGAAACGCACAAATTCAAACGTACAAATTTTAAATGGTATCTGCATTTGTTTTCTTTAATGGTTACATTTTGTGAACAAAATGGGTATCAAATGCAAGGGCTTGCTTAGAATAACTTGAAAAATAAAGTGATTTCACTCTATATGCAATATGGCAAACTTCTAAAGCGTGAAAATCAATTTTTATGCATATATTTACAACCGATTGAGCAGAAATTTTGTATACACGTTCAGTTTGGATGACTGTTTGATATCATTATAAATCCAACATGGTTTCACACAAAAGATGGCGGGCTAGATATTTTTAATGTACTCCTACAATATGGGTATCAAAGAAAAGGCTTCCTAAGAATAACTCGAGAAATAAAGTGTCATCACTCTAAATCTAATATGGCAGACTAAGTTTTGAATATTTGCCTACAATATGGGTATCTGAAAATACGAAGCCGAGTTTCAAAAAATAAGATGTAGAACATAAACTCCGTTGCTCCAATTCATCTTGAGTTCTTAATTATCCAACGATATCTAAAAAGTAAAAAAGTAAAAGCAAAATACCTTTTTAAAACAAGCTTTTATTTAAATGCGCCCTAAAAAGACAAATATAAACTTTTACTTTATGACTTTTATTATCAACTTATAACGTCATTACACAATTTTTATGATATAAAAGCTTGTCGCAAGATTTACTTGTCTAGATATAACAATAACCTTGATTAAAATATTCACGCGACAAGCTTTTATATCATATAGATTGTATGATAACGTTATAAGTTGATAGTAAAAATTGTAAAGTACAATTACTTTTTTTTCTTTAAATAAAAAAATATTTTTTTATTTACCTACCTTAAAAAGCGTAATTTATTAAATAAGTTTTATTATGTTTTAATATATATTATTGGATAATTATTCCGTGGATAATTCAATACTAATAATTTGTTTCAAAAAAGTATCTATTCCGAGTAGAATTCATCTTAATTTTGGAATTAATTCGTTTCAAGTGGATAATTTTTTTTTAAAGATTAGCTCTACCTCCACCGAATGTGAAATATATTTTGCACATTGAATTAGGTAATCAAATATTGAAATGATTGTACGTACCATAGCCATACCAAAATATTGGTATAGAGAATACATATAATAAATATATATTTAGAAGCTTTGGTATTGAAGACACACAGGTGATTTTATAAAGATAAACTTATAGAGAAAATCAAAGTTAATCATATGTTCGCATCATCATCTGGGTCTGTATGAGTGAGTGAATCACTTTAGATACGTAAGTGCATTACAAATTTGATAATGCATTTATAATTTGGATGTGCATTTGATGCATACATCATACAACACGTTAAGTTACTTATAATCCTATGCACATTAAATTTGGATTTGTGCATATTATTAAGATTGGTGTGTGATGGTGATGATGTTTAAATAATTCTGTCATATTAAATCTATAACAAACACTATCAAGTCACTAAGGTAGATGATAATCTATTCATATAACATCTCTAAAATATAATTATATTAATAATAATTATATTCTTCAGGCCAAACATAGACAAGCTTCGTGCATTAAAGTATTCTATTTTGACATTCACTTCATTGAAAAACACAAGTGTGTTTGTCACATTTGTCGAAATTTGCTTAGATATAAGTCATTTTAAAAGAATTGGCTTATAATACAAATCTAAATTTCTATTCTTCAGCATAGCACATGTTTTATATCCCAACATAGCGCATGTTTTATAAACATTTTGTATATCCCAATTTGATAAACTGTTTTCAATCGACTGTGACATAGAGTTAACACCCTTGTTCCAGTTTTTGTCCATTTGAAGAGTTCTTTTCAAAAATTAATCCAAAATAGTCATAATTTTTAATAATTTACAAAAATTTGATTCTAGTAGTTACTTTAAATTCTTAGCTACAATGTCATTGTAAAGCAAAATTTTTCATGCTCATTTACTACGAAAAAATATTGTGTAATGTAGCATAGACCAGAAATGTTATAAAATATTAAGAAGATGTCTTGGGGAAGATTTTAATCTTTCTATTGAAATTTAAACTTTATTTATTGTTTGTGTACTTTATTTATATTCCATTGGATATCGTAAACGATTTTATTATCATTAAACGTAATTAAATTTTACTCTAAATAGAAAAATTAATGTGGTCGGGAACTGGAATACCATTTTTCCAAAATTTACTTTTCGACTGGGTGGTCGAATTTAGATTTTAACAATCAGTTTTTGTCCATATTTTATTGAATAAAATATTACAGTAATAAAAAATTTAATGTGGTCAAAAACAGAATATGCAATAAATAACACTTCAATGTGTCAATTGATCATATGTTTTTATCTTAAAAATATCATTAAAAAAATAATATTTTTAATATGAATTTTATATGAAGATAATCTTTAAATCTGTAATGGAACGTCCGAAGACGATTTATTTTCATTAAATAGACTAACAATTCATTCTGAATATTCTAATAAAGATTGTATTCTAATAAGGATTGTATTCTAATAAGGATCGTATTCTAACAATTCATTCTTAATACAATTAATATTACTAGAATTTAACTGGACGAAACCTGGTGTATTGACCCTATAGAGTAGGGTCAATACAGCATTTCATACATGATGATCGGGAGCATTTCATACATGCTTCAGTAAGCAGAGGAAGATTAGTACACAAATGTATCATTTTATCATGATTTATATCACGTTGAAACTGAAATTTTAAATCACAATGATAATTTAAGCAAATTCTTTTTAAAACATTTTGTCAAAATGATACTATTAAAAAATTTTTGTAACATCAATAAATGTTAACAAATGAGTCATATAGTTTATTCAAGTAAATTTTCGAAAATATTTTAAGGGTTTTTATTCTGAAACAAACGACTTTTATAACTTCGATTCAGGCTGGTATTTTTCTAATCCGTAGTTTTAAGAAAATTCAATTAAAAATCATGGTTAAATGATTTACGATTAAATGGATGATTTATATAAGAGTATGGATAATATATAATTGTTTATTAAAATATTTTCAGAGGGAAATTTTTTATTTGAAATTGTTTTTGAAAATAAAAATTAGCTGCAAAAAACAAAAATAATATTTAACATAAACACATGAAATCCTTTTTGATAATGCAAATATATATTCTCAAACATCAACATGTATACTACATATATACTATAAAACATATTTGATATTGAATAACAACATAATTTTACAAACGATTGACATATTTTAAACATTATGACATGTAGAATGTGCGAAAAACGCGTCAAACCGCAACCAACTTTTTATGAATATATAAATTATTCTAATTGAATATGCAATCGTTGCAAATTAGCTGAAAAAAGATTATTTTAAATATTAATGTTAAATAGAGATAAAACTATTTAACAGTTTCTTCTTACTAGGAAATCGTTTGTAGTTTGTGAAAACTGTTTATTTGTACAAGTTGATCTAAAAGAATAACAATTTGATAAAGTTTTGATTTCAGATTTTGACACTGTCCAAAATTAAACAATGTTTGTTAATTAAAAAATTACATTAACTAAATAAAATTTTAGATACATTATTTATCTGAATATTTATATATTTTATATTATCCTGGTATCATATGAGAATATTTCAGTTTCGTAGCTGATCTACAAAAAAGTGTTTATTTACACTGATAGTTATATAATTTAATTATTTCGAGTTACGAGCTATTATAATCTGTAAAAAAACTTGTTTAGTGTACGAATCAACTAAATATCTTACAGACATTAATTATATAAATGAATACAATAAAGTATTTCGTTTGATAAAAAAAAAATCTGGTTTCAACCTGTTTTCCTTCGGTCTAAGTACTCACATGGTAAACCAGAGAGGTCTGAAAGCCTATAATCACAAGGTTTAAACGCCTCACATCGCTCGGATGTTAAGAACAGTCTTTGCCTTGGCCTCAGAGCTCGCTTTGCTTACAAGGGAGATGTTAAGATACATATGAGGATTAAGAAAATTCAAAATAATATCACATTGAATCACAAAACCAAGAATAAAAATTTGTTGAGGTAGTTATGTATTACATTTACTTCTTGCCAATTTACTCCAAATTTGTATAAAATTAAAATCAAATTCAAAATGTATTGATTTTGATTGCATAGTTTTTTGAAAACATTTAATATCAATATCTCAGTGCTATCCATATATTTTCAATTTTACTATTAATTATGAAAAACATGTTTGCAAATCTTCTGGCTAAAAAAAATTTTGAACTAAAACAAGTATATCTACTGGTATTTATTCAAGATATGTATATAAATGCAGATAATTTATTGTAGATTATGCTAAAAATGTTTTGATGCAGTTGCCAAGTTATTTACAAAAGCAATTAAACATTTAATATATGTGAATCAAATGTTGTAAATTTTATAATTATTATTTCAATACAGACATATAGACATGAAATGAGACAGACATCACACATAACACCATGCAATGATAATAATGTCAAAATCTTCTTTCTACTTCTTAATCTAAATAATCAAAAAACGTATATATTTTCGTACTTTTTATACTTATTATAATTTCTATGTATAAATACAAATTAGTACAATACAAAAATAATAAAAAGTTATTACGTTTTCTTCGTCAGTATAAACTGATGCACATCGACATAATATAGTCCAAGATTTATCGACCTTTACCTGAAGGTGGTGCTGGTTAGTAAATGACTTAGCAAGTTTTTTTGGAACAATATTTCTGAGACAAGAAGTCCTTCACTTCTGGGTCTGACTCATAATTAATTAGAAGTTGTACTATAAGAGAAAGAAGAAGAGTGGGGGGACTGCGCTTACCGGTATAGAACGTGAGAAGCTCGAGGAACTTATATACTACTTATTAATATCCACCTTGGTCATCATTGGTTAAATATTGTAATTAATTACTAATTACCTATAGGTCTGATCAAGAATCGGCAAGGACTTCCTATCTCAGAAATTAATTCTCTTCCAAAAGAAAAAAAAACAGACAGCCGTGTAATTTATTTGTATGTAGGAGTTTACTCGATTTTCTTTTTTTTAAGAGGTGTAAACTAAAGTATTTATGCACATTTGCTAGCGAACTTTGAGGTAAAATCATCCAAATCCATATCAAAGACCTGCCATAGACACCTCTTTTGAGTAGTATATACAATAGACACCTTTAGGGTTGTAAATATAACCTTTAAACCCTCGAAAATACTTGAAATTTTAATTTTCTAACTTTATAATATTTTTCTTTAAAATCGTTTCGGTGAACAGTCGATTACAAATTTATTATTAGACAAACAATCTTTGGTATTTACATGAAGGATGAAGAATTAATTGGAATATTGGAGGAAGGAAGAAGAATCAAGTAACTTTAGGAGGCACAATCAAGAGTCAAGTGGCATTTCACTCCTATATATGTAAAGTAACTTAGCGCTTCCTTCATTGTTGTTGAACCAAAATACAAAATCGTTAGTCAACTAAGAATATTAGAGTAATTTCTGTTTGTTAGTATTTATTTTTGGTGTACAAAGGAAAATTCAGCGATTCGACTAAAATTTTTATTACTTTTAGTTTTAAATTTAGGTTAAATAAAGTGTTTAAAATTTATTTTTGTTATCTTTTACTCTGCAAATAATATAATAATATAAATTGTTGTTTTTGTCTAAAAAATAAAGTTCATTCATTTATACACAATGTTTTATTGATGGTATTATTTTATAAATGAAACACATTACATAAATATAATATTTATCGATTGTCTTGATAGTGGTTTCAACAATTTTGGTTTTAATTTTAATTAGTCAAATTCAATTTTTAAACATCTTATGAAGCATAATATTCAATGTAGAGTTTAAGGTCTGTAATTTAACTGGACAGTTTACAATTTTTAAAATGTATTTGCACAGAAAATAATCCATAATTTAGATCTAGGTAGATTTCTGAGGTATAATGTTCCAGCCTAGGTTTATGTTAAGTTTGGTAAAATTATTCTGACATCACATTATTTGACTGCTATCGAATCTTTTTGAAGAAACGATGGAACTATTTACGATTTTTGAATCACTCACGATTCATTTGAAATAGCCACACCTGACACAACTTAAATTGCACCGAAAATAGTGCAATATCTTTCAACACCTATAAACTAATTATCGAACTTTTAGTTTGATATCCAATTATTACCCGATTACGCAAGGTCAAAAGGATGGGTTATAGTTTAAGAAGTCAATGTAAGTTTGTAAGAACAAAAAATAAGAACAAAGTAAGAACAAAAAATGTGGGGGTTACAAAATTTTTTTTGAAATGCGTATTGTTAGATATCAAAATAAAGAGCTCATTTAGAACATTAAAAAAAAATATATACACTAATAGTATTTACATAATTCCAAAAGATTATCCACTAAAATATAAGTTATATTAATGATTGTATGTTAATCTGTTAACGCATACCCTCTAAATTATTTATTATCAATCAGCCGATGAGGTTTCGTGAGAATTTAGGAAATAATAATCTGTTGGTACGTTAAGCTCTAAAAAGAGAGTTAAAAATAGTTTAAGTAATAAAAAATTAATTACTCGCTTGACCGACACCTACATTTGTATGAGAACTGTATCAAGTCTTCATTGAGCATCATTTCCATCGAAATTCAAATCAATATAATTGAAATGAACAAAATTTCTAAACAATTTAGTATTCGATATTTCTCTGGACCTCATGTCTTCTAATTTCGAATAAAAATCATTCCTTTTTTCGTAATTTTAAGAGCACATACCCGTACCAAGGTTCTTATTCTTTTAAATATATTTTTTCATAAAACACTCTTTATTTTCTAAAATCATCTTCGAATGAAAATCCTTGTGCTCAAATAGTCAATGCACAATTTCTGTAAATATTTGTATCGCACAGTTCCAATCATAGAATAGTTTACGGAATACACTTTTGAAACAATTCGAAACGTGCCAAAGCTTACAATCTAAAGTGAAACAAAGTAAAATTTTCTTCAACAGATCACGTTTCAAGTTATGAAGATTCCGTGTTTTCTATTTCCGCTAATATTTTTATGAAATGTGGATGAAAATGTTTAAAGGTAAGTTGAAAAATGTATACAGATTTTTTTTTAAAAAGTGACATAAAATACAATAAATCTTTTCAAACCACTGGAAATGTTAATTCATCTAATTTTTCTCAAGTGATTCTGAATATTATCCTAACAAGTAGAAGTTTTTCTTTAAGAAGATCTTTAAAAAATAAAAATAAAAATTATTATTTCATATCAAGGAAGGAAAAATATCTGATATTAGAGGAGGAAAATTAACTCAAAAGTTTATAAGCTTTGTGGTTATACATATTTATATTCTATTTCTTTTAAGATTTTTAAAGTATTGCTATCGTGTAAGTAGTATAATAATCAATTAATCAGGATTTTTTATTTTAAGCCGTAAGAAAATTACTATTGTAATTCAGTACTACATTCACCTGAACTTCGATCAAGATAGTGTTCATGTGTTGTAAAGGAATATTCACAAATTTTAAGCTGTTTACACACGTAAACCTTCATTTTTATTTTTATTATATTTAAATATTTCGATATGGAAGGGAATAAACACAAAATAATACAATTCATTAAAATTTATCAATATAAACAAATACTTAAAGTAAAGGTATTCTGTTTGGTAAACAGATGGAACGCTATGCAACACATAGGAACCAATGGTCTCGTAACACGTAGCATGTAACACAAAACAGTACGGACTTACGATAAAGTGCTACGTTACAAACTTGTGTTGCACGTGTGTACGCTGCTTTATATTTCAAATATGGTATACATTATTTAAAGGATTGTGAGAAATCAAGTTAAATGAATTCAGATTTATAAAACGACAAGTATAATAATTTGAAATTTATAATATATTTTAATGTGGATTGTGGGCATTAAATGAACATTTTTCTAAGTCATATCAAAAATGTTGCTAAAAATTTGAGAAGGATTTTCTTAAAATTTATTAGAGTATTACTAATTAAACAATGTTTTTACAATTCATATTTCTAGTCAGTTTTGTAGTCAGAAAACTTGGAAAGGTAAAGAAAATATCAGTGAACATATTTTTTCCATTTCCAGCTTTCAGGAGTTTTGTTTGACTTCTAGCCAGTGCTCATACAAGTCTGAAAGTGTAATAAAGCTTAAGATGTGTTAACTGTCTATTGAAAATATTTTTAATACCATAAACTTGCATACTCACTTAAGATTTATTTTCCATATGAAACTATGGCTGATTTACGTTGGTGGTTTCTTTTTTATTTTAAATTAATATTTTGTTTTGTTGAACGAGCGAAAGTCATCAACAAAACAAACACACCCAGAGTTGTAGTAAAAATATTCACTCATTCGTGGCGCATAGCTGAAGTAGGTAGGTATTATATACATGCGGAGAAAGAATTTGAAGAAATGAAGTAAAAAAAAAATGTATTTACCAAGAGAAAACTTTAATCAATTTTAATATACATTTTATATGAACTGCATATCTAGAGTGTGTATATGTGTTTCGAAAAGAAAATCTTGAAGAGATGAACTTACTTGTATATGAATGTCAGTGTACAAATTGAAAAAATATTTTTGAAATTGTTTACAAAATCCGTTACGTCATTTTATGTATAGGTAGTGATTGCACGAAAGGGATGTGATACCTAGACTTTTTAAAATTCATCTTCTACTTTATGCTAGGAGACACCCCGCTGTATTTTAGTAAACCGCAGGCGAAAACGTTCGGTAGAAAATAATGGTTAAAAACAAATTTAAAGCCACGGAGTGAAGATTTTTACCCCACATAAAATTCTACTCAGATTTTCACGGGCTCTAACAGCTCATCCCAGAAATCCACGAGTAAGTCCTCTTACGGAATTTAGAACTATATGTGAGTAGATGGGTAAAAATTTTGATAGTTAATTTTCTTCATTATTACTAATAAAATTAACAAACTTAGGCATGACATTTTTTAAATTTCGATATTTCGAACTTTTTAATTATAACTGAAGATATAAAAATAAAAATTGTTTTGTTATAAAATATCATGTGATATCATGTTGAAAATATCATATTTGATGATATTTTCAATTATTACAAAAAAAAATTTTTTTTCAACGTCTAATTCACATACTTGGGACAAATTGTAAGAAATATACGAAATAAACAAGTTTGGCTATTTAAAAAAGGATGCAGGACGGACACAAAGTTTATTTTTCTAATCGGGGAATTCGGAATAACAAATTTTGAACTTCGTAACTAAGTTTAAATCTTATAACAACAGCGTAACATATACAATATCTAGAAAGAAAATAAAAAATAAAGTTAAGAAAATATTAAGTGTTAAGAATAATATGCGGAATGTGGCTCCCATTATTCTTTTATCAAATGCTGTTTAACTTAAATGCAAAGTGGCCGTGAAATGTCTTCGCTCAAACCCAACAATTTGTATTATAAGACTATTTGTCTGTATCTGATTTCCTTCAAGTTATTTTTTTATTAAAAATGAAAACAGTATTTCGTATGCATTTAGAAAACAAAAGCTGGAATCTATTAGTTTAAAACCCTCTCCGAAAATAATTATTAGTATAGGGGATATATAATTCGAAGCACCTTATCTAACAGTTACAGGTAGATAAATGAGAAGGAGTAATCGCAAATTTTAGATTCATAAGATACGTTTGGAAGAAAAACTAAAAAGTGTACTGTGTCATGGCATCAGATCAAGGTTCTATTTATTATTGAAATGCTAAGATACAGATATGAATATGTGAATAAGAATACAGGATTCTTGGTTGAGGAATCCATACCAAATGTTGAATAAAGGTAACAGGAGAATGAGCTAATCATAGTTATATTAAATGAGCGATTGGTGTGAAAGTGATTATATTAATTATGATTTTTTATTAGTCAATGTTAATCTGCCTTCCCTTTCATTTCAAATGTCGTTTTCTCCTAAACGGTTTAAGCACAAAAATCGAAAATAAATAAATATTATAATAAAATTTTTATGTTGTGAGGGACTTTTTGTATTATTTCAAGAATAACTTCGAGTATAAATTTTTTTTACAAAACATTAATCAAATTTATACCATAAATAGATTTATATCTTTATTAATTAATAGCCGCAGGTGGTAGGTGTACGTTTGTCTGAAATGTACTGTGTACCACGCTTATAACAATTTTTATTCATCAAATTTAAATTTTAATCGATATAACAAAACCAAACGAAGGTATTCTAAATAATATATGAAAATGTTTAATATCATACATACCCCTCTGATTTCTTTAAGGTATCTTCTCACAAAAGTATATACTAAAGAAGTTGATGATGACGAAGATAGATTTATATTTTTTATAAAAATGATGAACTTGATGGTGGAAGAGTGTTTGTATCTGTTATATTTTAATGTATAATGTTCTCTTCATATTTTTAATTAAAAAGAAAAAAATTAATTGAAAAATGAATAAAGTTTATATGACAGGATTCCTTCAATTAACTTTATCAAGTTGTTGTGTACACAAATACAAAAAAAATTACTAAACATTAACTAAGTACTTTTAAATATTAACTTGATACTGGTATTTTAAATAATAAAATAATCTTTTTAATTTAGAGGATCAACTATTATTAAAAACATTGATGAAAACTGTGTTTTATCCAACCAATTGCATAATTTGTTTAAATGAAAGGTATTTGTGTCCAGAAGCATCAAGTATTGGATTATATCTAACTTTTGCCTTTCTAGGCTAAATTTTGCCTACATCGTGTACATCGTAGCACATCGTCTTGCAAAACTATCACAACACGATTTTGAGGTAGATTTGTATCAGAATATCTCCAGTTCTGTTGGCCTTTGATGGGTTAGTTTTGATCTAAGAACATCCAGTAACTGAAGACCTTCCATTTGAGCTATTAATCACTCAAATTGGATGAGATGAAAAAAGAAAGGCACGGAATTTCAACTAGACTATGAACTCTTCATGAATTTTTTTCCACTCAAAGCTTGTTATCCCCTGTTCTAATGAACATAAAAAGTTCTTTTTGGTCTGAGAACACGGTGTGACTTAAGAACTATCAATTGAGTACTCAATTTTCAGGAATTGCAGATTGTTGAGTTCACAAAACACATGTATCGCCTATATGCTGTTTGATTGAATAATGAATAATATCAGACCTGTTTGGAAAATGTTACAGTTGCTTAGAATTTACGATATAATAAAAATAATAGGGTTTAACCTCCGTTTTCGAGACATTGACACCATTAACAGAGGCCATCCACATCTTTATTAATATATTTTATACATACAATTGAACTTATAATGTGGGTGGAGTCGGTAAATTCGATCTTTTCCAATTTTAAGATGAGATAGATTTTCTCGAAATACATCACTAATGCCCACCAAAAATTATAAATGCCGTTCCGTAGTTTTTGAGTTTTACATATTTGTTAAACACACAGACGGGTAGACTGTATGATAGACCGCTAAGCACACCGTCAAACAGATAGATACGAAACGAAAGTTGTTCTTCTCGGGTAAAATTATAATGAATTTATATTATTTAAATTTAAATGTAACTGAAGCTCTCATTAAAGTTTCTATCAAAGTCTTTTTATATTCGTTTCCGGAAAAAAAAAGAGTATCTCAACTTTAAAGACAAAAACTGGTAAAATTACATTTACTTGTAGAAATGTGCTTAATTTTTATTGATACATTTAATTTTAAAATACTTACATAAAATATCAATATCCGTGAATATGCAAGAATATTTTTAATCCTTCAGTACGCGTTGGTATTTTATTACTCTATTTGATTTTATCTTTAACATATCCACTCATTCATGGTTTAATATATCTCATATTCATTTCAAAATTTCTTGAAATTTTTCTCCATATGAGATACAAAGACAAATGATTCATAAAAAATTTATTTATAAAAAACTGAACAAAATTTTAAAAATCAATAATACAATGAATTATATCGAGATTATGAGATTTTCTTCACTCAAAGTTAGATATCTTCTGAACATAGTAAGTTCGTTTTGGTCTAAGAACACACACTCATCACCTTTTTTTTGTGGTAATTTGAATGATTAATAGTATCAGGTAAGTTTGGAAAATGCCACAATTGCTTAGAATGTAAGATCAAAATTTAAGCTATCAAATTAATATTAACAATCTCGAACATTGAAATCTATATACTATCACTGGGTTCCGAGGTAAAACCCTAATTGTACTCGGCTAAGCGCATTTAGGGTAGACCTCAATATAGTGTCGCTACGTGATACTATACTGCTGTTCAAACTGGAGTTGTCTTAATCATGAACACAGAAAAGATTTGATCGATGATTTAAAGATGTCCACTGAACTGTGTGAAACTACGATAACATTCAATATTCTAATTTATACAGTTCATCAGATACTTATTATTGTATCATTGATCAAATCTTTAGTTATATTTTTTGTTTTATTAAATAATAATTAAAACTAATGAGATTAATTTCTGTAGCTTAAATAAACCGCTTATAATACAAACATATTTCATATATTATATAATGAATTTAATCAGATTTTAATAAACAATTATAATATATTTAGTGAGTACCTATATGTAATAAGAATACCTTGAACATAATCTTTATAATCAATATCAATAAATATTGTCTAATTGTTATTATTATCAATTTGTTAATAATATCTTCGGAATATAAACAATAAATTTAATGGTAAGATTATATTCTATACAGAGTGTATTTACTATGTGTAGGTAAGATGGTTGAACATCGAAAATGTTTATCGAAATATGATATTTCATACATATATTGAGTATACACAGTAATGATCCGATCCGAATAACTTATTTTCAGTTGACTAGATATAGGTAGTTCATGTTTAAATATATTATTGTGTAGTATATTATTTCTGGTTCAGTTATAATAATATTCATCTTTGAACATTAACTATAACATAAAGGTGTGTATGCTAGTAAGATTTTAAATACAGATTGTGTATTTAAAACTGCACATACAACTTCACTCCTATAATCACTCTCAGGTAAAAAACTGTAAACGGAGTTACTTAATGTGGAAATCAAACAATCTATATTGAATTCGATTTGTTTATATTCTGATTAAAAAGCCAGTAGTAGTACTATACAACATATATTTTATATCAATTTGAAATAGAACCATTAGAGTTCCGTAGACGTATTTTTCTATGTGTTTGCGGTTCGTCAAGATCTTCACTTTTGTGCGTGTCTACACCCATATTAAAAACATCGACTTAATTTAAAAAAAACATCAAAGCTCTGACATCGATGTTTTTATGAGCGGTGAGTTGAAGTAACTGTAGCAAAAATCGTTAATTCAAATATTATAATAGTGTACATTTAAAAAAAAAAAAACACTTCTAATTAAGTTTGTCAAATTTTCATTGAACTCTACCGGCCAAAACACTTAGGAGTCTGAAATGAACTGGAGAGTGAACAATATATTAATTTCATTCTGATTCATTCTTTTGGAAAACTATGATAATATTGCTTATACTATACTTACTATATTCATATTTATTTTTATTTGTATTTGTATTTGTATTTGTATTTGTATTTGTATTTTATTTTATTCATTTTTTTTTTTTTATAGTAAACGTACTTTACTCTTGCTAGAAATCAAGGATTGGTGTCTCTTAATGGGAATCCGTTTTTCTCATGCATGTGCCAGCATCATAGTTGGACTCCGTGCCGCGTAATTATTTAAAAATCAAATTATCAGGTGTTATTTTTGTTTTAATAATTAACTTACGAATAAAAACACAATTCTCTTAAATCTTAAAATTACTTTTGATTTATAAAGTGTTTATGTATATGCGGAAATAAATGTGTTAATAATTTTTCAAGCTTAGTCAAATTCAACGAAATAAGCGAATTTTATTTCGTATTTTATAATTAATAATTAATATTACGTTGGTAGGGGGTCTAAGCACTTGATTTTATTTTCGAAATTAATGTACCTTGTATATTTTTCAAAACCGGGAGACGATTCCTAAGCTATATATATTTATTTAGTTATCCCCCGTTGTCTTACTTTTATATTTTCTATAAACTTGAGTCAAGTGGAATGTCACTAAAATCTTTAATTTATAACTTTTTATTACCTTAAACCAAAATTTATGACTTTCCGTTAACAGAGTCGATATTCAATATAGATTTTAAAACAACAATTAAGCAACATTATTTTAATCGTATATAAAACTTTTTTGAAAATATTAAAAATTTTCAATTTAATCGAAGCATAGAAAAATAACACTTTCAAAACCATTGATTTACTGTCTTATACAGTGTTGCGGTAGTAAGTTGTATTTAAACTTATTCAAAATTGAATGAGCTAATACGCTTTGAATAAGAAATGTGAAAAAGAAATGTGAACAAAATGTGAATAATTGAACTTCAATCTTTACCATGATTCTTCTTCACTATGAAAATCAACCAATTAATCTTTCAATCTTGGACTTATTTGGCATAAACCTACAAATACGTGCATAGAACAACGAATACGAATATTGGTTATGTGACCCTTAGAAAGTCGATGCTGAACGAAGTAACATTTGCTTTTATTATCTTTTGTGTTTGTAACAGTTTATTTGAAAATAATTATAAAATAGTTTAAAAAAACTAAAAAAACACGCTCTATCTTTATTACTCTCATGCAAAGTATCCGTTCATATGCGTTCTGCAGCCAACTTCAGAGAGTTACCTACAGACAAACAAACATACGAGTGAAGCTAATAAAAGCATGTTAATAAATAAATAATATTACTAAGTAATTGTAATTTTTAACAACATAAAAACATAAAAACTATTTTGATAGCTTCTTATAGATTAATTACTAAGATCTTATTAGTGAATATATTATTATGGGTAAGGCTGTTAGTAAAGTTTGGAACTTTTTTAAAATAAAAGATGATTCTGAATAGTAATGATTCGTAATAGACAATATTGTCAAAAAGGTAAAACGACCAGTGCAATGAGAAATCATTAAGCCTCTATGCATAAATATGAGTATATAGTCTTCAAAAAATACGAAAAAGACGAAATAATTTTTACTGTTTCACCACAAGTCGCTTGAACTTGGCAATTTCGTAAGCGAGATGATAGATTGAAATGGAGGATTTATCATTTATAAATCTTAAAATATGCATTATAAATTAAAAAATAATCCATTTTTTCATCGAAAAATAGTCGCACGACTTTTTTGCGAATGCGAATGTGGAAGCGACTTTCAAAATCAGTGGTCGCATTCACAAAATGCGAATGCGAATATGAATATCGGCCAAACACTACTTGAAACAACCAATCAGTAATGTCTCAGCTTTATATAAATATACGTGTATTCATTTACACGAACAGTAATATCATTTTCTTAGAAAAAGTATTATGTCACAGATGTTATACACCGCATAAGGTACGTCTTATAGTCTGTAGACTAAAGTATGTAGAATAGTGGACAGACAAATAATATTATAAATGTATTGAAACGTGCTTATTTTCAATATTTCTTCAACGATTTTCCATGTAAATATACACACAAACACACACGAATTATTTGATGATAAATATATAATTTATTGAAGTGGAAAAAAGTCTCTATTGTTTCAATATCACCTATCACAGTTCACAACTCACCTATTGGTTCAGCATCAGAGCAAACAAGAGCTTTAACAAAATATTTACTTAAAAATACAAAAATGATTATTCTATATCTGTTTGTCTGCGAGATATGATCAGTGAATCTTATTATATACCTATATGTATATAAGGCAAAATAAAAGTATAAATAAGTTTTTCACACTTCAAATAATGCTGGAAAATTCGTGGAAAATATTATACAAACATTTCGTAAGAATGAAATTTTAATATATAATATCATCGTTAAGTAGGTAAATCTGCAAGAAACAATTTCATGGGTGAAAAATAAGTTTAATACGTATCAGTGTATCGCTGAAGTTTTGTAAACAGAGATAATATAGCTTACATGAAAATAGATATTTTAATGTTGAATCGTTTTCGATTGTTTACTGATCACGCATTCTGTGGAATTCTTGAATTTTGCTTTTATTTAGATTTATTTCGCAATAACTGAACGAGCAGTAATGTGGGCCGTTTCAAAAAAGCCAGAAAAATCCATGTTATATATAAATGTCCTGTTATACATGAATGTTTTAAAATATGTATATTATGTATAATTATCATTTATCTAATTGTTTGGCTGTATTTTTTTTGTCAATTTTGTAACAAATTAAAATGTATTAAGTGAATATTTATGGTGAAATAATAACTTGTTAGTTTAATTATTTGAAATAAAACATATTAACGCCTAAGCTTTTATATTAAATATTTGAAATGTTCCAATTTCAATAAATGATATTATCTATTTTAAACGAATGCAACTGTTCAGCTGTTACAAATTTTCTGAAATATTATTAGTTTTTACTAATTAAAATCAGATTTACCTACTCCTATCAAAAACGTGCAAACAAATTTTACGATAACATGTTTTTTGTTTAAAGGCGATTATTTATGTCTTCAAAAAAAAAATTATATGCAAAGAGAATTCAATACATCAAACTAGATTTCAAAATAAAATTATTTTAAATGAGCTTATAAACAAAATTAGAACATTTGCGATTAGCGGTAAGAAAAGGATTGAAACCAAATATTTGAATTTCCTCGATAAGTATATGGAAAATTCAAATTTTATCACAAATAATAAGAGTTTGTCGAGTATATATTTATTCTAATCTTGTCATAGTTATTAAATCAAAGTTCGCCATTAAAAACATTATTTAATTAAATGATAACATTTTTCTACAAGTAATATTCTTAAGTAGGCGGCTGTAAATAAGTAAGCCATATGTATTTATATAAATTCTGTTCAGTAGAAACGTACCGGTTTTTAAATTTGAATAAAAATTTAAAATAATTTAGCTGTTATGCATTATGTCTATATGTAGTATCTCTAATGAAACTATATACTCATACTTATATATTTAAATATCAGTCCTAGTAAAAGATAATACAAAATGATACCTTTTATCGGAAATTGTAACCCCAAGAGACAAAAATATACAATTATTTGACAATTTTGGGCAAAAATAACTAAAAAAATACTACCCAAATATAATGAAATTGTACAAACTTGCCATTAAAATGGAGGGCATGCCAAAAAGGAAAGATTTCAAGGAAAACTATTCCACATGCCCCCCATTTTTATGCGTCATGCTCTCCGTTTATATATTGTGTATATCAAATTTTATTAAGTATTTTTTTAAAGTTATTTTTGCGCGAAAATAGTCAATATGTTATAGAAATCTCTATAAAAACACCCTCTGAAAAGGAATATTCCTTAATTTACTTGAATCCTGCGTGCTGAATTATTATTACAATGCGTGGATGCATTCATTAATTAAATTTTATAAGTACCCAATAATATTGTTTATATTATGCATTGTAGTATAATCTATGTGGTTGATTCTCCACGAGGGAGTTGTTTTTGCATACCTAAACCCAGTATCATACCTCTCTCTTTTTGAATATATAAAATAGTTCATTCATATACTATTTATGAATGCGTATATAAATTCCCGGTTAATTTTGATCTGCGGTTTTATTTACTAATTTGATGTTGCTTTTAAATATGTTATTTTAGACCAAAATATAATAGTGGTAATAAATACCCCACCATCATGGTTTGGTATAACACCATGCATATTATATTGTTAAAACTATTTTCACAAAATTATTGTATTTGGAGGTGGAAGTGTTGTATTGAAAATGTAAATGTCATGTTGTATTTAAAATACGTTTATTTAGAATTTTGACAATATTTAGGTTAGGTGGAAATAAATTAAAATAATTTGTTAAGGAGTGACGCTCATAAATTCAAAATACGGGGCATCTAAAAGCGACTGTTAATGTGAGCCTAACCGTTTATTTCAAATGACCATTCGATAGAATGGATATTTTAAAGTTTTCGCAAGTTGACATTTCTAAGCTTTCAGCAAATGACAGATGGATACATAGCAGTTTATAAAATAACTATAAAAATCAGTCTAAATTCGTCGCCAACGTGTGGCATTCAACACTGAATTATTCTATCACATAATTATCAGTTTACGAAGACAAACTGAATGATGCATAGACCATAGGCTATAAGCTGTCATCTGAACTTATTTGAGTGCGCAAAAACCACAAGTTACAAGCCGTTCTAAAAAGCCGGGCAGTCGCTTGTTGGCTAGTATTAAGAAACGCATTGCAACCATTTTTAACATAAATTGGCAAAAATCGTCTATTTTGAACAGCCCTAAGCAAAAAAGGTCCCAGGCACTGGGTTAAAGTAATTAATTCATCATTGTTCAAATCCCAAAATAGTGTCTGATGCATTATCTAGCCGATACAATATGTTTTAACTTGTTGTCATTTGTGTAATATAAAATGAATTTTTTGTCTATTCAATAATATATTTCAAATTTGCTTTTCTGAAATATTTTTTAACCGGCCCTCTCAAAGTTACAGTCAAACGATCTTGTCATATGATACTCATTTTTTGGGAGTTACTGAGGGGAAATATATTTAGCAACGACAAAATTGGTATACTGTACGCGTCGTTTCTTTTTGTATTTCTATCTAAATTTCCATAATATACAATTGATAATAAAAAAAGGTCATTTAGAAAAATGTTTTACAGTTTCTAAAAACCACTTTCGGAGTGACTGATTGAATCATTCATACACTGAATAGCATTTAGAACAAAGATAAAAAAATTTTTCTATCACCCTCTATTTAGGTTGTAAAATTTTGAAAATTGAAATTCAGCAGAGATTAAACTAAGATCAAATTAGATTAAACTAAGATGCTTGAACTAAGATCAAATTTCTGTATAATAAATCGATTAGAGAGATGGATAAACATAAAGAAGATATAAATTTATTATTTAAATGCGTGTGTAAAAGTTCCAATAAATATCAGGCATGCATCATAACTTAGTTTCCGCAATATTTAACGTTTTAATATTTATAAAGTTTAAATATTATAAATATTATACTATTATTCAATCGAATTACAATTTTGAATTATATAATAAATAAATTAAAAAATATATTATAAAAACTATTTAAAAACAATAAAATTTAGTTTAATTGAAAAATATGATTAAAAATTTTATATATAATAACAAAACTTTTTTTAAATCATTACAATAACGCTATTACGTTTATTCCTGTAAATGTAGAATATGTATGTAATGACAAAAGTTTTAATATACATGAATAATAATAAATAATAATAATTTTGTAACTATTCGTATAAATGTATATCATTTATTGTTTAACATAATTTTTGAATTTATTTTTTTAAATATAATTTATAGTGTGCAAATGTTATTTTTAATACGATAAAATCAAATTATGAATAAAAAATGGTTAGAATTAAAACTAATTTATAAAAAAACTACTGACTGACCCAGAAGTTTTAAATAAATAAGCACTTAAAATCAAACTTAATTTAAAGGAAACCTGAACTATTGCCTGGCACATAATGATAAATATTCTGAAAACGAAAAAGTTTGAAACCTTAGGGCTTCAAGGGCTACTTTTGTAGAAGCACAAGTCGAGGGAGTTTGAAATCTTTTGGTATTTTGGTCATTAAGAGCATAAAAATCCAAAGAATTGAATTGGCTAGCAGCATTATGAGATTGATAAAAGAACAATCTACAGAGAAAATATTACTTGCCAAACCCTCTACAACTAGAGCTAGGAGACAACCCAAAATAGGTTTACTATATTTTAGAGAGTTCACCAATTGACTGAGAGATTAACTGAAAAACAATGGCAAAAATATAAAGATTTGGAAACAAAGACTTAAGAACTTAAGAATATGAGAGTCTCTCTCAGTCTTTCGTACTACTGAAGACGGAGAACTTAATATTACTGGCGGCCGTGAATGCAGGCTACACCTTCGTTTAAATAGCTGAAGATAAACGTGCTTAGTTTGTTTGTAGAGCATGACTTCAAACTTTTGTCAAGGGATGATAAAAATTCTAATTATACTAAATAGTATCCTACAATTATACGCTTACATATAATATAAAAAATGTTAAAATTTTGTTACGGAAAGATTTACCTATATGATTCTTTACGTCTTTGATACAAAATATATGACAATAAATAAAATATTATCGGGTGTACACCGATCGATGATTTTGGTAAACACGACCAGGAAATCAAGTTAAATAAAAGCACTTGCATATTGATATAAAAAAAAAATTTAGTTAATCATATTAACTCAATGATTGTTTCTTAAGTTAAAAATTAAATTCAATAACGTATTTGTTTCTTTTATTTTCATTAAACACAAACAAATAAAGTAGTACTTATACAGCTATAATTCTGTTTTGAAAATATTAACCTATAAAATGTATACTATATACTATACTCGATCAAATGAGTCGCCATTATCTATTACGAAAGTGATTTTAAAAATCATAAATTTTAGATAATACATTTTGAAAATCTCATAATCAAATAATTTTTTGAACTTATAGTAGTTTTCATTTTACAGTAATGTCACACATTACAATACTTCCTTTCTTCTTGCTTTGTCTCTTACGAATACATCGATGATTATATCATTATACTCGATTTCTTACACTACCCAACCTTCTAAAAAACGGACGTTCCCGATAAAATCAGTTTTTTTTTTTGGATTTCTTAGAAAATTTAAATTCTCACACTACTACTACTAATAGTATTTCTTCCGAATTACAATTTATATTACTGGATACTTGATCAATCTAAGAAATAGTAACAAAATTTTTTTTTATGAACAAGCCTTAAGAATAATAAATAAGGCTTAGTTAATAAATTTGTTTTTATAAAATCTTTTTTTTTTTTTTTATTGCTTAACAGATTTTATTTTCTGTTAATATTTTATTCTATGTAAACTGAAATAAGCAACGTAGATCACTGTGTTTAATTTTCGACATGTATAAACAAACATCATACATTATATATTATGTTTATATGTATCTATTATATGTATATAATATGTATTACTCTATAAAAGTAGCTTAGTAATATGTTGTTCTGTACAATGCAAAGTAATATACATACAAGTGTATAACATTTTCCTTTAAATTAAATCGTAATTACTAAACATTATTATATGTACATGTTATTTGTACATAGTATACGTAGAAACGTAATCTGATTTAAGGTATATTTTTAATGTAGACTTATTACTAAATACATACACTGAAATAAATGTGTACACTGATCGAATGAGAAAGTGAGATACAATTGTAAAGTTTTTATTGATGTGAAACTTCTTTAGTATCGTTTGTGATTTCAAATTCAATGAAACGCAAAAACGATAATAAAAAGAGACTACCACATACAGCTATGGGATATATATCATGTGAGAGAATAAGATTATATATAAATAATTATCTATAGCATTTACCGTGCAAGAGAATGGGATAGAAGACATTATACTGTGTTTATTACAAGGTATGTATATGTGTGCGAGCGCCTGCGTTAAGATATCATCATAACCGTAGTGCATTGTACATTTTTATTGTTTATATAAATATTTCATTATTTTCGTAAAAATATTTTCAAATTTTCAAATAAGCTAATACAGAATATTTATTATCGGAAAAAGGAAAGATCACAATTATCGAAGAAGAAAAGAAAACAAGACAAGTATTTATTGCTTCTCGTGTGATACTTTAATTTTTCTTTTTTTAGTTTTTTTTTTATAGTTTTCATAAGCCTTTTGTATCATTTATCGAAGTTTCAAACTTGAAAATTGGAATGAAAGTGTATTGTATGTAAAATATATGTGAATAATTTTAAACTTGGTATCATCAGAATCAATCCCTACAATTATCCTACTCCTGAAACTCTGTATATCTCTCCTTGTAGTTCACAATTTTTAAAGTTTCACTTCTATCGCGTGTGAACTGCACACAGGATTTCTTCGGTTGATTATTCCTTGAAAATTTTCGAAAAAACACTTAATTTCCATACCCTTATTCAGGATTGATTTGAGTTCACGCATCCATTAGTAAGTATATCAGATATGACTTTGACAAGCGTAACAACGTTGTCCTCCGAAAAAATTATTTTTTATTAACATCATTGATTTTCTTTGACGATCGATTTTTTTTGTTATTTTAATTCGACGATAAGTCAAAACCAGATTCAAAAACCATTTTGATAATTACAGGTGTCCATTGGCTGACTTCTTGATAAAAATAGGAACTATTAATGGTTAGTAGGACAAAAGATAATACGGCAAAATACATTTAGTTTAGGAAATTGAACCCGCAACATCGCATTTCAGTCGGTAATCGCATTTCAGTCAGCAACATTACCAATTGATCAATGAAGCCATAAACAGAAAGATGAATAAATATTTTTGATGCAATGTGATAATAGGCTGGCTATATTAATAATTTAGTTCAACTTTGTCTCAGTTTTTATGGTTACTCGTATGGGACATTTGCCAAACAAATATTAACCACGGAGCCAGTTTCATGAATATTTAGTGTGTATATATTAGAGCATTTAATTAATTTTGTTTTTCTTATTAATTAATTAGAAAATTGTGTATATAAATACAATAAATTCGTAAAATGTTGAATACGGAATACACCCAATGATAATTATAGTAAAAATTTAAATTGTTGCCAATTTCAATTGTTATCATAATAATCGTTCTTGTTAAATACATTATCAATAGATAACAAGACATTGTATATTATACTTACTAATATAAAGTAGTAGCAAGAAATCTATAATTGGCTATTGTCTTAAAAATGCAAACGAATATTCATATGTAATCACTATGGATGAATACGAATATGCGTGACGTCATTCATATCATATTTACATGTAAATTTAATACATATATGGTCTTGAAATGAGTCTAATTTTTTTGGAATTTTTATTTAGTCAAGATTTTTGCACTTCAACACATTTGTATTCTTTGTTTTGTAAGATTTGTAAAAATCACTTCTGTTCTATTTTCGTGAAGTGAACACGTCTTAATTAAAGTATTAATATAAATATATATATATATATATATATATATATATATATATATATATATATATATATATATATATATATATATATATATATATATATATATATATATGTATATATATATATATATATATATATATATATATATATATATATATATATATATATATATATATATATATATATATATATATATTTATATATATATATATATATATATATATATCAAAGATATTATGTAGAGTAATGGGAGGTGAAAAAGACACATCCCACTATGTGTAATCCATCTCGAATGCGATGGATATTTTTACTGCAATTTGCATTTAAAACTTAAACAAAAAAAAAAAAACAAATGTATCTCCTTTTACAACGCTTCCACCTTTCCTGCATAATTTTTCAAAATATAATGTTGTGACTGGATTTACATCTACCCTACAATTACTATTGAATCAATTACAACAACAATTACAAGTGAATTCATTCACCTTCACTTTTAAAAAAAGTCTATGTATATGATTTATATTTTATGCCAAGTATACATTGGCGTATATTGTATTTTATACTTAAATGATTAATTAGTGATTCTTCTCGTATAAAAATTTATTATCATAAATGCTTTTGATTATAAATAATTTTTTATGTCAAAAACACTTTAAAAAAAATTAATTAATCAAGTATGCAAACGCATTCCCTATCAAAGGTTCCGTACTAGTTGCTGCTAGAAAATATTACTAAAATTACAACAGAAAAAGTGTGATTATATGTATATTAGATTCAGGGATGTGACTTCAGAGATTCAGGAGGGATCTTTAGAAATGTTGATCTGCGGATACGAACAGGGACAATCAGCGTTGAATACGGATCTTAAAATTTGAAAACAATCAGTCGGTATATTTTTTTTTTTTTAATTTCGTTAAAATGTGATTGTTTCTTGATTTAAGTATGATTGTGATGTGTGATATCACTAAGCAGAATTACTTGATTTGAATAATAGAAAATTTCAAAAATAATTTTGAATATAGGTAGTGTATTACGTACCTGTACCATATTATAAGGTAGTTTATAAGAACTATCTCGCAGCTCACTACAAAAGAAGTGGAAATATTAAATTTTTATCAAATATATAGTTTTTAAGAAATTAACCTATTTTATTGACATTTAACAGTATTTCGTCGTAATAGTGATAGTAATTTTATAAATTGCGAAAATATTTATTAAAACATTTGATTCAATTCTTACATTTCCCAAATATGACCTAGGTTATATGTTTTTTTTTTTATGTACAGATATTTTTAAGCCCAATTTAATGTCGATGGGCATCTTTCTTATACGATATTTCTACGATATTTAATTACATTTATACAAAATGGATATTGAAAATTTAATGCCCGTTGCTAATCATTAATTGAAGACTACCTTCTCGAGATTATCTATTCCAGGATTATTTATAGGATTATCTATTCCAAAAAGATATAATGTTTACTTTATGAATCAAAACTACTGCATGAATTTTGGGATAATGTTAATAGTTTAACATTGATAGTTAAAATAATATTGGTACCTTCATATGATGTGTATTTAGACAAACCAGAGTCCCGTTAAAACAGGAGAGGTACAAAGTTTTTGCCTCACGTATTAATATATAGATACGGTTAGTTGTTATCTTCACTTGTTAAAAGTTCATTTATGTTGATTAATATTAATAAAAGTATATTTTTTAAACATTCTATATTGATTATAAAGTGCTAAAAGTTAAAATATCCATATCAAATTTGAGATTAAGTGTTTCTGAAACCCCGAAAATTTATTCAGTGATAAATCATAGCAGACTAAATTCGATAACCAACACATTATGACAGGAACTCAAATACTTAAAAGCTGATGAGCAGAGTTTATTCCTGTGGCTACCATACTTTCCACTGAAAAAATTAGTAAACTTACAGAAAAATCGTTATTCAAACCATTCGCGAACTGTGAGTAAAATAAAAATAACATAACATATTAATTTTAATAAATATTATCTTTAAATATTAATTTTTTGTGATGGATTTTACTAAAAATAGGGTACTTTCGGTTATGAAAATTAAAGCATGAAATGTGACAAAAATTAATTTAGAAATATGCTAAGCTTTTATCTTAACACCACGTAACCTAAAACACTAGGCTGTCATAGTGTGATGTATTTTTGGTAAAATTATTGGTTCTGTCAGTTAAATCTAAACAGTTATGTTAATTAATAAGAAAAATATTTGAATGTATTTTTTCATTGTGTTCTACCAGTACTCTCAATATTATATACCTATATTACGTCACCAAAATGGTAGACAGAATTTTTAAACAAATAGAAATATTTAAATTTTAATGTAATTTAATGGCATGGCCATGCTTATTTTTTGTGGCTTCATTAATAAATAAATATTTTCAAGTACTTTTTTAACATGGTAAACTGTTGAATGTTACATAATTATTACAAGCATTGTAAAAATAGCCCAAACTTTATAATTAATTCCCTAAAGATATTTATCCACCAAATCGAATAATAATCCTATGAGATTTCACATATACATATATACAATACATATTACGTATAGGATAATGATGTAATCAAAATGATGCTGCCAGCGTCTCAAGTATGTACAATATTGCTTCCAGCTTAAACTGAAGCCATTATCGTATGGGGAGTTATTTTTTGGATAAACTCTATATTAAACATAAAAAATACTTATCCATATGTAATGTTTGGTATGCAAAATCCGTACATGAAAACTGATTACATGTGGTAGAACAATTTTAGTATAAAAAACGTACAAAATTTCGAAAGTTTTTAAGATATTTTGTACAAAACTCTTTGAAAAACATACAAAATAATTATAAATTGCTCAGATTCTTTACGTCTTTTATAACTACAATTTTTCTGCCAGAATTCTCTGGGTGCTGAAATTTCAGATATAAGAAGTTTTGTAAAGTTATTAAAGAATTATGTTAAAGTTTCTTTTCCAAGTTTTTTTTTATTTTATTGGATTGTTGATTATTTGTTGATGGTTGAATGTTGATGCAATATTACTATTTCTTTTAATAATGATTTCATAAAATGATAATTTTTTTTATTTGTTATTAACAATTTAAATGTTGTGTGTGGAGTGGCCAATAAATATTTTATAAAATAAAAATAAATTTTTTTTAAATTAAATTTTCCAAATTTTTGAAGTAAAACTTCTTTAGGCGCGACTAGGGAGTAACTCAGATTTTTTTTCTGACGGAAGTAACGTTTCCGCCATTTAAAAATAATAATTCTGATTGGTTGTAAGTATGTTTCCGCCATTTAAAAATAATAATTCTGATTGGTTGTAAGTATATGTCATATACTACACGCTTCTTGACTTAATTAAATTTTTTGAAAATCTCTATATATACTTGTTTATTTATTACTTTTAAAATAAGTAAATTAAAAATACATTTTCTGACAATTGCGACATTTTATAATATTCAATAACAAGGTTATATTGACATGTGCTGATCTAACCTTCAATTTGCTACTCTCAATTATTTTAAGAAATTATGATGACATTAAATTACCTGTTTCGAATGAATAATATTAATATAACATTTAAATAATCTTTGTAAAGCACATGAATAATAAATATAATTAAATTATAATATAATATTTATTTATTTAAGTTAATATTTAATCATTTCAGTGATATATGTCGTCAACGCCAAAGAAGTTTCACTTCAATCGCGCGTAAAGGTTACACGCACACACTTTTTTTTAAATTTATTTAATACTGCAATATTATGATCGTTAGTTTTAAGATTTAAATTTTTCTAATTTAAATCTTCAAATGATCAGTCTTACTGTGTAGCTTCATCCAAACGGGTTTAATTTGCTAATAACACATGATTTTTGATGCTTAGCCGATTTTCATCGTATGACAATTAAGCAGTTTTGTGCGAAAATTCAATGAAAACTTGAAAAGCACAATATACAAAAATGTACAATACAAAAATTTTAATATACAAAATGACTAATTCTTTCTCAATTATAAGTATTGATAAATAAGTTAAAATACCTATTTTTATTTCTTTACAATGGATTTTTACAAAATAAATATTACATCCATTAATTTTCTAGAATTAGCTTATAAAAAAAAATTTTTGCTTTCTTGAAAATTCAAACAACAATTGCTTACAGGAGATAAATTTCAACTAAGAATTTCACAAATAAAAATCCTTGATATTTTGGTTATCATTATACAAAAGTGTTGTTGATAATCTCAATAGTTAAATTTTAAATGATCATTTAAGGAGTCGTACATATTACATGATTTGAAAATTTATTACACCCTTCATTCTCTTGTAACTTTAATTTTCATCAACGATGTCTTGGAATAATTTGTAATAGTTAAGAAAGAATTAAACTATGCACAAAGTATATTACGAGACCCAACTCGGTTACTTTTCATATTTTGGCACTTTTCATTTACATCTTAAAATAGAAATTACGCACCGTAATAAATATTTTTATGAACACTCAATATCCATGAAATGTATTTGTGGTAAATATAATTGAAAGAGAGCCATTCTATTGTTGTTAGGATTCATAGTCAATGAAATAGATTTATAATATTAATTATTATTTTATGTGTCGATGTTATTTGTCTTTCTCTTTTTATTAAAGAATACAAACCTTTGAAAATACTTTACATGTGGGATTTCATAATAAAATTTATTTATTCATTTACTGACTCTAAATTGTTGAGTACTGACTCTCATTTATTGTTGATCAATGATTAAGATTTCCTATTTATTTGTTTTATGTTTTAATTATTCGTTTTTGTATTATTTGTATGTTTTACATTTCATATTAATTATAAATTAACAAAATACAATGAATATATTTATTGTATTATTAAATACAGGGATATCAAAAAATTTACAAGCAGAATAATGACTCTTTAAATAAATAGATTTCGAATGAGCTAATGTTACCTGACGATAATAAATTCTCTGATTGAAGCGATTTGTTGAATAATTCTTCAAAAAATATAACACATTGGCAACTTAACTCTCAGTCTCATGGTTTATTGTAAATCATGGTCAGTCTATTGCAAACAAATTTTAATTATATTTTCTAAATCGTATTTACTTCATTTTCTCATTGATCACAATAGATTACTTATATTTGCCCAAGAAAAATCTTGAACAAAAAAAAAGTGAGTTTATATTAGTTTTTGAGAAATGCATATAGGTGCTCACAAAATTCATCTTTTTTAGGATAATATCAACTTGCCTAATGATCATAAATGATCAGAATTAATATTTTTGTGAGTTGACCAAAAGTGACTAGGAATATTATATTCAATTTTTGTTATTTTAATGTATTTTGAAATAAATAATTAGTAACTTTAATTTTTTAAACTTTATATTGAATAAATTTTTATGAAATAAAAAAAATTATGGTAAAAATTTAATTTAATAATTTTTTCTTTTATTTATTATTTGTATATATAATTATACAAGAAAAATTGTATATAATTATACAAGAAAAGTTAAATTCATTGTTAATATAATTTATTTTTTTGAAATATTTCGTTAAAAATGGACAGAAAAATGTCCAGTTTCTCCAACTTTAGATTATTTTTATACAAATCAGCAACATCAAAAACCCTTAAATAATAATTTTCATAAAATTTCATCAATTTTTAAGATGAATTTTTTGCAGTTTATGCGGATCTCAACTAATTATGGCTCACAAATGTTTAAAATACGTTGCAAAATAAAATTAAAAAATAACCACTTGTTTCAAAATTATTTTATTTCAAATAAACTTGATCGATATGCCTCCATATCTATGGGTAACATGCATCAAAATGTTTTTATTCGTTTCTATGTTTACGAAACTCTAGTTTATCAATAAAATGATATATAACTATGTGAATGATGTATGATTTAACAAGGGAAGTTTCTCAAAATTGATTAACCAATTTAAATGAATTATTATTTATATTGGCAATTAAAAATAATTACTAATTCAAGATCCCTCACGACGACGTAACGTAGTTACTGATATTAACTGATCACCAAAGTTAAACAGCATGAGAAACAGTCAGTACTTGGATGCGTTACTGCCTTGCATTGCTGCGTGCTGATGTTGTATAAAAAATACCACTGTAGTTGTTGTATGACTTTAGTATTTGGAAAGTGACTTGAAATAAATAAAATAAAAAGAAAATTACTCATACAATTTCTTTAATCATTCTTACAATTTTCAACCCAATAACTTCAATTAAATGCGATTTTTTAATATTATTCAATAATTTTTGTTTGTGATTTGCTATACAGTTAATTATACAAACAATTGAACAAATACCTATATTTTCTAGAATGTGAATGTTTCATTACAAATTTAAGACATTCATAGCAAGTGCATCGATGGTTAAGAAGTATCTATGCACGGTACGAATAGCTTCAACTGCAAAAACAAATAGTGTACTCTTGTTGTATTATTGCTAGTATGAATAGGAGAGTAAAAGTGTACTATTATTGAAACATTTATTTATTATCCTCGTCGTTGTAGTAAATTAAAACTATCCATGGACATAAAATAAAATGTATAGTATAGATACAGTAAATAATATTGAAATAATCCAACATTGCAATCTGTAGGGTACATTGTACAATAACTTATATGGTTTTAACGAGAAAAAAATCTACCAGTGGTACTTCAACAAATATATGAGAATAGAATACTTGGAGAATCAAGCATATTTAGAACGTTACCGGTGATTTGATGCACGAACTTTTACCAATCTTTTAATTTTTTTTCTAATTCGAAAATCAAGAATGCTGATTATTATCATGACTAGAGAGTGAAGAAATAAGAAAAACAACGAAAATAATTTTAATACTCATGAATATATGTGAAAGATATATTAACTTTTGTGCAACACTTAAAAATATTGTTGTGAAAAAAATTTTTTGATATGATATCTAACCCATTCAATTCAACTGATCCGTCTGCTTGCTGAATGTGAAATGGCATATTGCAACCTTTAAGTGTGGCCTCAAACGATAAATGCTTAAATGTAAATACCTTGTCAAAGTCCAGCTTTAACATCTAAGGTTTTTGCTTGAAACTTTTATGTAGATGAAAAGTGGAATAAACTTTAAATAGTAGCCGTTTTTTGAAATTTTCGATAGATAATAAATACTTATTTTAAAAAAATCCATAAGTGCGCATAAAATATAAAATATCGTATAAAGTGGCGTCAAAGATAATACAAAGAATACTGACTATTTTTAAGATGGTAAAAAATTTCTAAATAGAGTTGTTTCAGATATTTTTGTTCTGATGTCATATATTCAAATAATATTACAAGAAAATAATATTATTGTAAGCAAGACTATTGACAAAATCTATGTCTTCATAGAAATCTAATGAAAAAACGGAATCGTTCTAAATTTGGTATATTTCACATCAAAATGTGAAACTAAATTCAATGCTTTAGCAAAAATTAAAAATCTATCTTCTTTTCTTTTCTATCTGTTTCTTGAAAACGATTTTAACAAGTAATTTATATGGGAATAATAAAAAATAAGTGTCTTCTGTAGGTATTTCCCCCTTTGTGCAATTAATAATTTTGAATGTCCATATCTTGTTTTTGTAATGAGTTTTAAAAAATAACTTCAGATCCATGCTTGTATAGTAAAGACGCTTCAATTGAAGTAATAAATCAAAAATTTAGTCCGGTTCCCTACTAACACGTAGGTATTTTTTTCGAATTATTTATAATGCTAATTTAAAATGCTTCATTGAGGAAATGAGTTTCTCTGATTCATTTCCTTACAGAAAAATTGCACGTTTTCCGTTCCTTATTCTTAAATAATTGAAAATATTTATTGTACCTACCAAATACTTGAAATTTTGAAGAATGTAATTTCATATGAGTCTTTTCCGTTTGATTCAGAAACCTAAATCTGTTATATTTGGAATGTTAGAAGTTTCTTCCATCCCAAATATTGCAATAATAGAATTCTATAAAGTAATCCCACTTAAATACAATTCAGTTTCCTCAAGTAACATTTTAATTTTAAAATGTTTTAGTGCCGCTGATTATTTCATTGTATTACATTGGATGTAACGTCACAGGATAATATAACATAGAACAAGGATATCTGTTTGGTGGGACACTATTAAGCTCCACCGAATAAATAATCATATACCTATGTCTATTATGAATTATATTTCGAGGTTTTTTTTTTTATACAATAACATCTCTATTTATATTTGACAAGATAATTTACAGGACGTTACTGTAACGTTATTGATTTCAATGAAAAATTAGAAACAAATATCAATGAAAATTAAATAAGGAAAAAACTCAAAATCAAATTGAAAGTATCGTATATTATGGAAAAATTAAAAGAACATGACATATGTTTGAATGGTAATTTAAGAAACCATTGTGCCTTAACTTACTGGCTTAATTTTTATTTCACTTGTATTTCTGTATTATTTTGTATATTAATTTTTTTATTTTATTTTATTTTGATTTTTATTTTTTATCGATAATGAATATTTTTGAAAATTACTCAAAAAACAGTAAAGGCATATTTTTTTAAATTGATCTGAAAGCTCTGCCCTAATTTAGTTATATATATAAAGTACATAATTTTAAAATTTTCAAAATATTTATATAAATACTTAGTGCTGTTGTAAATCATATAGTAAAATATAAATGTGGGTAAAATATAAATATAAATATATTTCTGATGTTGGTTTTTCATTTTTGGTTGTAATTACTTTCCATAAACATAAACAAGGGCCTGTCTCTGAACTTTTATATTGTTTCAAGCTATTATAAATGTAGTGTTATTATTTATATATTCATTTAAAACAAATTTATAAAATCAGTCTTGAATACACTTGGTGTACTTTATATATATTTTAGTAACTAGTTTATTTAAAATTAAAACTCTAAATGTTGAATTTAGTTTAAAGTAATTTTTGTGTCAAGATGGAACTTAGTACTGTAAGAGGGTAGTGTTACAATCTACTGGGAAAACACATAGTCATCTCATGTGTCAAAGTATTTAAAATGCTGCAAAATCACATATCTTTTAGCACTCTACTAGCTACATTCTAGCCTTTCTTTGGGTAATTTTTGAAAAATTTATTTAGCAATCTGGAGAACAATGTTAGTTTAAAATTGAAGAATTTTAATATACTCAGTCTTATTACCTAGTATAAGTATACCAAAATTTCTTTCTAAACTCAGTTGATTTAGTATGGAATGGCCCATTTGTAACTGAATGAGCAAATATTGGCTGACGATAATGGAATTCTCGGATAGAAGCAATGCAGTAAAACAAATTGTTAACATTAGGATAACATTCATAATAATCGGTGGCTCTTTCCATGAAAGTGTATTTCCTTAATCATATTTATTTTCTTTATTTTCATATCAATCATAAATCATCTACATTTGATAAGAAAAATTGTTTTTTATTTGTTTAACCTTGAATATATCGAAAGTCCTGCGACATAACTTAAATTGCTTTTGTTATCGTTATAGTCAAAACTGCTTGTATGAAACTAGTTTTTCGTTTTTGTCGCTATCTTGTCACTGTTAATGGTTTAATAAGTTTCTTTTCTTAACTTTTAATTTTTATCGCTTTAAGCTTTTTTATCACTTTAATTGTATAATTTTTACTTCTCGAACATGAATTTGAAGTGTATTTTTAGAATCTTAAAAAATAGCCAAAAGATGGACGTTCAAAATTCATGATTAAACAAAGAAAAGACTTGAATAAAAGAGGTCCTATCGATGCCCATGACACCTACTCTTTTAAACTCTTTCCTGCAAAATTTAAGATAAATTATGTTAGTACGCTCAAATGAGTTGATTGTGAATAAAACTGTTATATAAATTCCATTAATATTCAAAAATTTTATTTTGCGCTTTGTCTATAGAAAATGATGGCGTATCGTAGAATCACCTATAAAACTTTTTTTGCAAAAAGAGATAGAAAACAACCTTTAAAAGCTTATAAATTATTCATTTTTCATCAATTTTAATTTAATTTTGTTTGGTATTGAGCCTTGTTTCACATTTTGATTGGTAAAATAGCAAATATTTTATTTCATCTTCCCTAAGGCTTATATTATTAATTTTGAAAACTAGATATAACTTATGCCCAAGATATGTATTTTCACCGTGAATTAAAATGTGAAACTATAATCTATATTTAAAATTATAAACAACTGTTTTCAATCGTCGCGTTGCTGGTTTTAATTTGCGAGCAGTAAGAAGCCTTTTACAATACTCCCTGTATACACTTACAGAATGAGTAAAGCAGCTTTTCTATACTCAAGTAATGTATATCTATTTTTTTTTTTTTTTTTTTTTTTGAATAACCTTTTTAAAGGTAATAATTCTAAAAATAATGTTTACTATGTTACAAACACACACACAGACACACTGGTTGGTTTTATTTTTCCATAGCAATGTTATGTCAAATAATCCGCTTACAACAACGACATTTGCCATCCATCGATATAATTCTACTTAAAAACTTGTATGACTGTTTTTATTTTATTTTTGTTATTACTACTTACATGATCCAAACATTTTATGAGCTATATAATGATACATACATACGATCGATGCCATACATTTGTTAAAAAATAATTAATTTATAAAAAATTGGAGATTTTTTATTTGAATAGATATATTAACTTTACTGTGTACCGGTAGTAAGACTATTTTATTTATTGAGGTTGGTTTATGAAGTATTTTATCCAGATAAGCAATTATTGCGAAATAACTGATCAATCGATAATATACACATAGAAGAAAATGTCGGCAGTTATTCTTCAAAGTTTTCCGAAGCCAATGACATTTGTATACGAGTGATACAAGTAACGATTTTCTCTGGGGTCATTTGAAGACTTAAGTTTATAAAACTCCTCCCACCAGTATCGAAGATTTCTAGTGTAGAATAAAAGTAAGAGTGGCCACCAATCATTCGTCAAAGTTCACGAAGATTTCGAAAACAGAATGCATTTTTATCTGGCAAATAATGGTTGCCATTTCGAATATGCCATAAATAATTTTCTATATTTATATCATGGTTGAAATGATTCCCTTTCAAACGATGTTTTACGTGGTGTCATTTGAAATTTCAAAGTGGTGGTAGTTGGGAGTGAGGGGATGAAATTTAAAATTCTCGATGTAGTTACTATTTTTGAGCCCCCCTCCCTCGATATATAAGTCGACTTGCTTTCACTCAAAAACAAAAATCATATCAGGTCAAGATTTGTAAGGGGTGGATACATTTGAAATGAAGACTTAGTTAAATTTATTAATATTTAATCTTTGTTTCTTTTTCAGTGATTGTTTGAATAAATTTAAAAATGTCCTTGCTAAAACTTATGCATGCTTGATCTATGTTGGTTTTTTTTGCATAATGTTTTTATTACTGCTTTATTATTCAAAATGTTTTTGTTTATTCTTACATTTTTATTTATTTTTTATTTTTAAAATTGGATGTAACATCCTGTGAACTATAAAATGAATAAAAAACTAGAAAAATTAGAGATTAATTATCAATTCTTAAAAAATTTCGGTTTATGTAAGTAAGCCGGACATTTTTACTTTAAGCATATTTAATTTTTAATCTGACGTCATATATAATAATTAATTTTTAGTATCTTCTTTAATCAACATTAACTTAATTTAAACAGTGTATTAAAACAGAAAATCTCTATAGTTATTTCTTTTTGTTTTTATTTTTGTGGCTCATATACGTACTTTGTGTGTGAATTTTATAAATGAGTAGTAATATTTGTGAGTTTATATTTTTTTTTAAATGATTAATGAAAGTATGTATATATCACCATATATGTGTATTTTCCATTTATATGTCGTATGTGTGGAAAATAAATGATTTTCCGTATCTACTTAGAGGTGTAGAATAGATTTATTTTGATTTGAAATATATGTGCAAAATTCTATTTACGATTGTTGTTGGTTGTGTTGGAATTAGATATTCAGTTTTTCAATTTATTTTTAATTAATTTTTCTTGGTAAAAAATTTATAATAATTTTTTGTTTTCCAAATAAAGAAGGCTAAACTATGAAAGAATGAGATGTTAAATAAAACAAGTGTAATTATAATATGTACCTATTTTTATTGCCTATCTGAGCTTGAAATAAATTAATGGCAAATTAAAACATTTTAGGAAGAAATGTTTCAAACAAAAATTGTAAAAGTCATAATTTTTCTTCTATCTCTTATGGTTATTAAGTTTGACCGTGGATTTTTAGATCTAGAATACACCATCAAAATTTCAGCTCGTTATCTCCTTTTTTTTGGACCTATTACAAAATGTTGTATGTTCAGTAAATACTTACTAGCGTTACAAACTTTGGAGTAAAATTAATATACTCAGGTATAAAATTTATGTCGAGCATAAAAATATGCTATTTAAAAATCTATAATGCAAATATTAAAAAAAAATAAATCGGTGTTTGGATTAAGATGTATCCTTTTAAATATTGATATTTTAGCATCCTGTACGTTCAATATACATGCGAAATGCTGACAAATGTATGAGCAATAATGGAACGAAATACATTGAATTGAAAGAAAAAAATCATTTTTTATATGGTTTATGTATTTTTATGCATACACTTTTACAACATACAATCTTTTACAATGACACCACAGACAAAACCACTTTATTTAAATTTATCGAAAGTACTTTAAGTTAATTGTTTACAGTCAATTATTTATTGACTGGAAAAATTGGCCATCAATATTAAATGTATACTAACTCATTTTGAAATATGTTTAATTTTATAAGCGTTTTCACTATAACAATATACGATATTGCTTAAAATTTGATTAATTACCTCTAGATATTACAAATTGTGTTTTTTTGGAAACATATATTAAGTTGAAATACATTCAAAACAAATGAAGATAATAATTGAAAACGCTAACTGTTTAAATATTTGAAATACGAATAATATCCAATGTTTGAACTATTCTTCACTATAAGCATTCATACAATAAACTATATATGTAGTCCTAATAGTTCAAATAGGTGTTTAATAGCTGAAATTGTGGTTAATTAAAGCAATTTACGAATAAATAAATGCTAAAAACAAACCTTATTTGTTTTAATCATACAAATATTTTTCTTCCGCTTTTATGGTTTAAACATCATTAGACCCAATTGAACTTAAACTGACTCTTTAGGTTTAAAATAAGGAGGCCAATTCTAGCTCGATATCACATTTAAGCAGATAAAGGCCTAATTAGCAGATTCAATGAACGCCTATGTCAAAATTTTCTTATTATTGCCAATATTCTTAGAGTTAAATCTTTTAGAGTAAATTTTATATACTCCTTATATATTGTATATAAGTAGAGTATAAAAACCGCAATTTAGTATCGTCATCAAGTTTAGAAAATTTGTATGTTGGTCGTTATGAGACAAATCTGAACTACATAGTCCCTGGGCTTTCACAGGAAGCCGTGAAACCATAATCATCCTCAAAAGATGGAGAGTTTTATGGAGAATGAGACGTAGAGGAAAAAATAAGACTGCCGAATGTCAATACCCAGAAATTAAAAACCAGCGCTTTAGAAAGACGTTTTCTAATTGTCTGAATGAAATAAAAAAATAGAGATTTTAATGGGGTTTCAGTATACGGTGACCAATGAGCCAAGCATCCAACATAAAATTCGAAATATTTATGTCAAATCGAAAAATGGTTTATATTTTTTACTTTGGAATTTATATTATTTCTAATATTGGGAAAAAGTCGATAATGTGACTTGTAAGATATAAATTACACGGAAACAATTTTATTGTTTTATGTACTCGAAACATTGCAAAGTAACAGTAAAAAAACAATATTTTCACTATTTAAAAATGATATAAATTTGAAATTTTTTATTTTAGTTTCAGCTTAAAACAGTTTTAAAATTTATTCATTTGAAAAAATAAATTTTGTATTTGACTTTATACGTACTGGAAATGAAAGGTTTTTAATAATATAATTACTAATATTATATCAAAATATAACATCGTCATCCATTTCTGAACTTTGTTGAACATTTCAAGTTTCTAGAAGTTAGTTAGAATTCAATTACAAAATTCTACGTCAAGTCCTCTAGCTTATCTAATTTTTAAAATAAATTATAAAATTCTACCCAAAAAGATACACACCAAGTCAAGTTACTTTAAAATCTTGTAAGAAATAACAATTATGAAAAAAAAAGAATTTATTTCAACTAAAATGCCGCCATGATACCGTAAATAATTTGTATATCTGTCATTCATTTGATGTATAAAGATGCGGGCAACAACAGATAATTTATAATAATAGATAATAATCAGGGCTTGTAGCATGGTAATATGAGAAAGAGAGTAATAGACAGACAGGAATAGTGGGGTAACAAGGGATGACGATGTTGATCACTATTATATTATATGCTTTGTTGTTTATTCATTTGTTTATAATAATATTCATAAAGTATTCAGTGATATAAACGACGTACATAGGAAAATAAATAATATTAAATCAACCACAATTTAGGATAAACAATACATTCGAAGAATTGAATGGAATCAAAGAGAATTATATACAGATAATTCAGAAGTATTGATATGAGATGTGTAAGCAGCGTTCATACGTTCAATATTCGTACGTAACGTAACACCGTACCATTATTGTATTGTTAGGTGTTACTAGGCCAATGGTTTAAAGATGTTAGTAAAATGTTGGGATGTTACGATGATACTATGCGTTGCATAGCGGTCCATCTGTTTACCAAGTAGAGTACCTTCACTTTAAATATTTGTTCATGTTGATAAATTTCAATAAATCGTATTCTATTTTTTTCGTTCAACATCATATACAAATATTTAAATACAATTAAAATGAACATGAATAATGTTTACGTTTTGTCTTTGAAAATATTGCGGTATTGAGTCCACTGTAATCGTAACCCTACATTGTAATATCTTTTTATGCGCTTCAAATTTACTGACGATTTGTTACGAGTCAAATTTGTGTTACGGTGTTACGTTACACGCAAATGTTGCACATGTGTACACGGCTTTATGATGCATTATTAATAGAATTATTTATTTTATTGAAGTCATATTTGTTTAAAAAATGTACACATAAAAACAATGCTACATCCTGCTACATGTAGTTTAAATAAGATACGGCTCATAAAATTTTTTGTAATCTCATCAGATTTGAAGAATCAGAATTCAAGTGCGGAGGTTCATAAATAATAAATTTTAATTTCTCGATTCCAATTCGTTATATTATGATTTATAAATTGTCACTCAGAAGTCAAATGAGTATAAATGAATGAATAAGTTCTGAAAAGCTTTCAAAACTGGAGAGATCTTGCTTTAAATCTCGGATCAATGAACTTACTATTTTTAAACTTAAGTTAAGCTAAAAATATATTTCAGAACGATAAATAATAAAGTAAGCATCAAAATATATGCATCGAATTCCAAATGTGATATAAGTTTTGAATTAAAAATATATTAAACATTTAAAATAAAAAGAAAGAAATTTTCTCAAAACCTTTTATACTCTGTTGTAATTAAATTATACTATGCTTTTCATTCGAAAAATACACTGTGCTTCTTAAAATATAAGTTTTACTATCTCTTTATACAAATATCTGATGCTCATTCACTTCATACGCTAAATCGGAAGTCTTATAAAGTTGGACTGCTTTTTTTAAAACATTAGTCCTTTAACCAACTGACTGCGCAGTTAATTGAATATACTACACAACCTGAATATAGTGATACTGTTTTATTCAAATGAAATACAGCATATAACAACAGTTTTGAATCTAAAATTTTAAATATCAATAAATCAGTTTAATGAATTCAAATAAACATTTTTGAAGCCAACAGACTCTTGTTATTTCGTAATTTATTCTTTTATTATATTTTTAATGATTTTTCAATTTTTATTTTTGATGTATATTGGATTGCATTATCAATACATATTATAATACTATTATATAAAATACGAAAGTAAGTGTGATGTTTTGAATGAATTGTTCGATTGTTTTGTTTAATTGTTTTAATAACAGATGTCATTTGTCTATTTCATTTATCTTTAATTAATTATAAAATATGGGTGGGCTATGTTAAACAATATTATTGTATACACGTTATCCAAGAGTACAGAGTGATATTCTTTCATAAATCAGTGAGTTATTCCTATGACAACATGATATCCAGATGCACGGTAGTCAGACCAAGTTACGGCTAACTGCACATAGTATGTATTTTGCATGGAATACTTGGAGCTGTTTGTTTTCCCTTAATAACTTTCGATCGGTTTAAGTTATTGTAATGGAATTTGAACATAAACTACCCCTTTATGTGTTAAAATTGTAAACTTCGACGTTAACCTGTTACAGAGAGTCATCAGTTCAAAAATGTATTATGTAAGAGTATACCTTTGGATGTATAAAAATTATATTGCATTATTTTCACATATATGGTTTTGAAGGATACATCGCACAAAATAGTATTAAATGGTTCCATGAACAAATTTTCAAAAAATTGTTACTTAAATATGAAAGTATCGCAACTTTGATTTGGTGACATAGGCTCTTAATTAATTGTTCTGAATAGAGGAATATATTTGGCAGGAGTGTACTAATCAGTGCACATTCTTATAAATACAAACAAGTTAGGAATAAAATATGTTTCTAACTGCAAACTTTTATGTTGATAAAAGGTGAAAGAGCTATTAATACGCTTTTTTCCAAATATTTTTAATATGAAAATATACAAGGCGTATTTATAAAAATATGGTGGAAACGCAAGGAAAGAATATAAAAGAATATTTGTAACTTTTAGAATGCTAGCGTATTATTTTGAATTATAGATATATAACTATATAAGTTTTGGATTTAGATCATAGTCATTACAGTGATTCGTACAATATTTAAATTAATAAATAATTAAATTATAATTTTGATTATAAAAGTGTTTTAATGATTCTAAAATATATAAATAAAAATGTCCTTCGGTTAAATCAAAAAAATCAACATTCAGAATATTTAAAAAGAAAAAAATACAAAATTAATAACAAATAAATATTATCTGATGGTTTTAACAGTTCGCAATGTTTCGTTATTCATTAATGGAAAAACTTCTGAATTACAACTTGACCGAGTGCATAGTAAAGGTATATATTGCGTATTGCTTCCTGTAAGTCGTTGCAGATCATTATTTTGAACTATATATTACATTATAATTTAATTTACAAGATTTGAACATCTGGATGGGTGAAACAAAATACAATAAGTACAAAGTTGTCCGATTGACATATATATCGATCACAGACAGGTGAACCTCGTTAAAGCTTTAAAAATAAAAAATACTTCAATTCTTTAAACGCGATTCCTTTAAAAAATACCAAAATAGTTTGTTTTAAGCTCAAAAATTGGGTCCAAAGAAAAAGTTGAAGCAATTAATAAGAAGACGTCTCTGAAAATCCACCTTTTTACTATTATTTGTATCTTAATTTATCAAACTACTTGCGTTACATTAAATGGGTGGCGGAAAGGATATTAAATGAAGACTATAATTGGTTTGGTAATACGTCTTCATCCGTCTTTTGAAAGTATTCGTACATAAATTTTGAGTTTCTAGAGTTCAACTGCATGAAAGCTCTACAAGGATAGAATTTGACAAACTCCCAGTCAGGGTTGTATCAAATTTCGTAACGTGGATTTATAAAAAAACATGAAATCTCTTTTCGTTCGGATTTTGTTGAATATACTGTTGTTGAATTCATAGAAAGCCTTTCTGTATTCGGCTATGAAAGATTAAATACATATTTTATTTAGTAAAATGCTGGTTAACTCTTGTAACAATTATAATTCTATAAAATATTATTTTTATTTATATTTGTGGTTTTTTTCCGTATATTCTCATCCCCTATATATAAATATATATATATATTATAAATATATATATATATGCATGAATTTTTACCCCAATTCATCCATTGGTGTGCTTTTAATAAATTATAGATATTGTTATTTATTTTTCATGCAGGTCAATTGTTCTACATATCATTTCTGTTTTTATTGCTTCATTCATTCCTATCATAAATAAATGAGCTATTAACAATTTAAAACATTATGGGTTTAGTACAGGGTCTGAACCTCCATGCTTGGAAAATTAAAATTAACTAGGATTGTAACTGATGAGCATTCATTTAAATACGGAATGGATAAACAAAACATTGGTTTCGACTTATTTCTTTATATTTTTATTTGAATCTTCAATAAAAAATGAATTTCTGCTTTTATAAAAATGTATTATTGGAGGATATAAAATAAGGGTTGAAACTGTAAGCATTTGGAATTGGAAAACAATACGTAGTAATCAAAAATCATATATATTGCTTTTCATTTTTTTTTTTATTTAAATTCATAAAAATATGGTTGGTTGAATAGGTAGTTTATAAATCTTTAATTTTTTGTCTGATTAATTCTGACACAAAAATTTATGCAAAAAAATTAAGGAAGTACGAGCACCAAGGCAACTTTTGATAAAAGGCTTGATTTTTTTTTAATACAAAGTTTAAATATGTCTAAACAAATTCCAAAAATTTGAATCAGATTGCCCGATCATTTAAATAAATAATTAACTTTAAAGTTGAGCAATTTAACATTGGTCTTATGGGGTAACCTTCAAACATTGATACATTTCCGTATTTTTCTCGTAAATCTGTCGGTGAATATTTTAAAAAAACTAATGGATGAAAGTAAATATATTAGTGATCAATTTAATTCAAAAACATTTACACTTGCCCGACTAATTAAAGTGTATTAATTAAAAGAAAAATAAATGCCACCACTAGCCAATGTTAAATGTATATCTATATATTGAAAAAAATCATATGGTTACTGCGTTCCCCTTACCGCGCTAGAGTCGATACCTATCCCCACACCGCCTGGCGCTCGTACTACCTTAAATAAAACATTCAATTTAGTTGGTATATAACAATTTTAATGTTAAATTATTTTATATTGTAAAATAAGAGGTGCAATATGCGTTGTATGGTTGGTGCCCAATTTCCAAGTTTCAAAATTTTTGGAATTTTAAATACCTATTTCAAACTTTTCATCGTCAGTATGAATAAGCTAATCGCTATAATTCTCCGAGAAGAATTTACACGTTGGTAATTTTGTGACGCTCTGCGCCCTTGATAATATTCATATAATTCACACTTACAATTTAAAATTATAGCTTTGTTGACATCACGACGTATTTATTCTTTTTTTTTTTTGGAATAGTTTATAAAATCTAATAGTTGAAAAAATTGAATTTTATACTTTTAATACATAAAATATAGAGGATTTTACTAACTTGGTATATGCACAAAAATAAGGTGTAAAATAAGATGAATTCAGAAATTTGTTATTTCTAAAAAGTGTAATGTAATCATTCAAATGGCCCGATTAATTTAAAAATTAAGCGTATACTTTATTTTTAGGAGGATGGGTTCTAGTTTAAATGCGAGTTTACTTAATTATTAAAATATATGAAAACATTCTAAGCTTTTAAACTGACGTGTGTAAAAATTAAAATACATTTTTTATCAAACGAAAATCAGAACTATTAAAAACATTCATTAGACATAAAAATTGCGTAGATTATAGAAAGAAATCTATGATAATTTTTTGGTCATTTTTTTTCAGTTTTTCAGATATTTTCCGAAAGTCTCTTTTCGTTTTTGAGTTATCTTGTTCATGGACGGACAGACATGCGGAAATTGACCTAATTAGATGATTCTATGAACACCTATAGCAAAATTTTGTTTGTGCAGTTAATATTTTCTAGCGTTACAAACTTTAGACTAAAATTAACATACACTAGCAAATTAGTTTTTTAATTTTATGTCGAGTATAAAAATCAATAATTTACGCATTAGTTAAACAGAATGAATGAAAACAAATTTTGATTGGCATTCCCACCGTGCGCTGTTGGTCACACAACAAACCAACCACACACATATCATAAAAAGTGAATACGATTAATATAATAAATAATAAATAAATAATTTTTCTATGTTTTTTTTTACAGGTGAGTGATTCTTGAATCAATCAATCACAACACGAATGGAATTCATACTGCATCGTATATCAGAAATGCATTTAGATATCAAAAATGTATATAATTGTACAGGTATGTATGCACTATTTATTGTATATTTTATTTATCTATTTTATTGAAATATATTATTTATTAATTTAATATTATATATTCATTGATTTTATAGTTATTAACAATTAAAAATAACACTTAAAGCTATTATTATTTAGTAGAAAATTTGTTTTTTATGATTCAGTACTAATTATTTATTTATAACACAAATATAATTATTTAATTGCCTAGTAAATACTGGTATTTAAATTTGTTGATTAAACTGAATATTACCCGTACCGTCAGATATTTGACTTTTGTTTAGAGTATTAAGGCTAATACAAAATTCTTATATGTTTTTAATCATCAGAATAATTTTCAGTCATAATTTAAATATTAAAAAAATTGATGAAAACTGTTCCGAGTCAGACTGTTCTATCTAGTATATTTGCATTTTTTTTTTAATGAAAGATATTTGTGTCAATATGAAGCACCAATCAATGGATTTCATCTCTGTTTTGACTTTTTTCAAGCTATACTTAAATGCGATTTTGTGATAGTTTTATCCCAATCTCCCAATCCTGTCTAAGAACACTTAGTGAATCAAGACATTTCATTTCAGCTATTAAACACTCAAATTGGATGAGGTAAAAAATGAGCGAGGCGCAGATATTCAATTTGACTTTCAAGTCTTTCTAAGAGCTCTGTTTGGAAAATACAACAGTTGTTTAGAATTTAAGATTCAAAATAATTTAATCAACAGAGTTATATTAAAATTTAAGAATTATTGTTTTTAAAAATCAAAAAGTTTTTGTTTTGAATCCTTTTTTCTAAAATTCTTTGGATTCGTCTCAATTTCGGATTAAAATCAGCTCGTTATCACATAATTAAAATGGTTATAAAATATATTTCATGTATTTTACCAATGCCAATAAATGGTATAAATAATAATACTACTAATACTAATTTATTCAATAAGATAGGAACCCTAATAACAGATTGATACAAATGCTTGTTTCGTTTTAAAATATATAAATTCACTAAGTACAATACATTTATGTTTTCTCTATTAGAAAATTTTTCAACTTTTGGTCGTAAACAGGACAGTATATATAGGAAATACTTCATCCTATACAGGACATCTGAGTACGGTACTTTTTGAAATATTCATTCATTGTGTACCCGCCTAATACGAACTAAAAATTCATTAAAATTCGGTTAATCGCCTAAGGGATTGTGGCCTAGAGAAGAAATAGGTAAGGAAATGCTGGGATATTGTATAAAACTTAATATTTGAAATTTTTGCAAAAATAACTTTTTCGTGATCACAGCACCTTGTAATTTAGGAGAACAAAATATAAGTTCAGAAAGAAAAAATCCAATTCTACCTGTTCTATTATTATATAAATTATTTTCAACATATAACTGTGATATCTTTTGTGTGTTTACAATATTTAATTGACAAACAATTATTTTTAGCGATACCTAATATTCAAGAAATAAATTACTTACAATAATACTTACAAATTAAACAAATAAATAACTTACAAATTAAACAATAAAAAGTCTTGAAAAACAGAATCTTGCAGTATTTTGATTAATTTTTAAATATTATATTTCACTTAAAATTTTTCCAAGAGAATGATGAATTTTGGCATTTATTCTCTACTTGTAAATAATATCTACTCATTAATAATGTGACTAGATATATGCCAATTACATATTTTTACAACTTAAACAAGAGAGATAGATTGAAAATAAAAAATGATATACAAAAATAATTTTTTACTCCAAATTTGTTTACTGGTTATCCATTTATTCACCATTTTCATGATTATCTGCAAACCGTCCTGTGACAGTTTCTTTAAATCATTTCTCATTCCAAACATTATAGGATAACAGTCAAATATTTTTACAAATAAATTATTTTAATTAATATTTTTAAAAAAACCTTTAAAACTTAAAATTTTGATTCCCCTATCGATACGTTTGTGTGCAAATATTTTTCGAAAACATAAAATTTAGCTATAAAAATTTATACCACCATTTTTATACCAATGATATTTACACCATAAAGGGAAATCGAAACATATACCATTTCTCAAAATCGGTCCAGCCGTTTAGTCTTTACGAGAAAACGTAGAGACAGTGAGATCAAACACCTAACTTTCCTTTTTTAAAAATAACTTGTTTTATAAAAAATTACTGATTACTGGTTTTGTTAGACTGTGAGCTAGGTTGGACTGTAGCCATTTTCAAACAGTCACCAAAGGTAAATTTATTTCTGGAAGTCAATTTAAAATATAAAACTGTATTCGATGACATTATTTTGAAATGTTTTAAATAGTATATATAAATAAACTCCATATAGACTAGTATAGATAGTTTATTCACACCTCTGATGTGGCTTTTGATTCATTTTATTTTGAAATAACTATAAAAATGTGTAAATTGATATATGAATTTTAAACGGATTATAACTTTGATTGTAAATCAATAGACATTAATTAATAATGAAAAAATAGATTTTAAGCGTATTCATTACAAAAATATTTTTTTTATTTCATTGATTTTATTCTGACTGTTTATTTTATTTTGTACTCAAATTGCATACTATTTACAAGAATTTTATCAATATTGTTAGTTTGGAATTTTTTTGTTTTGAGTTCATTGTGCTATCCAGTTATTAAAAAAATTGTTTTTTTTTTTTTGTAATTAACAAAAATATGTGTTTATCATAGGCAGGTATATTTAGTGCGGAAAACAAACCTACGTTTTGACTTAGGCGCCAATAAAATGAGCTGTTCGGGATTCCATCAAAAATAATAAATTTCAGTTACTTCTATTATTTTATTTACATTTATTTCTATAAATAGCCCCTTACTTTTTTTATTGTTTTACTTATAAATTTGATCAGATCGCCTTTTGGGTCAGAGGTAGTCAGAATTTTCAAAAACTCGATTTTTTTATTAAATTTTTTCAAAGTATCTAAAAAATATTGCCTGAAAATTTAAATAGAATCCGACGAATACTTTTCGCACTATTATGCACTAAAATGAAACGTATAGATATCAGCAAACGTAAATAACAGCAAGATATTTTAGAAGCTTCTACATCGGCTGTTGAACTATTATATTGCTCAGGAATAGATGCCCCTCGATGTAAGTCAATTAAGGATTTCTCTTTATAAATCGAGTGTGTAAATCTATAAACACTTTTTTGTCAAAACTATGATGTAAATTGTCTGAGACGGTCATTTTGTTTGTTTTAAAAAAAAAAGCTCGATTAAGCACTAGATCAACTATTTGAAAATACAAATTTTTGTTTATTTGAATGATTTCAGATGATCGATTGACAAATTATGATGGTCACCGCCAACTACTTGTCGATACATATATCGATGACTTTTTTCTAATTAATATTTTAATCATTTTTCAAAAAAATTTTGTTTTCATTTACCTAGATGGTGAAAAATACTAAAAAACATGAAATCACTATAATTTAAAACTGATTTTTCAAAATTTTCTTATTATAAATATGAACTTTTACAATTCGAAGCCACCTATTTGAACTGAAATTTTTTTTCCATTATAATTAATTGATGTTTTATTAAGACTATTATTAAACTGGCATGAGCCAAAATATATTAAATAACTGTTATAAAGATAGTCAAATCTGTACAACAATAATTTTTGGCACAATTTAACTATGAAAATAAACGTTTCGTTAAATATGTTTTATTGTACTTATGAAAAACGGTAGCCAACGTGCTAAAATAAATTGAAAAAAAAAAGTTTTTATTTATTATTTTCATGATAAAATTGAACATACTGTAAAATGTTAAAATGAAATATGATTGTTTGCAGAATATTTATTAGTATTATGTTTCTCTTATTAAAATTCCTAACTTGCACTTTTCAAAAATAATTATTTTAACAAATTTGTGATTTGTAATTTACAAATAATGATAACCAAGTTTCAAGTTAATACCTACTACATCTGAATATGTTAACGGAACCCTAAAACTATTAACTAATTATGGCTGAGACATCCTGATGCGCACAGTTTTCCAGGAAGGTGTACTTTCTCCTAAATTTTTCTGTTTTTATACAGATTGCTTTATTAGCAAGTTTTACACATCGTTTATTATAATTAAAAGCAGTTTAATTGAATAAATTAGAATATCTAGAAGCCACAGATTTGTTAGGGAATAGTCAATTGCAATTCAGATTCACGATGATCGGTTCATTAGTTTGTGAGTAAAAGTTATCAAATATACATAAAACATGGTATACAAAAACATTCTTTTAAAGATTTTGGTTATATTTTAAATTTAAAGCATAATTCTTGCTTAATGAATAACTGGATATGAAATTTGTTTTAACATTATTAGGTATTTAAAAATAAAATTGGTAAAAAAACTCCTTCGAGCCGGATTTGAACCAGCGACCTATGGATTACTATTTGTTTAACAAACCACTACAGTCCACCGCTCTACCAACTGAGCTATCGAAGGTTGATAAATTTGGTGAAAGTATGTATTTTTAACTATTAATAAAAAAAAGTAATTTTATAAATGGTCTTACAATAAACGTAAATAATAATCCGGTCAAGGTCTCCATGTTTGAAATTTTAAGATAACTTTTGTATTTTACATTCTTTTATTATACAATAGTAAAAGATAGTAATGTTTTCGGGTCAAATTTTTTAGGTCGATTTTTGTACTGATAGAACATGTTTTGATGTTGTCAGAGATAAAAAAAATTGTTTAACAATTGATGTGTCTATCAGCCTGTGGTCAAGATATCCTTCGAACTTAAAATTCTAAAATCTCCGAATTTGTTGTTTAAGGGTCGGATGATCCATGGGCAAAAAATAGATCTTGTCAAAATCGATATACCGGATATCCCACTTTAGTCTACTTTAGTCTACTGATTTGTAAAGATTTGCTGGTTTTTAACATTTTTTTCAAAAATGGTATTTATTATTCTTATTTCGATAAATATATTAAAAAAAAAAAAATAAATAAATAAATAAATAAATAATAATAATAATTCACTTAATTTTTATCATAGATATTGTCTAATGAGGTTCAAAAAAATTTACAATTATTTATAAACTTATAAATCAACTAATGAAATACTGATAAATAAATTACTGATAACTAATTTTTTTTTTTAATTTTGTTATTTTATTTGTTTATGAATTGAAAAATTTGAAATTTTTCAGCTAGTTTGACTTTTGTAGATTTATTTTTACAAAATGAAAACGTTTAAGCTAGCTGGGAATTAAACTTAAGAAAAAAAAACGTGTAGTTATAAATAAACTCTACCAGATCCAGATCGGGTACTTTTGGAATGGAATGCACTTACGTTAAACATTACTCGATCTTATGCAGTAACATATTTGTTTTATGTTCACATTATTGTGTACATATTTTCTCGCAGTTAATGTTAAAAAATTAATAACTCGAATTTATCACAGAGAGGTTAATCTAATTTCAATCGATTCCTTGATCGAAAATTCTCTTATAACGATACACACTTTGTCTTCATTTCCGATGTGTTGTTTTCAAGTTATCGAGTTGTTTAATAATAAATGTGCAGTCAGATGAGAATAGTAAAAGAAATAACGACAAACGCATTCTTGATATTCACTGTTTTGGCTAGCAAGACTTCTGTCACCGCTGCATGCAATAAGAAACTTCGTTCCAAAAACTAAAAAAATTTAAAATGTTTACCTTTGTAATCTAACGTAAATATATAGCATTTATCCACATCATAAAAATTTTCTCTTTTAAAACATAATCTATAATTATTATTTCTCATAAGAAAAATCTATTTTTAACATCAACTTTTGGAACTTCCTTAAGAGATGCATGTATATCTCAATTCTTGCGTGTTGTTATCTGGTCTCATAATATGATGAGAAACTTGCTAATGTCGCTAATAGGTATGTATATCTTTTAAAATTCATTCGCATTAAAAGAAAATAGTATAATTTAACCTAAGAGTATTAGAAATCTTAAATCTTCGAAATCATACTTATAATACTAATAATTTTAGGATTTTTTTTTTCTATTTGCTAAAAATATTGCTATTAAAAATTTTCTCAAATAAATTAATGATTTCACATTTATAAATTGGTATAAGAAATAAAAATATTTAAAAAAAAAATCGCTTTAAGCATTTATTAAAATCTTATAATATATGATCAAAAGCTTCGCCGAATTAAAATCATATTATATAATATCATAAATGGAATTTCAATAACGTCCAATTAAAATTGAAAATATATCGAAGCTTTGTATTAGGTATTTATAAGATTTAGTTGTCTACCAAAACAGCTTTGATTACAATACTTTAGCATATTTAAAAATAATTATGTAATAAAAAGAAAATAATTCTTAAATTATAAAAAAAAAAAAAAATATGTAATAAAAAGAACAAACATCGCAGTGTTGTTCTAAGAAATCCAATTTATTTAAAATAGTTATTTAAAAATTTCAAAATATTATATGCCATTGATCAAATAATTAATTAATCAGTATCAATAATGTTCCCAGTTAATTTGAAGAATGTCCATTACGAAAGGAGACAATGGTAAATAATATTGAAAAAACTCAAGCGGACATCATAGATAATGTCTTTTAGTATCTTGAAATCTATAAATACCTACCAGAGTAATAAAAATGTGTTTTTTTAAACTATTTTAATGATATATTTGGAAGATTATTCACAGGATTATGAACACCCCTTGGAGTCCAGTGACCAAGTGGTATTCTAATTTTTGTCTGTTTTTCGGGTCGATTGCATGTTGTTGTTTATTTTGCACTTACATTCACGTTATTATAAAACTAGGCATAGTCATTAAACGGGGCTAAATGAGCTCGTACCTACGAATTTGGAATCAAGTTATAATGGACCCCGCTCCGATATCAAAAATCGCAGAACAATTTCGGAATACCTTAAAAAAATTTAAATACAAATTTCAGACATTACTTAATAATTTTAATAATATAGTGATATTAAGGTCATCATAGTTTATCAAATTCATTGAATTAAAATCATTTTTACATTTTTAAAATCAAGTGAAGATAACGACAAACTGAGTAAACTTGTTAGATACTCTACATATATAATATCGTATTAATTTTTAAACAATTATTAGTCATAACCATGCATAAATTACATTTATTTTTCAGTCTATACTGTTATAAATACATATTCAATAATAATAATAATAACAATAATAAATATTACTAAAAACATATGTAGTGGAATTTAAAATATAAATCATAAAAACAGTCTAAATTTTATTCAGAATTTTTAACATCACTAACAGAAGTCTTTCAGGCTGTATATATACTATTTTTTCAACAAAAGCATTTTCAAATAGTTATATATATTGTAATTATTTAATGTGTTTATAAGCTAAATTTGAGCTAAAATTGTGGTGAATCCAAACATTTTTAGAAAAAATACTTCAAACAAACAAATTGTTAATTTTTACAATGTGAAAATTTTTTTGCCTTTTGTTTTTTTTTTTTTTATTTAAGGCTCAAAAGTTGGTTCATTCCTTTCGAACCAAGAACGGTTTTGCACATCCACGAACTTGATCTTACTTTTTATGAATAAAGTATGACCCATAAAACATGTCACCCAAGTTTCAGCTCGCCATCTATGTATGTTCTTTAGTAATTTGGATGACAGATAGATGGACGGAAAGACGGGAAAATGGAAATGCACTAGTTAGGGAATTATACGAAAGCTTCTACTAATTTTTGTTTGTGCGGTCAATAGCGTTACAAACATCAGGCTAAAAATAATATACTATGGCATATTGTATATATTTCGATTATAAAACTGTTATCATTATCTTATATCTTATATTTTATATTTAACATATAAATTTGGAAAATATTTATAATACCTATGTTTAAATAGAAAATAAACATATTTATCAAGTTTAAAATACTAATATCGCATTCATCCCCATTTTCAGTTTCTTTTAAAACATCTTATAATAATGAAAATCATTCAATCAAATATTCGATTTTTCTATTTTGTTCGGTATATGAAATAAGAAAAATCAACACATCACAATATGTTTTATATTTTATCAGATAAGAAAAATAAATATTTATTTTGTATACTTGTTGATCGAATCACTCATACGTTGCGTAACGTCAAAAAAATGAACAATTTTTTTTTATACGTTCTTCTTGAACGTATTAAAAAAGTGCTTTACTTCATTTAAAAAATAAAGTGAAGTCTGCTCAATCTCTTTAGGCTGAATATATTAGAAAAATAATTGGGGTTCAGAATTAAGTTTTCTATAGTTTTGATTTCCTCACCCACCCCCTTTTATTTTGGTTCAATGAATACGAATTTGAAGTTTGTGGGCGAAAATTTTGCCTTAAACTTTGTTTCCTAGACATATTTTGAGCACCCGGTGTCGGTTAGTTTTCCTAAACAACATTATACAAAATATAGGAAATTTTGTCTTCTTTAATTTTGCATGGAATATTCTTGTTGAAAATACGTCAAAATTTGCTCAAAAAGGGTCTGGAGAATGAAATTCCTGGCATAATTTTTGCCCGTAAGCTTTGAATCCGTGTTCAGAAGCCTACAATTTTTTGAAGGGAAAATCAAAACTACATCAAAACTTTTTAAGCCCCAATTTTTGTCTAATAAATCTAGTCTAGTATCTAGCGGTGAAAGTAGGGTTAGTCTTCAAAGAAACATTATATATTGAAAACGTAGAAGATTTTGTCTACTTTAATTTTGTATAGAATGGGATTGTGGACAAAATTTTTGCCCGCAAACTCCAAATTCGTGTTCAGTTATCCGAAAAATAAGTAGTAGTATGTCTGCCTTAAAGTTAATATTTTCGAACATCTGATAAAAAATTAACAGACGGATTCTATAGAAAAATAATTTTTATATGAAAACTAGACCTTTTTACAACAATTGATAAGAAATTAATAGTAAAACATGTGCCTAGTAAAATACTATCCCAAAGTTTCAAGTCAATTCGATTAAAAATCTTGGACGTAGCTTTGGGAAGTTCCTATCATGGTCACAAGTGCTATTTCATTTAAAAAGTTTAAGCGCGTTTTTCTATTTTGTTTTTCTATCCCAAAAAATTTTATAATGAACAACGTATTACAAATTACCTATACCAAAAATATATTCTTTTCTCTACTGACAGAAATGAATCTGTCATGTGAGCTATTGTGACAACGAAAAAATAACTGAGAAGTTACATGAAAAGAAGTTTCAATGGCTGAATTCTCATAATTTCGAAATGAGGATTTCACAAAATATTTTTCAAATGTTTATGTTTAAGAAGCAAAGAGCTTGAATTATTTATAGTATCAGAAAAATATTCCACCAAAAATGCTTTTTTTTAGCTTTCGAAGCTCTCGGTTAACCCGTAAGTGTATAAAAATTGATGTAAATGTGTATACAAATTGGTTCAAGTACAAGTATAAATCAAATACTGTAAACAAATATTTCGTATTTTCTCCAAAAAATCAATCATTACAAAATATTTCTATTTTCAATGAGGATAGATTCTGTTTACATTATCAAATTTTTTTCATGATTTTTTTCCTATGAAGTTACGAATGAAATTATTTCCGGTATGTGAGAAGTAATCATATGTTCAAACATACTTTATAGTATATAATACCTATATATGGTGTATAAAAGTCTTAAATTTCATCGATCATTTATTTAATAATGACCAATAAACGATTTTCTATTTTCCTCCTACTAAATATAGATTGTCATTTTATATTTATACGAGTAAGAAATGGCATAGATTTTATTTTGTATACGATTGTATACAAAAGTGTTATTTATAAATTTAGTAAGAATAGTAAAAAGTTGGCATAAAATTTAAATGCTATAATGAATACAATGTGTTGTTATGCGTAAATGATCCATTCATTTTTTAATAATTTGTACAAGATGTTACAAAATCGTTTGTTAAAAAAATTTTTCCCAAATGAAAGATATTAACAGTTTTTATCGAAAAAAAAAATACAATTTATAAAAATTTTTTTTTCGCAATACAAAAATTTTTTTCGCTACAAAAGCTGTTTATGCGATTTTTTATTTGGAAAAAAATTTCTAAACTGTAATTTATTTAGGATGCAAAATTATTATAATCTATTATCCAGTTCCGATTTTGTTTTTGCTTATTGCCGTACAGATTGCGAATGGGATTGTATCTTTGGTTGATCTTCATTTTTTAAGTCTCTACATTCTATTTTTTATCATATTGATTTTTTAATTACAGCTTATGAATCTAGCTACTTTTTAGAAGTAAATAAATTATGTAGCTACTTGTTAGTAAATTAAATTTTAAATTATTCAATCCAAGAAAATTTGATTTACCCCTGTAGACGCTGAGGTTTTTTTTTTTTTTTTGTTTTCTCGTCATTTACGTTAATACCTTAATCACATTTTTTTTAAAATTCTTTAAATTTTTTGTAAATGCTTTGCTGTAGTAAAAAAATTGTGTCAACACTCACGTACACAAATAAGCTAAGTTTAATCAAATTTTCTTGTATTAAATAATTTTACTAATCTAAGCTTTCTATCTATTTTTCTTGAATTAAATAGTCTAAAATTTAATTCATTAATGTTGTCGGTCCAACTGTCGAAGAAAATATTCCATATACCAATAGAATGTTTTAATAGTATTTCTTGCGTGGTTTCATGCGATCCGTTGATATTGACTGTTTCGTGGTTAGTTTAAGAAGCCCTTATGTATAATAAACGGTTTATTTTAACAAAATTCTTAAAGGTGTGAAAAATAAAAAATTAAAATTTTATTTTTGGAGATTTGAAAATTTTGATTTTTGTCTGGTACCGACACTTGTTGATTACTTTGAGCCTGAGTACATTCTTCAATACTTTCAGTTAGCTTTATACGTAATACTTACATTTGTTCAGGAAAAAAATTATAAAGAAATCAGTGAAAACGGTGGTGGTTAAAGGAATAATAGGTCAAAGGTACAACACCTCCCCCTACTATCTGTTTTAAAATACAAGTAATTACCAAAGCTTTTATTACATTCTGTAAGAATCCTAACTGAGATTTTATAATTAATTTTATTTTACGTGCGTATTTTCACTTTTCTATTAATAATGTTGGTGAAAATATTAAATTTCTATTCTAGATGGGAAATAAAAACATTAAACTAATTAAATATCACCAAAAAATGTCTGCAAAAACGATTTTTTATTAACATCCGATAAAAAAATTGATTATGTTAGTTGATGTTTGTTCTATTTAGACATTCTCAGGTGGTATAATGAACAACTACAGCACGCAGTTTATCACATTTTGTCCATGATTCCCATGAGATCATAAAAAGTTAGTTTAAACGGCTGCGATGGACTACTGCTAGGGCATTAATCTATCCCGTATGCCATATGGACGACTGACGTAAAATTGTGTCTTACTTAAGCATTTTACACAAAAAGTTTCTGACCAAAATCATGAACAATATATATATTTATAAATGTATAGACTAAACATTTAGAGTATTTAATGAATGCTTATGATTAAAAATAGTTTCCATATGTCGAGTATCTAAACAATTAACTCTGTTATTTGTTATATTCACTTTTTTCTTATTAAAAATACAGTAACTTAATCATTACAATGACTATAAACTTATTGTTATGTTTTTGTTTCTATTTGAAATAAATGTGCTTACAATGAGTAACTGTGACAATAATTGAGCAAAAGCTTATACTTTAAAAGCATACAATAAACATACCATTTAATAATTCATTACACAATGTTAAATAATAATAATAATAATCTTGTATATTATTTCATTTTGTTTTGCAGCTATGAGTAAAAGTAGTCATGAGATGTAAAATGACAAATTAATAATAAAACGTTTTACAACTTATCAACATTTATATAATAGTTTACATTAATTAATATTACAAAATGTATAAAAAGAAAATACATTTAATCATTTAAACGATATTTAATATCCTGGATATCTTGAAGTACACATTGGCGTATTATATGACTAGTCATATGATATCATATCTATTACTTAGTAATATAAAAAAATACGTAATTTGTTTCCAGATTCAATTTTTAACTGACGACGAAAAATCATAGTGTTTGTATCACAAATTTTTGCTTGATTTTCAAGTTATTTGTGTAAAAAATCTTACTTGCATGAATGAGATGATAAACGACAAATAACATTAATAGAAAAATCAAAATGTTCCATGACTTAACAAATCAAAAATCTTTCATAATAAATCGTTATTCCATATTATTCAATTATTTTCATATAATATATACTTACTTTATTTATATATTATTAAAACTCAGTATGTATACTCGTGAAATCAAAAAACGAGACGACCTGTATCTTCCACGCTTACTTAAAATTATAACATACTTTTATGGAGAATTTTATAATTTTTTCTGTTTAAAATGAATTTCTGATAAACAACTCAACACAACATAACAATCGAATATTTAATGTTTTTTAAAGGGTAAAAAAATGGAAATAGGTTAGTGTCGAATTTTTTGATTCCACATTATTACGTGTGTACTAACAATCGATATGTGATCAGTTGAATTGTGGGAAGTGGGGCATCCCGTAGTCCAAAAACTTACACGACACAACTAGAGGTAATATAAAGGCAGAACATCAGGGAGATTTATGGATAAAGCATTCGATACGATATCGCTATCACAACCCAAACCAAACAAAACCCATTTTCTGAAGCCCACTTTTTCTAGGGACCTAGGAAACAAGCATTTTCGAAGATTTTTACAGAATTACAATACTTTCTTTTACTTATATCAATAGAAAGTAATAAACTGGTAAATTGATGGATAAATTATTATACTAAATTCTGCTTTTCAAACGGTGCCGTGCGTTAATGCATTTTACATATTTCTTTTGATTTTGATATTAGTCATATTTACTACTATTTCGTTTTTGTCTACATCTAATATTCACTTCAAAAAAGTATGTGCTATAAAATAGATCCCAGTGATAGCAATAATCCAATCATACATAAGATTAAACGTCTCATAAATACATAAATCCGTTATAATGTGGCTCTACAATTGTTTGGGTTGTACTACCCACCTCCACAAGTAATTTGTCATTTTAACTATATAAACAGCAATAAAAATTCATAATGTGTAGCCAAAGTAAGCACCCATAGTAAATACTGTATGTACTACTTGTTTGCTTATCGTTTACCCATAAGGATTTAATGTTATCACATATTAGCGTTGAGAGTAATATTTTCACCAATGAAGTTAATACTAAGTCTTAAGGTGAGGGTAAGATTTTTAAAGTTGTATTTTTTTGATTAAATGCAAAATGTCTCACGAAAATTGTGTCACAATTTCAAGTGGGTTGGAGCAAAATTGACGACGTTATGGGTGTTTAAGCGTCCGTTCGATGTTTTCCTCTCCTACTGGATGAAGAAGCTGAAAAACTAACTAGAGAAGGTAGGATTCGTCAAAAAAAATTTTTTAGATTTCATTGATGATAGCAACTTCCTTTATGGACCTGGCATGTTTGATTCAGCCTGAGGTAACTCGTTTATGAACATATCCGTTTAATCCAAATTTTTTCTAAACTTTCAAGTGTTTTTACTACAAATCATATTTTCAAAGCCAGTATCCCTCATAATTGAAAAAATACCTTACCGTTTCTTTTTATGTTTTAAATACTATTTCTGTATATAATTTACGATTTCATGCACACATTTTTTTTTTGTAGATTTCTTAATATTTTTTTATATTAAAATATCAATTTTTGTGTGCACAAATTGCGTTTGTCACTTGAAAGTGTTCCCAAAAAGTGAATAATAGAAATTTCGAAAAACACTTGACGGCTTAACCTGAAGAAAGCTATTATCTAAAGAAAGATTTTTTTATTTCGGATGAACCAACTTCCAGTTATGAGGCACAATTTTACTTTTTCTGGGTCACCTACAAATAATTGTTGCCATTGCTGTATTTTCTAATATTTCTTGATATAAATTTTACAGGATATTCTTCAAATGTTACTTTTGTTTTAAAAGATTGACTTTAACTGTCTCTTCAAAAAAGATCTCAAAAAACGTGCCTTCTTTTGCACGCATAAACCCAACCCTGGGTATATTAACATATAAAAAAACACATCTAAAATACAATAATTTAACCGTTGATTATCAGATATTTGTCCCTTTTCCTGAAAACACACAACCCTTTAAAAAGAATACCTTCTTTTAAGTTTCATGTAGAAATAGGAAAGATTAAATAGAGCAATATTAAAAAATAAGTTTTCGAACGCCCTACCCTATATCAAAAAAATAAATAAATAAATAACTTTGAAAAATATTTTTAAAGGCAAGGATTGTTTGGTTGTAGTTCAAGATAAAAATCTTATAGCAGCGAAGATTATTAATAATATTTAAAATTATAAACAGAATCATTTTTTATGTTTAATAGAGTTATATTAAACTTATTTGTTATTTTAGACATAAAAATGAGAAACTAGAATCAATACCATAAATAATTCGAAATTAAAATTCATTAAAAAATAAAGAAGGTACAAGCTCTCAAAGAATCTTTTCCATCTCTTTTCTTAAACACAACTTCAAATCCATGTTCTTGAAATAACGACGCTTCAATTGAAGTGAAAGGAAAATCAATATATTTATGCACCCATTATAAAAAAATAAAATATATTTCGAATAAAAATTTTTAGATTTTTTCAAAAAGAAAATATTTTCACTTTATTCTATTTATGTTTCTCCGACACACTTTTTTTAAAAATATGTCTATATAGATAATCAAAAAGTGAACACACTGTAAATAAAGATAACTCATTACATTCCAAAATCTTTAATTATAATTAGATGGTAACGTTTAGTATAAATGACTTTCTAAGTGTAATTAATATTCTTCATATTGTATATTCAGTCAGTCTCTATAAATGTTTGTTGTGTTTAAATATTTTGTCATCATTCCTCTGCTTCTACTACACTGCTCCAACTAAATAAAATATGAATTAATAAATAGTTTTCTGATTCCTTTTTGTATAGATTTCATACTCTCTAGATCATAAACTTAAAATATTTTACTAGATGAACAATGTTATTCGATCACTATCTGAACGTTTCAATTTCAAAATGAGTTAAATTTCGCATTTAATTTTCTTTCCATCAAGAAGTTTGATGATTTTGTTCAATTTTGGATAAGAATAGTAAGACTTTTGGGCTTAATTGATTATTGTATTTAAATTCGTTTTTTAACAAGTTTATTAACGACCACATTAGAAATTTTATCATTGATAATTTGTTTATTAAGTAATTAACTTCAGATATTTAAGATAATGAAACTTTATAATAATTTTATTCTTAAAGAAATATTTTCATTGATAAGAGTAAATTTTTATTGGGGTACTTATAAATCATAAGAAATTGTTCCGGTGTAGAATTTTTTAACAGCTATGTCGAGTTTTCGGTGAAAACAAGTCATGAAAACAAGTGAATGAGAATCAAATTGGGAAAAGTATAATTGTGTGAAAGTAGAAATAAGTTAAAGTTAAATTTTTTAAAATTATTTGTGTTTTTTCCTCCGCCTCGGGGACTGAAATTTTTTGTAAATATTTTATAAGTCATTGATATTTTATCTATTCTTCAGTGATACCTTCTAACAACTAATTATTATAATTTAATTGTCTTTGAATGGTTATTGTATTCATTCAGATTAAAATAATAATATTTAATTTGTATAGAAAGTGGTTTACGAAAAGGTTTCAGGTACTTGCAGATACAATAAGTACTCTATTAAAATATCTTTACTGAATAAATTGATTTTAAATATTCTGTTAGATAATTGTTTTACGTTTTCAACGAATAACCATTTTCTGCTTACTATGGGGAGTTATTTTTTCGAATGATAAAATCGGGGTTTTTTTCGAATGATACAATTTTCAATAGGAATAACTGTCATTTAACAGATGGCATATGCCATTTTACTTTGTCATTTGTATTCAGTAAGCGTTAACAAATTATTATAGAAGGACAATCGTAAATAAATTACGCTGCAAGCATCAATACAATCTATGATAATAATGATGTCGCTGGTTTATGACGCTCGCGAATTTGTGACGCTCTTGGAAACTCAATTCAGATTGGTCAGGTTTTAGCCTCTCCTTAATTGTGGTGTAATATGGTTGCGACCGCCTAAATTTTTTTTAAATCCATCATTAAATTTTTTATTTGAAATTAAAGTACAGAGTTTGCCATTTTCACTAAATTAGAACAAAATTTTAGGGAAAAAATGTTGGTTCAATTATTAATACACAATTTTGATGTGAAACTTATTTAGTATCGTTATGATTTTAAACACGATGAAACGAAAAAACGATAGTAAAAAAAGACAACCACATACAGCTATAGGAGAGAATGAGATGGAAATATCTACAGGTTTTGTCTTACGAGAGAATGAGAAAGCATTATACAGTATTTATTACAGAGTATGTGTGAGTGCACTCGCCAGCGTAAAGGTATGTGAAAAGTATTGTACGCGTGTATTGTTTAAATCAGCATTTCAATACTTTCATTTGAGACATGCGCCGAAAATTCAAAAACGAAAACTAGAAACGTGTAATGTATGTTTATATATATATATATATATATATATATATATATATATATATATATATATATATATATATATATATATATATATATATATATATATATAATTTCTAAAAATTATTACGTCCTCAAAAATATCAGGATATTTGTATTGAAATAATAACAAATGAAAAAAGAATTGAATTCAAGAGGAATAAATCCAAATGCATGATATATTAACGGAAACGTAAACTTTGTATAATACTTCCTGCCAAACCGTTTGTCTAGACATAAATGTATAATATATGGGCACAGATAAAACATTACACAGAAGTTATAGTGGACTGCTGCAATTGATGTAACGACTTCTTCATTAATAACACAAAGAGTAGAGTCCATCATGATTACAATTGTTTTAGAATTTCAGATCTATAAATCTACAGAGTGATACAAAGAATTTCCCAATCAGTTATGGTGTGTTATTGAAAATATACCTCTTATGATAATGAGACAGTGTTGGCTAAGGAGACGATCGTGATAAACTGGTCGCTCGATCGCCTTTCTTTATTTAAAAATATGCTTCATACTTGTATCTAAAATGAGTTTGGCTCCAAATGTTTTGGCTAGAACCACCATTTGTCTATATACGTATTCTAATTAATCAAATTCTGTAATGTTGAGCCTTTTATCTTTTTGCTTTCTATTTGCTTTATAGAGTCCTTATATATAAAAGTCTATAATATAGATTCAAATTTTTATTTTTATTCCTTTATTGTATTATAAATATTGTTTTTTTTATACTTGCCTACACATTATTGATATACTAGCAAAAAATAAGTATAACAATACTGTCAAAACTAATAATCGACAATGTGAAATAATTTTTGAAAAATTGTTTATGAAATGACCCTAAATGTATTAAAATTTTAATTATAATTTCCCAAAAATAAATATGCGGATGAACTTTTATGTTTAAAATACATAATAATCACACTTATTTTAAATCAATGCATTTTATATATAAAGTATAAATTTAGTGATTTGATCGATGAACAGACATGAACAGACCTTGTTAGTACATTCAGTAAACAATGTCTCCAAATTATTATTATTATCCACAGTACTGCAACAACAGGAATAATGAGATTGTTGCTCATGTTTATGTTTATAAAGTTATTATTGTTGAAGTTGTGTACATTGTTTGTTGGCTATTTTATATACATTATGTAATAATAGTGAGGTAATAATCCTCTGCTTTTACTCATCAAAAAGTTGTTGAACAAGACTAGCGAGCGCCTTTATAGCTAAAGCTTAGCTTGGATTGAGCTCTCTTCTTGTTGATTATGTTATTCACTAGCAGGCCCGGCCATTGGATAGTTCAAATTAAGCTCAAACCAATAAAGTCGTTATTTTACTTTTAATTTATTTCACATTAAAAAGACATTGTAATCTGTTCCAGAAATTTATGGGACATCAAATATACCGCCCTTTTTTTTATTAAATAAGTAACTAACACTTCCATCTATTAGGAAGTTATAGCACTATAGACATATATGAAAATCTTTAATTTTGCAATACAAAAACTAAATAAACGAAATAAAACCTATCGTATGCTTTTACCAGGAACAAATCAGACAGTTAAAAAAATACATTACGATCGGATAAAAAGTTTCGGAGTACATCGAGGACATAACCGTGACACGTGTTTTTTGTATATACATATAGATATTAATAGCAAAATTAGATATATTTGAATATAATATTGTTGTTTATTGTTGTTGTTTCATAAAGGTCTTGTTGTTACATTAACATGAAATGTACAATGAATGGGTAATGAAAAAGTTATCAATTGATGATTGTTTAAAAAGTTTAGTTTTTGAATATTAAATTTATTTATTGTTGGTATTTAAAATCATTTAACTTCAGGTAAAATTAATGCTTCCTGGTGGATTATAAAACTTTTTATTTAGAATTATTTATAATGGATTCTGGTAAAAAATATTCTATTTAAAAAATAAAAATAAAATAAATAAATAAATAAAAACTTGCCCCCCAGAAACTTACTTTTAAATTAGATAAAGTGAATTTTAGAAGATAGCCGTGATTGCATGCCACGTTACACCTCTTAATTGCATTGAAAGTACACATTGTTTTAGTTCCAATAAAAGTTACTTTGTGTGGCACATAAAAAAATAAATTAAAGACTACTTAATTAATAGGTTTAAAATTCAAAAAATTTACACAAATGAAAATATATAATCAGTCCTCTCGCTAGTATAATGTTTAATGTTACAATATGAAACTAAAAATTATTACGCTTTAAATTTTGTGTTAATCTATCATTAATTATCGACAGTCAAACTATACCCAGAATAAGGTACCTGTGGTGAATAAGGTCTAGGAGATAATGAGGCCCACATTCAAAATTTTGGGCTAAAAAATTTGTTGAAAAAAAAATTCCGTTACGCATAGGTGCCTATACCCTGTATAAATAAATTCAAATCCGCTGTTGACTTCATTTTATCAGTAATGAACGATTTGTCAATGAAGTGGCAATAATTGCACCGTTTTATCACTTGATAAAATAAAACCGTTACTTGTACAGTTTAATTATTATGTTAACATAAAAATAATTTTTATATTGAACATAAGGAACTGTATGTAGAACACAAATAAATCTAAATTTTGCATTTAGATTCAAATTAATTTTTTAAGATCTATTCATTCGACTAATAAGGCCCACTGTAAACGTTTGTGGGCTTTATTAGCCATTTTTCATATTATCTCGATAGAATAACCATAAATGGACTCAAATAACCTATATGCACCCATGGGAAAAGTAGAATCAGAAGAGCTCTGGTACCTTTTTGAATCTTTTAAAAGCATGAAGCGTTTCGTTCCTGGTATATTGTATAAAGTGCAAACAAATGATCATGTTGTAGAAATGATTCCTATACATTGAGGACAATAATTAAAGAATATGTGTAATGAAAGTTAGATATGCTTTTTTTTCTAATTAAAGGGCATTTTTAAAAATAACAAGTTAACAGGTAGGCCTTGTTTTGCTACGGAGGTTTAATATGGCCCGAAAAGAGACTTTTTTTAAAGTTAAATTATTTTTTGTAGTATTTTGTAGACTTTTATGATAAATCAAATTTATAAACTTTGTGGAAAGCTCAGGTACGCTATTTGTACTCTTATTTACTACTAACTACTAGCTCACAAAACTATTCTAGAAATAGTAATTTTTTAGAATCAAAATTAATGTAATAGTAACAAAAACAAAAACAAAAAAACAAAAAACAAAAAATAAAAATAAAAATAAAATGCAAATATTATATTTAATTCCTTTTTTATTAAAAAGCAGTTCCCACAATAGTTATGGATGAGTGAAACGATACTTATTATTTTGTGTTTTTGTTTTCATATTTCTCAATACGAATAGAAATTGTGTGAGGAAAAAAAACAAAGAAAAATGAAAAACAATAACAATTCAAATTGAAAAGTAAAGTCATATGAAGTGTCAAGCAGTCAATCATCACTTATAAATATATTGTGTGATGTCACCATTATTTTCCTTCCACCTTCCTCCATAATACAATGTTGTGAAAATATTATTTAGCATTTTTATAATATTCTTTTATACAGCATGTGGAAAAAGAAATGTGAAATTCATCGTAATTTTTGGTCAGTCTTAACATTTTTATGGCCGACATTTAAATTTATCCAAGTACAGGTAACAACTAACAGTGCCTATTGTTTACATGTGTCATTGACATGAATTTCTTATTCATAGATTACAGAGAAGTGTTTGGTAGTGTTTTATATTGAACGCCATCTGAAAACTAATCAGATAGAAAATTTGCGACAAGTTCAAAATAAATTTGCTAATGGAGTGAGGCACAGAGAAACAATTTTATTAAATTTAGTGCCTCATGATGGTTAAAACAGTGATGAACAAAGAAGAATAAAACCAAAACTGGGGCAGTCTTAGTATTGGACTTTGTGTTTCATATTGTCTTGGTCTTAGTATTGCTCAAGTACTTTGAGTCTGGTCTTGGTCTGGCTTATAAAGCCTTGAACTTGGTATTGCCTGATTATGTGCTTTTTTTAAATTAATTTTCCTATGCACTATCATTATGAAGACTATTTAAGTATAAAACTTACAATTCATAATTAACCCTTAATTTCTTATTTGTATTTGAAACTACAAAACTTCAAACACAAAAACGATTTGTTTTACGGGAATTGGACATATTGCATTTATTGTAAGCTGTTATTTTAAGCTTTGTATTGTTCGTTGAGTCTTGGTCTCGTATACTCGGTCTTGGTTTTGGTCTCGATTTCCTTTACTCTTATTAAAAAAAAAATCAGTCAGAACTAGTAACTTTGTAATCGTTGCAAGAAGGGATGCAGTTCTGAAGTAAGTATTTGACATATTCTATAAAAATAATTACATGATTGTGATAAAAATGAATATACAATAAATCATTGAAAACAATCTTTGGCAGGAATTAAATGATCCAGTTTTGCTAGACCAGCTTCGCATTTTGTTCCACTTTAGCACAACAATGAAAACACAGTGTTCAGATCGAAAAAAACATAATAAACTAAGCTTTAACGTGGTTTAAATAAAAATCGTTGTCCAGGATCACGCAATTAAAGTTGTACAACCCACACATTAAACATGTGCCCAGTCTATTTTAAGACCCATGGAGCAGCTGAAACTTGGTGATTATCAATAATCATTCCTAGACTGAAAATTTTTAACAGAAATTCGATAAAAATATTCAGCCCAAGTAGGTGGTAAATTAAATTAAAAAACAAATACAGGAGTTTAGAACTTGTAAAAAAAGAAAATATAGCAAATTTTATAAACGATGGGTTTTGTTATCATTAATATCGAATATCACAGTATCTATAAGAAATTATGTGCGCTAAAACAAAAAAAGTAAGACAGTAGATATCGAAGACAACGGGAGTGTTGAGGGAAGCTATGAGATTGAGAATTAAGGATGTTGAGTGTCATCCAAACCATTTAGAATCGGAGAAAACGTAAGTGCCAACTTCCCACGTGATACATTCAGTATAAATGAAATTTATTGTATATGTATATATTTTTATTATATAATATTTTGTCACAAAGTTTAATTTGATATTTTGATGGATGCATCCATCTTATACTTTACACAGACACGAATATTTGTTCGCTCTTATCATCAGTATATAATTTATACATACATACATACATACATACACGAAACACATATTTCTACCTTCACTCGGAAGAAATGTAAAACTCTTAAACATGGTAGAGAATCCTACAATAAACATAAATAATGTGAATTTTTTAATAAAAACTCTTATAATATTACAATTTGAAACAGGTGAGGATGTCATTATTATTATTATTATTATTATTTTTTGTTGTTATTATTTTTATACTGAAATTTCATTGTGTTATACAGATTAGAAAATTGATTTAACCGAAAATCTTATTTATTTTGATCCAATAAAACAATTTATGTAATGGTTTTCTTGTAATGGAAATCCGTAGCGTGTAGCAATTGATTAATTAAAATTGTTTTTCTATTATTTTGAATGAATAAGTTCCTGTTAAGTACCTGGTTTTTAATTATCCAATAATTAAGCCATGAATTGAACATGAATATTTAATAGGCGTCAGTTAAGCCTCTTCAAATAGCTTTCATTAATTTCATAACAGAAGTAATTATCTATTCATATTCTGCGAAGATATGGGAAATAATTTCTTTAAGGGAGGTACTCCTCCAAGCAAATTTCCATCATTTTTGGACTTTAGTATAAAAAAACAAAGATTAAGTTTTCATGAGGTACTTGTAAGCTTAATAATAAGCAAGTAGCTCAAAGATTTTGGCAAAACTGTTGATCTCTTTCTAGCCTTCTATTTCTAATTGACTCGTATAGGAATTGATTAAAGAATATAGTGGACCTAAACATTATAAAGTTGTCCGTTACTTTAAAAAAACTTCATAAATTTAAAAGTTCCTATACCTTTAATTTTGTTTTAATTTCAGTTATATTCCAAACTTCTAAATAAGAATACTGTCTGCCGTGAAATTTATGAATTCTACTTCAAGGCTTAAATATCCTGCAATATTCACCAGACGATAAAAGTATCAAAACTTTTATTTTATTTAATTTTTATACATTTTTTTAACTATATCACACAGATTTGTGCGTTTAACGTATTTTCACAATCGCCTCTGGTTTTCGGAAAAATATTTTTTCAAGTATCTTGAAAAATCATGTTTGTAGGTACTTGAAAATTGAATAAATTACATTGAAAATTCAGCTAAAAGTGTGTAATGATGAAGGAAAAACGTAATAAGAAATACATTAAATAGTTTTTTTTCAGTCTTCATATATAAATAGTTTTTTTTTTTTGTTATTGAAAATTTACCCTACCTTCACTATTGGGGTAAAATTTAAAATTTTGCAAAGGACATAAAATCGATTTTTCCAAATAACAACTAAATTTTTCAGGGAAATAACACTATTTGAAAAAACGTTGACTTTATTTTAATTGACTTAAAAATATGGTCCAAAATTAACTTGCTTTAACTCTGAACTCTCCTTACAATATCTTAAAAATCATCCTGAATATTATGGAAATTTTTCGATTTATTATTTCATCAAAAATACATTATATAATGAGGGAATCAAAGAGAATAACTGATATAAGACATAAAAAAAAATAAAAAAAACATATATATATATATATATGTACACGTATGAAAGTCTCTAGATACATATTATTAAACGAACCATTAAATATTTTCTAAGGGTTTTTCATCTTTAATGTAACAAAAATAAGCACGTTTATAAAGTCAAAGTATAACTTTTCTCAACTCATCTCAAAATCCCATATGGTTTTTACAGTGTGTCTGAAAAAAAAATTTAAAAAAAACAGTGATCCACCCGGAGTGGGAACAGAAATGAAAACAAACACGTGCGTTTGACAACAATTTCAATTTATTGCTTAAAATTTTTCATTTTTATAACATTATATTGTAAATAAATTTGGATATTAAGAAAATAAAATAACATTTTCATGAATGCAATAGGATTCGAACCGAGGTCCGTTGAATAACAGTGGCAACTATGCTTGTCATACAGCTGTTAATATTTAATATGTAAAAATGGATTTTTAACTTCAAATTAACTGTAATAAATACCACATAATGAAATAGTATGACAGCCAGGATTTGATTTACGTGATCAGCACCGGCTATAATGCCTTTTAAGCAATATCTACTGCCGTAAACAATGTTATTGGAAAATTTCATTCGAAACTAAAACCGTTTGAACAAATTTATCATTTTAACCAAATGAAGAAAAGACACGAAACCTATGTTTATAATATCTATAGATTTGTCACAACTTTCAAAATGGAAATTTTTTGCTTCTATTGGCATAATCGAATGCATAATGTTTGTTAATAAATAAAGATTGTTACTACACTCTATTATTTGAAAGTAATGTGTGATTTTCAGTAAGAATAAAGTAGAAATTTAAATTCAATTACAAAAAGTTAATGTTTATCATGTCACTGTACAGATATGTTTCAAATATGTTTAAACTTCCAAATAAAATCCAAAATGTCCATATAAAGAACAATGTTAAATATAAGTAATGTAAATTCTAAGATAAAATATGATAATATTGAACATGATATATATAGATCTGTTCATAGAAAATAGAATACAATCCTAAACTTTATTGTATATATCTGGTATACCTCGCATGCATATATACTTAAAGAAGAATATGATGATCACTTGTTGGTAGATTTGTTCGAAGATGGGAGTAAAGTCAGTTCTTGTCGCCGTTCGTTATTCGTTTGTATAGAAATGATTTATGACCAACTAAATCTGTAATATTTTGCCATAATACGGATATCGTTTATACATACATATGTTATATGTGTATTATATGTACGAACATGAAGAACATTCAGTATACATTTTAAGTCTACCACACGGATAACGTATTCTTATAATTCATTTACACAGTGATCTATTCCGTAATATCAAAAATAATAATCGTTGATTTATCCAAAACTCTCCACTTTCCATATTTTTTCAGTTGTTTCAAACATGTATTTTGTTGGCTTTTATTTTTCGATAATGTCCAAAAAGTAAACTTTATTTTCTGAGGGATAAGTATCATACAAATGTCAAAAATATCTAGACTATATAAACAAATATTTGTCATTTTAAATAATTTTTAAAATAAATGTAATTTTAATTTATTGTTAACATCACATATTAACTAATTTATGAAAGCCTGATGAAAAAATAATTAACATTTCAAAACGTTGCTTGAAATATAAAATGCCGTCAATTTATTAAAAAAGTTCCGTTTGAAAATAAAGCATAATTTTATGATACAATCGAAAAATGTTGATGTACAGAAAGCGGGGAGTTTTGCCTGGGGCTTAAAATATTTCTTATATTGATGGTTTCATTCTATCTGTTGAAAGGGTGTTTTCAAAGTTAAAAATTATACAAAGCTATTCTAAGGTCTACAATGCATCAACAAAGACTATTTAGTTATAGTGTCAATTGAACATGAAATTATGTGAGCTTGCAGGATACAAGAAAATACAAATTTTCAAGTATATGCCAAGTATATGACAAATGTCTTATGGCAAGTGTAGTACAGCTAGTATAATACAGCTGGACTGCTAACTGAAATATTTTAATTTATAATAGGTTTGTAGGGTTTTTGTAAAAATATTATTAATATTTTTAATTTTTTTAGTTTTGAAACTCTATGATTACCAAATTGTGATAGAGTGTGTGAGAAACATTTAAAAAATGTTTTAAAATTAATTATGAACACTTTTAAAGTGATAAAACTAAAATCATAATAATGTTAAAATAATTTCAGTGTTTCCATGATTTTCTTACAAATAATATTACCTGTGTTTCGAAAGTAGAACATTATAGATAGGCATCCACAAATGATGGCATTTCGAAACACAGGCATTATCAACGTGTGACGTAATAATGTTAAACTTTGGTGCGGGAACTATCGGGGTATGTTCAACTGGCCTATTGTGTGATTTTTGTTTTTAATTAAATGCCATTACCAAATTTGCTGTTTATTCTACCAGTTTTTATTTCCTTCGTTCAAAACTTTATCTAAATGATCAACCTTGATATTGTAGACATTTTTCAACACCTGACGGTGACTGATATTGTATCATTATCAATTGATTTTCACTCTCACTCTTACATACAAAACCATCATATATGAGTAGATTTTCAAAATCTATGATGTATACTAAGTAATATCAATGATACTATATCATCACATAAAATCCATATATGTATTTGGACGAATAGTTTAGTGGTACAAAAGTTATATATCCTATTTTTAAATCGGGGTTGGATTTCAATAAAATATGTGAGAAAAATTGAATTTTACATACAAAAAAAAATATATATATATATACCTATATACTTAAAATTGTAGTAGCAATGGAAAGCTCTTATATATTTTCAAAAGATTTTAAATAGATTGCATACATACATACCTTTCTTGTTAGAACGAGGTAAGAAATATGTAGGATGATTCACATAATTTTAAATTTATATATTCAAGTCTCTTTTTTTGACATTTAAAAAAGGAGCTTCGTTTACATATTTTGTTGGAAGTAATAAAATATTTTGTTTTTTTTATAAAAAAAAAGCTGCAATGTAAATCTGAAATGTTAACAGAAATGCTCACACAAAGTCTACAAATCTGGATGAACTAGTAGAAAAATACACGAGTCAATTTTTATACTACTGAAATTTCATCTATTTTTTTCAAGTTAAAATAATAAACTCAGACTCAGGTTGCTATATTTAAATTAATTATAAAAATGTATATCTAGTTAAACTTTGATTTTTTGCCTCTTAATTCGCATTTCGATTTCAAAGTAACCATCATCACTTTGAAGTAGCTTATCGAAATAATTCTTCGAGGAGAAGATAATTTTTTTTTATTGCGATATTTCTATTTTCCTAGTATTTATCAAATTACTAAGTCAAGCAAGCAATCAGATATATCGATTTTATGATTATTTTCAATAACGTGAGCTGCTACACATGATTTATAAATTCTTCCAAATTATGTATTCTTTGAATCTTATACCAATTTGTCTTTTACGTTGTCCTATATATTTCTTCGTGCAAATTTTACAATACAATAAATTCCCGACGTCCCTTTCGTTGTTAATTTTGCCCTTTGTAGTTCTAAAAAGGTGATTTAATTTGGATCTAGATCCTTTTGCTATTATTACATGGCCGAAAGTATGTTTATTAGCACCATTTCTTTTTTTTCGATGTTGTCGTGTTCTTGCGTCAATTGCGTTGAATTACTTCATAAGATTTTAAATTCGAGATGACGAATCATATTCTTAATTATTTTTTTATCAAACACGTTTATCAAATATTGAGACCTGTGGAATGTGCAACAACTCTTTAAAGTAGTTTTTATTACATAGTGGTATATATCGAATTATACACAGTATTTTAGTTTAGTTTCACTAAAATTAAAATGTTAAAATAAAAGTTCTTTTATAATTTTGCACTGAAACGAAAAATATTGACACAAAGGTTTTCTTCAAACGGTTATTGTTGTAAAAAATGAAAATATTTTTCAAACATCTCTGCAAATCTAATTTTTAAGTGACTATTCGTCGCATAGCTTCTTTAATTTACTTGAAAGTTTTCGTAAATGGGGTGCTTAATAGTCAATTTAAATATAAGTGAAGTTTAAGCTCGCTTTTCCTATAAAATTCGACTTTATTTCAAGAACTACAATCAAGTACTAAATTTCAATTATTGGGTTTAAATTATTGATAGTGATAAAATCTAATAGAACTCAATTATTTTATCGAACTTTACATAACATTTTCGATTTCTTCTTTAAAAATTCTTTCAACTTTTAGGGCAGCTAAAAATAACTAATTCTTTTGACAATGAAAAGAATTTTAATCACTTCATTACTATATATAAATTATATATTTCAATCAAATCAAATTATTCATATTATACAGTTGTGTTTGTTTTTTTTAATTAATCTATAAATATATCAATTTATAAATATGCCAATAAATTTGACAGATTAAAATTATTATCATAGGAACTAAATCAGTTCAGTTTACTTGTAAATTGTAACTAATACGACACCCAATAAAATGTACACATATTCATACATATTCGAAATGACAATCACATTGTTATTACAATTAAGTAATATATCCATCAATATTTATTGTACAAGTTTCAAAGTGATATGTGTACTGTAGCATATGTGATTGACATTAACTTATCATAACTATACCTTATTCCAAATAAAACGAGTCTTCAGTGTGGTTTTAAAGTATAATAAACGGTTGTAAAAGAGCCTTTTTTTAAAAATGGATATATGGACAGGCAGAGGATACTTGTTCATTTGGAGTTTAGTGGTAAATATATATATTCGAAAATGAAGTTATTACACTCTTAACAATAGTACATAGTGATTAAAAACTAAAGAAAAAAAGATGAACGCATATCAAAGTATGATTAGCATCGAAATTGCGCTCGTAATATTTAAGTTTTTAGTGAGGTGAATTAGATGAAGACCAAATAATATATTTATTGAATTTAATTCCAAAGAAAAAGGTTATTTCTTAAAAGTCTCTTTATACATTCCTGCGATTAGTCCCTTCTTGTGTTTGTTATCATTTTTAAAATCTTAGGTCCAGATGTATATGAATAATAAAGGGAATGTTCACACATAGATTCATGTCAGTTATAATATACTCTAGAATTATTAAATAGTTTAACTAACACATGCGATCGTCAGTATTTACCACCCAAACTTCATACGTAATCAATGTTTTGAAGAATAGGAACAATCTGAATGCTTTACGATGATGAACTTTTATGATCTTTTCCAAAAACATGTACAAGACAATTGTTCAAATAACTAAACTAAATTCTAAGTTGGCAACTACCTATTAGCAACCAATACAGTGACAACTGATTTATTATATGTAATGTCAATTGTAAAATTGTACTTAAATAAATCAATTGTTTTAATTACTCTCTTTAAAATGTACACATCAATGGACAAAAAATTGAACTTAACGTCAAAAATAATATAACGTTTCCGACATTATTATTTTCAAAGAACTGTACTAATTTTTGTTACCCTGAATATTCCGGAAGTCCGTTTGGTATTTCCAATCCTGTAATATGTGTATACGCCAGAGAGCATATAATCTAGAAAATTTGATATAAAAACTCAAAATAATTTTTTTGTAACAAGCCAATAAATTTTGTTTGTTAAGTGTTCCATTATTATTATTTCAAATAATTCAATAAATAAATATTTATGTCACTATCTCGTTTTTCACAAGCAGAGTTTAGAAAAATAACACACGATATGACAATACTAGCGTATATTTAGCATTTAAGTGGTAAGAAATGTGTTTGTGTCTATGACAGCGATCGCCTCGTATCGAACGCTTTATCCTAAATTGACCAAACTTGGTATTCTATATTCTTCATATTAACTCTATTCGTTAATAGTTATGTTCACATTAACTGTAGTCGAGTGTTTCACTTAATTTTTAAGTTTTTACCTTTTTTTCCAAAACAAAGCTCTGCATTTTTTATTTGAAATATTTCTCTAGGAAGATTTAGCTACACACATAATCGTTTTTAGCTACACAGATAATAAATACTATGCATAGTAATTATACATATAATATAGTAAAAGAAAGTCCAACAGATTTTGTAGTTCGATTTAATTTTTGATCTTGCATGGTTACTAACACTTGGTTTAATACACTATTAATTTATAGTCAAGTATAAATGATGCATCCATAGAGCCTAATAATTACTCTTATAAAATAATTTTACGATAATATTTTTCGTAGAAAATTATTTTGAAAACATATTTAAGAAAAGACTTGGTTATTTGGCTTAAGTTTTTGGACAAAACTGATTTTTACTAGGTACGTTTTATTTTTTTAAAATGTTTTCTTTTATATGAAAGAAGGAAGGCTTTTGTGGTCTTTTCAAAATCACACAAAAATCTAAGTAATTTACCGTTCGAATATTGTTACCTAACTAAATATGGGCAAGTTATTTATATCATTAGCTGTGATAGTTATTGTGTTTACTTACAGATATTGAAGAAATAAAACTTTAGATATTTTCTTTGCTATGTGCATTATACTTATAATATCTTTAGCATGTTTCGTCTCATATAGACATTTTCAAAAAACAATAAAGCATTATTAACACTTTTTGGCTGACATACATAAATTTAATGACCTATTGTTTTTATAATATTTACGTATATATGCCAAAAAATATCAATTTTGATTTACGGTTTTTTGAATATATATATATATATATATATATATATATATATATATATATATATATATATATATATATATATATATATATATATATATATATATATATATAGTGGACTTAACAAAGAAACAATTTTTGAAGTTTTATTTCTTCAAATATTTTAATATGGAGTTCCAAACAATAAAGCTCTCTACAATAAATTCGTTTCACTTCTTGAAATATCGGGCTCATATTTCAAACAATGTGAGTGGAAGATATTTATTTTATCGCCAGTGTACAAAATACGTATTGAGTTTGTAGAATAAAATTTATCGGCATTGTTTATTTGGTTAATTAATAATTTAAAATACTATATTTAGATTGACTGTCATTGAATCTTGCTTTAATTTCAATTAAAAACAATTCGTTTATTTTATATGCATAAAACGCAAAATTGTTCTTATTGAACCTATTTCAAAGATGTCAGCATGCTATTTTAATAAAGGAAAATTTATCATTTTTTAAATTCTAGAATTTATCATTTTTAAATTCTAGTTTTTATTTTAGAAAGCTGTAAATCCTTATCGAATGAAAGATTATAAAATGATATTTCATCTTCAATCACAACCATTTATTATCCTAAATTCATTGCTTTACATTTTGTCATAGTCCACGTCTCCGCGACAGTAATAAATGCGTCATAATAAAGGAAAATTAAATATAAATCTAAAAGAAAGGAAAAATAATTGTCTGTTAGTTAACATGTAACAAAAAATGCTGTGCAATATTTGCATTATATTAGGAGATTACAGTTAAGAAAAGATCCCATTTCATTTATAGCGCCTATATTTTAAGAAAAACTTTTTTTTTAGACATATTTCAAAAATTAATGTTTGTTAATAAATTCGAAGGTGGAATATTTCCCAGGAAATAATAAATTAATCTAGTATATTTTAGTGTAATAAAATACTTATCAATTTTAATTATATATATTTATTAAAATATATTAACATATTAATATTAACATTACTGACTTGATTCTGGAAAAACTAAGCCAAAAATACATTATAACAGGGTAGAATAGAGTCTTCGTGCTTTGAAAGTGGTTTTTTGAAATGCATGTTAATTTTGTTCTGAACTCTTTTAAATATTATGAGAATTACTAAATATTTATTAAATAAGTAATAATAAATAATGATCATGAACTTGCAGGCTTATTAAAACGTTTTATATCGTTGCCATTATTTTATTTTTAGATGTTTATTACGTATATAGTACTGCTATGGGATCTTGCGCTGAAACATAATATTGAAACTTTATGTTTACACTATAAATATATGTTTAATTTAATAAAATAAAAAAAATGAAATCTAAATCGTCACATATAATTTATCTTTTTTTATAACATATACAATGTTTTTGATGACAGGCATTTTAAAAGTGATCTTTGTTTATGATTTACTTCATTTACTTCGAACTGTGCATACGTTATAACTGATGATTGCTGTGTTTCACTTAGGAATGCTCTCTAACCGACTGGCTGCATATTCATAGATTTCATTTGAGATAAAATAAATTCTTGAAAGTTATGTCTACTTGATAGAATTCATTTCAGTTTTTAAGTTTTATTTGAATAGAATTGACATTCTGTTAGTCGAAAATAAATGTTTGACGTTTAGTAAAGGCAATATCTATGAAAAAAAAGAAGAAAAAATAAGATGACCTAAATCTCTAAAACATGGCAAACATTTTCGATTAGGTTAATTTAAATAAAGAAAATTTCGATTATTTTATTATATATATGATAACTTTTTTATACTGGAAATACCTCGTTTAATATAAAAAAATGATCTAAACATTTACTACAGTACTTGAATGTATAAAATAATGTTTCGAGGTGTGATATTTTTATACTCGACATACATATTGTCTGAATATATTATGTTTATCTAAAGTTTGTAACGCTAGGAAATTTTGACCACAAGGTTTTTCGTCCGTCCATCGGTCCGCCCGTCATCACGATACAGCTCAAAAACAAAAAGAGATAACGAAATGAAATTTTGGCGACGTATTCTAAACAGCAAAAGTGAGTTTAAGTTCGGAATTGACTAAATTCGTCCATTGGATCCAATGAATCTTTTAACCAGCTTTTAAACTATAAGAGAAAAGAAAAATTCAAATACAAAAAATGTTTATATCTTTGAAACAAACACACTTTTGTTTGAACAAATTGTTCGTTAAATGCTCGAATTCGCCCCAATTTAATCTCAAAGTTAGCTAATGATCAGATATTGGTAATTACTATACATATTACTATACAAGTATATATAACTGTATAAGCTGGATATTTACAGATTTTATAAATGATAATTAAAAATAATCCAAACAATGATATTCAATGATATGTCGAGCATCTAAACAATTAACTCTGTCAGTTGTTATCTGCACTATACTATGTATTTAATTGCTTTGTATTAAGCATCACTTTAAAGAACAGAAAATTTACTCCCATTCGTAAAACATAAATTTGTAGGTACACTATCAAAGTATCGATACTTTTTGCAATGGAGTACTCTTTTTTCGATACCGATATTTTTGTGCTCAAGTACTTTTCAAAATGTCAAAGTATTTCTTGACGTAAAACTTCAAAGTACTTGCCAAACAGCACTCAAGTAAAATTACACGTAAAAGTATTATATAAAGTTTTGAAATATTTTATGCACAATATTGACATGAAAATGGAGGGCTTGTCGAAGAATACTCCTCGCAAAAAGTTTATAAGATACAATCAAAATTTTTATTTATATATATTGTGCATACCAAAAGATTTGGATAAGTATTTTTTGAGTTATTAGAGTGCAAGATTTTTACATAAAAACAGTACGATACTTTTGATTTGAGACAACTCATAAGTAAAGAATTCGAAATTTTTGATTCGATTTCGTATCCTTATATGCAAGGCAATCTTATTATTATATAGCCTAGAAATATTTTTTTTTTTTTACTTTTGAATGTATTATGTTATTGATGAATTAAAAAAATTATTTTATCTAAATAAAAACTATAAGAAATCTTATATGAATCAGATGTGTCCTTGCCTAAATTTTGAGTCATAAAATGTTTTCGTAATTTTCATGAAAGAAACGTTGTGAAAATTATAGAATTAGATAGTCATAAAATTTAGAATTTTACTATGATCAACAAAATAATAATAACTTTTGCCTTGAATCATTCAATAAATGCATTAACAACTTGATATTTGAACTGAAAAGACAATAAAATATAATAAAATATTCATTCAAATGAGTATTTTAGAAATAGAGTTTGTAAAATATTCAAGAAAAGATTTAACTGCTAATCAAGATTGATAAACTTATAACATTATTTTTAATATTTATGTTAGATATTACATATTATTGAAGAAAAATTTTTGAGACATTTTATTGAATTTTCGACTAGTTCATTTGATATTTTATTGTCAATGTTTATTACTGAACTTATGACTTGTCTAAATAAGTTTTATATTTTTTTTCTTTTATATTCGCCCCCATATATATGAAATATATGGGGGTATACTAAATTACGTCTATAAAATGAATAATTATATCAAAGTTTCTTACAGAGATTTATAGAATAAAACGATTTTTTTTTGTAGGTCTACGTTGAAATATTACAGAAAATAGCGAGCTGAAATTAATTTTTTTAAAAATTATTAAAGAAGTTACTAGTTACTAGTTAAGCTTTATAGACTCAAAAATGAGTTAAATCTTTAATTTAAGCAGAACTCAACTTTAATTTAAGCAGAGCTCAAGCATTGCCTGTCACTCTTTGGTCGAAATTTTATTTTTAAATTTTAAAGAAAGTGTTTTACTTCTGTTCCTACCTCAGTTTGGTAGGTGTCATCCTTAAAAAACGCCTTTGAGAACAACAAATTTCTGTACATGCATTATACCCAATTAATTAACTAAACATATAGTTCAAACGTAGCCAAATGGGAAATATTATTTAAAATACCAAATAGAACCACAAAATACGTTTCTTCACGTCATTTTATAAATTTCCAAAATAAATATATACGAGTAACAACTTCTAGTAGTAACATTTTTGCTATTTTTATTTTTTTTCTTTGCTTTATCAATTTTCTAGGCATCTCGCTTACAACAAAGATTGTGTTTTCAATCACAATTTTACATTAATCGGATTCTCCGAATGGAGCTTCGCATCTGTAACCGAAACTATCGAATATAAAAATATATCCATAAACGTTATCGATTCCGAAATAAAAGTTTCAAATAATTTCGGATAGGGCTGCAATCGAAAGTCTTAATGACAGGAAGAATTTTTAAGTATTAGATAAAAATATTACCTATTTACATGTATGACTGATTCTAGTGGTAAATGATAATTGTAGAAATAAAGCCACATCATTACCTATTTGTATTTCATTTTCACACAAGTCCTTAAAAATGTATATCCATAACCGAAACTATCCATTATTTAATGGATAATACGAAAAAATTTCTTATTTTTAATCGTATCCGAAATCGGTATAATATGATTCCAATATTCGTATCCGTATCTGAAATTTTATATCCATAGCAGAGGCATTTCAGATATCCGTATAAAGTATCCGTTTCTTTTTCAGCAGATCTTTAACGGATCTCTTCCATTATTAAGTTTCATCACCTATATTACGAATTTATAATTAAAGGCCTCAATAAAATACGATGAAATCGAATTAAAATGGTATGTATTTCTGAAAAACATGTATGTCAAAAAACTTAATATTTCAACCCTTATTGTGGTGAGCTAACTGGTAATTCTTTATTTCTTACTACTTTATCATAAATTAAAATTAAAATTTATTTTTGAAATTCATTATTATTGCTAAGTGATATCATAAATCACAATCACATTTCACTCAATAAACAATCACATTTTAAGGAAATAAAAATAAATTATATCGAGTATTTGAGTTCAAAAGATAAGATCCGTACGCGAATCTCAATTTTTAACGATTCGGCACATCCCTGATCCAAAACAATCCTGGTTTTCATGAACTTGTACTCAACTTAATTAATAATAACTACAAACTTATTAATTTGTTTAAAACTTTTAATAATTCACAGATACCCATTATAATCAAAAACGTTATGTCATACTTATTTGTTTTTTAAAATCATACAAATCACTAAATATAAATTATCCAATAATTTCCAATAATAATAAAATAAGTATGATTATTTATCTAAATAGTATGTGATCAGTACCGATTATTAATGTTAATTATTTAATAATTTTATTATTAAGTTGTATGTGTAGGTACTTTAAAGTATTATAATAATATTGATGCCAGGCCAAATGGCATATAATAAGTATAATTATGATTATTGTACATTTTACTTAAAACTATGTCAATATCAATATTTTATATGTAAAAATATTACTACAATAAATATCTTTATTTTACTGAAAATAATGTAATTGAAAATTATTTATTACAATCATGTGTGTGATTTCGAGATACCATCATTCGGCCAATATTCGCTATTTGACTGAATACCGAATATATACATAATTATGAGATAAAATTGGCATATTACAACGAAATTTATCTGTCAATAAGTAGTTGCCACTTTAATAATGCAAGTCTGTAATTATATTTTTCAGATTCTAAAGTTGTACCCACTATGACTTTAGCCGAGTAGCTAACTAAGTGATAAGTTGGCCGGGTGAACAGCCGTTACGTCGACCAAGCCGATCACAGACAAAAATTGAAAAAAATTATAGATGTCATTTTTATATGTGTCAAATTTAATTTGAATTAGTTATGTATGTTTATTTTTAAAATGTTTTTTTAATTTTTTGATTCAAAATTACTGATTCCAAAATAAAAATAATAAAATATTAATTAACAATAAAGATTTTTTTATTAAATGTAATAACTCCAATATCAATTTTACTAAGATTTTTATACAAAGTTAGTGGCCGAGTACGAAAGTGGCCGGACAGTCGGCTAAACTGTCTAGTCGGCTTTACCGATTTATCGGAGCCAGTCTTATTACTATTAATTAAAATAGGTTTTTACTCATATTTTGGTATCAAGAAATTGCAGTTTTTCTCACAAACAATATCTGCCTGTGATAATAATTGTCACATAATCGATTTTCAAACTAAACAAATCGGCGTCGCATTCTTGTATATATTGCGACGTGAAAAGTCGTAACCTTTTACATAAATAGATAGACGTCTTCTACAACTAAGAGAAAATTTGAATATTCAGTGTTTGCTTAAAATAAAATTAAACAAATTTGTACCAAACAAGCTTTAATTTACGTACTTTATCTGTAATTAATCAATACAATCTGATGAAATATAATTTTTGAAAATAAAATTTTTATTTACATGTGACACATTTTTAGAAGTAACTAAAATAAGTAGACGCCGATATTAGAGACTAAATATAATTTTTTGTTTACGTTAATGATTGTTCTTGTTGATATAAAGTTTTTTAAAACAGTTTTCTACTCATAGTAAACACATTTTTTTTTACCAATACTATAAAAAAAATTCTAAATTTTAGTATCTAAGAATATTCATGCATATATTTTTATAATTAGAGTAAGTAATTGTAGTAAAAATCGAAAAATGAAACTGGTTTCTAAAAAAAACTACTTTAATCAAAAAATACTCGTATTAACCGAAAAATTGCAAATAGATTATAATTTGTTCAGAAGATGAAGGTTTGTTATAAATTGGCACGCAGTCATATACAACAGTTTTTGAAATAGAAATTTTCGTTTTAGAAAAAAAAAATTTTTTTTTGAATGTTATTGACTAATTTTTCAATAGCAGTGCTATGAAAAACCCAACAAAACTTTTGTATAAAAGTTTTTCTCCATGATCATTTTCCAAAAACATTAGAGAAATGATTAAAATAGAATAGTTGTGAAGTGTGAAAATGTTTTTCATATCATGTTTGATAACGTATACCTGCATACAAATTTGAAAACTGACAATGTAAATAAAAGCGTGCCTGTGCTTAACGATATTTGTGGTTGACTCTAAACAAATACATCTCTGATACTGGATGATTTATTTTATTGAATGAAGCACTATTTCACTATAAATCTTTATATTCCACTTTTTTTAAATTTTATACTTAAATATCTTTCTGTATACTCACATATTTCATATATTAAATATTGAGTACGAAAACACCAAGGCTCTCAATGGTCGATCATGTTACTTGAAAAATTTAACGACACGTGTTCACCAAAGGTTGTCGAGATAAGTGGCGACTTAAAACTAATAAATAAATTTGATTTTCAGATGATTGTCATATTGATAACTCCAAGGTTGTGAAATCCCTCTTAACTAAAATAAAGTAAAGTAAATTTTCGTCATTTGTAGATAAATATAAAAACACGATACAATATTATATACTTCATCTGAAATTTAAAACCCTAAGTACATTATGTATATATTCAGATTTTTACTGTTCACAATAATTTTCATTCAAAATAAAAATTAAGTACCCCATAATAAACCATGGCATTTTTGAATACATGGAAATTCAAATTTATTTTTACATAGAGCATTCAAAACACTTTAAGCCACGATTTCCAAAACCGTCTACAGATGTTTTTACTTTAAGGAAAGGACCATATTGATGCGTGAGTGACGCGATTTGGTGCAAGTTGAACGATGCGAAAGTGCCACTCACGTCGTGTTGGGTCACGAAGTAGCTTTGTTTACTCTCCCCAGTAGAAATGTGTTTTTATTTTGTGTCCATTCTCCTTTTCGTATACAGCCTTAAAGATAAATTTAAAATGAAAAGTTAAAATACATTTTATATTAAATTATTTATAATTTTTGATTCAAAATTATTTTTCATTTTAGCTCATCATCCAAAAAAAAAAAGGAAAAACAACAAATATAAAAAAGATCAAACTATAGCAAATTTTAATAACCTTGAAATCAAGACTAGCAGGTAATTCATGATAATCAATATTTTATACAGTTTGTGTTTATTTGTTTTAAGATAGTGGAAAACGAAAACCCTAACTGCACTATCACGGTAGAGGTAAACGTTAAGCATGCGACGAGTGGCGCGCGAAAGTAAGTCTCGGATACAGTGTCGTCAAATTTCGCTAACCCATTCATTTTTGTATGTTACAAAAAATCACGACATGCCAAAAAACAGTAAAGACAGAGAGACACAGGCGAAAATGTTAGCAAGGTGTTGATTAGTTTTGTTGTCAAGATAAAGAAGATTTTCATCAGCTCATCACTATTTATTGCTGTAGCAACTGAAATAATAAACCCAATATATAAAAATAGCCATCTATATATTTAACATAGATATTTCAAAATAAATTTAAATACAGATATAGTTTACAATTTAAATAAATATGGCAGCAACCATATAGTTAGCGAGAGAAAACATTACACACTCCCTAGTAACATTAAAACACACGTGAGTATGTTTATTTCACATATATATAGAAGTGGGTTTGGTTACATTATAATATGACAATGATAAGGGTTCCATTATTATTACAGGGATGGTTAGTTAGCATTGTAGAGAAGTGTACAACAATTATCATTTATGATTAAATGGATCATAATGAAAACACATTATTATTAAGGCCCTTATTTATAGTAAAATAGAAAATAGATTAACAATAAACAGTGTACACCAGCTCCTCTCAAGCTCATTTGTATGTGTAAAATTTGTTTTTACTACTGATATGGATAGTTTTGTTAAAATGTTTATAATAACATGCTAAGTATATTCGAATCCAATCGATCGGAGTGTTTACATATAAAATTTATCACTGTTATACAGTGATTTTATACTGTACATGCGATATTTTCTAATGTAGTAACTAGACGCAGGATTTAAATATTTCACTAGATTTTTTTTCCAGACTTTATGTTAATCCAGATTTTACTTGTATGCGCTTTTTAGATCGAAACTGTAGACAATCAGATTATATATTCATATTTTTGTTGAAATTTTACGGAGTCCATCGCCTAGTAACAAAATCTTGTAATAGACTTTAGAATAATAATGAGTAGTATAAGATTAGCATATGTACACCTAATCCAAGGTACGAAGCTCTAAAATATTTATAATGAAATGGCATACAGACACGCTGTGGAGCGAGGAATTCAAATAATATCTTCAAATTGTACTAAACTGCTATAAGATTATGTCGTTTATGGCAAGATGATTGGATTTACAATACCAAGTATAAATTGAAATATTCGGACGCAATTTTGATAAGTTTTTACGGAAGTTCTTTTGTGTTTATAGGATTGAGTCGAGACAAAGTCAAACTATAAAAATGAGTTATTAGTTTTGTGATAATGATGAAATGTTCCAAATATTTTTTTGGGACCATTGACGAAATATTATTCTTGACATAAAAAGGACACTATTCAACAATTTTAAGATATTTCATGTGTCCATTTTTACCATCCATTCTTTCAGTTTTTTTCGAAAAAAATTAATTATTTTTACGAATCAAAGAATTTAAGCTTATACACTGTTGTTAGTATACACTGTTGTGATAACTCTAATTACTTAAAGGAAAATTCGAAACAGTAGCGAAAAATTTGATTTTTTATAATTCGATTTTGGCAGTAATCCTTCAAATAAAATAAATATTATTAGGGGCATTTTGTAAGATAAGAGTTTTATTTATATTTTACAAGTAAAATAAACATAAACTGCATATATATACTACATTAAAAATTTAGAAAAACCAAAAACTTCAAATGAATTACTTTTCAATTTCAAAAAATAATTTTAATAGTCTTGACTCTTCTTTCAGAGTATATTAGCGAATGATTTACTATTTTGAAAAGGTTACTTACGTATATAACTCAAATGTCGCCAAACTCAGTTTAACAACTCCTATGTCAAGCTTAGTTTAAACAACTTCTAATTTAAGCTTAGGTAAAGAAACTTCTACATACATTGTATTAATTTTGGAAGTTATTGAATATGTACGCTATTTCAGAAATATCTTCCTTTGTCATAAATGTATTTTGACAAAAATCTAAACTCAACTTTGACTACACTATAAAATGATCATAATGGAAATGTTAAATCGTATAATATAATCGTATATATATCGGTAAGTAATTTATATGATTTGTTAAATAGGTTGTAAAATAGTTAAAATGTATGTTAAATAACTATTTTAAGTGTTCAATTAAATGTTATTTTATTTTATGTATGTTCAATTTTAATTATGTTTATTTACCTTACAACAAATAGAATACATTTTCATTTTCAAATAGGGCTTTTTACACTTTTTTACATGTTACATAGGGAATTATTTCAAATATATATTTATTTAGTCAGAAAAATCAGTCAGAAAAAGGGCCAAACAAACCTCACCCCCCCCTAGACATACAAACACATTCAATCATAAATATGTCCATGTTAAGTGATTTTCTCCTCTTGATCTCATTCTTAAGGATGTTTGGGAGATATAAGCGGTGGCAACAGTATATGGAACGAACTAATTATTTCAAATGACGATTATAAAATATAAAAAAAATGTTTCAATTCAATTGCATTAAATCTTAGACCCTTAAATTACAAAATTTTAACACTTGAATTGAACTTCAAAAGCACATATAAATTATATTCGATCCTACGCAGCTGAAACTTACGGTTAAATTATTTTAGAATACATTACGAATAGTTCATTACGAGTATGATTTAATATTTTTTTGTGGCATGTGACTGCATACATTTTATTCTTACGTATTTTTAAATTCTCATTTCTGTAGTAAGTTTTTTTGGATTTTTGAAGGTGTTCCATATTTCTATAATAAACTCTTATTTATTAATATAAAAACAATCCTACGAAATGCATATTATTAACTATATCAAGCATATAATAATATTAACATATAATAACTTCTAAGAATTCTTTATTTACAAAAACGCATCTACCCGCATCAATCACCGCAATAATATTTACAGTACTTTTTTTAGTTAGGTACTTCACTTCCGGATAATATTATGACTATTCTAGGTGAAACTCGTCGGACGGTAACATGAAAAAAAGAATCTGTTTTCATTTTGGGTTTAATTAAATACATTTCTTACAAATATACATACTCTATTATTTTCATGAAGAATCTCTTACCACATTTGAAACTTCTTTGTCTAGATGTCAAATAGCGGCTTTTTTGATTTTAATAAAGTTATAAATTTGAAATATATAGCTCCTGAAGTTATTTTGAATGATTCTGTCATAAGTTCAACAAAGGTTATCGAACAATTATACAAGATTATCAACTTTAAACTAATAAAAACATCTTAAAAATTTAAACGGCATTATATGATACTTGGTAACAATCACAACTTCATTACACTATTGAATACATATGAAATTTAGATATTGGGTCGAAAATTGATTATATTTATAAATTAATATTTATATTTTCATTTTATCGAAAAAAAACGTACCAAGGCGAAGTTTTTTTTTCGAAAATAATTTCGAATAAAAAAATATAATACATACTAATTTAAAAGTAGTCATTACAAATCTTTTGCCTATGGTAGTACGCAACAAACATTCATATTTCTGCATTATTAAATTAAAAATATAAATTTAACGTCATTTTAAACCATAATAATGTATGAGTTGAACAGTTTTTGGGAACTACTGTTAAAAAATTGAATAATATTAATTTCAAATCTTTTGTCTATAGTAGTACTTAACCGATCTCCTTAAGACAAAAATGTACGAAATACAAACAAATTCACAATTAAAAGCTATTTTGAATCATTGGCAATTTTTGGGGCGTGAGAGATATTCCTATAGACCTAAATCTCAACAGTCTTGAAATTTTCCGATTGCAATATTTTATTTTATAAGATACATCAACCAAATTTGTATAAAAAGAAAAGTTTCGAGTTGAATAAAACTGTCTTGGAACTCCAGTTGCTCGGGTCCACCTTGATGGTGATTTCCATTTTTTCCTAATGAAGCCCGCATGTCATTATGTACCGACATCGATAGTTTATTAAATTCTTTCTTAAACTGTAAATTATATTTAAAAAAATAGTTCGAAACATTGTATTTATTAACTCGCGGTGTCGATTTTTGCTGCCAAAATTTATGTTTACAAAAATTTTGTTCTTCCAAACCTATCGAGGGTTTTAAAAGGTGATTTGAAAAATATATTTATCTATCTAATCGGTGAACACCATACTCAAAATCAAACCAAAAAAAAAATTTTTTTTTTAAACTCAGCCTATATACAAAAATTAGTGGTAAAACCATTGAAAATTAAATATTGTTTGATGTTTTCAAAATAAATACTCACTGTGCAGAATAACGCAGTCATGTTATTTTAATTTTATTTATAAATTGTTTTGAAAATTGTTTGTCTATGATGTGGTTTTGTTTTGTATACAAAAAAAAAAAAAAGGAAAAAAATATATCAAAAATATGATTTTTATTTTTTACTACAAATATTAATTTTCTTTTTATTCTTGTTGTTAAAATTAATATTCTATTGAGCTTTCCATAGAGCTTATCATTTATTTGTCATTTGACCCAACGACAAATAACAAAAAAAAAATTTCACTTTCTTTGCCTGTGTCTGCCTATCTATGAATGTATGTTTGTTCTGTAGTAACTTTCGGACACATTGACCTAATTTAGTCAAAATTGGTGTACATGTTTATAACATTTAGAAATTAACGGTGGACTAATCAACTGAAAAATGCATTCCCTCCTTTGGGGAAAACTTCCAAAAATACGATATTTTCGATATTTAAAGAAGTAGGGAAAATAGGAAAACTTTTATCCGTCTATTGCATGCTCTTTTTGATTGGTTTTTAAGAAATCACCATAAATAACTTTTTGTATGCACGCTGAGAGAACGCAATCAGTGTGAAATGATGAGGGGATATTGGAACAAGTCATTTTTGAAAACCCTTTCCGTTTTGGAAAATTTATAAAATACCATGCAAGCTATGAAGACGGTGTTTTTTATAAATAAAGTGGGGGGTCAAGGCTTAAATAATCAAGACAAAAATACCAAATTTAAATTTTCTTTTGATCCTCGCCCTTTTTGTGCAATCAAAGATGATCATGTTAGGATTATACAACTCATTGTGATACTAATCATATTTGTTACAATCGATGTAATGCTTTAGTATGCATACTACAAATTTTTTAATTTGATAATAAACAAACCGTTGGAAAAACCAAATGCCAATTGTTTTTAATATTGTAACTATCAACAGATATGAAATATTTGACGGTTAAATTTAATCCAAAGCTTTTAAAACTGATAAATATTGTAAACTTGCAGAAATATTCATTTACCTTTTTCGGTACGACATGCGCTTCACGAATTTTTGTCTACAGCTTTCGCTTTTCGCCTACAGCATTCAGCCTTCGCAAAAATGCAAACAAAAAGTTAATCATTTTTAAATTTTATCCGTCAATATTACAATCAAATGATCGGTATGTCAGCGCATATACAAACAAACAAAAAAATAAGCAAACTTACAATTTTATATAAAATGAATATAAAGGTTACACTAAGAGAAAGAAAAATTGACCTCATATTTAAATGTCTAATAAAAAATCAATTATTGTTATTCTCACTTGTTCAAATTGAAATTAAATGAGAAACAATATAGAAAATTGATTGCGTGCATTTGAAAAGTTTTTACAGTCTGTCTGAGACTGTGTGAAGAAAACTTACTCTAACCATTTTCGAACATAAGTTTTTCGTATTGTAAACGATATTAATGAATAACTTTTAAACTAAGTTACGACTTCGAACTTACACATATATACACCCATACTTTCTAAGAAAGATAAATGTTTCCTATATAAAAAATTGTTGTGTTGTGTTGTTATTTTAATTTAATGTATTTTATTTTTGTGTTGTTGTAATTGATATTGAAATGTATGAATATACACACATACACACACACACACACACACACACACACACACACACACACACACACACACACACACACACACACACACGCACATACCAGGTAACGATATAAAATTTATTTAATTAAGGGAAGCATCATGGTACACATTTTATTTGATATAATATAAAATAATATATTTTTATTTTATTAATTTATATTGAGTGTTACGAAATTATTTTGTTTTCACGACAAGGATGGATTTCACATACATTGAAGCCTTGTATATTTTATAATCATCGCTATTTATCAAAAAGTTATTTAAAAAAAACAAATATTTAAGTTTTTATTTTGCATATATTTTGATGTGTTTTCTACTCTATTTATTAGTCGCCCTAAACATATCTAACCAAATTTATATCTGGTTTTATTTTCCTCCAATCGTATGTACGGTTGATACTTTATTTGGTCTTTGCTATATTTCAAATATATAAAAATAAATTATTCAATAGAAAATTTTTATTTCTCGTATATTTTAATGTATTGTCTATGCTTGCTTGTATGAAATATTCGTAATTACATTTTAAGAAATAAGATACCTCTTAATTCGCCTTGCGAAGCTTCCTAAAATAGGTGATTTGAAAAAAGTAAGAAGTTTAGGATGGTTTATAACATGAATATTAAAATAGAAGGTAGGCGATCAAATGAAATTGTGTGTGGTTTTTACAAATAAAATGATTCAATATAACGATTTATAATCAATATTGAAGAGAAGTGTGTTCTAAACCGAATCATATGATCCCACAGCGTAAAATTTGAACATTAAAAAGATCCCGATGCGTAAAACTTCAATTATAAAAATTAAAAAAATACATTTAGTTACTTGAAAGCTACAATAATTACTTTACGACATAATTATATTCTTTGAATAATAATTAAAACATTTGTTCAATTCCAAATAATTGATGATTACATTGATTAATAAAAAACTTGAATAATATATTTGGGTATCTTATTCATAGATTAATTGTTTTTATTAGAAAATTATTATTTTGTGAAAAATTATCTCAAATGAGAATTTTCATAAATTATTTTATCCTATGTGCACAATCAAACATTTTTCGGAAAGATAACATTACACTGAATTTTCATAGAACAAAAGATTGTGGAACTCAGCAAAATGCAAATATTTTCTTAATTTTTTAACAAATAAAGTCAGTAATGAATAAAAAAAACAATTAAGTCCTGAAATCTATTTTTATAAAAAACTGATACACAGCGCGTTGCTGCCACCTTAGAGTTCGCAGAGAATACTCTTTGACTTTGTGCCATCCTCCTACCTTACTTTGACCTGCGACCTTAGCTTTCACTTCGATCACATAGTATTTAAGAATGATCCTCGAGACTCAGATCTAAAAGGCTAAGCCTACAGCCTAAAACAAGGCCAAAACCTCGCTGTTCAGCCTCAGTGCTCTTTCCGCTCGCATGGGAAGTAAAGACGGAATTTTGACTAAAATCTCGCTTCTATCGTTAAGTTAAATAATTTTTAACTTTATTAGAGGTTGTATATCATGATTATTTACTTATTTTCAATAAGTACATTACAATACCAAGAATATTTCCTGAAGTAGGAAATTATAATTTACACCAGATTTGTATAAACATAAAATCAAAATCAAAATATATTAACTAGAATTGTATATACTCATATTGTATTCAAATTATTGGCTTTACGAAAACATGTTTCAAACAAATAGTAGTAGTTATGAAATGGTGACATGGTAGGTAGGTATTTTTGATTCAAACATAAGTTGTTTGTCCAAATAAAATCAACATTTGTTTATATTTATACTTTTTCTGTATCTCTCACCGCTTAGAATTTGTATTTATAGACATACGAATGAATACTCAAACATACTAAAATGTTTTCGTATATTAGATATAAAATTTTAAATTGAAAGAGCCATTTGTAACCTCGTCAAATGAGCGGATTTAATTCATGGCTTGTTTTTCATTTCTCTTGTTGAACACTCAATATATATTATGTGTACCTATAGGGTTGTTGTAGTATTTTTATCTGATCTTTATAGATTATATATATGAGAGTTATTTATTATTTATTTATTATTAATTTATTATCTTTTCGATTGACAGTTACAAATTGATCTCAGCTTTTATTTAATTTTTTTATTTATTTAGATGATAACGATAATTTTTTTTTTATTGATGTTTATAATATATACCTATCTATATACTAAAGGGAATATTAAGTTAATTTTTTCATTATATTTTTTTTTTAACATTAATTTTTTCGGCGTTTTTTCATAGAGGTTTATTATTTTAGAAAGATTATGGTTAATTTGATTATATGAAATACCTATATACTATGCCACAAATTCACACACACTCAACCCACCTTCAATTCGATGATTATCTTACTCTTAAAAGCACCGAAAGACAGCTTTCATATCACGCAAATACAACCAAATATAACTCAGTATAATATAAATGTTGGCCAACATAGCAATTTAGACATTGAGTCAATGCAGTGCAATTATTGAATTTGGAAGTTTATGTTTTCAAATTTTAAACCGGGAATTCACAAACAGTTAAAATTACAAAATCATGAAATGAAAACCTTACTTGAATAGTAATTTTGATGACTTCTGATTTAATTTTTCAAATATTCTCGCATATTTTTTTTTTTTTTAGAATAAATCCAGAATCGGTCATTTAATGTAAAGTATCTAATAAAGAATCTTTCACTGTGTTGTTCTTAACGATCCACTTATTATTGTTAATATGATAAACTTTTCAAGTGCAGGGTTGTTTTTATGGACCTAATACTATTAAAATTATGAATAAGTTGGCCATCCTAGGAAATATGGTTGAAGGCCAGTGTGGCAAACTAAACATTCCATCTTTTTACTTGATTAGTTGATCATATATCTGAATAGTTTGTAGCCCTTTTTACGAAAATCGGGCGTACAGAGTATACACACTTATAGTTTATATAGAGAAGCACTATAGAGAATGTCAATATTTTTTTTAAATTATGCATTAAAAACACATTAAATCAATAAAAAACAAATTACACACACTATGACACACATGTATATAGGTGGCTTATATTATACATAATACCATACAACGCATCTATATTCTTTTATTTAACATACTGTTTTGTTTAAAGGCAGTGAGATTCACTTTTGACTAATTATAGTCGAATTTCGAGTGCTGTAACAGGACTCTAGTATGTATAAATTAAATGCTCTACAAAGAAAAAATACTTTTTTCAACATCATTTTTTTTTTTTTGGATATCAAGATAAATCTTAACTGACAAGTAAAACTCAGCATTTCATTACACCTCTTCCTGATTTAGGATTATTTATATTGAAATTTTATTAATTTAACAGTAATAACATAAAACTTACTAACAATAACAGGCAACTATACAGATTTATTCAGTGATAAAAAAAACTACACCACAAAATTAAAACATTAAAAAATAAAATAAAAAAACGTACCGTGAAACATTAATTAGTTTGGATTAGTTAGTTAATGAACGTATTATTATAGGAAACATTAAAACAAAAATACAAAACACAAAAACTATATTATTACATGCAAACAAAAGTTGAAAGTGTTTGTTTTAATTTAGAAATTAAGTTGATTTTATACGTTACAAAGTTATCGAAGTAAAAAATAAAAAATTTACTTTTTATTTTTTATTTTTTTTTTCTATATTTATTACTACTGACAAAAAATGACGAGATAAATTTTGCAAAGCTTAGTCTCCAGGTCAATACTAACACGGATGCTCTAAATTTAAGAAACGACAAATGCTTGGTTTTTTCGAAAGGCTTTTACCATCATAAATCATCAATTTTAGACATTCAAAAATCAAACCGTAGGAAAAATTTGAATTTAACAAATATTTTCCGGAGGCCACAATGATTATAACCTAAAAAAATTAATTTTAATTATCTCATGAAGAATATATTTGTTCATAACGATTATTAGAATAATTGGTATAAAAAAATAAAAAATAAAACAAATTGTATGTGAACATTTTAAATAGAAAATAAAATAAAATGAAAACTTAGAACTTTCATATATTTTTGGCTACTTAAATTGTTAATAAATAAAATTAAAATTGCAAATTTAAAAATTTTTACAACGCAAATAATTATTAAGGCCTTTAATCCAATAAATGGAAAAAATCTGAAACTTTTACTTTAAAAATTATCATGGGAAAAATTTTTTTTTCCGCGGAATTATTATTTATTAATGTATTCAGAAATCCTAAAATTTTATGCCATTTTATTTACATTGAATGGTTTAATTAATTGTTTTTTATTAAACTGAACAAATCTTGTATCGGCTGAGGTGGTCATCAATACAAATTATTAATACTAGTGATAGAGTTCTGAAAATTAGATGTTTCTTAAGGAAATTTTATGCACTTTAAGAATTTTTTTTTTGGATTTCAGTAATAATCTGTAATAATTCAAGAGACATCTGCGTTTACCTTCTAGATACCATTCCGATTCGAATAACACTATAATTACATTATACGAGGTTAATTGATGTATTTATGTTTAAAATAAATATAAAATACCAATATAAAAAGCCAATTTAAACAAATATTTTAACTCGTGTAAACGGTTTTTTTTTTAGACAGTTAAAAATACTAAACTAGATAAAGGAACATATAAAAAATGAAATACTTTTAACTATTCCATTATTTTTGTAAAAATTAGTACTGCGTGTTAAAAGATTTTTATCGTTAACATGAAAATTTATTTTCAAAAAATTGTTTGTTAACATTATTCTGTAGATCATATCAATATATTTGATGTAATAAATAATTTTTATGTGACAAACAAAACTTTTCAAGTTTTCACTTTCTCATTTCATGAATTTCTTAACGAATATTTCTTTAACTGTGATTTTTAGTTAGATTTTGTTTTATTTTATTATTTTTTTTTTTTTTTTGTTTTATTATTCTGGCCAATATTATTATGGAGCTCACTGCGATTGAATCTTATTCTAATGTATCTTTGTAAAAACTTTTAATTTTTTTGATCAAATTTTCTATTCATATTTGTTGTGTCTTTGCTCCGAAATTTTGGAATAATTTTCTATACTAGATTAGTTGACTTTGTGTGAAATATTCAGTCTCGAGATCTGTTTAATGAGACAATTGAAGATGATATAAAGTAATGTAAAATGTAAGTGTGTCTCTCCAAATTTTCTACTTAGTTCGATGGGTTGAAAAGCTAGTTATGCGATTATGAGCATTTCCAATAGTGATGAGCATAACAAGCCCAAGACCAAGAGAGGAAGAGTGTTGGACTTGGTCTTCCTTTAAAACTTCAAGTCATGGTCTAGGTCTTGCTTAAATACTTCGAGTCTAGATCTTTGTTTTACTTGGTCTTGCTTATCCGATCTGATACGTTATTTTATTAATTTTTCTATGCAGTATCATTATGAAGACTAACCAAGATAAAACTTATAAATAAATCACAATTAATAATTAGCTTTTTGTTCCATGTTGAAGTTGCATCACATATTTATCGGAAGCTGTTATTTTTAGTTTAATGTTGCCTATGTAGTCTTGGTATTGTATACTCGGTCTTGATTTTGCTAATTTGGCCTGGGTCTTGATCTTGCTAGTATATTGAAAATCTGGGTCTTGATCATTGTTTTTTCCAAGACCAAGACCAATTTTGCTCATCACTAATTTCGAATTAATTACACCTTTATAAATGAATTTTGTCATAATGATAAGCTTCTTGCGAAATTTTGAAGAATTACATGTTTTTTATTTTGACTAAAATCCAATCCAGATGTTAATATTTTATGTCGATTTCACTATTTCGAAAAATATTCAATCCAATCGTAAAACAAGTTGGGTCGTAATTACTTTAGAAAGAGTAAAAACAAATTTCCGAAGAGTTTTAAAATTTTACATACTTTCACGGTTTAAGGCCCTCTGGTTAGACTATTAAAATTATCTCTGTGTAAAACTAATAAAATTTATTATACTAAAACTTCCATTCTGGCATAGTTTCCTGCTTGCTTTTACAAAATCAAATTTATAATAAGGAGATATGTATGTTAGAAGATTAGATTATAAATTTTTGTCTCTCTCACCTCAAAATATCAGACGAACGTACAAAGTTCGTATTTCAAGTTCGTGTTGCGTGATTGAAAAAGATGAGTCAAAAATTATAAATCACATATTACGCTATTATGTAAAATATATTTTATAGAGAATTTATTATAAACATTTAAAAATAAAATTGGTGTTTTTAAATTAATAAATAAGTTTTATATTTATAATAAATTAATGATCTACTTTGGTCGGTCATAAACAAATTTACTTGTATGTATATTAGCCCGGGAGGTAGCGTTACAAATGACGCAATCATTTTAAGTCGATTAATTCATGTTGGAATTGAATGTTTATTAGCAGTCATACACTGTTATGAAAGTCGGCAGACTCCGAAAGAGTGAACGGGTGGAATAAAAATTTCTGCTGAGTTATGCAATCTCCATCTAAGGCAATCAAATATCATATTCAGTTCATAATTATTCCACCTGTAAATATTCTGTTGACTATTTTTTTTCTACATTATTGTAACTATCTGTTTTATTAATTTCAAGCGACCTGAAATATATTTTATTATTTCTCCATCTTGTTTTAAGTCTACCTTGGGTGCGCCTGCATTCGATTATCAACTTTATATAAAATTTCAATAAAATCGAAAATTGATTGGCCTGAAATTACCATGAAATATGCAACGCTGCCTCCAGGACTATGTATACAACGTAAATAAAATATAATTTAACGAAAGTTTGAAATAACTTACCTACATTTAAATCCAATTTAATTACTACATTAGTGCTGTGATAAAGTAATCGGGTACTATTAACACTTTTTTTTTTTTTTAATTTCTGGCTTCAGCTACTTTCAGCTATATAGCCATTAACCAAAGGGGATTATTATTATGATTATTATTTTTTATACAACAACAGTACATAGTACTGCTAGGTGGTCACCCATCCAAATACAGATTGTGACTGCTGTTGCTTAACTTTATTGATTGGTCTAAGCCTGTCATTACGTTACGTCAGTCCAGATTCTATTGACACTTAAACACAAAATCAGTGTTAGCTCAATAATTATTTGAGTTTCAATACAGAGGTTAGGTATTTTGTTTCATTTATTTAAATTTTCATAAACTACCAACAGTCTTAAACTTTAATAAATAAAAAGCAGATATTTTTTATATCGCAAACGTATTATGAGAAAAAATGAATTTACTTAAGGTTTCTATAGAAATATAAAACTTTTTCCATGTTAAAAATCAAATAACAGAAAAAAAACGACAAATTAACAAATAAATTTTTTAACACCTTTTTTGACCCAAATTTTTTACTGTGTTAGGCAGAAAGTGTATCATATTGGATTTGAGCTAAAATCAATTTTCAAGAATTTTTTGACACAAAAACAATTAGACTTAAGATACTTTTAAGTGGTTTACCCTGTAAAGAAAATTTTGTATACTAATACCCGAAAATGCGTTTCCCCCCACCTCTAATTTCTTCCTCTCAAACCTGTAGTTTTGATGAAATTGGGTAGACACGTGTAGCACAATCAGGAAATCAACTTATAGTTTTGGACCTTTGTTTGGAAGAGCTATGTAAAACTGTAATACTAATTTTCAAAATCATTGGCCATCGACATTGCGGTATGTTGAAGCTTATACTTTAAGTATTGGAACATTTAAACCAAGTGAGATAGAAAAGTGTGGCTATTTAAGTAAGAATAGTTTTTTGTGACGGAATTTTTAGTAATCATGATTTATAATATATTTTTTTATTCCATGACAGACAGCCTGCTTGTACAATAATATTTTGGAACATAGAAATTGCGTGAAACGCACTAGGAGGCTATAAAAAAAACAATGTTATTTAATAATATTTATTTCATTTGAAATGATCTCAGATTTAATATGTTCATAAATTTATTAAATCTATTAGTATCTATAAAAATATGAGTACTTTAAAATGAATTATAAACAAGTTTTTTTTTTGGAAATTCCACAATGCATTTCCTTATTCCCAAAAATTCATTAATATGTCATGTTTGAAACAAGTTAATTGTTTCAAAAATTTTTGTTGAAATGTATAATTTATGGCTTTAGACAGAAACAAAATATTTTTAGCTTTAGTTTTTTGCTTTTATCTTGTTTATTTAACATTATTCTTCTGAATACATAATATGAGACATTTCATATTATTTTAACCAATTTCAAAAAAGGAGGAGGTTATCAATTCGACTGTATATTTTTTATGTTTGCTACCTCAGAACTTTCGACTAGTTGAACCGATTTTCATGATTCTTTTTTATTTGAAAGCTGAAACTTCTCAATTGATCCCACTTCAATTTGATCCAGATTTGACGCCCCTAAGGGCAGCCAAAGGGCAAAAGAAATTTTCAGTGTTATACAAATGAAAATTTTTCGTGGTTGTATACAACATTCAAAAATATAAAATTTAATAAAATGAACCGCCTTCAAATAAACTAAAAAGTAAAAAATTGTTTAAAAATTTTTGAATGTGATTAATTACCTTTCGAAATCGGTGATCATCTTATCCGTAACTAAAAAGTTGATAGTTTGTCGTCGACTGAGAAAGCAAATTGAATACGATGAAAATTTTGAATTATATTTTACTTTTTTGTTCATTTTTCGAAGGCATTTACATTTTTTATTGTTCTTCAAGACCTTTTATTTTATTCATTTATAAGTAATAATCGATAGGATAAACTATACTGAATGCTACTTTCAATTTATGTAATGCTTAATTTTCAAATTTTTTATTCAGAACGCAAAAAACATTGCATTCTTTACAGTAAATCTTTGAAAAATTCATTATTACATTTTGTGTATATAATATTGTGCAGCTCAATATCGCAGTTAAATATTTACGAAAATTTCTAATAATCTTTATGCCTTATTAATAGAACTTTCCTATTTTTTTTCTTGTAAGACTTTTACACATTTTGTACACGAATTCGCCGACTTCTGATGTAAATAAGTATGAATAGCGTCTCTGTTTATTTCATTATCATGATACTAGGATATGCTGATTCGACTAAATGATCCTATGATTTTTTATGACAATGCATTCAGCCAACTATTATTGTTATGATTGTGAATTATATTTATTTATTTATGATTACAATGATGAATTTACCGGATGTTTACAGTTAAGTGCATTAAATACGATTGCCATTATTAAATACACAGTTATAAATTATATATTTTAATTTGTATTCTTTTATTGTTATCGGATATGTTAAAAAAATTCTATTTTCTGCATATTGAAAATTATGGTACTAGGATAGATGATCTGTAACAATTAAACTCAAATAATATAGCAGATAATATAATTATTAAATAACCTACAAAACAATAGCATAACTTCATTTAACATTAAAAAAAAAACATATTGCAAATTGTAAAACGCTTTCATATTACATAACATATTGGATAACAAGTGAAGATAACTATCGGGTAAATGTTTAGATACTCGACATATGATTGTTTGTACTATGTTAAATTACCATTCATAAAGTTCAATAATACCCAGTCTATACAGTTATAAATACATGTATAATAATATATATTGCAATTACATATTAAACTATTAGCTAAATTTAAGCTAATATTCTACCTCTTATTGTTAAACAGTAATAAAATGGATCAATTGGATCAATTGGATCAAATGGGCGAATTTTGTTCATTCACGAACTTCATCTTACTTTTTTGGTCTAAAATACACCACCAAAAGTTCAGTACATTTTCTCTTTCCGTTTTTGATGAATCTTCATGAAGGACTCATTAGGTGAGTATATTTACTTCGATTATTAGGTAGCGTTACAAACTTTAGATTAAAATTAATTTACTCTGATATAATACATATGTCGAGTATAAAATTGAAAACGAGATAAATAGAACTTCAAGAAATGAACTTAAATTTAGAAAATAATTTTAAATTTTAGAATTGATCTCCTAATGACCATAAAATACAACCAATAAAAATTTTTGCGTACATTGATATAAAATCACCAAAAATAACTGAATATAATTGAAACGCTACTACTTTTTAGATATTGGTTAAAAATGGAATCAACTTAAAAGTATATATTTTAACATAAAATAACTAAAATGAAAATCTAAATTGAAAATAACAACTAAATTGAAAACTCCTCCATTCGTCGTTGAAAACTTGAAACTTGTGAAAGAAAATCATGGTAAAATGAACCAAACAACGTGATGGCAATTGTAAGACAAAAAATAGTGCATAAACTTTGCTCTGAAGTTTTCTAACCTTTTTTTTAAATGTGTTTTTGTAATCGTCCCAAAAATTAAATTCTGGAATGGTATCATATCTTCATGCTTTGAGATCATTCAAGTATTTTTATTCAGTTTTTGAACCATAAGAGATAAAAGATAATTTCATAAACAAAAAATATAAATATTTTTTTGTTTTCATAAACAACTTTTACTAAAAACATTTATTCATATAATATTTAAGCTCGTTGCAATTCCAGTTCAAATACACCTAAATGACACATTTATTATAATACATAGCATTATATTACGTATTATAATTATTGTAAAATTAATTATAATATGTTACACTTGTTTTTTATGCAATTTTCTAATCAGGATGTTATTGAAGATATTTTGAAGCTTTAATTTTTGGTAATTCATATTAGAAATTTACTATTATATCATATTAAAAACTATTGTTTGACTTAACCAATATTTATTAAAATTATTAAACGACTTTTTTAATGCATTTCGACTCGTTTTTGTAGATTTGCAACGATTGCAGCTTATTTAGTTTTAAATTCCGCGAATTTCAAATTGAAACTTTGATATTTACCGTTACGAAGTTCCTAGTTACCTAATATTGCTCATAACCAGTAAATTTCCAGTGTGTGATAAACGTGTCTACCAAATTTCGTCAAATTCGAACATTGTATTCCAAACTTAGAGATAATACACTAGAATTTCTCTAAGTATTAGCATAGAGATAATACACTAGAGTGGGCAAGTACTGTTAAAATACTTAAGGCTAATACTAGAGAATACTAGAGAATAAAATAAGAGGACCTTGCCTATATCTCGTTTTATGTATAAAACAAAGACCAAAGGGTTACCTTATTTTATATCTTATATTGTTCATGTAAAGCTGCAACTTTCAGTGCAGCATAGCAATTGCCTGCTCTAGTGTATCTCTATGGTTAGGAGACATGGACATCGTACCAATTTTCCTTTACTGATGAAATAACAAAAATTACCTATAGGATATTAATGTTTCTAAATGTTGGTGAAATAACGAATATTTTGTATTAAAGAAAGCACTACATATTAGTATATAAAATTTTATCCAAGTTATTATTAACGATTGAATTACATAAATTAAAATGTTGATCCCTATCCATCCATCTACCTATCTATAACAGGGTTTTATTTAAAATTTCCTCCAAATAATTAATGAATCATTTATACCATATAATATCTAATATTTCACCCTAAACAATATAATAATTATGTTATCATTCATTATGGCTGAATATCGCTTAATTTAGGCTACATTAATACAGTATGTGCTGTGAATATTGTACATGAAGTGGTTGTGGTGACAACAATAGGAAGATGAATAAAAAATTAATGAAAAGAAAAGATAATTCTTTTAGAAATATTCATTTCAATGTTGTATGGAAATAAATGGAACATTACTAAGGAAATTTAAGTCAAAGGTATCTATCAATCGTAAATACCATTCAGATATAATAACTTAGATTGCCGTGGCATGTCGTTACATCTAAGTACTTCCGGAGTAAAAAAAACTTAAATCGATACGAATCAAGCAAATTTTGACATCATTAGTGTTAAATTTATGAAACTCGTAAAATTGTTTTGGTGGTGTATTAAAATTTATATCAATTATATTTCGATTTCTATTATTCATTTCAAAAATAAATGCATATAAATTAAAAAAATTATCAAAAAGTTGAATTGAAATATAATTTATCGGTAAAGCAAAAATAAAATCTCCCTAATGAATAACAAGTGTTTTTTTTTTAATTCAAATTTGCAATCAAGTCACAGTATCCAATCATGAGGTCATGGTAAGCTAAAATAATTATTATTCAAAAAACAAGCCAACTAAGAGTCACTATGACCTTCTTTTTCTTAACTTATATTTTTAAGCCAATCATTCGCTGTATCTCAGAAAAATTAGTGAAAATTCTACTTGGGTTAAATTTGCCAACAATGTAAAAATTTAAAAAAAACAATCTGAAAATATGAATCACTTGTGTTAAATAGTATATAAAAATTATTCAACAGGTTTATACACAATTCAGGTATGAAATGCATACATTGATTATAAGTAGATAAACTGAGCACAGGAGCATACATCGAACGGAAGGACCCTTGACCTTATTACTGTTTGAAATATTATAGACAGAATCTTCACTACTTGTATTATGTATAGATATTTTAATCTATTACTATTTTCATTGAATGAACATATTTAGTCAATTAATAATAATTAAAATCCTATGAATTATTTTCAAAGGGTAGGTATTTAGGTAATATAATCCATAAGAATCATAAAGAAGCTAATAAAACTATTGCTTGTGTTTCAAAACATATATCAGCCCACTGGCCAGCAGGATATGATGTTATCAATATTGTACATGACATAAAGGCGTGTGTTTCGAAATAGCTGTTGACTTTAATAACATATAGTGTACATTACTTTCAATTTTCCAGCAAAAATAAACCAAATTTATAATGCACAATACGGACATACTTACTGCTTATCGAAGAGTTTTTCCCAAACAAAAATTTCTAAGATAAAAATCAAATTATTATTTCTCCCTTTGACAAGAACTAGGTTTTCATATCAATATTGTGTTTACTGAATTTCATTACACTTGGTTGGCTAAGTATTTTTTGGGCTATTTATATTTGAAATATATTTATTGATAGGCTCATATTGTGGTGGTATATGTTTTGTAACACGGCTATTATGTATCTATAAGCACAATCATCGATCTAATATTTATTTTATCTGTAGTGTCAGATGTCAGACTCACTTTGATTAAATTAAACCACAACGGATGAGAATAAAAATTAATAAAATTGTAGAACCCAGCGCAAACGAAACAAAGTGATTCAGAATAAAACAAAACGTAGTATAATGCTCACAGTAGTACAATGATTTGGGGCATAAAACTTTTTTAAACGGCTTATTTGAAGTCGCTAGGTCCGAAAAAGTTTTACTTTATTTGGGCGTGGTGGGCAATAATGTTTGAATTATTAGAATATTAATCCAAAAGAGTGATAGATAATTTTGAGTAGGTATTTGAGGCAATTAATTAATGTAAATCATCATTAACAATATCGCTAATATGTTTGTATAGTTTGATAAAATCTATCAGCACCATTCCAAATTTTTTCTCTAGTTATCTGGTAGCTATAAAGTGCGACCAAAAAAGACAGTCTTTTTGAAAATATTTTACTATTAAATTTTATTCTGTTCAAATGTCGTTTTACTACAAACATAAAATACTTTTTCGAAATTAACAAATTCAATTTTTAAACCACCTTGGCCAATGTTTAAGTCCGATAAAATTTTCTCACTTATTTATATGCTATTCTAGTAATTTAAAAGTGTACTTCAATTTCAAAATGACGCAGATAATTTAAAGCAACAAAATTTTTGAATTAAAGTATAGGAATTCAGTCCGAAGTCCTGATAATCTTGATCCAACTAAGCTAGCTGTATCGAAGCAACACGTTATTTTTACAGTCGTAATGAATGTTTTGGATTTTCAAAATGTTTTTCATTATATAAAAAACAAAATGAGTTAACCGGTTCAAGTCTTACGGTTTTAAATTTATGTGCTGGAACTCAATGTGGATGGATATAGGGATATCTATTTTTTATAAGGATAAATTACTCAAAATCGAAAAAATTTAACACTTTTTATTAAATTATTAATCCGATATCAAGGTTCAACAACTTAAACTTAAGGTAGTTGTTCTGCTATAATATTACAAAATTTTTTGCATCATATGCACGGTAAGAGTAGGTTTGCTTGAGGTAAAAATAAGTATAATTTATATCCGATACTGTAAAGCAGTACTGTTTGTAAAGGTTAACTACACACTACTACACTAATCACGTATATGTATATCCCTTATAATGTTAAACAAGTATATTTTTTCACGTACTGCTGAACTTACAGTTGCCATATCTTAATAACAAAACGGTGAATATTTTTTTTTTTATTCAGAAATAACTTATTATTAATCTAGTAGTTTTTCAAAGTGTTAGTTTTTTACTTATAAACGCGAACCTTACATAAATAATTAGAATTAAAAAGTGTCGATCGATATCAAATTTTAGACACTATGACTTCACCGTACAGTACAACCACCAGCTTAAGTAAAATTTTAATATTTGAAGACACAATATTCAGTTTTCTATTGGCCAGATAAATTAATAAAAAAAATATTGATTGTAAAACATAGATGATTTAAATTTTAAGCAATTGATAAAAATATTAAACGATAAACCCAAATGATTTAAAATAAATTTTCATTTAACGATTAAAGTTTTAGTTGACAATAATGATCACTGTACATTGGTTGTAAGTATACCAACCAATTTCTATATAATGGCAGTATTAAAACTAAAATAATAATTAATGAATTATGATTATAATAGTAATTAAAATTACATGTTATTGATCTTATTAATACTTCTAAAATATATTATAGATAATGTGGTTTTAGATATTATATCAAATATCTATTCAATACTGAACATAGATTTTTATTACTAATTTAATAATATTGTAAAAACCTTCTTATGATGAATAATTATTTAATGACGAATTCGGGATCTATATACCTATGTGAAGTTACTATCACTCAAAAACATAATCGTTATACTTAGAAATTATTTTCTAATTTTTAGTTCATATCCTATTAAAGCGTATTTTTTTAGTTTTTGTCTTCCGAACTACTCTATCAATATCCGAAGTATAATGCTCCTATTTGTAAAAGCAAAATTTGTTTTGCTCCTTTCTTGCAAAACTACTAAACGATTATTTATAAAATTGTGGTAATTAATATTGGAGACATTCGAAATTTTAGAAATATCTCAACTATATATTACTATTCTATAGATAAATCGCTCGATGACCATTTTCATTTCGATACATCATGAACCGATATATCGTGAACCGTTAACTTGATTATGATGAAATTTTGTATTTACATAGGTGGTACAGGTTTACATCAGTGATTTGAACTTTGTTGAAATCTATTGAAATGTTGAAATACTAAGAACAAAACAAATAATAGAAAATCAGAGGAAAATATAAAATCTGCTTAGTTTTTCTCCTGCTATAGAAATTGTTATGTGATTTTAATTTAGACCATGAATTTTTTTTTTAAATCTAGTGCACACATTTATCAAACATATATTTTATTAAAGCTAATCCTAAAAAATTTGGGATTTTAATATATGTCTATTTTATTTAATATTATTCGAATATCCGGATGTAGGTGAAAATTAATTTGAAATCATCCAGGTCACGCTATAAAACGCTTAAAAACTTTTTGATAAGCTCTGACAAACCTTGTTAAAATCACATAAATATAGCCTATAACAGAATTATAAAATAAAGCTTTGTTCACATTGATCAAGTAATTTAGTCAAGTAACAAGTAGTTACTTCACGTTTATGAATTGCAGCATTTTAGTCGATAAATTCTATTTTTATGTGTAAGAAGTATCACCGCCACTCATATATCACAAACATATAATATTAATAAATGAATGAATCTTTTTGGCACTTAATTGTTGTTCCAGTCACAGTCATATAATATAAATACTTTTGTGACATCAAATTATTTTACAAATCTGTGGCTGTTTTCATAGTTTTAATAAATTACTTGTTACTTAACTAAATTGTAAAATTATAAGTGTGAACGATTTTTGATCAAGTGTTAAGTGTTTGATATTAAGCTTTTAGTTACTTAACTAAATTACTTCATGAATGTGAACAAGGCTTAAGAGTATTTTCTTGACGATAAATCAGTACTTTCTTCATGATAATAAATGTTCTTGTAAAACGTTACAATATTCCATTGACGAATATGTAATATCAGCATCTAATTTCTTTTGATCGTAGCTGTCTTCATAATAATCTCTCCATCATGTTGAAACCCGCATTAAAAAAAAGTTAATTTTTGGATAAATATTTTTTTTATCTAATGATTGTAGTAAACTTTATTTTTTTGAAGTATCAATATTCTCTCAGAAAAAATAATAAAAAAACAATTCAAAATAAGAAATATGACAAATAATGCGGTTTTGAACTGGGTGTAAAGTTGCTTGTAGTTTATTGTAGAGACAAAAAAGTTTTTTAAAGTATAACAGAAATAAGTGTCAATTATACATCCATTTCATAACTTCATTTTTTGTCGTATTTCTTATTTTGAACCGTCTTTTTTATTTTTGTTGAGAAAATATGGATACTACAAAAAAATGTTGTACTTTTACTACAATCGAGTGTGCTTCTAAACAGCTGTTTCTAACAGACTTAAATAACGTGTAATTTGCATTTCACTAATCTTTCCAGCACAAGTAACTCAAAAGATAGCCTTATCCAAATGTTATGAAATTTGATATGCACAATATTCACATGAAAACCAAGTGCTTGTCAAAGAGTTTTTCCCGAAAAAAATTTTTATGGTAAAAATCAAAACATATTTAGTAATTTTATTTTACAAAAATATTTTTGACAAGCACTAAGTTTTCATGTCAATATTGTGCATCATTTGAGTTACTTGTGCTGGACCAGCACCTCTTGATAAAACTTCTTAATGGGGGATGTAACATTATTAAGTTGGCTTCGATAAAACAAAATAGTTGCATAGCTTACATAATTATTTTAAATTCTTCATTTTTTATTTGGAACTGTATTCATTATTTTTTCTGGGTAATTATTGATAGTATAACAAAATTAAATTATTCTACAAACAATAGCGTTGTTTGTAGTTTAAAATTAATATAAAAAATTAAGTTTTTTCTAATGTGGGTTCCTCCACCATGATTAAACTCTCAATAATCAATATATTTTCAAAAGTAGGCAAACTATCTAAATTGAATAATAATATCTATGAATAAAGGTTCATAAACGTATACTTAATGATATCATAATAAATTATTTTGTTAGACTATGCCTGCCTACACACTGCATCCATCACTGATAGAAATGATTAATAATTTAATCTTTATTCAATTAGATATCGTATTAATAATTATTTATTTATTATCAAACATTATATTATATTAAAATATAAATACAATCAATTCTTCATAATATTATTTTAGAATATTGTTTATTTTATTTATTATTAGTATAATCAAATAGAAAGGTGTGCGTATAATGAGTATACATCGGATAATACTAAAGAAAAGTTATGCATCATACTTATTTTAATGTATAAAAACTTGGTAAGTCGGATAATATAGAAAAGTTGTATTTATCGGTTATATTACATAATAGTATATATACAAATGGCAATGTTATGAAAATGGTATTGGAGTCAAATAGAATGACCATAAATCAAAGCAAATTATATATTTTAAATGAACATTTTATGGAATATTCTCATAGATGACTCAGTATTTGATAAAAATTATCATAACTATGGGCATAAAAAATTATGCAAAAATTTGACTAACAAAATTTTATCAATATTAAGTATTTAATGAAAATTGAATGATCAATAAAACAAAATATATAGGTAATTTAATATCTATTTCAAGTTTATGGATTCTCGGCTTAAGTTTGAATGCCAAATTACATTTGAAATAAAAAGAATATCTATATGAATCATGATGACTGACCGGTAATTCAGAGTGTAACATAACCGAATTTTTTAGAAGTTTAACTATTAACAGTTTTTTTTTTTTTAGAAGAAATCATTAAACAAAGGTTTTCAAATTTTTTTTATTATTTTCTTATAGTGAGAATTTTTTTTTTGTTATCTTAAAAAAGTGTAAATGTCACGTTTCCTTTCTATAATATATAACTTTGTGTCTTTATGTATGAATGAGAATCACTAAATATATTTTTTTTTGTAACAAATAAAACATTTCTATTTAACTGTAATGATTTTTGTTGGAAGTTAAGTGAAATTGAATTACTATTTTTTAAACAATAGATAATTTTTTCTTTATGTTATATAATCAACTTCATGCATTATAAATGAATTATCGAATTCGAAAAAAAAAAATTTTGTTTTCAAATTTAATGATTTGACACACATTTATATTTACAAAGTTCAGAAAATGGTTCATATAAAAAAAAAAAAATTAATAGATGGCAATAGAAAATAATATATCTCCCCGTAGGTCAGTTAATCTCTTCAAATGTACTCAAAAGCATGGAATCTGAGTTTTTACCATCATACGTTAACTAAGTTTTGAGCTTAACTTTTGCCAGCTGAAATTTTAGCAGTTTTATTCAATTTGCGCCTTCAACTAGAAAACATTATTATTTGCCGCTATTGATTTCAAAAAAAAAAAAGTATTAACAAAAATCAAATTACATAAAAATAACACTTAAAATCAATCTAACTGTTTAAGCACTATAGATTTTCAATTTTGAACGATTTTTTCCAACTTTGAAAATCTGTAATGGCTACACGTCTTAGCGGATTTTAATTTTTAAGAGCTAAAATGACGTATAATTTCATGTACTTTCAAGTTTTAGGCGTAAAACAAACTACTAAAATTTCAAATTACAAAGTGTCCAGGTCACAAAGAGATTCTCACGAATCCAACGCACCAAACCGCATTAATAAACCGCCTTACTGCGAAAAAACTCCTTCTTACTGCGCGACAGTTCACTGTTTTAAATCATAGATTAAATGCTTAGAGCTCTCAGTCTACTCCTTGCCAGGTCCTGAATTTAATATTTTATGTAAATAATGCATGTTGGTGGGATTATTATAAGTTATCTTCGACATAGGTTTTTGTAGCTCAATGATCCATTGTAGGTTGTATATAACAACACAGCACCGGACGTTAACCTATTTAAATTTTTACAATGAAATATAAAAAAGTCTAAAACACTACAAATAACTAAATCTGACTTTATACAGTACTCACTAGTACTTAATTAATCGTCAACGGATAATCATAATGTTTCAGGCTCAATTTTCATTCTAAGCGTGTTTGCAAGCTTGTAGAGACACAGCCCGCTCTTAAACAATGCTTGTATAAATTTGACTGCCAACGGATTTCATTTATTCACGAATTTTTCATGATTTTGTCGGAAAGAGTCACCTCTTGACATAACTATTTTGGTTTATTATTTCTAGCAAAGCGAGTGTGTGCCCTATGTAGTTACCACTCTTAGGCCGTAGCTTACCAATGAGCACTTTAGACAAATCCTCCACTGATATAGGTATATTGTAATCAAGAAAAAAACTGTCAAGTTATGAAATTAGTCTCTAGTGTTTCATTAATTATAACTGAAGCATATCGGTGTCAGAGACCACTCTGTATACGAATTACATTAACAATGAAAATGATAAAAATTTACCCCAAAAACATATTTCGACAAAATAATACAGTGTGCAATGAACGCTAAGAGGGAATAGTAAATGAATACTCTCTGAATGCTCTCCCATACAATACGCAAAATATTTTGATTATATTAAAGGTATAATGTCAAACATATTGTATTTTCTGTCACTCAAAACTACACAAGCTGATAAGAGTAATTGAATAGCAGTTACATCCTGCCTGTGTAAAGACGGTAGATGTACTTACTTTATACGTGTTCATATCTATAAGTATATACACCCGGAATGATGATACCAATTTAAGTTATACATTTATCTCTAAAATATTATGAATGTAATGAATTTTATTTGTTGCGGGGTGTATTCAATTCATTCAATCAAAAATTATGTTTGTAGATACCTCGAAGGTACCTTTTTAGGTGTTATTGTTCGAACAATATTTTAATAATGTACCTATTTGAAAACTGTCATGAAGATACTTGATATTTATACAAAGGTTTTTTGAATATTGTTTTCATCTCGAAAACCAAAATCACTTCTATAATATCTTGGTTTTATGAAGTCTACAATGCGATCGTGATTTCAACGGTTTTGTTTATCTTGTTTATGAACAATCTACTTTGTGACCTAAAGGTGATACTATTAGACTATGCATCAAAAATTATCAAATTAAAACTTTTAATGTATGCTGATAATATTGTGCAGGTTTCTAAGCCTCCAGGTGGTATTGTGAGTGTTGTGATTATGGTAATTAAAAAAAAAAAACTTCCAAAAAACCAAAATAATAATCAAAGAAACCAGTGCCAGGAAAACAGAAGCATTTTTCATTCTACAATGGTAAATTGAGATAAGTTAATTGAATCAAGCTTTTAGGAGAATTTAACACATAATGGCAGCTGTAAATTCCATCAATAGCAAGTGATAATGGCATTAATATAGATGATTTGTGTATTTACTTGTTTGAAATAACTTCACACCGTTCTAGAAGCAGTCACCCCTCTCTAGAAGCCTGTTTGCTATTCATTTGTTTAATTTAATTTTTTTTTTATTGTGAAATATAGAGTTCAATAATATATATATATATATATCTAAAATTTACCTAATACGAAAAAAAGAGATATTTGAAATATTCGTCTGAAGGGCTGGTGACGTCTTTGATTCATGCTGGAATATAATGAGGAATCTATTTTATTAGAATCATATTGGAATGTGGAAAAGGGAATTTACAGAAAAAATGTTAATATAAATCTTGATAAGATGAAAATATAAACCTCGAAATTTTTTCTATTGAAAAGGAAAATTTTATAAAAAGTGAATAATCATCATAATTTTATATAATAAACACATTTTTTTATAATTTTTTGTCATTTTTTAAAGGATACGAGATATTTAATTTTATATAGATTGACATTTTGATTTGAATTTATCGTTTATTATTTGTAAAATTCCAAATTTTTTTTCCTACGATCTATGAGCTACATAATTTCATATATAATTTCATACCATCTTTATATATCATTGTTGGTGCTAGTGGAAATTTAAATATTGAAATGCTTGAAAAATTTTATCATTATAAAACTCGGACACAATTTTGGATACCATTCCTTTTATAGGCCGAAATTTTTGGATAGCAGCTTGGCCTTACTTCTTAAATTGTGGAAGTGACATCACGTCTTTTTGTTGACCTCAAAATCCTTCTAGAAGAATTAAAACTGAACTTTTTCGTTCCAGAATCCATCGTCCACTATGAACGCAGTTATCTTTCCTTCTCTTTACAAGCTTCAAATCGATAAAAATTGAATAACAAAGTTTTAACAAAAAAACTCCAATCTAACTGGGCTGCTTAAGAAGCTAAAAAGTAACAACTGACCATTGTCAAACTTTTCTATGCATGGACAATAAACATACTGTGTTCCACAACTCGACGGACACAAAACGAAAATTGTTCTTAAAGTACAATTTGGAAATCGAAAGAAAAATTTTTTTTAAATCTGGAAAACAATTCGTAACGTTAAATAAAATATGATATATTTAAATTTTATGTAAATGCTACCAGCTGTTTATGTTCATTCATTTATTTTTTATTTTTATTTTTTCTGTAAAAAATATTAATTATCAGTAATAATTATTGAAACCTCACATAAAATTTGAGTTACCAATTAATCAACTATAAATATCAAATTTTAAATATTCATTTTAGTTATAATTGTGTTAATTATTACAAAATTTGGTATGTTTTCATATTATTTTAATTAAGATATTAATTAAATTCAAATTTTACATACGGATTATTGAATTTATTATATTATTAGTTTTAAATATCAACAATCGATCATTAATATGTATTTTGACATTTTTTCTACGTAATACGTAACTAAAACTGGTTTCAAATATGCAGATGTCTATTTTCAATTGTTATTTAAACATCTTTTTAATAAAAAATAAAACATGAATGTTTTTATCATATTTGTTTTGTTAACGAATAAAGCAATTGCAAATTTAACAAATTACCTTATCTTATACAAACCTGTTTTATGTATAGAATTTAAACTTTTGGAGTAAATTGTTCCTTTAACATTGTGTGATCGTAAATATTTTTTAAATTTTCAATATATCAAATTTACCACTCTCAAAAAAACAAGGAGAGTTCAATTGAAAATTGAAAAGGCTGTGTTCAGGACGTGAAAATTTTTTTAAGAACATTTTTGTTTCTAAGAACAAGTTGGGCGATTAATGAAACTAAAAAATTTAATTTAATTTTCTAATAGTGCAATGAAAAGTACGAAATTTACGATGACATAAAATACAAAAATGGTTTTTGACTACCACTTCATTATGACAGCCAATGCTCCTAGCACAAGTATTGGATGAAATTTTATGCATAATAGTTTTGATAATTGAAAAGCAATGTGAAAACATACCAAATTTGTATTTGTAATGTGTAAGCATTCAATTACAATTTGTTTTATTTTCATCCAAAACTGAAACATTTCTTTGATTGGGGCGCTAGTTTCATAAACAGTTCATAATCGGTAAGAGTTAACTAACTGTGTAAAATTATGCCTTACTCCGGAAAATTAATGCATGAAAATCGATTCTATATACGAAATGTGATATACACCTATAAAGCAGTCAAATGGAGCAAAATAAATAAAATTTCTAAATATTTACAATTCATCCTAGACGTTTGTTTAATCCTAGACTTTTTAAAATTCATATTTCATATATGAAGTTTTAACCATTAAAGTGAGCTGTTTACCTGTTGGTAGTGGGAAAGAAAAAAGAAAAAGAAGATTGATTGAAATTCTGATCTTGACAAAAAATCGCTATACCTTTTGTTTTAAAATCCGTAATTTCTAAGGTAACTAAGGTGAAAAATTCAAATATTGATGTAAATATACAGTTTTTTTTCTCTCAATAATTTAAAAACAGCAACATCACTTTCGTTATTTCCTGCACTGGATGGAAATAAAGTGCGATATTGAATTTACTCGAACCATTGTTCGCTGTGGCTTCCTTATAGGCAACCTTCCTAAGTCCATTTGGAAATTCAATCTATGTATATAAGCTACAAACCTTATAAGCAACCTACATTAACAGTTAATCTCTTTTTCAATCTATATTACAAGTTGACCATTTTTTCGTTGCTTTCATTCATATTGGATGCCAATAAATAAGCACTAATTAATATTTTGGAAACGCAAATTAAAATTATAAAACTTTTTTGTTCAATTTTGGCTACATAAAATATGATATTCATTTATTTCTCTTAAAACATGGACATAAAACTTGTAGTTTATATATCTTTAAAAGTCACTTGACATGGGAAATGGGATTTTCATTTGTAAGTAAATGTACTACACTTGTATATGTTTGTGTAAATAGCATTGTATTTTTTATAAAATCCGTGTTGAATATTGTGGATTCACATTACCGAGAGATTTATAATACATATAAATGTACGAAATCTTTTCTGAAAATAATTAAAAGGTAATAATATTGATTTTGAACTGAAATAGAATCGAGATAAAATGATGGAATCGAGACACAGTCAAACACGAATTTTTTATATACGACATATATGAAATATATGAGGGTATATTCCATTTAGACTAAAGTTTGTCGCACTGGAAAATATTGAAGGCATTAACAAATCTTTGGCATCCACATGTATTCATAGAATCACTTAAATAGCCAATTTTGACTGACCATCAAGCTAACTTAAAAACAAAAGGGGCAACGAGTCGAATTTTAATGCCATATTCTAGACTTAAGTTTATGTTCGTGAATCAGAAAAATTTGCCATTTGGAGCCCAGCTTTTAAACCATTAGAGGAAGAAGAAAACTTGCTTGTTTTTTCAAAACAAGCCAACATTTTTTCGTAAATTATTTAGCTTTGCCCCTATTTCATTTCAAATTCTATTCGAGTAAATATTTAGTGTATTTAATTAATAATAGTGATTAAAATTAGTTCAAACACTCATACACAAGCAATTATCACGTGCTTTAAAAATCAACACTGTTAGTTGTTTTCTTCACTTGTTTAATTCAAGCAACTTTATTATTTTATCGTAACATTATTGTAACTAAATTGATAATAAAACTGGCATTAAGTTTTTAATTTAATTAAATTAGCAAATAAGATTATTTTATAAAACATGTTTAAAATAATGTTAGTGCCATCATTATCTTTAAGCGTTACAAACTATGAATTATATTTAATACACTCAACATATCATATATTTATATATATCATATAATATCGTTTTTCTGATTGAGTTGAAATTGTGTACGGATTTTTTTGCCCTTGTATGAACTTTTTTGAACAAGTATGGCTAAATCCATTTGAACATATTGTGCTGGAAACTAAAATATCAACAACAGCAGGCCTTAAACTAAAGCCGGAATGAAGTCACTGCATAAAAATTATGTTGTTTGAGTCCAATTTTTAATTATGCTTTTAAAACATTCCATTAACGTGATATAAATTTACATATTATTCTTAGATGTTTGATATAAAGTTATTGTTTCCCATACCTTTTAAGGAGTCTACAATGAAATAACACTGTTAATAAAATATGTATTCATGTGTGTGAATCTGCCTCATAATTTATTGGCATATGATATATTCTGAAAAAATTTTGTCAATTTCAGTAAAACTGAAATGATCGGTGTATAATAGGGATTAATAACTTTATAGCTTTGTAGCTAGTTGGTATACGGTTAAGGAGAGATCTTGAAAATATAATCACGATATATTTCATAAGTTTATCAGGCCATTTCAGGTAAAAGTACAAACAAAGTTTCAGGTAAGCAAATTCACGAATCTATAACATTAAATATATGTTTCCAAAACGAAAGTATACTTGGGTTTCTCATTATATTGGGTTTCCCATTTCTTGACTAGTTTAAGGCAAGAAATAATTTGAGAAAAGAAGTGTTTATAAAAAAAGTGTAATTTTCATATTCAACCATAAAGTTATATTGTCTAGGACTAAAACAGCTTATCTTATAATAAATTATAACATAATAAAATTATAATCCAATATTTAAAAAAAAAAAAAAAAATTTCAAAAAAGTATATGTAATCGATAAGTAAAATTTTCTTTTTAAGAAGTATGTTTGATGTATTTCATACTTAATAATGAGTTTAAAAATAAATATACTTTGTTAAATTACCAAAAAATACAATTTACTCGCACAAATTAGTTTTTACAAAAAAACTGGTTGAAAACGCATCCTATAATGAAGATGGCTAATATTAGTAAGATATTATAATTCATGTCTATATGTTTATAGTTTTCTAATAAAAAGTACTAAAATAGTATAATTATATACTTGAAAGCTTCACTTTACTCCTCTATATAATTATGAAAATTACCTTTTTAATTAGAATTCATATGTTGAAGTATTTATGAAAACTTGAATCCCTTGAATACAGCGATCGAAATTCGACCATAATCACTCAATAGTAAAATTTACTGCCTATAAATAAAACAGTATATATGCGTGCCTTTAAACGTAGCATTAAATTAAACAAAAGATATGCGTGTGTATGGTAGTGTGTGTAACATAAACCACATCTCTTATATTTGCGTGTATCATAATGTGTGTAATGTTTTTTTTTTTATAGATTTAATGTATTTTTTACGCATAATTTTAAAAAGCTATTAACATTCTCCAGCCCTTCTCTATATAAACTATAAACCAAATTTCATACTCCGCCGTCCGCCTAGTAGTCGTAAAAAGGTGTACAAAGTTTTTCAAAAATCTGGAATATCTAAACTGATTAGAGTAAAATGAAAACATATATTGTAAGTATATGGTAATTGTAGTTTATCAAATAGTAATAAATTTCATAAAACAAAAGTAATTGATCTTTCTTAAAACTGTTATTAATTGAAATCAGATTATATTCTACTACAATTTTGGATTATCTCATCACTAAAATCTCTATCACTAAAAATACATTTAATGATAGTGAAAGTTTTTTCTAATTTATCAAAGTATACTTACAAAAATTCCCGTAACTCAAAAGTGAATGATCTGTTTACAAAATATCAAATCCACCAGCATTGTTTGTTTAAAATTTTTACATTAATATAATGGTTGTTGTGTTTTTATAAAAATAATAATAAGTACGTCAAACTGAATAACATTACAAAGTAATACTAGCAACAAAACAGTTGCGAACGAACGAACGAACGAATGCTGTTCACTACTCTCGGTCGTGTGTCATCCATATTTTCATACGTAAAAAACGTAACAAACAGTAAAATAACATACTGACTACTATATGTGTTTGTTTCGTATTTTACATATAATTCATGTAAAATGCATTTGTTTATCTATATTATTATTCTATAAAAGCCTGTCAACATAGAAATGCGCGTTAAACATACACGTAAACATATATATTGCCGCGTCATTTATTTTAAAGCTTCTCTATTATGGCACTCCTCACTCTGAATATTGTTGTGTTGTTGGTTGCATTTTTATAGCTCAAAAAAATATAAAAAAATAAAAGATTGACGTTAAAAAATTTATAGTCACTTGTTTTATTTTCTGTTTTATATTTCCTTTGTTTTCCTATTGTGTCAGTTATGGAGAAAATATTATAACGCTTTGAACTGCTAGTTCGTCATTAAAAAGCTCTGGATAAGCATTATGAAAATAATTGAATACGATTTTTACTCCACCAAATAAATTTGGGCAAATAAGAGAGTTGTTCGAAGAATATCGATTTTCGATTTTGTATTAATCAGAGATCAACGGTCAAAAATTAGCAATAACACACGAATTCCGAAGATTCATTGAAAAATTCGAGTCGCTAAAATACCACCATATTTTTATTTACGCGTTTTGAATTAGCTGCATCTAATTTTAATGGATTCATTAATAATAGTTTTTCGATCATAAGCGCGTTATAAATCACACTAAGAAATTGAATATATTAATCTAAACATTTAGCAATTTCTTTTAGTTCGCAACTGCATTAACTGCGATCTAAAAAAAAACTTGAAACGTTGAAAAATGTCAAAATTGAATAAGGTGTCGTCATACTGAAATGCTTTTTATGCATTTTCTGTTGTGTATTTTTTTTAACTTATTTAACTTTTATTTAACTGAAAGTTCTAAATAATTTGTTTTGCGGTTTTTCGGTATATAAAATATAAAATTAAAACTCATTTTAGATATTGACTTCCGGCTAGGATATCAGGCGATATATCAGTAACTACTACTATTTTTCGTTAAAATGATGCTATTTTTGAAACATATGGAATAAAATTATCTTATATCCGAGTTTTTAGTGAATTTTGAAACAATTTTTTTCGTTATGCTTGAATTTTTCAAGGGGGTACTAAATTTTTAAGCATTTATAAATATGTCAATAAATCAATTAATTAAGTACTTGTATCAATATCTGAATAATAAACTTTAGAAACTGGAAGGAAATTATTTACTTTTTAGACCATTATTTTAAACTTTTTCCAACGAAGAAAAACGATTCCGGTAAATGTTACGCATATAAGAAAAGAGTATGAAATTGAGCTACTTACACTTTTTTAAATCGATTGAAATTTTTACTTCTATTTATTTTGAACGTTCCTATTTTAAAACTTCGATACTCCAAATTTAAAGTAAATAGGTGGTGGAAGAGTTGAGTTAATTTAATTTAGCAACAAATAAGATATGTCCAATACATTCACTTGCGCTTTCACCAATTAAAAATTCCTTTTATATAATCTAAGATACAGTTTATAAATAAATGGTCAACGGAAATAGCATGTTAAATTAATCCAGAATATTATAATTCGATAAATTTCTTAAACATGTAACATCTTAATAGTAGAGGACTTGTGATATAATTTCCAGTTCCTTAATATAAAATCAATGGGGACTCGTTTTTGTCAAGCTCGACGCAGGTGGCAGCATCATTGGTGGTCTCCGTGCCGCGCAATTTTTTAAAAACCATCATACCAAGCGTATTTATAATACAATATTAATTAAATAAATACGTACTTAATTATTTGTCGTTAATACTAAACAACAAAAATGAACTCAACTAACGTGTGTACCTAATAACTTTTTTGTTTTAATAATTAACTTGTTTTCAAAATGGTTAAACATAACCTCGATAGCTTTTATATTACACATGCAATCATCAATCTAAAACATGAGTTAACAAATACCGTACGTATAAAGTGATTCTCTATTATTGGTAACATTTATGAAAAAAAATAAATAAATATTTAATTTTAGATTCAAAACATTAATTTTTTTATTTTTATTCATAAATTATTCAAACAAGAATTGTTTATAAATGTTTTATTAATATTTTCGATTTGAACACTAAAAAGTACTAGCTATTCTGCTGGTCCAAGTTGGCCATTAGTCGGAAAATTTTATCTTAATTATATAATATTACCATAAATACATTTTACATATTCTGAAAATTTATAATGATAATTTTTAACTGTTCAATTACTCTTACATAGCTGTTATTTTCACTTGTCTTTTGAAATATGAAAATATTATTTAAATATAGTATTTGCTAATGAAGGTTGTAAAGTGGTTAAATACTTTCAGTTCTCAAATTCGATCTTTTAAAGGAATTGTATTTGTATAATTTCTACGAAATAATATATTATAATAATATAATTATACGAATCGGGAGAAACCAAACTTGCCAAATTTCGTTATTATTTGAAACCTATGGTCACCTAAGTTTTCTTTGAAACCTAAGTTTTCTAAAGAAATTTTTATTGAAATAACCAACATAGATTATGGAAAAATATCATAGAGAAGCACCCATCCAAGTACTTACTATGTCTGATGTTGCTGAACTTTGATGATCGGTCAATCTCCGTCATAACGTTATGTTAGCCTTAGGTCCATTTTTGAAAAAAATAAATCAATGTTGCAGCCAGTAGTTGTCATTTTCTTTCAACTATGTTACAAACCTACAAAAATGACTCAGGTATTGACTACACGATGGCTTTATCTCTTTCTAAACAACCATCAATTTCATGAGGGTTATCACCAAAAATCCCGTGTAATTTATGAAAGAATTAAATCAGATTACAAATTAATAAAACATACATTTTGCATCATTTTTTTCCACAATTGTATACGATTGCTGTAACATAGAATACTTACTTACACTGTTGTATAGTATATAGTTTATAATCCACTTTTATTAGATTACAGGATAAACAATTGAATTTTAAAAGCATTTTTGAATCCATAGATAATTCTAACAAGGGAAGATAACGGCTAACAGAGTTATTTGCTTAGATACTCTAGAATAGTTCTAGTATCAATTATTGAACTGTTTTTATGATAAACAATTATGAAATACTATAAATATGTATAATAGTAATGTGTAATGCTATCACCTGTATATGTGATTATTAGCTAAATTTGAGCTGAAATTGTGGCGAATCTAAATAGCTTATAAAAAAAATGTTTCAAATAAAAGTTATTTGTTTTGATCATTGGATTTTTATTGGTTCGAAAGTTAGATCCAATGGACCGATTTTGCTCATTCACGAACTCGATCTTACTTTTCGTGTCTAAAGTACGTCACTAAAATTTCAACATGCTATCCCTTTTTGTTTTTGAGTCCTCTTAGTCGTAGAAGACGGACATGTGGATGACTAATTAAATGATTCTATACCATAATTTTGTTTGTGCGTTCAATATTTTCTAGCGTTAAAAAGTTTAAATTAAAATTAATATACTTAATTGTGTATATGTCGAGTATAAAAATTGTTTAGCAAGGAGGAGACAATGTTAATCATGAAAAATTAGAATATTGTTTTCTACAGAATTTTGACAAATTATAAAATAAATTTATATTATGAGAAATGAAATTAATTTTTTAATCAAATAATTACTCTGACCTACATTTGATCGTCGTTATATTGTTTTCTCGTAAATAATTTTTCAATCTTAGAGTAAATAAATGAATTTAATCTTCACAGAGTTATCATAACCAAAATCAAAGTAGATAACATAACGCTTGCAAAGAGAAAGGGTTCATGGCAAAGGGTTCACTTAGTTTGATGGAAGCTGAATAATAAATAGGAGATGTAATATACATTTATACTAACAATGATAGGATTGACTTAAGTAATCTATATATTATTACGTGAAGCACCTCTTTTAACGAAAATTGGGCGAACGGAGGAATATGAAATTTGGCACACTTATAGTTTATAAAGAGTACGGTTGGAAAATGCTAATTTTTTAAAACTATGCATAAGAAATACTTTTAATCAATAAAAAAACACATTACACCCACTATGACACACACATATATAAGAGGTGTGGCTCGGCTCATATTACACAACCTATCATACACACGCATATATTCTCTTTTGTTTATTATACTGTTTTGCTTAAAGATAGTACGATTCACTTTTAAGTGATTATGGTTGAATTTCGATGTTCATATTTAACATTGACAAAAATATATTGCAGAATAATTATTTACCAGATTTTTATGAAATCAATATAATTAGCATTTATTATTATTTTTTTTGAGCCCAAATAAGCAAAATACACAAATTGATTGATAGGTATTATAGTTTCATATTTAAAAAATTTATAAATTTGCAATTAATATAAAATGAAATTTCCTGTATGTGATATAACCATGAATATAATAACAATAATAATACACATGAAACTATCTTCATGTCAATTGATTTAATAATAATGATTATAACTATAACTGACTGACGACAAAACTAAATCATGATGCGAGTTTGAATTGTTAAAAAGTTCTTTTTTATTATTAAAAAGTCTATACAATAGGAAAATATGATGATATGAGACTGACTGAAGAGTAGAGCATGTAATACTGTTTAATAGATTAAATGAATGGTTTATTTATTATGTTTTATAATACAATTGTAGGTATCATATATAATAACGTATAGGGTGGAACTTCATTATTTATTATTTATTGTGTATTGTTTTATATGGAGAATTTTTAATTTGTTTTTTCAATTATGTAAATTTTTATGTACAATTACAATAATAATTTATACAATTTGTGTAAAAACTTTTGATGTTCTGTTCTTATATTAACACAGAAATTTATGATTTGTTCAATTCAGAAATTCCATCTTCAATAGTTAAATAATGCGCCAGTTTCTTACGAAAACTACTGTCATATATCATTAACAACAACCAACTAAGTCTTCCCAATGCACTCAAAAAGGCAATAGTTCTGCCCAAAATAAAAACTGGGTGACAATCTTGACTTAATATTTTAAAATGTTTTCTATGGAAGACTGTCTTCATTTTTTTGAAAAATTTGATGTAATATAACATGACTATCATTCATGTCCTTGTAAAACGTAAATCAGTAGATCGTGCAATTTTCAAAGCCTTTTCCGAACTATTTCATGCACTAAACAATAAAGAAATTGTTGCCTTCTCGATTTGGACTTAAGCAAGGCTATTATAACTCTCGACATCGATACACCATTGTACAAATATTCACTTAAGGGAATAAGTGGCGAAGAATTAAACTTAGTTATTTTGTTATGCTAATATTATTGATATCATATATGGAAACTATCCATGACATTATACTTTCAAAACACAGGAAATATTATTTATAAGACAATCAAAGAAACACGTAAACAACGTGTTACGTAAACATGTTAAACTTTCGTCTGGGAACTATCAGGGTGTGCTCCGTACTGCATCATAATGTTTTTTTTTTTTTTAATTTGACATATCTTATTAATTATAATGAAAAATAAATTAATAATAGTTTTGTTATAAAACTTATAGATCGTTCAAGTTATTACAAAAATATATAATTTTTTTTTTTCAAAATAAGAAAATACAAAAAATTTGTGTACGAACAATAGTCAATTCAAAGCAGAGTGGACATGCTAAACTAATCTTTAAAGATAATAAAATGATAATTATCGAAATATATTGGAACGTGCACCATTCGTCAAAACAGACTTGAAACTTTTCAAAAATTATCAAATCAAGCATACAGATAGTACCAGGAACAATCAATATGGTTGTTATACAGATATTATGCTAGTGATGTTTTAAATACTTACAGAATTAACACAAAACACCACCACAAATTTAAAATTAAAACGCCATGTTTGAAAAAGTTCTTATTATAACGTAATCAGTACTCTGCCAATGAACCAATATTAATTTTTGATGTTGGCGCAGGGAAATTTCACAATTATAATTTTAAGATAATAAATTGTATGGAATGGGAAAATTTATTGATAGTAAACATAATTTGTTTAGTCCAATATCCCATTGAGCAATCATCAGTTGTACAGATTGTACGAAAAAACTTTAACCAAATACAATAAATATAGATAAATCAATAGTTCAATACATAGGGAATCCTTCTTTCTTTAAATAAGGTTTCGAATTTCTCTCTAGAACGCATATATTTTTTACTATTCATCATTCTTAAATAATTCTAAAATGGTATCATATGTCTCGAATAGCATTTTACATCTCAGGTAAATTTTAATGCGATTTTTATAAAACTTGATCGAAATAAAATTCGCTTTTCCAAACTAGTGTAGAGGTTAACCAATGGCTCACTGCTCAATGCGGTCTCAATTGAATTATACTCATATCGGTCAGACACTAGAATGGAAAATGAATAAAATTTAATGCACTGGCCTTGATTTTGGACGTTAGAATGTTTTATTTTTATAATGTGCAAATTTAATTTGTTGTTTAATGTGGAGTGGAAAATTTTTTTATGATCAAAATTGTGTGCCGATCGTAGCATTATTTCAAATTGAAATTTAATGTTTTCATATTTATTTTTGTTTACATAAATATTTACTACAAAAATTTGGGTCCAGTAAAAATACATATTTTTTGAAATAATTTTTAAAACAAGAAAAACTTGAATACGTATTGAAATTTAAATTAGTTATAACCTTGAATATGCAGCTTATCAATTTTAAAACAACTATGTTTTATGTATTTGTGATTAATTAGTCAAAAGAATTATTTTATTCGCATAAGGTTTCTGTATTTCAAAATACAACCACGTATTTGAAAATGATTGGAATTAAAATTTTATTGTATTGTGAGTTTTATTATCATAAACAATTTTTTTATTCTAAATAAGTGACAGAATAAGTTAATAAATATTCTTGCAAAATATAATTCCATTGAGTAATACGTTCTGATTGTAAATTTAGATCATTAGCTTTCGAAAATTGTATTGTTTTAAATAAATATTTATTGTGTTTACAAATATAATTGAAAAAAAAAATTTTTTGAAAAATTGATGGATTAATATTATATAAACATTAAAAATTATTTATATTAGATTTAGATTTATTTAGAAGATCGTTAGAATTTTATGAAAAAAAAAACATTTATTTGCGATTAGTCGTTAAATCATAAAAATTAGTTTTGCGGATTACCGTTGCCACTTGTTGTTTTTAGTGATAACTGTAGTGTTCTATTCTGATCAGAGCAAACTATAGTTTCCATTTAAATAACCCGATCGTACAAAGGAAACCAATTTTAGAATATATAGTCAACTTTTTATAAATTTAAAATTTTAATTGAAAACGGAATTCCCATCGGGAATATTTATAGTTACTAAAGTTGTTTCTGATATTGGATAGACATTTTGTACTTTTATGAATCTATCTAGCTTAAAACCACAGATTGGCGATTTTGACCAAATCGAATGACATAAAAATGATCATGGTAAATATTAGATGGCAAAAGAGATTCTCACATTCAATGCATTCTATATATTTGTATTTATTTCTAAGTAATTCTAATATTAATTGAAAGTTTGACCGCAGCCTGAGTGGAATTTAAGAAACATACTGTTTGTTTTTAATATTTGTAAAAATTACTCATCAACATTTTCAAGATCAGAAAACAAAGATGCAGATAATTAGTTTTTAACCAACTCATTTCGAATTTTACAAAAACATTTTGACGCCTTTTTAAGCTATGCTATGTGATTACTGACATTTCAATCTAAGGATTAAGCAAATGTTTGGAAGTTTACATAGAATATAGCAGAATGTAAATTCGAATTTTGATTAAAGCTGCTAGTGAAATCCGATATTGTCAACATTAATTTTACTGTCTTCGTTCGTTTTATAATTGAAGTTTCAAAGTAAAACCGCCTTTTTAATTAAAATTAATAAATTGTTATACCGAAGATTAATTTTAGTACCCTTTAATTGATAGGACGGGTGAGAATATTTCAGACAATACAAATGCCTTTTTATATAAATTTGCATTTTATTTTTTGTTTTAATGCGATTATCTAAAAAGGAAAAAGGAAATACAGCCATAAGAGGTACAACATTTGTCCACAATACTAAATACTTATTTACTAATATGATATTAATAACATCTGGTTTTGAATAATAATTATATTATAGACCAATCAATTTACAATATTTTTTGGCGACAAATTAAATTCATTAATGCAGCAAAAACATATTCAGATAATTAGTTATTTATATAATAAGCCTATTTTAAAAAGCTTAAAAAAATTAATTCGATGGCAACACCTCGATGAGTACAAGTGTTTTAAATTATCAATTAACATCATTTTAAAATGTACGTATTAAGAAATTTAATTAAAATATTTAAACCATTAACTTAGAACTCTTCAAGAGTAGTAGAGTATTTCAGGGTAAAAATCAGGCTACCTCGAACTGAGGAATTTAGGTTTATGGAAAGTGTCTTTTTCAATAAACAATCAAATTTCTCAGAAATTATATATGTTTTGGTCATTTATTGAGCTTATTTAGTACCGTATTTTCTGAAATTATTTTAACTTTCAATCAATGATTGCAAATAATTGCAAACTAAAACTCGCTTCTAGAGATGAAAACCATACAATTTGATTTACAGTTTCGTTTCTGGGAAGCACACAGTAAAATTGTAAGTATATATTATATAAAAGTGCATGTGAAAAATCTAGGTAATTCATTCTCTCTCTATATTACAAATAAATATCTCCGTAAATTTCAATATTCTTTAAATTCCAACGAATGACAATAAAAAAGGTATTTATCAAATTTTTGTGGAAACATTTGGAAATCAAAATCATTCAGTTTAGGTATGTATACAAAGTTTAGCTTTATCAGGCTAATGAAAATGAATAAAACCTCCTAAAGAAACGAGGTGTCTTATTAAAATTCCTTATTAGTAGCTTTTGATTAAGACACAGGACAAAATAGATCGAATAAAGAGAATTGACTTATATTTTTTCAGATTCTAGTTAGAAGCTCCCAAGGATATTCGATGATATAATTATTTCAAACTGTTTGAAAATAGCAAATTGAAATCTAAATTCAGATTTGTCGTTTTTAACAACGTATTCGTGTCATGAAAAATTATTTATTTAATCGATGCTATTCAAAACACTTTGTTTTCCAGAAATGTTTTTTCTGAAACGAAACAAAAATTATACCTGTAGGTTTATACAAAAATATTTTTAATTTTAAAAATCCGGTAGCGAAATCATTCAAAATTTATCATCTCTTTTATTGTAATTGATTCCAGATTTATTGCATTGTTTCTCAGATTTAAAATTTAACTATTGCGTTTCTTAGATTTGAATAAATTATTTTAAACTTGTTAGAATATATAATTTTGTTTGTAATAAGAAAAATTGCGTTCTAATAATCTTTTATGAAAAATTTCAGATTACACCTCATTTAAAAAAATTTTCAATGGTCTTTGTAATTTTGAACACAATTTTCTAATGCATTATAAAAGTAATTTTCTCCTTGACTTCATTCATCAATTTTTCTTTCAAAATAAAATAAAATTTCGGTACACAATTAACGAAAAGAAAGTGTTTTGGACTTAAATGACTAATCTATAATAATTATTTTACAAAAAATCTATTTAAAAAAACAGTAAAATATCTTTAATACATACACATATGGAGTCAACGTGTTTCTTGTATGTATTAATTATTTACCTGACAACAACAGATGATTCATTTAAAGGTCACATACTCACATCAACACTCCGAACAGACGCATTCCATGTGGTGTAGGAGTAGTAGGGATCGGAGAAAAGAAAAAGAGGGACAACCTGTATATTATTTTAAAATAATATACACAATGCAGCATGTTATATTATTGTAAAGTTTAATGGTGGTATACAATTGTATACTAGCAGTGTATTATGTTTGTAATGTTTCGTTAATGTCCGATCTGTCTCGGAATCATTCGTATGAACGCTAAGAGCCCCCAAGCCACTTAACTAACTTATTATATTGGTTAGGTTAGTTTATTAAATACATGCTAAAGTTGTGGTGTTTTATTATTCGTTTTTAATTGTGTAAGTCGAGTTTTTTTTTTTTCTGTAAAATTGTTTCATTTGTGTATATTATACTAAGGTACAATAACAACAAGCAAAGTAAAACAGCGTTACTTAAGTCATAACAAAAAAATCGCGCCGATTTTAAATAAGTGTAGTGCTTATAAAAAAAAAAGTAAATAAGTGAATATTTTTTTATGAAAAGTGAAAAGTTTTTTTTTGTGATATTTCTCATATTTTTTAAAGTGCAAAATTTATAACAGTGAGAAAATATTTATTGTGCTATATTTTTCCTCTGGTGTGAATGTGTAAATTGTTGTGTGTTAAGTTTCACAAAGGATTTATTTAAACAAATTTTTGTTTCAAAAAATAATTTTTTTAATTTGAGGTTTGTATTAAAAAAATAACTTTTTATTAAACTACCTGAGCTTCTTCTGCTTGTGTGTGTGAGTATACCTATGTGAGAGTTTTAGTTAACAGGTAGGATGATTTTTTGTCCAGTGTTCATGCGCATATATTATGGACGCAGGAAGGTTACGCGCAATTATTTGTTAATGGAAGATAATGGTTTTTTTTTTCTAAATACGTGATTTGGAATTTAATTAGATTTTTTAATGATTACTCACATTCATTGTTTCATTCATTAAATGCTTTTTGAATTTTATAAATTCGCTGTTTATTTAAAAAATTTATTCCACTTGTGTCAAATTGATTGAGTATTAGACATATTCAGCTTCCGTGTTTTTATTGGCAATTTTTGTGTTAATTCGTGTAATAACGCTAATATAATTTTTATGATTTTAAATATCACCTAGGTGTATTTATATAATTTTTAACAATATGTATCCGCTTTTGTTGTTGAATAATACGCCTACCAAAAGATAAATAAATGTAAACAATGTTATTAAATACAATTTTCATTTATTTAAAATGAAAAATATACAAATAATCTTTACTACATTGAAAATAAAAGTGTAGATAAATATTTCTTTTATTTTTAAATAAATTAAAACTGTATGTTTTTTTAACAACGGGTAAAAAATTGTTAAAAAAATTAAATTTTTTACTTAAATAAAACTATAAATTAAACCTTAATGCTCGGCATTTATCTGTCATCTTATCTATGCTTTTGTTTTCAAGAGCATTTTTGGATCGATGAAACTTTTTGTAATAAAAAGTATTAACAATTTCATTATAAGTGTAAAATATTTGTAGTTCTGGCAAGCAAATTTAAATTATTGAATTACTCAAATGTTTTGATATTAATAAAAGTCAAATTAGATATAAAGGTAAAATATTGTATCATTTTGCAATCGCCAGCTCGAATAAATTCAAAATTTTAAATTATAAATTTCGTCAAGATTTGTAAATTATCTGAAATGAATGTCAGCATTAAATGTGCATGCGGAGCTCAATGTGTCCACTATTGGCATTTAAATTTGTACATTACGTATTTGGTATTCACTGCTTGGTTAATTATCAACCATTTTTGAAGGAATCAAAAATTCATTAAAGTGCACACCAAAAATTTGTGCCTCATTTCTTCCAACCAAAAGCATATCACAAAATTTTCTTATACAGTTAATATTGCTGATAATCTATCTGCGCGTATGTTGAGCTTAATTCACAGTTTTTCAGTAAAAATGCGCGACTAGTTCAATAAAATAAATAATAGGAAAAAAAATGTCGTTTTATAAAATAAAATATTATTTTTTCAATGTCACTTATTAATTTAATAACCGGAAAAAATTTTAAAACTATACACTGTTTCTATACAAAAATTAGCGTTGTGATGCCATTTAAATATTTCTTTTAACCCATAGCATACCTTGAATTAAATGTTAACAATTTTTTTTAGAAATCAATTTTTGTTTTTTCGATATAAAAGTGTCTCATATATACTGACGTAAAAAATTTATTTCCATTTCTCACGTTAAATATTTCAATTTAATACTAAAAATTTCGTTGTGTTAATTAGAAATTCCTAGTAATATAAAAACCTGTTTACTAGGGATGGTTTTTAATAGAATTTTTATTTACCCTAAAGGTATATTACCTTCCAACTTACATTTAAAAAAACATTATAAATGTTGATATTGTTCTTTCTAGTTTTATTGTGTTCAAAAAGTGTTTTCTTTTATAATCTTGGACCAGAATGATTAAAAATGGGCATTTTTTCTATAGAAAACTGTAAAAAGTATAGAAGATGCTGTATGGGCATTCTCAAAATGCTTACTTGGATATCCATGGATCAAATAAATTGCATTTACACCGTTATTAGCCTTTTACTCAAATCAGATAATGAGTTCAAAAAATTTAATGTACAGTTAATATTTGATTGGCCCCTTTACAGTAGTTAAAATAGTTATTTTATAATTTTTGTGACCAGAAAACGAAAACATGTATTTTGTTTTAAAAATCTGCACATTATTATAACAAAAATTTTGTGAATTTTTTTAAATTGGTGAATTGTTTTTCGGAAAGTACATAAGTATATCTAAAATTATATTGCTTTAAAGGAAATGAGTTTGGTTAAAGTTATCACATTATGTAAAACTTAATACGGTATTATAGTTAATACAAACTAAAATTTCTTAATATAAATATTTTAAAGTATTTAATAATTCAGTAAATAGTATTAATTCTTTTAATTCAGTAAGTATTTCATCTCTTATTTCGACCAATAATAATATAATGTGTTCTGGAATTACGTTCACGTTTGTGTTTAAAATATTTAACGTCAGAAATCAATTATAATTTGTAATTAGTCATCGTAATTCCTATTATTAAATAATTATTTATTATAATAATTTTTAATTATTTATGGTTAGTTAAAAATTTTATTCTTTAATTGAATATTAATACATAATTTAAATAATTAATAGGTTAATTTATTGAATAAGTCAATTTATCAAATAAAAAATTTTATATTGTTAAATTTCGAAAAATCATTTATGATATTTGATGCTAGAATTTACAAACACGGTTTTGGATTCATTAATGATACAAACTAAAAACTTTAATAACAACCAAATAAACAAATTTCGAAATAATTGTTGCACGATTCCTTTAACATATATATTTTTACCACGTGAAAACATCGTAATTATCCTATCAACAGCAGAATAATACCAGTGAATCCTACTAATTCGCAAAAACTTTAAAACTCCAAAATGGCTACTACACATATGTTATTATTACTATTGAAATTGAAATCGTATGATTCATAAATTAATGTTCAATAATATTTTTGTAATGATGATATAATCACTTCAAACAAGTTCGTGATTAAATAATTATTATAAACGTACACTAAACACGCATAACCTAAACAAAACGTTCTCTTTTTAACACGCTTTTATTAGCTTCACTCGTATGTTTGTTTGTCTGTAGGTAACTCTCTGAAGTTGGCTGCAGAACGCATCTGAACGGATCCTTTGCATGAGAGTAATAAAGATAGAGCTAGTGCGCGAACTACGCATGCATGCGTGTTTTTTTAGTTTTTTTAAACTATTATAATTATAAATTAATGATTATGTTAATTAAAACGTAATTTAAAATAATTGATTTTTTTTGAAAAATAATCATAAAAACAATTTTTATACATTAATTGTTTATCCATCGGTTAAGTAATTTTTATGGAATAAAATTAGCTTGCAAGCAATGGGTATCCTTTATTTAATGATCATGAAGACACAATATTAAAAGTTTATAAAACTAATGTAAAAAAAATTTAATTGTAAATTTTAAACACTATTTGATTTGACATGATAATGCTAATTTATACTAATATTATAAAAAGGAAACATTTGTATTTTTGAATGTTACGAATTAACTTAAAAATTACTGGACTGATATGAAAAATTCTTTCATCGTTGGGAAGCATCTCTATCTCCGGTTGACATTGACTTTTATCCCTGTATTCCCATGGAAATGTGAACTACGCGGGAAAAAACCGTGTTACGTTCCTTAGTATGCTATATCATCAGCACTCTATTTTTACGTGTTGGTACGTTTTTTATGACAACTCATTCTACAAGTAAATTTTATTCATGTTAAATTTACGTATTCTGGATATTTATAGTCGTAAAATTTCTATTTTCTTTTAACTATTTTTTCTGTATAAGTTTTTATTACTAAAGCCCTTGAAATTTTATTCCAAAATCAATTTGTCAATTCATCATGTAATTTTTAATTTTTCTGAAACTGTTCGAACTTATCGAACCAATTTGTAATTACAAAATGCATTAAAATTCCAAAGCCTATTCAAAAACAATTTTTCAATTTAATGCTAAATTTATAATTAAAACCTTTCTGCAAAGATAACAAAACTATTAAAATAGTGACAGAATTGATATTCATTTTCAATTTTCGTTTTTGTTGTAAGGTATTTTTAAACGACATAGGACTTAAAGTAGCTTTGAACGAAGTTCTACAAGGAGGTGTTGTTTATTGACAAACAGTTGTAGAAGCATTCACGGCCTGGAAACTGCAATAAATGTTCAAAATTGTCGATATTTAATTTATACGTTTAGTAAACATCTTAGAACATTTTTAGTTCGTGTTTTTTTTTACTATAGAAAACAAAACTTGATGTATATGTAAATAAAAAAAATATATTTAAGTTTAAATGAACATTTTTGTGGGTTACAAAATTCATTTTTTGAAACATAAATCCCCTTTTGGACCCACAATAACATTTTACTACGAAATAATATAGCAAAATATTAATTTATATTATTTTGTAAAATTTAAGTTAAAAATAAATCTTTACTAACATATTACTTATGTAATCTCAATTTATTGCCTAACGAGAAACATAATTATCTACATATTACGAAACATGCGTAATCAATAATAAAATTTTGACAGTAAAGTTGATTTCATAACTATTTTTATAAAAACCTCTTTAATTTCTCTTAAAAGTGAACTTCCAAATTTAAATAAACACCTATAATTGAATAATAATTGCGCATTATGGTGTTAGTGTTAACAAACCTATTATTTTGTACAAATACTTTTTATTAAAAATATGGGTGCAGTCATTGCTGTGTTTTTTTCCTATGAATTGAAATAATCCATTGCAGATGTATGAATTTTAAAAAATGCACATTATTTAATTGTTAATTAGTCGCCATTTTTATGGAGACGAGTAATTAATTAAATTAAATTGAAAAAAATATTGCAATACAACAAAGTCATCAGAAAAAATGGCTTCTTTTACTGTCTAGTTGAATCCTATAATCCTTTTACTGTACAGAATGTCCTTTCTTTTATTAATTCGTAAATTGTTTTAAATGTATAAACTAATTTGTATATACGAAAACATTTTTTAAACAATTTGTTTCTATATGCGTACAACTTTTGTTTGTTCATAAAATGATTGAATAGTGACTACTTTACTGGAAAATTTGGAAAACCTCGAAATGTAACGGATTTCTTAAATTCTGGATAAGCTAGGGAAATAAAATGTTTTCAAAAGTAAAAATAATTTAAATAGTTAAATACTTCTATTAATAATTTCTCTTTTCGCAATTACTTTGTGATGAGATCATTTGTGCCGATTTCAAATGGATTAGATGTTAATTTTAAATAATTTATTCTCTGTAATATATTTTTTTGAAATCCATTATGTTTTTACGAAATGTTTTTTTAAATATTCATATTATCGAAAATAATAGTTTCCTTTTTTAAAAAATGGGAATAATGGATTTTTAAATTTCAGTAATGTGTGTATGTGTGAATGAGTATGACAAAAATATCCTAACAATCGCTTTGTTCCAAATTCTTAAAACTTGGTATTTTGTTTCCATATTATTTTTAGTTATACCGCGAAGTTGTTGGTAAAAATTTGGACTAACAGGTGACCAATTTTATTCTAGTGATTTAAAGTTTTTTTCGTTTTTCTATAAAATGGCTCCTTCAAATTTTCTTTAAACTTAGTATTTTCACAGATCATTTTAAGTTATATACCTTTAATTTGAAACATTTTCGGAGAAAATGAGAAAAATTCAACGAATCATTGATTGAACGAAGTGAGGGTCTACATGCTATAATAGACCGATTTTGTATTTTGTTTGTCTATATCTATATTTGTTACGTTGTAACATTGATCACACTCAAGAAATTCACTGTATAGTTTTCGGGATTTCATTTTTGCTTGCGGTAATATAAACTGTTTTTCCAAAAAAAAAAAAAAAAAAAAATTACCGGTTTCGAACACGGGACCGTATGGTTGTTAACCAAGCACTCTCACCGCTAGACTACTATACTTTGTATTTGACTTTTTATGTAATTTATGTAATGCATACGTCAGATATCTTCTAAATTATGTGTACGTATTACTTATATAATTTTTATTTACATTGGAGTGAGGCCTACAGTTCACAGAACTATTACAGAACTTTTTAGCTTCACTAATAATAGTGTAAATACTAGGTATATAATAATAGTAAAAGAAACCATTTTTTTTTTTGACTGAATAAACATCGAATATTCTGTTTAGTACAATGTTCATACTCTATTTTTTTTATCAGCCTATACATTAGCATTTCATCTATAGATGGAATTGATAAAAAGAAAAAAAAATTATTTATGATTTATTATCTAGAATGTCAAAATTAACATAGTAAAGAGAGTTTATTACAAATCGATCAACAAATTGGGCTTCAGTTATAACGCTGACACAATTTTATTTCTGAACATGCATCTTTTCTCATTTCAACAAAAATAATTGATTGTAGTATCTTACTTCACGTTGATACACAAATCTAAGAATTTTACGAATATTAAAGCATGTCTTTCGACTGGAATTAAAATAAAAACTTGTAAAATATGATACACACTGGCAATTTTGCATAAAAATTGAAAAAGTCAACTTTGACTATCTACTTGAAAACCTTGTAAAAATTTTAAGTTAATTAAATAAATAATAAATTATTTCATAAGAAAAACAATCACAAATTATAAGAGATTTATCTTAAATTAACCTCAAATTACTGGTACTGTAACAAATGTGTTTCATAATAATTTAAATGTTTATACAGATCATAAACCTAGTAAAATAAATTTTAACTAAACAAATTTTTTGTTAAATAAATTACAAACAAGATTACAAATAAAGTAATTATTACTACTATTTCAATTTACAATCACCGTTTAGTGTTTTAATCCTAAAATTTATTTTTTGTATTTGTAATGGGCTAATAAATATATTGTACCTATATTAATTATAGAGGAATTATTAAAATTTTACCAAACTCTATTTTGAATTTAATTTTATTTAGCTATTCATAATTTCTTTGTCTTTTAATTCATAATTTGATTGTGGTATTAAAGTATTTCAGAGATGTTTACGATTGAACTCTTTGTAGATAATAACTGGTTTATCATGTTTCAGGCCATTATCAACAATTGGGAAATTTTACATCAATGTTATTGTTACTCTTCCAGACTTTCATACTTTGGATTTGTAGAAACATGAAAAACGCAGAAAGTGCTTTTCCAGCACTATAATTTTCATGTTCATCGTTTTATTCTGTTTCTTCATTATATCATTGAAGATATATATTCAGTGATGAATAGTGTAGATGCAACAATTGTCCCCTATCTTAGTTTTCACAAATCTAACTAGATGATCAAATTTTACCAGATGCTAGAGCTGCACAAAAAACATTTGAATAATTTTATCATTTCAATTTTCAAAAGCCATAATTCCCAATCTTTAGACCGAGTTTATATACACACTATACATGTTATCAGAAAACCAAGTATACCAAGTTTAGCATATACCATTATAAAATATTCTTCATAAGAAATATACTGAAAAATACACAGGTACAGAACTATCACAACTTACATCGATCACTATAAAGATAAAATTTCTTGTACCACAGACACAAAGCTTTGAGATTCCTATATGGATGTATCTCATGTACCTGGCTACAAAGTACTGTCACACAGCCTTTGGTCCATAGAAGAATAATTTGGCGTCCAATGTGCTATGTGCAATTACACAAAAAAGTATTGGAAGTTTTGACAAAATTATATTGTCAATCACAATCAAAGATTGTTCAATATGAATCAAAAATTAAAATAGTTTCTTTTTTTTTTTCTTTTTTTTAAATATCATAAAATTTTGATAAGTACAAATTCAGCTTGTTATTACGATGTCGTATATTATATTATGATATTTACTCGTACTAATGAAATAATTATGAAAATATATTGTACATATATAAATAAACTTAATATTAATTGGTTCTTACTAAATAATTATTACAATTTATATAACAATAATTACGGTAAGATTCATTATAAAATTTCAAAATGACCCCTGTGACCTAAAAAACTAATTGAATTCATATGCAATGAAATTGATATTATTACCTACATGAGTCATTTTTTTATGTATATGAATTGGTGCCGAGCCTAGTCTAAACAAAATTAGATGTACCACAATGAAGATCTTCAAGTAGATCTTCAGGCAAAAATACATTTACACAAGTGGTTTGTTTGGGAGTGACCCGCGGGGTCCATACGTATTTCGAAAATAATAATAATAATTAATTTTATTTAGTTTTTTAGAATCAGTACAAAAAAACCGATTTTGCAAAAAGTTTCATCGGTTCTCAGTTACATTATCAGGGATACACAGTTTGACTTTAAAATAATATTTTTCACTTATTTCTTCCATCGGTGATCCGTACTGCCCCCTCTTAGATTCTTAGCTGTACATAATTATGAGTCGAATGAAATTAAGCTCAGTTCAATCGCATTTTTTTCATTCCCAAAATAACACACAGCTTTGATACAAAAACACAGATATCTACTTAAAAACGTTTAATTCTAGAAACCATGAAATGGCACAAAATTTGGAATTCATTATATCATTCCTAAAATGAGATCAAATGAATGCGAATTGAAATAGGAACAAACGACAATCTGTACATAGGCGAACATAATGCTATTTCTGTCCCAAAAATGATGTAAAGTTATTTGAGAAATTGTTGTATTATGCAAATCTAAGTATTCATAAATTAATTGATTAATAAATTATATAACTGAAAAACAGATTTATAATTTTTACATGCGCGGTAATGAAAATTTAATTAATATTATGCATTTTAAAAATGATTGTCAATGTGAAATAATTATACCCTCTATTCATACAGTGAAATACATCAATTTTGTGTCATCAAAATTTCATTTTGAATGTTCAAGGGCATTTAATATCATATTGCACACTTGACAAAGTAACTGGTGAACAATTCCACGTATATAATTATTACCGACAGTTAGTTAATTTCAGTGATGTTATTAAAAAAATTTTTTAATGATAATTTTCAACATAAATTTTAATTTTTTATGTGTAAAGAAAGGTATGAAAAATATTATAACATTAATTAATGTTTGTATATACCTTCAAAAAAAAAAAAAAAAGAAGATAGTCAACTGAAATGTATATGACGCTATAAGTGGTTCAGTTGTAATGTTTTGATATAAAAGCGTTGAGGCCCATTTACATATATTAGCCACATGACAGTTCAGTCTGTCTATTCGGTCACCTATATAACCGGTTTTATCTACACATGTCCGTCACGTGTCAGTTCAGATTCTTGCTATCCTTGTTCGTTCAATGGTTTGGGTATTTGCATACTAACACAGAATAAAAAATGCCGTCAATCAAGTTCTTGAAATATTGTTGGCTGACAAGTATAAATACTAGGGACTGTGACGAACAAGTGTAGAAACGAAAGAAAAGAAAGATCTTTTTTTACCTGTTATATCCGCAGATACGGGATATGGATATCCTTAGTAGACACCCTGCATTAGGCTGCAATGCAACTCACATGATCGACTCAAGCAACTATTTGCATGAGATTGATGTTTTATATTGTGGTACAATCGATGCGACTATAACCTAGTCGCTGAATCAACGTTAATTTTTATAAAAATAAAGAAAATAATGGCATATACATACATACAAAATCAATGCAACTGGTCGACGTGTCCAGTCGTATGGTTGAATCAGTTGAATTGTGTAAATGCTTCTGTGAAATCTTTATGGGTCTGGTTAATGCAACTGGTTACTTGAGTCGGTCGTGTCCGTTGCATTGCATCAGTGTGTAGATTAGATTTCCCTAATCGTTATTTTTATGTTAACGACCGCAAACAACGCTCATTTTTTCAGTTGTTTTTTTCACCAGTTTAATAATCTCAAATGTTTTTGTCGAACCTTTTTTACAGGACCTCAATAAGTCACTATAATAATTTTTGAAGAGCGTAGCTAACAAACTCAGAGTGTTGCCAATAGTAATAACGTTGTAAAATTTAACGGAAAATGCATTCTCCTTCACCACAGAGTTGATAAAAGCATCAACTATGCCACATAAATAATTCTTTAGTGACGTTTATAGTCATTCAATCAATTTTTAATGCTTTTTAAGAATGGTAAATAGTTTATATCCAACGGATCTTTTATCTATATAAAAAATCATCAAGGGGTCCAAATTATATACAAAATAATCTTCTATCTAACTGTGTATTTTGTTTTTAACATCTTTAAAAAAATTGTTAATCATTTTTAACATACTTTAAGTAAACGCAAATTAATTAATAGAAATGTGATGAAAGTTAATGAATTTGGCTTTTATGATAAAAAAACATTGAAAAAAAAAAGAAACAGTAAATTGCGTTAATTAAACAAGTCTTTGACGTATGACATACTGGGTTCGAAAGAAGCAAGTATATTAAGTTTTAATATGTGTTTTTCTCATAATTCCTTTTTTAAACGTTGCATGCGTTATGAGGTAATCCTAGCTCTATGCTTGAATAATAATAAACTACTTATAATTTATATAAAAAAGTTCAGCTACTTTCAAGTGCCACAAATGTTTATCTAAAACTTTTTTACGATTGTAACTATTCTTTAAATTTTTTATAGTTTATCGTGGATTATGCTCAAATTGTGACGATTCCCTCACTATACAACACACACCTCAGTTTTGATGTACCATCTTTACAATTACCGAAATAAAATCATTTTTCAGATGATTTTAATGAGAGACTGTCGTACAAGAAAAGTATGCCCTAGTAATATCAGTCTCCTAGACTGAAACTAGATGCGATGTAATAATTTTTTAAAACTATTTTAATTTGAGATTTTATAAATAAACATTATAGATTTTATCATTTATTTTATAAAAATTAATAATCATTTATTACGTAAATATTATTAAACTAAATTTTGTGGTGATTGTAATTGGTAACTGGTGGTAATTAATGCAAGCATTAGCACAACAGGTGGTAATGATGACATATCTCAGTCAATATATCTACGTGTTCTAGTTATTTATAGAATATATTTTTAATATGCGACATAGAAAACCGATCGTATCTTATTTAAATTTAAAGCACCGAAAATATACTTTCTCCATTATTTTAATTCTGGAATCTACTAACGATAAAAGTAGGCTTTCGAGCAATTACGTAGTATGAAAAATCTTATATAGTAGTCAAATCAACAAGAATGTTTTATGATTGTATCCATAATATATTAAGTATAGAAAATATTTCAAAGGATAATAATAAATTTTGTTTTGAAGTATGCAGATACTTTAACTTAATGCGGCCTAATAAAATGTTCTTGTAGTATTTAGTGAGTGTATAGTTGTAGTTTTCTAAAGTGGGCTATTATGTAGTCTTTAATAAATATGATAATTATTTGGAACGAACAGAAAAAGACATTCAATGGTTTTCAATCATTGTATTTGAAGAATTTTCTTTTCCAAAAATATAAATTTTCACATATTTTTCCTATTCGTTTCTAATTCGGATTGTAGTATGTATAACATACTTAAATACAAGACATCGTGTTGTTGCAAAAATTTTAATTTTTTCAAAAAATAGTATGTTAGTGTTTAATTCCGCAACTAAATTAACAAAAACTATTCTTGTTGTTGCTTTATGGTCTCGGAATGGTCACTAAAGCTCACTACAGTTATTTCTATAGATAAAGACGTTTAAACAGATACTGTAATAAATATAAAATCAGTGTTTAAATATCTGACTTCTTAGTTTCTAACTATTCAGATTTTCCTGTTATTAAAACTAACTTTCAGAAACAATCATCAGAAGTTCGTGACCAATTTAAGAGGACTCTCCACCTAAAAAGAGACATGAAGAAAACTAAAAATGCAAGTATCGAAATGTAAAATCCCATAGAGCTTAAAAATAATAAAAAAAATGTCTATTTTTCGAGAAAGTTTTCTCCGAATTTTATTATGTGAAAAAAGTATAAATACAAAAGCTGTAGATCTTTTTATTACCTACAACTTTACCGTTTAACTTTTTCCATAGGACTTGTAGTTTTGCCGGAAATTCAGCTAAACGGAATTTACCCTAAAACACTCCCCCCCACCCCTACTTCCCGAAGTCAGATCGCCCGTAATTTATTTATCTTTTGATTTTTATCATATTATCTTCCGTTTCCAATTGGTTTCATTCTACTATAATTTTATTTGTTTTCAAAAATTATCTTGTCTGGTATATTTGATTTGATTGAACTAATATTTCGTAACTAATATAGAAACGAATGAAAACATTTTGATGCGTGGTGTCCATAGTATTACTGAAGATTACTCGACTTTTCATAGTCCTCATAGTTTTTAGCCTGACACTACAATTGAAAATATTTGATCGTTGATAAATATTCGTATAGTAGGAGGTAGGTATGCATTATTAGTAAACGTTTATTCTTACACACAACCTCACATACAAATTTATATATAAAAGATTATATGATTATATAATAGTTATTATATAAAGATTTTAATATTTTACGTGACTATATTCTACATACTTTTATATATATATTTGTGGGAAATGTGGTTTTTCTTCTATTTTTCCCATTTTTCTTAAATGCATCATGAAATTACTCTCTTCAGAGTGAGTGTACACTCAAGTTTCATTCATCTATTCATACAAACAGTTCCGTTCGAATTAATTCAAGTGTATATCGTGGACATTTTTATTTCTTCAATGCATTTTATAATGTTCAAATGATAAAATTGGTTCAACGAAAATTTCCTTTATCAAACTGTAACTGGTCGCATGGCCTTAATTTAAATTGAATATGAAAAATTTTATGAATAATTTTAAAATAATATGAATAGTCCAATAAATATATTTCCGAATGTGGCTAAAACGTTAAAAATTATTAACAGATTGTTGATTTCGATTATTGAATAAGGAGCTTATTTAATATTTTCTGCATATGTTATTCCTAAGAGTTTCTATCCGTGATCATATCAAATTATTTAGACTAGTAAATTATATTGCTAGCTAACGAGACCAATTTGTATAGATGGTTAGTAAAATTCCCAAGGAAAATTAAAATAATAATATAAATGAGGCCTTACCACCATTTCTTAAATATGTCAAATACATCCATAACAGGATCCACCCACGTAATTATTCTTAATCTGTATTTGTTTAAATACATCCGTTACATTTAATAAATGATCTAAGTGGAGGAAAGGATATTATGTGATGGGATTTAGAAGATAGTGCGTCTACATCCGTGTTTTCGAAAGTAGCTATGCTGACACGGCCTGGTACTGTGAGAGGGAAACTGCAGAAAACTTCCACAAACAAAGCTGATCAATTTGTTAACATTTATACCCCCAAATTCTAATTATTTAAACATTTTATGTTACTAAATGCTCGATCAAATTTTTTTAATTTGGCCCTAGTACTTTTCATTCAAACAAGGCCTAAATTAATATTTTTCCATATTTTTCTTTGTAAATGAACTTAAATTTTCGTGTATTCGATTCGATAGAATAACAAAAATAATTTAAACAAAATTAAAACTGATTTTTGTTTTGTATTTTACTTTTTCTTATTGCTTTATCTAAATTAAATGGCATATATATGCTCTGTTTCTTAAGTATCGATTCGTGTTGATGATAAATAAATTAATCGGCTATCACTCGGCACTATAGTTTTTATATTAAAAAAAAAAAAATTGTTTCTAAACATGAACAATACATTTACAAAATATTCTCAAGTGGCTTAATTTATTTACATTTTTTTTTTAAAAGTATATCTCATAGTATCGATTTGATTCCAAGGTAATCGTTTTTATGTTACAACGATGTATTATTCTATGTTCTTTCTAGTCATCTATTTTGCTATCAAATAATACGTAACTACTTATCTAGTGGAAACGTACGTAATGTAGCAATAACTAAAAAAAAAACTAACGAGTGCAAAGTATACATTTGTCGATGAATACGAGAAGATATTGACGATATTTGAAAAAAATATATACATTATTTCATCATATGGTTCTCTAGAGACATAATATTTATCTATTTTTGTTGCTTCGTGTAAGTTTTCTAGCATGCGATCAACTAGAAAAAAAATGAGTGAATATTTCTTTCATAATATGCTCATAATAGGAAAGATCCATTAAAAAAAATTTGCTATTTTACCCATCAAAGTGTGAAAGCTTGAAATCGAAAATTAAATTAAAATTAATTAAAAAACAAAGAAGTTATAAGCTCTTAAAGATTGTTTTCCATTTGTTTCTTACAAAAAAAGATTATGGGCAAAACGAAATTTTTGAATATTAATTGTAATTTATATAACATTTTTATTCACAACCAACTCAATTGTGCATACTAACATTGTTTATCTATTTTGAAGGAAAGTGCATATAAGTGTCATGGACATCGTTAGGACCTCTTCTCAAAGATTAATCCTTATGTACAATCATTATGGAAATGAACATATATAGCGTTATTTACGTCCATATTTTGGCTATTTCTTTAGAGTTTTTAAAAATAACTTCAAATTGATGTTTGTGAAGTGAGGATGCATCAATAAAATAATAATAAAATTTGTGCATTTTCTCTGTTAAAAGTTACATTAGTGTATTGCTGTATGCAAATTAATAAGCGATAAAATGAAATATCGTAGTTTTCAATACAAGAGTATTTGTTGAATTCTTTTATGATTCAGTGGATGTAAATTTTGTTCTAATCTTATTCCTCTATAAAAAATTCTCTAAAAAAGAACACCTGCCTGCTTGAAACTTTTTTCTGAAGTAATTAAAATTTTTCAGTGATTGTTGTGAAAGATTATCTCACTTAAACATGTTCAAATGGAGATGAAAAATGAAACATGAATATGAAATGCATGTTCAACATTAATTGTTTCATTGTCCAGAAAACAAAAATATTTTTTGCAGATTTTAAAATTATGTTAATGCTAAGGATGAAAAATTGTGTTCAAAATCTTGTTACTGTTGTTCTTGCAAATTGAAGCAGAATAACCAAGCTATTTTACGTATGTATTGGTTTAACAAACAAAAATTTTCAGAAAAGGTGTTTTACAACTAAAACAAAAAAACAAAAAAATTGTAAAATTTTTGTGCCCTGTGCCTTTTCTGAGGATTGCGCAATAACTGCTAATCATAAAATAATTTTGTTGAATAAATTCAATGATGAATGGTTTGGGGAATGTAAAATGTACCTATAATGTATTTTTTATACAACTTTATTATATATTTAAGTTTTACAAGAAAATCACATAGAAAAGCGATCGAGTTAGTTTGGTATACTATTAAAATAAATTCTTACAGAGTTGATCCCCAAGTAATCTCCGAAAATAAATTTATTTACAAAAAGCGTACAAAATTCATCATTATATTAAAAAGAATACTTTTTTCGGTCGTTCTCACAGTTTTTAATGTTACAATTGACTGATTAAAACTTTGTATAGGTTAGTGTATTAATTTCGTAATTCGAAATTAATTAAAATATCTACGATTATACTTACAGAATTGTTCTTTGAAATTTATAATAACCACAAGAATATATAGCTTTTGAAGTTGATGACTATAAAAGCAGCATTATAAAAGTAAAGTTCTTTAAATTTTATACAATTTATATACAATAAATAATCTTTTCTTCCGCACCTGCTAAAATAAGACCATTTTGTACAATTGTAGTTCGTAAGGGCCCCTTTTTTTTAAAAAATCTACCTGCTCTGTTTACCATTGCTTACATAATTTGATTTAACCGACATGACATGTGTAGTAAGTCAGTTGGATTGAAGATCTCACATATTTATGTTAAAAAACAGGTGACTTGTATTGAAACAATAAACATTCTCGCATATGTTTCCTTTTAGAGACAACACAGGTATAGATAGATAGTGGAAAGTTTTAACTTAGCCATTTAAAAATCTTATACATTATTGGATTTAGTTGTCTAATTCTTCTTGTATATCTAGTATTTACAAAAAGGCAAATTTTTTCAGTTTTTTGATTTTTTTTTTTGAAGTTAAGATAGTCTGGCAAAAATGTTAAATTTAACTCAGTTTAGAACAGTAAACCTATTAATGATGAAAATTAAAATTAATTGAATTTTTAATTTTGAGAATTCTTGTACGGATTTTTTTTTTTTAATATTCAACTAACCAAACTTATATTTTTTACTTGATCATAATAGAAATCTGAAGAGATCAAAATTCTACCAAGTAAAGCTCAAAGTTTGAACAATCAATGGCTGTGTTTGGCAGAAAAAAACGCTGGCTAACGCTGAGAATTCAATTTTCTGTTGTCGGACAGGATTCGTTTCGTAACTTCAATAGCCATTTATAATCGGCCATTTGCTTAACGATCAATTGGCAATTTTTCTTACAATCGCTTCTTAACGCTTTTTTCTGCCAAACATAGCCAATGTAGTGTTAAACCGAACCTTCGGTTTTAACTTTCCGAACGGAATTTGGGATGTTTCGTACTGCGATCGGATATAGATGTTGTGGTAAGCTACGAGCGTAGACTTGTCTTAAGTTTTGTTATCACTTGCATGCTGAGTCGTGCTTTGACAGATTATGATAATGTTTTTCTAAATCAAAAATATTTATATGCAAGTTTTCGGTCAAAATTGACAGTGAAGTTGAAATTTAGTTTCGGTTACTAGATGGTTAGATATTTATTAAATTGTTTAATATGGTACGATTAATTATAATATTCATAATATTTGCCAAATGTCAAGTTATTTTGTTTGAATTTCTAAAACACTTAAATAATATCCCTACCCAACCAAAGTCAATTAAACCTATACAACCTTTAAGTTTTTCATAAAACTAAAAAATTAAAAACATTTTATTTGTAATATTGGAAAAATTTGTTAATTCAATTTTAAATTCTATCGTAATTTTTCAAGATGATATGAAAATAAGATCTAACAAAAATAAACTTGATGTTTATAATCTTTTTTTAAGTTAAAAAGTTTTGTTATGATATAAAATAATATTCATTGCATAAATAAAAGAATATTGGAACTAATTAAGCATATAATTGTCCAAAAAATAAATATAATTTATACTTTTTGATTGAATAAATAAGTCAAATGGAGAGTAGAAAATATTTATTTAATATTTTAAAAAAAAAAAAAGTAAAAAGAAGTTTTAATTCGTATGAAAAGTCTGTTTCACATTTTGTGTAATATAATTAAAATTTTAATTCCTCATTTTATACAAATAAGATTTCAAATACATAAAATACACCGAATGTTTCCAATGTCAATGTACTTTAAACATAATTTTTAACTTCGTTAAAGGAATTGCCGCAAAAATCAAAACCATATAATAACGTCATAAGTTCATGTTTCGAGGTAACCCAAGGTTATTTCGCGACATCACAAAAGTGTATGTGTTTTTTTGTTGTGTCTGTGCGTACTTGTGCATTTTTTTGTATCACATTTTTGTGACATGATTACTCGCAGAAAACGAATGCAATCAATTGAAATTACAAATTCATTTGGAGTCAAATAACAAAGCCTATCACAGTTTTTATCAATGTTCGTGCTTTCTGGTATTATTTTATCAAATATCTTCTTTAAATTTTAATTTCTCTATTACATTTTAAGGTATCCATTCCTTGAATTTAGAATGAATCCAAATGGGATTTGGAGACAATTTAAAAAAAAGTATGCTGACTAAATTTATTATTAGGTATTAACTAGAATTAATATTTTGCTGTTCTAAAAATGTAAATTTTACAAAATCTTATGTAAGAGATTCTTTATTTGATTCAAACTATCATCAAACCAAATAAAAAATAGTTGCATGTAAATTCATTTGCCTTCCACCTTTCCCTTAAAATTTTTCTTAACGAGCTGTTACATTATACAAATTATTAAAAATTCCTTTGTGGTTTTGAAAAAAACGAGGTGCACATGTCTCACATTTTTAATAAATGCAATTTCTGTACTAAACTTCTTTCTATGTATTTATTTCCATATAAAATTCCTAATTAAAATGGAAATTTACGAAAATTATTTTTAGAGTTCTCTTTATCTAATAAAAATGTATGATCCTACTTTCAGGAGTTTTCAAGGTGTAGTTATAATTAATTACTCAATCAGTGAGTAGTAATTCCGGTTTAACTTGTTGCGGGTGTGAAGGAATTCAGCCAACCTTACACAGTAAAACAGTACCTATTCGCGTTTTATTTTATTTGTTGATTGAAATCATGTGCCAACATTCTATTTCAGTAATCCATGGTTCTTTTTTTCTTTTCTTAGATATATAAAAATAGTCAAAAAAACAAAAAGAAAATATCTCAAAAAACGCAAAATTCTACTGTGGTTACATGTGTGTAAATTTTAATTTTGGCAATATTTAAAAAGAAAAAAAACGCCATTTTACTCGGAAGACATTATGTTTTCAAGAAAAAATTAGAAATTTAATGAATTTCGAAAAATAGTATATTTATTTTAAAATAATAACCCCAAAGTTTGGTTGGGGCCCGCTGTACCCCATGTGACCGTAACGAGATAATTATTTGTAAAAAAATAGATTAAAAACTTTTCGCGTATGTATGTTACTAAAATAAAAATCAAAAAGATTGCATTTCGAATACTGGATGTGAATATTTGATGTAAAAACTTGAGCCATCCTCGAATTTACGAAATAATATTTAAGTATTGTTAAAAATTGATTTCCTTTTGAGCAATGCGTGTTTCTAGTCGTTTATCAAATATTTATTTTACTGAATTTGTATAAACACTCTATAAATTTTTTTTTTACAGTCATAATCATCATAAAATTTTCTTATGTGTATTAATAATCAAATAATAATTGAAACACATAAAATTTTAATGATGTTACGTTACCCCTTATATATTCAAATTGATTTAATTAGTCTCCTTATTGCTCTTCAAATTGTTATTATTTAATGTATCTGTCTGTGAGTGTAATGTTTGTTTCTGTGATATAAACATCAAAAAAATTTATTATTTATTATCAAAGTTTTAGTCAGTTTCATAATATTACATCAAAGCGAAAAAGAATTGACTCATATTATTTATTTAATATAATTATTAATAATTATATAAACACATACACACAAACACATTATATGTAAAAATGTATGTGTGTGTGGATGAGTGTGTATAACTAGCAGACCCAGGCATGTTTTTCTGTGACAATTTTCAAATATCTTTGAAAAACAATTTTTTCCATTTATTCAAACCATTTCAAATTGACTACAAACAACTGTATATTCCTGCCGTACAAAAAAAAAAAAAAACAAGTAAGGCAAATAACAAATTTCTGATTTCCTCTTACCATTTATTCCACGTTGAATGCAAAAACCGGAACTGTTTATCATACCAAGAAAATTTTTAATTTCTATTTATTCATTTAATCTTTTCCATATAAAAATCCCGTAGGAAAATGTACGCAACAAATTGATACATTGCGTGTTTTGGTGCATTTCGTTTTTATCGTTTCCAAAATCCAGTAATGGTTCAGAAAATAATTATGCCGTCTATTGGATGTATACCCAACCTAAATAACAAGATAACAACTTGTTGAAAGGTTCTTGCAAATTCGTAACTATCTCTGCCATCTGTTATATATTTGTGGGGACCGTATGTATCTATTTCATTTTTACCCGATAAGTGATATGACTGGAAACAAGTGATGGTTTTAAATAAGTGAGACAACGATGGGATAGTATTTCATGATTGCAATTCCACCTATAAAACATGTAGTAAATGCTCTTTGTATATTTTAAACCATCTGTAATGTAATTATGACTATCCATTATTTTAATTTTAATCAGAATAATCTATAAATAATAAATATGTTGTATTCTTGGTGCAACTTTCATTATTTTAAATCCTGCCCTGTTAATAATATTAGGTCATCCAGAGATGATACTAATTATAAGCAAATTTTTCTGAGGGGCTCACTGTCTCTTTTTCAGAAATATAAAATAATCAAAAATCATCTTGGGTAAACTGCAAAATTAGTTTCTGACTTCAATCGAAGCGTTTTTACTTTACGGACATATGAATATTATCAAAGTGAATTTTTTGAATAAATTTCGATTTTTTGCAAATTTAAAAGTCAAATACCCTTGGAACATCTTATACTTATATATATATATATATATAAAATAATTATATATATATAGATATATAGATATATAGATATATAGATATATATATATATATATAGATAGGTATATATATATATATATATATATATATATATATATATAAAATAATTTTTAACATACACGTAGTGAAGTTAATTAAAAAATAAATTTGTTTGTGTGTTTAAATGAAAATAAACATCATTTGATTTTTTTTTCACAATTTTTTAATGAATGATTGCACATCATCATTTTTTTTTTATGAAGTTGAATTATTTTTTTAGTTCATTTGACAAATTTACCTGTGACAGATATATGTAATGGGTGTGTTTTAATTAAGTCGTTTTTAACTTTAATAAAGGGTGGAATATGTAGTTACAAATGTTTATTGTTATCTGTGTGGTAAATATTATTAAATGACTAATGATTTTCAATGCAATTCTTTATTTATTCTTTTTTTAAACAATACATAATTGTACGGAATAAGTCAAAAAATAGGATGGGGCATATGAAGGAAAGGGAAAGGTATGCAGCTATGGCTGGCTTTATAAGAAACTATCCCAGTATTCACTTTGTGCAAACCAAATGGAAATCCATAGAAAACCATCAGTTAGGATAGCTGACACCCGATACTAATGATCAAATGTCACCCTGAGTCAGTGATTCGGTTCAGGGTGTGGAATAAACTTAATACTTGTATGAAGTACATGGAAATAAAAGATTTAAATAAAATCTGTGAGATAACAGCATTCAAAAAAGTTAAGTTTCCCAGTTGAATCGACGCAAGATCAAAAATCCAAAGAAAAATTCATTTATCAATGTAAATGAAATAAACATGATTATAATTAAAAATTAAATCGACTATTTATTATCGATTCAACTGAGAGGTACAATTTTTAGGGAGAAATATCCTTACATAATAAATATAAATAATTATACTTAAATCTATTCTTTATAAAATAGTGCGAGGCTCATTGTAAGTCACTCAGCAAACAAAGAATGCTTGTCAATAATTAATTTTCAAGAGATGAAAAATCATGCCCAAGGCTCTCAGCTTTTTTACTGCAGTAATAAAGCTCGATCTATCCTTCTCGATTATACAATTTATTGTTTTACAATTTGCAAATTTATTATACAGAATTTTCTGATTACGAGATACCAAATCTATACATTTGTAACTGCAACACGGGTGCAAATAACCAAGCTGTTTTCTTGTAAAAGGAATTGTACTGACTTTATTTGGGATAAAATAATTTTTATTCTTAGAAAAAAACTTTTTACCATCTTGAGCGCAAAAACACCGTAAAATGTCAAAATTTTCTAGCTCTGTATATGTATCTTCAACTGTCAGTTATTTTTAGTCCAAATATAATTCTAAATTTTGACGAGTAAAAAGCGAGAACTTTGAGGATAGAAGGGCAATATTTGATATATTCATTTCAAAATTGATTTTGAAGTAATCACACTTTCATTTGATTGTTTACAAAATATGTTATAGAAATGAAACGTTGAATAATAACTCGAAATTCATATTGTAGTTCAGTCATATAAATTTCTTCAGAGTAAGCTCAAAATCTTTTAATTAAGTTTGATTTTTTAACACAGAAAGATAAGTACTATATTTTCAAACATATGGAAAAAGGAGTTTCAACTTATGTCGATTTTGTAGACTTTTTTGAACAATATTATGATACTCATTCATAGATAGTTGATTTTAGCAATAATCAAAAGAGTAACATAATATAACAAATCAGACAAATACAATATTAAATCTTTGTTGTGAATCATATTTGAAAAAGTCCTACGACAAACAAATTTGTTTCTTCTTCAAACTTGAATTAGCCAAACTTTTTTAAGAAAAACGACTGAGAAAATCTACACTGGGTTTTCCTAATGTGACAATTTATTTCTTAAACAGGATTTAATACTGTAATGAGTTTTGTAGATATTATTTTTTGATGGAACATATCTTCAAATATATTTAAAAAACGATTTTTTATATTTCTTGGGAAGTTGTGCTATAAACTCTAGAATATTTCCGATATTCGAGCACAACTTATACTAGTTTATAATAAATGAAATTTGCATTGCTGAAATAAGAGCTAGATCAGATTTTTTGGATAAGTATTATTATAAAATTATCGATAGCAAATAAATAGAAAAGTTAGCTTGCGTAAAACAAATAAGTTTAATAAAAACAAGAATATAAATTTTTACAATACCTAATAATTCAATAGTCTAAGGTTACAAATAATTACAACCAGTAAAAGTTAGATATTTTCATTATGTTTGTTGCGTGTCATTTAACAGCAGGGTTAGTAGTTGTAATCAGCTTCGTATCGCACTAGTTCTGTGTAATCATACCATATTTTATTTCGCATAAGGGGTTTGGCAACTCGCCAACACAATGTATATAATATATGGGACTAACTAACCCCTCTGAACATATACGAATACCGATATAAAATGAACAAGAAGTTTACAGAAAATGTTTTTAAAAATTGCAAAATTTGAGAAAAAAATACTTTTTGATTACCAGCAATATTTCTTACATCCTTGAAACAGTCTAAAGGGCTAAGAGGAATTTATACAAAAATGAGGCCTCTATAATAAAAACCACCTCTAATGTAATATACATTATATATATATATATATATTTTTAATTTTTGTGCACTAATAACTCAAAAAATAGTTTTCCAAATATTATGAAATTTGGAGTGTCAAATCCTGACATGAAAACACAGAGCGTTAGGATAGTTTTTCCAGAAAAAATATTTTCTGATATAAAATTAAATTTTGATTAAACTACGTTTCATTTCAAGATTGTACTTATTACCAAATTTCATAACATTTAAATAATTATTTTTTGAGTAATTATTGTGCGTTAAAACTGGAAAGAAATATAATGTTTATTATGCATTAGAGATTGTCTTTACTATAGAGGTTCCATTTTTTAATTAGTTTATGTTTGTAAAACTAACTTATATTGACCGTATAAACAAATTTTGGTATAGGTGTTCATAGAAACATCTAATTATTCCTATACCGACTGTCCGTCTGTTCGACATCACAATAACTCAAAAACAAAAAGTAATACTGAACTGAAATTTTGAGTCCAATGGATCCTTGACCCAAATTTTAAATCAAAAAAAATAGAAGAAAAGTTTAAATACAAAAATTGTTTATTTTTGGTTATCAAACAAACATTTTTGGTTTGAAACATTTTTTTTGTAAATGTTTGAGTTCTCCACAATTTTATGTCAAATTTGGCTAATAAACACATATAGATAATAATAATACAAATTGTTATACATGTGTACATATATAACTGTATAGACTGGATATTTATAGTATTTTATGAATGCTAATTAAAAATAGTCGAAAAAATGAAATCATGCTGAGTATCTAAACAATTAACTTTGTTAATGGTTATCTTCACTCGTTTCGATGTAAAATGCGAAGACGCGGGTTTTTGCGAATGGTGTTTAATAAAATGATCAGGACAATTATGGCAAATTTATGTTTTTTGTGTTTCAAACTCAAACTTTGGTTTCTATTAGAACAGTAACCATTGGAATATTCTGGTATATCATTTCGGATATAATATTTCCGAGTGGATTTACAAAACATTAGATCCTGTAATGGAATAACCACTTGTAATTTCGTTTAATAACCAATGTAATAATCACTCTTAATTTTTTATGGAAGGTTGTGTAGGGTTTCTGAGTTGGTACAGGCATCGTCTATCGTACGCAGTTTATCTGGACTTTCTATCTTGGCAAGAATAATTTATTTAAATAGTGATATGCAGATGTAGTATAATAGTTTACCTCGGAGGACATTGCACTTCACCGCTCCAAATTACTTTGGACCTAAAATAATAAGCAGATAATTATAAGAGTCTAGAAAAACTTGCCTAAATTTTTTTTACATATACAATTTATTAATTTTATAATAAAATTTTCTCTGGTGTTAGTATAACTTTTATTTTTTTAACTACTAAGATCTTACAGTGACTTCAGTGGATATTATTCTATACATCAACAACACACAACATTCCTCGGCAGTCACCTATCAAAGTACAGGCAGTGTCTGATGTTGCTTCACTTTGGTGATTGGTTGATATTTGTAATTACGTAACGGACAATGGTGGTCTAAATTTGTATTTTTTGTTTTCATAATTGATATTTTAAGTCGTAATTAAATTCCAAATTTTTAATTAAAGTCCTTTTTTAAATTCGTAATTTGAAAAGTCATTGAAAAACGAAAAATAAATATACTAGACGTTTATCTTGTTTACTATTTCTGTATCAAATAACGATAAAAAATAACCCAATACATTCGACAGTTGGAAACTTCTCAATTATTACATTCTAATTTCGATAACAATAACAATATAGCAGCCAGTGCTAACTTTCTATCACATAAATATAAACTACGTAGTTTTAGTACACATATTGAGAATATTATCAGTGAGTGTTATGTTCATGTTGGCGCCCATGTTGTTGTACCAATAGGGGATGTTTTTGGTATATAACACTTGTTGAGTATAGTGATGGCGACGACGCGGCTATTGTCTGATTATCATTATACTTCCTTGCTTGCGTTGTGTTCCATACCATGCCATGCTAGTATATAGTATCATATGGTATGTGCTTTGTTCGAATACTACACTGCTTCTAACTTGTTCTATATAATAATATCTAAACGTATTACTACAATACGACTTTACTGGAAATTGAAGCAACAATTCTAATACATTTCTATAGAGTGTATTCTCTATGATCTGGAAAATGGAATAACGACCTTATTTGTACGTCTGACTAACGAAACCATTTTTGATTGATAGCATAAATTATAACATAGATAATATGGTAAAATGAAATGAAATTTGACAAAAACTAAATTTTGGTTGAAATATTTGTTCAATATTCTGAATTTGGGCCATAAAAGCAATAAGCACATTAATAATTAATTATTATTTTAAAATTTTTTTATAGATATTTTTATCATTACATCACGTGGCATAAAACACAAGGCTGCCATGGTGTGACGTCATTTTGGTAACAATTTTTAGTTGTCATCTGTCAATTCAATCTAAACAGGTTTGTTTCCAAGATGTTATACCAGTATTCTCAATATTATATACCGGTATTACGTCACCAAATTGGTAGACAGCGTTTTTATGAAAAAAAGGTTTGAATTAAAATGTAATTTTATGGCAAGAAATCGTGTTTATTATGCAAAATTTTTTGTGTGATTTTTTATTAAGAAATCTATATTTGAAGTACTTTAATCTATAAATTAAACCTGATCTTGACATTACTGTATATACGTTGTCGTGTTCAGTTAATTGAGTTCGTAATTTTTCGCTAACTGAATAGTTTGAATATAGATTTCGATTAATATTAAAAATTGGGAATTAGTAGTTATTTTAGTTTATATCTCAACTGGAAATAAAGATAAAATAATGGTTTGATTCTATAAAGAAAATTAAATATGGTAAACAACTCAACAATCGAGTATTTATTTAATAATTTTGGATAGGTAAAAAAGAGTTGCTGTTTTATCTTTTGCAAAGTGTATAATTACCAAAATAATTTTTTTTCTTCTTGTGACACGTCCCTTATTTTTAAGTCAGTGAAAAATTCCTTAACTAAGGATACTTTGCAAGAATGATATTTCTACAAATATCCAAATATTAACCTTAAGACTATAAAAATAAAAATATTTTACAAACATGAATTAATAATATTCGAAAAATTCAGAAGTGTTTTTTAAAAGGAAATGAATGTCATACAAAAATACTAGCAGTATAAATAAAACGGTTTCAATGGAAAGACATACATTTTTAATATTTCAAAAAGAACTTTCAATGTAGTGGCATTTAAAGAATACTTATAATACTTTCAAACTTAGCCCTACACTTGAAAAAATTGTGATAGTTATTAAAAAATGAATATTATAGGGGCAGTAAGAGAATATTTTTATTTGCACCCCTGTATATAAAAATGATCATACATACATATATATCTAATAATACACAATATAAAAGAGTTTAGGGGTTGGTTTATACAAAAGGGTGGAAATGAATTTTCTACATATTTATTGTATGATATATATATATTCTTACCCACACATAGACAAATGTGCGTACACTGAGGGGTAAAACCAATGAGAATAGTATTGTAAATTATCTAGTTTCGTATTTAGTTATTAAATTGGGATGTTGAATAAATTATTTTATTACTCCAATTGAGCTTATAGTTGGTTGTAGAATTGATTGCAAAATAAAACCAAAAATCTTATTCTATCATTAATTCGCGAACATGGGCAAGCAAAAATAAGCAAGATATGGGCATTCAAAAGTACTTATTCAAAAAAATGAGCTTTCGGCGTCAACTGTTACTATTTCCATATAAATTACTTGTTAAACATCGTTTTCACAATGACATGGATATATAGTCTTTGATAGTTTCCAACTTCTTTATTTTTTAATCAATTTTTATGTAATTTTCAATGGCCGCTTGCGTTTCCAATTAGGCCTTTTGTTGAAAGCTTTCTACTACGGTTTGTTCTTTATGCTACAGGCATTAACAAAAAAAAAATGTTCAATAATTTTCGTAATGTTTCTAAAAATTTAAGTTTACTCTAAAAGTTTTTGTATATACATAGCAACGGTCATAATCATATCAAATCATTGATAAATATACGTATATAATTATAAATTACGTATTATGATAAACCTTACAATTTTTTACTCTCTTGAAAGTGGATTTTTTTCTTTTTCGGGGCCTGTAAAATATTCGATTACGAATTCACAAAAAAAACTACTTAATTATGACTTTTTAAAAAAGATATCATTAGGATCATAATTAAGACATCGTGAAAAAGTCTTAATAAAGATTACATTTTGAAGTTTTTCGGATTTTGATATTTGTTGAGCTATTATTCCATCATAGCGTAATATTTGTATCATTATAAGAAACAAATGAAAAAAAGCCCCGACGATTAAAAATTTTAAAAATGTAATTCGCCATTTTGTGGTGGCGGCTATCTTGTATTTGAAATTTGTCGTAGTGTCTATTGGTCAAACCCTCAAATTTAATACGCATATTGATAGAGATGTGAAAAACACCGACCATCTTGAACCGATTTTCACCAGACATAGCTAAGAACAAACTCCCGATTAATTACTAAAAAAAAATCCAAATTATAATCGGTTCATCGGTTAGGGAGCTACGATGTTACAGACAAACACACCCAACTTCACAGACACACACATCACACCGTCATTTTTGTGCTGGGAGTTAATGTTAAGACTTGAAAGAAAAATAATATGCACCATTATTAAATGCATTTATTGTAATCTCATTTTTGATGACCGATACGATACAATACTAATATATAATTTTATATTATTATGAAGATACACACCCTTACAAATAAATTAAACTTACATTTATTTTACTCATTCAATGTGACTGAATACTGTGACTGTGCATGCAACTATCACGCTACTAGTTCTATAGTCATCGGACGAACCTAAACAAAAACAACACATCGGACGAGACGGATAAAAAAAAAGTATATGCAATTTTTTGTTCTTGTGTTTTTGCAATTTATTTTAAATATTATTTCGACATAAGACGGATATAAAAGAAATCTAAAATTCTTGTAAAATCTAAAATATATTAAAGATAAGAAGTGTTCGTGAAAAACGTGGATAAGCTATTTGGATTTTAGATTACAGTGTTTTTGTTTTGTGATGTTCATTTCCACATTTTAAGTGTGTTGATTTGTGTTTGTTTGTTAAAGTGTGTCACATTATTATACGCATGCGCATAATAATCAAGTATTTAATTTTCCATTGAATGTAAGGTTCTTTTTGAGCTTTTAGGTAATTGTCATTACAACTTTTTATATAAACATTAAAATCTTGAGTAACTTTATTCAAGGGATGGGGAATATTGATCAATTTTATAAATATTTTGAGATAGTAACTATGTTTGATCAATTTCAATAATTTAACTAAACTATTGTGAACGCGTACCTTTTATGAAAAGATCATAAATTGGAGCCTATACGCTATTTATATATTTGCATAAATTATAGAGATACGTGACAATTTTCCGTATTCCTCGAAAGGATGAATGAACATCCATATCTTTCCTTACTTAGTATCATCACTTTTTCTTCCTCCATAAGTCAATCGAATTAAGTGCATTTTGAATAAATTTACTAGGCTGTTTATGATTCTGTAAAGTTAATATTTAAATTTATTTCTTTAATTATCGGGTCAAAATAATCTATAAATAGAATATTATCAAAATTGAAGAAAACAAATTTGCTCGATTTTTCACAATTTTTCTTAAAAAATTCGATAACATCTAGGAACAATTTTTAATTTCGATAAGGTTATTTTGATCTGAAGAGTGAGCACCCAGTCGTAAAGTATGTGCCGTTTTCGTAATTTTTACACCTTTTTTTATTCGAAAAAAGGTAAAAAAAGTCGAATAGTGTACAACGTTCATAAAATTTTCTGTTCAGTAATCTTATAATGTGCGGGTGTAAAACTCTACTTACAACGGATATTATGTTCTCATTAAAAAAAACTTTCCACATTTAGGTATCTATCGTCGCTTCATTGATTCACAGCATCGTATAAATGTTCTACTCGTAATAACTATAAAAGATTTACATTGTTTACTATGAATAATAACTTATTATTTTCATAATATTTATAAGCATAGACTTAACTGTAGACAACAATTTACATTAGATATTGAATAAAAAATTATGTAAACAATGTAAGCCAAACAATACAATAGCATTTATTATATTAACTTATTTCTATATTCCGAGTAAATATAAATATTACATCTTATTGTATAATGTATCGTTGATATAAATATAAACTTGAAAATAAATTTAGTACAGTCATTTAATCGTAAACGTTTATTGAAGGTTAAAGCGAGTGATCAGAACTCATACATATTACAGATATTATCCACGTCCTTCAACAATATTGGGTCAATAGTCCATATAGGTATGGATATGAAAAATTAGAGTACATTAAATTTAATCAAAAATTTATTACAATAAAATTTTGGTTAGGGAATCTAGTATCAAAATGTTTGCATTCATTTCTATCTATGGTTACGAAATACTAGTTCTTACAATTTTCAACCAATAACTTCAATTAAATGTCTTTTTTAGTAATGCTTCAATAATTTTTGTTTGACATTTGCTATACAATTTACATGCAAACAATTGAACAAATGATTATATTTTCTAAAATTTGAATGTACCATGAACGGTACGAATAAGTTTTTGTGGATTTATCAATAAGCTTACCAGTGGCAAGTTCTCCTAATTGGGTCGATATTGTGAATTCAGAATTTTGTGATATCTTTACGTTTCAAGGCCCAACGTTTACGTTTCATCCCAAATTCATCTTTTTTAGATAGATGGCTACATGAGCATATGTATGTGCGTTCGATTTTTTTTTCTGGATTACCTCAAAAACAAATAATGCTACCAACATGGAAAAACTTTTATTCGGCACGTAATCACGTAACTTAATACTGAAATTCAAAAGAAGAATCGATCGTTTTTTATTGATCATACACAAAAATATCCAAAATATACCCTTATTACTATTAATAAACAAATCGTTTGAGTCTTGTTATGTTTCTCTGCCTGCCTTACTTCGCTTTTTATTCCAATCTCAGTAAGCGGATATAGTTAGAATTATATTTCTCATATTTAGTTTCGCGATTCATTCATGGATTACATATAATTTTTTCTAAATCAATTTCATAGTAAATTAGCTAAATTACTGGTATATCTCGAAATATTCTATGCATTGTAATTCACTGCATAAGGCTGAGAATTCAGTCAATAAACAGTGAATTTTACTAGTTAGAGAGAATGAAATTATTTGATATTATTAATTTGATAAATATGAATATAAACTTTTCAATGAAAATGTGGCTACAATTAGTATTTGATGAATATTTGACGCCTTGAATGAGAGACTGTAGTGAATATTCTAAATATTAATAGTAAAATCTGTGAACTAATGTTTATTGAATGATAACTTTGCGCAGTGTTTAGTGTTTTCATTTCAATTTTTGGTGTTATTATTATAATGGCGTATTTTTTTTATCATATTTCAAATATTACCTTGTTTACATTTATCCGTGCTGTATGATAATGTGTAATGCATTCTATCTCATTCTCTCGCCGGCTTGATTCTATATATTTATGTGTTTGTTTCTTTATCGTAATGTATTTTCGTTTCATCGAGTTTCAAATCACAATGATTCTATTCTAAAGAAGTTTAACTTCATAATTTATACTTGTAAACAAAATAAAATTCTGGTTCTATATAAAATTATTGGATTATAACTAGTGAATTGTCCTACTTGGATTTGCAACTGCGAAACAATTTAATGAACAATTTTTTGTGTGTAATTAAGAGTTTTATCCTGTGTATTTCATTTTTTAAAACTTATAATCAATCAGTTTGTTATAATTTCATTTTGTTTTTAATTTCAAAAAACTATAAACTCATTATTAATTATGGGGGGGAGGGTGGAGTATTCTTTAATTTTGGCTTTTATTTCTTAAGATCAGCAAGAGGAAAAATTTGAAACTTTGTCAGAAATTAGATAAATTTACTAAACCTAGATTTCATAGCTTGCTAAATATTTCTTACTACGAAGGGAAGCAAGAAAAATCTTACGGAACCATACAACAATGTGATAGTTAATCGAATTAGCTAAAAAATATCTTACAAAATTTATGAATGATCCATTATCGTCAAGTTAATTTAATTATTTGCTACAAATGAACTAATAAAACTGTTCATCAAGTCTGTGTAAATTTTACTAGCGTTAATAGTTAGTAAGTAGTCTAGTGGCGCCTTATTGTCGCGTCGTTTAAATTTTTTTGTCATAATTAATTATGGAATGTATCTATGTCAAATAAAATAAAAATGAACAGTCGAAAAAAAAAATGTATTTTTTTTAATACTACAAAATTGTATAAGTAAATTATATGATAAATTATTAATATTTATTTTGGTATTAGAAGTATGTTTTTACCTGGTTAATAAAAAAGAAATCGTACAAAAATAGATTAATGTGAAGAACGATGTTTTTTCTCTGTGTATTCACATAATACGTTGATGGAATTTATAAATCACTCTCAAAAATAGTATTTCCGATTAACACATTACTAATACTAATTTAATTTTTAGACAGCAGGAATAAAATTCGTAAATTTGATTATGCATAAACAATTTAAGTACAAGAGCATTTACAAACTGTTCCAGTATGTCTGTACGTCTGTTTGTTATAAAATCACTACAAATAAACACAATAGGGAAGATTTACTAATTGTTTTTATCAATTTAAATCTCTTTATTTCCCGAACATTAGAAATATTTTTTTTATAATCTTAAAATAAAGCCAAAATATGGACGTTCAAAATTCTTAATTAAACAAAGAAGATTTGAATAAATGGCCTCATACATGTTCATCTTCAGAGTGATTATTTAACATAGAGGTCCGTTTATAGAGTTCCATGTCTCTTTTATACACTTATATACTCTTTCCTTCAAAATTTTAGATAAATAATGTTAGTATGCACAAATGTGTTGAGTGTGAATAAAAATGAACCTACTAACTTTTGTTTCAAGAAAGAGATGCAAAACAATTCTTAAGAGCTTATAACTTTTTTGTTTTTGAATCAATCTTAATTAAATGTTCGAATTTTGTTTGGTATTGAGCCTAGTTTTAGATTTTGATGAGAACATAAAAAGTTTTTTTGTTGCATCTTCCCTATTGGATTTAAATTTTTTGCTTATATTGACTTTCCAACAAACCTGTGTGGAATTTTGCAACTCTTTACTTCTTTTTATCCCTCTTTATTCTTTAAAAAATACGTATTTCAAGTTTTTTTTTGAATCTTCAAAAATGAATTCTTAACGGATGCCTAAATCATAATAAATAACTATCCGGACACCAATATTCATCACAATCCGCTTCATGTTATAGAGTTCTAAGTAGATGCCTATGTCAAAATAATTATCTGTTTTCCAAACTTAAATAAAAAGTATGAAAACCATTTCACTCGTTTAGGTATTGAATTTTCAAAAATCCTTTCTTAGCGGATGCTTATGCCATAATAAGTATCTGTGTACTTAATTTCAAAAAACCAGTACAGTCAGTCAATCCAAGCAATTATGGCTTCCTTTTGTACATACAGAAGTATTTTGAAGCTGATAACCTTAACCTTATAAATACATAACCTTAAAAACACCTCGTGTATGTCAAAAACTTAAATAGGAAAAAATTATATAAATTTTTGCATTTTTTGTTGTTTTGGAGATACAATAAAGAAATGAATATTTTTATTATAACAACTATTTGAAACAATTATATTATGAATGTGAAAATTACCTACGACTTTTTTACGCAATTTCCTATGAATGACAATAATAATTATAATGATTTAATTTCAATAATAATTGTCGGTCATTTCACAAAAAATTCAACCTTCATTGTAAAATAAATTAATAACAAATAGACAGCAAGAATTACATTCAATTATAAATACTATTATTTAGTGTGCGTAAAATTATAAAATATAAATACAAATGAGCAAGGTTTTTTTGTTAATCATTATTATTGGAGCTAGTTTAATCATTAAACAAAATAAATAAAACCCATTATCTACATTTATGAATTAATATTTAATTTTAATCGAATTCTATTTTATAACCTTAACTGACTAGTGTACAAAAAATATTATAAACGCAAATAATACAAACAAATTACACAGTAAATGCACGGCCAACGATGGACACAGAACTTCCTCGTAATGTATGAATATGTTTTATTAAATATATACCCGGATTGTCCTCACCGAATGAGTAGCAATTATCATATGAAAAAATGCATTTTTTGCATTTGAATCATATAAAATTGTTTGTAGCAGGAAACTAACTAAGCTCACTTCATTTTTTTTCACGTTTTCCTGTAAAAATTTATTTCCTAATATCCAGAAGAATCGATTTCAAAAAAATCCAAAACTCCCTTGTAAAATTTTCATGCGGATATCTACAAAATTTGACCATAATCCGAATCGAATATTTCAAGATATTTCTGCACCTTTTGATTATATTAATAAAGGACTTCAGTTGTTAATGTGGCCAATTATTTTAACAGGATGAACAGATAGTGCTGAATTACCTTAGTGTGATTAATTTAAGATCCGCCTCGTTTTATTGTTTTGTTCTCCGAGCATGATTTTGCATTTTATTCATGTCAGTAGGCCGAGTTATAATGTATGCCCGGTAATATTTTTCTGAATGAAATGTATTCTTATGTTCTTTTCTGTACTCCTTGGCAGGCAGCGTGTGTGTAACATTGAATGATTACAGTTCTTAAGATTTGATGGCGTAACAAACAAAATTACTTTCATATTTATAATATTGGATCCGTTGAGTAGTTAGAATAGATATAAAAGCACACTTCTGGATGTTTTTATAAAACTATGAAAATTTTCGATAAAATTGAATCGAATTCACAAAACCAACAAAACAACAATTCTTTTTTGGTTAAATGTAAAAAAAACTTAATATTTTTCTGGTATCAAACGAAAAAAAAATATTGGCAGTTATTTGGACTGCCGACAAAAGTGTAAACTTAGAACTTTTATTATAAAAATTTAAATTTCATATTGTTTAAATTAAACTTATCCAAATCAATCTGGTTTTCTATTGACACTACAATTATATGCATGTATAGCTAGTTTTTTATTATTACGCGAATGCAAAAGATATCACCCATCCAACAACTGTCTAACTGTATGAGTATGTCGCTGACGCGAACCCATAGGATTTTCCCAATCAAAAAGTGCCCAACGCGGTTAAAGAAGTTTTCACTTCAAAAAAAAAATGTTATATATTAAGATATTGAACGCAAAAATATAATAAAAAATGGTGACTTCTAAAGAAAAATTTCTGCTAATATTTTTAAACGACAAATTACAAACCTTGTTTACTCTGCCACTACATCCGTTTTGTAAACGCTTTTACTCAGTAACAAAATTAATCTAATGAATACCCATCCAACAAACAAACATTTTCTTCTAGAATTATATTTTATGAGAAAACAATATTCACATTTGTGAATTTCATCGAAATTTTTTATGTACATTTAATTTGTGTTTTTTTTTTAGTATTAACATTTTTATTACGATAGTATATAATTATTGTTGGGAGATAATATGATTAAATAATATAATCAATAATAATATAATGGCATATTACAATCATATACATTTGTTATAAACATTTTATTTTATTTATTGATTAATGAAAAAAGTTAATTAAAATAACAAGATAATAATATAATTAATTTTATATTCAATTTCTAATTTATAGTAATTATTAGCTATTATATCAGCAATCCTGACTGTATTGTGTGGTTTTATGTTATTTTATTTACATGTTTGTTCCATTCATCCGTTCCTTATGGTTGTTTGTTGATATATACGAAATATAGAAAGAGTGACAGAGTATTTTACATATTGATTTCTTGATGCATAATTATATTGTTCATTGGGTTTAAGTACTAAAATAATCAGTAGAGTTTGCAATTTTATCATGTAGCGTTTCTCTGGGGATCGAGGGGATCGAGGTACCGGATTACCCACACCAAATAAAATTTGCTATTTTTAACAATTTTCTGTAGAAATTTGTAATGGGTCTGATTTTGTGAATCCCGAATATTCACATATCTGTTAATATCACAACCAATCCTCTCGACTTTGCGGTATTCATAATAAAAAAAAAAAAGAGTATAAATCCGATAGAGAAGAACGTTTTGATAGTAGATCAACAAAAATTAATGGAAAAAAAATTGTGTCTTAATAACATCTTATATAACATATACAAAAATCTGGTTTGATATTGATAATAATTGATCAGAGACTAAAAAAGTATATGAACAAAAAATAAACCATGTTTTTCAAACTGGTTATTATAAACTTTTTTTTGTTCAATACATTTTTTTTTGGTCACTTTGTTTGCATGTAGTACAAAGACTACCTACATAAATGGTTCGTTCCACAAAGATGACTTTCGGTTTCTGTTTCAACTGACATACATATATATTTTTTATTTCGTGCATTACACACAAATTTTTGTAAATCTTTTGTTTCGTACAGGTCTACTGAATTTTTTAGATTTGTATCAATTTTAATTATTTTAGATTTACGCTCATTAATTCGTGTTAATGTGTATTTTTTTTTTTTCAATGCGTAGAGTTTGTTAGTTAATTGTAACTGATAGGAGTTGTGTTTGGTAGCATCATAATTAAAAACAATTTAAAAATAATACGATAATTTTACTATTAAATTTTTACTTGTGTTTTGGCAACTGTAAACATTATTAAAAATTCTAACCCTCAAAAATGATATTTATAAGTAATTTTTCAATCTTATTATTAGATTATATTTTTTACAAAAAAACATTGAAAAGTAAGTAATCATTAGACGCAATCCCAGAATAGTTGCTATTTTGGTATTTACCAAAAATTTTTTTTCCACTTAAGCGTCTTAACTTTACGAGTAGGTAACTCTTCGATTGTTTCACGTCCTAAAGTTTTTTTTTTTTAAACTTTAATAATCAGGAAATCATAGAAATTATAAAATCTTAACTAGATAAAGATATTAATACTCTGTAATGACGTCATGGTGTATTATTCCTTTAGAATAACATCGTTTTTAAGAAAGAGATGCAAAAAAATCTTTGAAAGTTTTTTACTTTTTAATTCTAGTTAAGATTTTATAATTTCTATGATTTCCTGATTATTAAGTAGGGTAAACTGCCCGAAAGTTAACTAGTTTTTACTTGCATAGATATTACTTCCAAAATTATATAACTATACTTTAAAAATATACTCATTCTCATTGGATACCGTTTCTACTTGCAATTTGTGTATTCAGTTGGCCACTAATTAGCTACTGTTGCAATAACAATATACAATATTCAGCTGCCCGTTCTAATTACCACTGGTGTACAAAATGGTAAATACTTAAGGTACACTGTGGGACGGCGGTTCTCTATTGGGCAATTTACCCAAAACAATTTTCTCACGGAGACCATGTAATTTATTTTAAACAATATTCAATTAACTTTGAGCATAGAGATAAGGAAATTATTTATAAATTGTAATTATATAAGGTATTGCGTATATATTTATTGAAATGCATTTCATTTTTAAGGTTATGAAAATATTGTTTTGAAATAATATAATTTTTCACTGTTTATTTTAATTTCGTGACAAACATTATAAGCATTCATTGAAAACTTTTAATCCCGGTGCCAGACAAATAGACGTATAGAAATTATTATGTGGCTTACTTTATTCTGCTTAGACTAACAATCTTCCATTTACTATTTTTTTTTTTAAGTTTTCTATTTCACGGAACCAAGAAAATAGTAGTTATTTGAAATATTATTTGTTCTCAATAACAATAGAACTTTATTATATAAAAAAGAACTTACAATTTTTTAAAATTTTCATTGGTATTTGTAAAGGAAACTCCGTTTTTACGATAACAAATATAATAAGAGGATGAATGTGGTGAAATAACTTTTTTTCATTTTCCATCAAAAAGCCATCCACGATAATATGTGTATAAAAAAACTGTTAGGAAATGAAGCAAATTAAAATTTAAAAATTTACAGAGGTGTTGTAATCAGTAATATCATATGTGGACGGGAAATAGGACTATTTTGTTATGTATTACAGTTTCCTCACATAGTTTATTTTAAGTATTGATATAATTATTTAGTGCAAAATTGTGTAAATCGTGGATGACTAGTTATTGCGAATGAAACATAATTTTATAAATATAATGTAATATTGCGAAATTAAACTGAATATTATTTTTAATAAAAATTTAATCTGTTTTGCAAAAAATATAAAATTAAATAAAGTTATTTCTTATTAAACCATACAATATTTTAATTTAACAACATATGGTTCTGTTTAAATGTTCATAATAAAAAAAATCTGATTTCCTTTTCGTGGAAAGTTACACAGATTAAAAAAAAAAAAAAAAACTATTTTCGATATTAACTCCCGACGTAATTATTATGTTTGTGGTATCGTTGTTCCTAAACGAAACGGAAAATACGTAAATTTTGTGTAGTTTCTTTGATTTAATTCTTTATTTGAACGGGTTACTAAGTCGAGTTTGCTACTTTTTATGGTAGGTTTTTATTGATTAAGTTGTAAGTGGTGATACATTTAGAAAAATTGTAAATAAAAAATTTTGTTTGAAATATTTTTTCGTAGAATCAATATGTTTGATTACAATTAGAATATATTCCAATCGACGTATCGGTTCTTTTTTTTTAACTTGATATACGCCAAAAATTAAAAATATTAATTAACCTAAAAATTAAACAAAAGTATTTGAAAGGCAAAATTAATTTTGAATATATGTACTTTGAGCAGGTGTGGCTCTAGGTCAAATGAGGATCAACTTTTTTAAATGAAATCGTTCTTTTTTTTACAGATACTTTCTATAAAGAAATAAATTAAAATTTCGTCTGAAAAAAAGAAATGTTTTTTTTCTTTTTTTGTTAAAATCGAATCAATTTTTGTTTGCAACGAATTATATTAAAAAGCGAAGCTTTAACACTTGTAATACTCTGATGTCATATTTAATTATTTCATATTTTATCATGATACAAAGATGACATGACTTTTATGACTGCCATTAGATTTTGGAATATTTTTTCATACAACTATAAATATTTTTTTAATAATAAATCATTAATTAACATATATTAAAGAAGTTTACCTTTTGAAAATTAAGAATAATAGTCACCACTTATTGTATTGATGGTGGGAGGAGATATTTTTATTCTCATCTCAATATTTATTTATAAAAACCGGTTAAATGTTTCTAATGAATAATAATTATGATATACTATTAAATAAGATACAAGCAATGAAGCAAACTTATTCGCAAAATCTGTGCATCCCTAAGTTTATGAAAAATAATACCATTCAACTTTTGAAATAATTTACGTAAAACTCGTAAAAAAAACCTTGCTACCAGTTTTTAAAACAGTTGCCTATTAGAAATCCAAACCACGCTTAATTTGAAAAAGGTTAGTGCAAAAAAATTCACAACGGTGTAAGGAGATTATTTTATTGTTTTTCTAATTCCTCATAAATAAAATTGTGACTCGTTCATTTTATTGCTTTATTACCTGAGTTATAGGTAAAGTAATAAATAAATATAATCACAGTTCAAATTAAGGTGTGATGGCTATTCTCACAGTTGATTAAATATCACCTGTTATGTATGGAATATGCCATTTTAACAATATTCAAACTTTATGATTTATCAACTTTTATCTAATTCTTCTCAGCGGTTTATGGTACGACAGTGCTCCTATGCATATGGTTTCATCAATAAAAATACCTCCAAAATTAGTATTTTAATTGCTTATTACAGGCTTCGTTTCAGAAAAAATAAATAAATTTTCACGAAAAAAAAAATTTTTTTATGAGGCATTCACAAAAACTGATAAAAATTTGTTTCTTTTTTTCTGAAACTGGCGTTTTTTCTTTCAAGATGAACTTGGGAAGATGACTCATATCTAAATACAAAATTTCTTCTTTGAGCTGATCCCAACATAGCTATACATGTGTGTTGAAGCACTGCGCGTTTAAATCAATATGTTGTAGTGAAGAGTAAAGCAAGACCAAGAACAAGAGAGTCTTGCTCAGTCTCTTGCTCAGTCAGCATACTCAGTCTTGCTCAAATACTTCAAATATTGGTCTTGCTAATGTAGTCCCGGTCTTTGTCTTGCATATTTGATCTGATACGTTTATTTTATTAATTTTTCTATGCATTATCATTATGAAGATTATTAAATGTATAAATAATAAATAACTCACAATTATTAACTCTTTAAAACACTTTATTCCATCGCAATCATATTAAGTTACATGGCTGCAACTCTGCAGAGTTGTAAATTTGTTATAAGTTCAAACCCTATTACTGTAACTTCTTAAATGTGCTACTAATTTTTATGTCTTGTTTCACGTTGCATGAGTGCTCTTCTCTAGTTCCGCCGGTTTGTTAAGATTTTGGACTGAGCGCTATGTTTATAGTTGTTTGTTTTTGTATAAATTTAATGTGGCTATATAATACTCGTATACAATACATACTGATTTATTTTAATATAACGCACAAAAGACATCTGTTCGACATGGAGCGTCTTTGTAGTTTTATTTCTTACATTTAGTATTAAAATCTACAGCAGTATACTAAATATTTCAAATAAAAGAATTATTTTGTTTCACGAAAAGAACTTTTTGAAGTTGGTACATACAATTTGACTCATGTATTTATCGAAAAATGACAACTTTCGATAAGTACATGAGTCAAAATGTATGTATCAAATTCGAAATGTTCTTTTCGTGGAACGAAATAATTTTTGTAATTGAAATATTTAGCTTAGTCTTGCATTTATTCTTGACTTACATACTCGGTCTTGATTTTGGTCTTGGTCTCTGTACGTTGGAGAGTCTGAAAATTGCAATTTAATTTCAAGACACACCCTTTTTAATTCTCACACGTACTGAATGGTTTTTCCATTTCGTAAATTTGCTTGCTTGTTTACTGACAATATTTTGTGTTAAGTATTCCGTCCCTATTTTCTAATCATGTTTGATGATTTTCTGATTTTTAAAATGTTATAAATTTTTGTGATAAATATTTAGTTAACGTTATTTTTATTAACTAAAACATTTATGATAAAATTATGAAATCTTAGATTTTTTTATAATTGTTAACTTGAATAGTTTTGTTTTGTTTTTTTTTGTTTGGGTTTTGTGACATTAATTTGCATGTTAAATAAATTAAAATGGCCTTGATTTAATCAGCTTGTTGAGTCAACATTGAATATTTCTATAGAATATTAATTAATTCTATAAATACATATCTTGTCTATCAGTTTTTTCCACAAGATAGTTATAAAAAAATAAATATAAGTTTTTTTTGAATAAATATTAAATAGCTATAAATAGCTTCCTGGAAAATTTGTGATATTAAACGCAGTTCGTTTTTTGAAGGATTAAACACATAAATTTTATCTAGAAATTATTTGTTTCCACGAAAGAAGTTTGATTTCCTCAAATATTTATAAGTCAGGAATGATTTTACCTGACCTGACCTTTTACAAAACATGTATTTGAATATATTGAATTCGTACACTTTATAGGGGAATTAGGAGAAATTTTTTATAGATTATGAAATATATGCTATAAAACTTTCACCCCTTTTCAATATGTTTATATTTTACGAGCGATATAAGTGTAAATATGTACACGCTTCAAGACAAAAAAGTAGAGTACGGTACTGTATTTTAATCTTTATGTGTATGTGCAACATCCGTTTAAAGTTCCTCTATAAATGATTTTAATCGACCACTAAAATTTATTTTTGTGTTGAGTAGCTGTATGCCGATGATTAGTTTATTTAATTTGAATGCTAGATGCCCTACAATTCGTTCTTTTTAAATTTGAAAATGACTCCAAAAAATATGTCCTCAAATCTGTGTATGATTTAATATTTATTTCACTCAAAAACAACAACAAAAAATTTTTGAAATAAATTCCACTAATTTAAATCACTAAAATTCTCATTAAGCAGGTTGAAACAATAAGTATTGAATTACTTACTTATACATAGTATTGACTAACAAAATTTTGGTATAGGTGTTTATCGAAACACTTAATTATTCAATTTCCGGTTATCCGTCATTACGATAACTCAAAAACAAAATGAAATAACGAACTCAAATTTTCGTGACGTATTCTTAACATAAAAAGTGAGTTTAAGCTTGTGAATGAGAAAAAACACTTCTTTGGGTCCAATGGATCATTGACATATTTAACTATAAAAGAAGAAAAATTCAAAAAGTTTATTTCTTTGCAAAATTCTGTATAAATTGGATATTTATAGTTTTTTATGAATGCTAATTTGAAATAGTCCAAACAATGATATTTAATCATTTATCGAGTATATAAACATTTTATTCTGTTATTATTAGTAGTTATTATATTCACTTGTTTATTTTTGTTAATAAAATTTATGAGCTTATCAAAAGATAAGTAATATTTTATTGGCTCACTGTCGAAACGCAGATAAATATATCCATGCTTAATTATTTTTTTCAACAAAATATTGTTTTCAATTATATATTTTCAAAGGTTTTACTTTTATATTGATATCCAATATACCTACATTCAATTTGAAAATTTTAATTTGGTGATTTTATTTCGATATTTTTAATTACATTATACTTGCACATGTGTTATTGTAACAATTGGTCGTAAAAATTGTATATATTGAATTTTGAAAACTAGTGATAAGAAATTTTATTTTTATTTTGTGAATTGAGGTACAATTAAGGTGAAATATTTTTTCAAAAAATAAAATCTTTTTTATTTTTATTTTTTTTTTTTTTTTACTTCCGTGTATATCAACTATGTTCTGTGGTTTTTGATGAAAAGTAAATTTGTTTAGCATAAAAATAAATGGTCTTACACACAAAAGCAATACTTTTTAAAGAATCCGCTAAACTATTTTTATTTTTAAAAGCCTAATTGCCTATCACTGTGTTGAAATTTGAAAATAACCACCCTATAAGACAGAAGAATTTTTTTTAAAATTTTTCCCTCCTTGAACTTTCACCATTTTAATGAAAAATATATAAACGTTAAACGATAATCTAAATAAACAAACAAATAAATGGGGGGAGAAATGACCTCGAAGTTTGGATAAATAATAAAAGTAATCAAAATCCATCTTCTTATTTAAAAATTTAAGGGTTGGTAAGGGTTGGTTTATTTAAAAATTTAAGGGATAGATACTAGACAGTTTTAAATGACAAAAATTAATTTAAATATCAAAATTATCGGCTACATAAAAGAAAGTGCTTTAAAGTCTCGTTTATTAAATCATTAAGGATGTTTGGAAGGTACATAAAAATGGTACGAGAAGTCGATTGAAAATTTAGTTCGTTAATCATTTATTTTTATGAACAGGAAAAAAGTACATGTACGTAAAAGTACCAGAAATTTTAAATATCTATAATAAGTAACTTAGTACTCTAGACAACCAATTGAGTATAATTTTATTAAAATTCACTTTAATAAGTTTTTCGAGAAACAAAAAATTAAAAACAAGCTGATAATGTTGCTTTTATTGGAAAACAATTAGTGCATAAGAAAGTCTAGCAACGCTGTCGTCAGCTGAGGTCTGTAGTCAAAAGCATTCGTTATTACTCCTTTGATATCGTTGTAATCCGTTTAAATAATAATAATATTTTATTTTATTTTTCCATACATACAGAAATGGTTTAAACAATTTAGAATTTAAATAATTAATATAATAAATCTTAACCAATATTTTTAAATGTTATTGTTTTAATTTGACAGCTTATAGATAAAGAACGTGTGTTATAACAAACACAATGTATTTAAGAGAACGCACAATGTAACATCTTTGAAATAATGCTAACATTATTAAATCACTGCTTTACAGCGTTGGCTAGATTTCATACAATAAAGTAATATAAGATTTTATTTTATTAATGTATGAAAGTTAAATTTACCAAAAAACAATCTAAATTGTACTCCTAACTATTCGTAATGTATAGTAAATTAATTTAACGATAAGTTACAAAAATCGAATATCTTTTTCTGTTTGAAGTTGAATTCCAGTCTACATGCGGAGACAAAAGTTTTTTATAAAAGATTTAAAATGTTGATAATTTCATTTCAATAAGCGTTGAAAATGATAAAGTTTATTATAAATTTGTAATTTACCAGTCTAAGTTTTAATGAAACTGAATTGGAATTTTATTTTTATGTAACTATAATCGTCAATAGAAATAATACGTTCATTCCATATACTTTTTCCGCCAATTGTATCTTCCAAACATCCTTAAATGATAATATGCAATATTTATTATTTGAAAGAATCATTAGTTCTTGTTTTTAACTGTTTACGCAGTCGAACATTTTGATTACTTATCTATTAATTTATTGATTTTTTTTTTGTACTTTAAAACATATAAAAAACTTCCTGTATATTGAAGTTGTGTGACGTGTTTATACTTTTTTTTTTTTTTTGTAAATTCAAATAATTTATTGTGATATTTCTTTTAATTACAGGTAAAGCAACTTCCACAACAACCACAAGTTTCAAACTAGAAAATGTTTTAGTTGTAAGTAGAAAAAATTACAAATATTTACATATTTCTTATGAATAAATAATTTTTTAATTGAACAACTATCGATTTTATTTTATAATCTATTATAGGAATTGATATAAAGTTTATGTACTTGTTTTATTTTTTGCATAAAAATGAACGGTCAAGGACCGATCTCGCATCTATGCTTGAAAACCGGTTTGTTGCTTCTATAGAAATTGTTTTATGGCATACGAAACATACAAACAAGCGGGTGGTAATTTTTATTCATTCAGAAATGTTGCATTATTTCAATTGCTGTTTAAATAAGATTGCAATACTGGTGATCTTTTTATACTCGACATACATGACCTGCCCGAGTTATTAATTTTAGGCTAAAGTTTGTTTTGCTGACTGTGTATGATTTAATATTTATTTCACTCAAAAACAAACAAATTTTTTTTGGAATAAAATTCCTACTTAGCAAGTTAAAACAATTAGTTTTGGGTTATTTACTTGGTATATGTGTTCATTGAAATACCTTATTAGTCCATTTTCGACTATCCGTCCGTTCGTTCTCACGAAAACTCCAAAACAAAATGGGGTAGTGACCTGAAATTATCGTGACGTATTCTAAAGAAAAAAAGTGAATTCGTGGATGAGAAAAAAGTGAGTTCATGAAAAAAGTTCGTGAATGAGTAAAATCGGTCCATTAGGCCCATTGCATCCTTAATCCAATTTTTTTTTTTAGAAATAAAGTTCAAATACAAAAAATATTAATTTTTTTAAAAACAACTTTTGTTTGACACATTTTTTCGTAAAATATTGGAGACAATTTTAGCTCAAATTTGGCTAATAAACACATTAACGGAATAACAATACATGTTATTATACGTAGGCAGGGTATTTATAGTATTTTAAGAATGCTAATTAAAAACAGTCCAAACAATAAAATTCAATCAAATGTATCTAAATAATTGACTCTGTTAGTTGTTATCTTCATACGTCATAATTATTTTTAATCGTTGCACGTTGTTATGAATCCAATAGATCCGGGTTCGATTCCTGGGTCGTATGTATTACCTATTATATAAGGAATTCGTTAATAGTTGACTGAAGAAATATATAAATTTGTCTTTGGATTAAAATAAATACCGGAGGCCTTTATCAAAGTTGGTTGATAGGATAAAACGCTTTGCATCATTCTCCTAGGCTCGGGTTCGATTCCTGGGTTGTGAAAATTTAGTATCATGTGTCCAATTACTTTATCAAAAGTATCATTATATAAAAAGTTGTATTAACTATTTAAGAAGGAATTCGTTGATAGTGGACTAAAATATAAATTTGGGTTTAGATTAAAATGAATACCGGAGACCTTTATCAAAGTTGGTCGATAGGTTAAAACGCTTTGTATTATTATCCTAGACTCGGGTTCGATTCCTGGGTTATGTAAATTTGGTATCATGTATCAAATTACTTTATCAAAAGTATCATTATATAAAAAATTTTTGACTACCTATATGAATTGTTATGAATCCTATAGATCCGGGTTCGATTCCTGGGTTAGGTGTATTAACTATTATGTAACGAATTCGTTGATAATTGACACCAATATAAATTTGGCTTTGGGTTAAAATAAATAATTGGCATCTATATCAACGATGGCTGAGCAGCTAAGATGTTTAGCATTATTTTACTAAATCTGGGTTCAATTCCTGGGTTGTGTTTATTAACTAATATGTCTAATTCGATAACAGTTGCTGCCAAGGTAAAGTTAATGAGTTAAAATCAGTACACCGTCGTCTATATCATACCTGGACTATGAACAATTTTTTCAATTCTGTATTAATCCTTGAAAAAGTTTGTTTTTATTGATTCAAATCAATCTTTGTTGTTATAGAAAACCACGCTCACCTTTGTTTTTTTATACACGTTTAATCACATTAGTGGCATAAGCTGGGTTTAGTTTATAAAGAAGATTGTGATATTTACTTCAAAATGCCTTCCAATAAATTTATAGCCATATTATTTCGATTACTCTATACAAAGTATCGTATCAAAACATCGTTCGCGGTATGAAGTTCAAAAACGGATGTGAATATTAACTTTTTTGAGTTAAATTAGCTCCAGGTTTTCAGGTTGAAATAAAACAAATAAAACCATCATTTAGTATTTTCTAGGAAAAGAAATATAAATTGATTGAAACAGATGCCAGTGTATCGGTTTTGACTTTCTTTCAAAATAGTTTCTCTAAGATAAGCTATCAGAATGAGTCAGTCGCAATAATAAGATGGTTATCATGTTTTGCAATTTCGCTGTGAATTTGTTCTGGAGATAATATACAAACAAATATGTATAAGGTGCGATGCACATTGAAACAAACTTGTTTCAAGAAACTGGTTTCGTGAAACATGAAACTTACGTTTCTTCAACCGATAAATAAGATTAACACAGGTTTGTGCACACAGCGATTCTGGAAACTTTAGTTTCATTGATTTCACGTTTTACCAGTTCAATGAGTTTATTTTATTAATATTATTTGGTATTAGTGGATTCACTAGTTCTAGCAATCGATCAAAAGGTGTATTCAACATCCAAAAAAATGCTTAAATTTATCAGGATCTCTGCCTAGCTTGCGAGCTACAATAAAACAGCCGTGGTGCTGATCCCTCATAAACGGGTGAACTTCAATATTTGTGTTTTTTTTCTTATTTCTTAACCACCTCCACAACACAAACAAATCACCATCAAAATCTATCAAGCAACTCATGTAAATCTCATAATGGTAAGCCGCGAGCTTTTATTTTATGCCTTATAAAGAAAACATATTCAAACATATAATATCAATAAATTATGATTTGTCAATTTTCTAAAATTTAGCTAAAGTTTTAATAAAGTTTGACCTAAAATTGTTAAAAGTTTCGAAATTTTACAAATCATAATCCATTGCTTCGGCTTAAATCATAAAATAACACAAAAATGGGAAGAATTAAACCAAAATAAAAAACCTTGTAGAAAAAATGATTTTTAAATGGAATTGCTTGAACATTATGTCTGTACTCTATGTATAAGTATTTTCTAGGTAGTAACAATTAACGCCTTGCAAATTAATTTTAAACACGAATCACTTTAAAATATTACATTCTAAGCTAGTGTTGTTCATCTCTTATTGTGGAGTATAAAAGCCACAATAAAATTTATTATGTCTAGTTAAGTGATTTACTACCCTAATAAAATATCGTTTTCTAGTTTTGTCGAATTAGTTTTATTCAACCGTTTCGAGTACTTACCCACCTACCTAACTACATACGCTACACATAACATATAATAATATATCTTTTAAATTTAGATATATCGATTAGTTGTAAGAAAAACTTAACGTATTATAGACGAAGGTTTTATGTATATTTCCCGTATTACAAAATGGCATACTTTTCTCATGATATGTTTTTTTTTTCTGCAAACTAATCAATTCTGTTTTTACGACAGAACTTTCGTATAATGGATTGTATTTAATTAAATGATATCGAACTTTTTTGTTCGTTTGTTTTCAAATGCCTTTGCTTTTTTTTCTGTTTAGTCGTTATTATTTGGATTTTAAAAATTGTGAAAGGTATTTATGGTATTAAATCACAGTACATTTCTGTTATTGTTCTCGACAAGTTCTAATTATCTGGGCTAAATGCGTGCTCAAACATTGTAATTGTTTGGGTTTCAGAATAAGGATATTAATTTTTTCAAATGGCCTCAGAAAGAATTTATTTTGTAATTAATTTTATTTCTAGTCTTAATTAGAATAATTAAAATCGTATATCCATTAGTTTTGCCAGTGTCGTAACGGTAAGAAATTTTTTCAAAATATCAAACAGAATAACGGTCTCACCCGTGTAGTGCGGTTGCAACATTATTGCAACGACTAACAAGCCTCAAATGAATAGAATCATAATCATTTCCCGCCAATTTTTGCAGAAAAAAAATTTAAATATAAAAGTTTGGTAATTATATAGTTGAGTAAAACAAATAAACGCGCGTACAGTTGTAAAACAGTATTTACTGTTATTATATAAAAGTTTTGTGTCGAATAATAATCAAATAAAAAAATTACAGCTAAAAAGATTGATTTTACGAAAATTTCACGAATACTTTCAAAAATTTCGCTCCGAAAAAAAATATGAAGATTTAGATGACCAAAAGCAATATATTTACCAAGTAAATAGTTTCAAGGTTGCTTTCGTAAAAATAAATCATAAAACGTGATATTTAAACGACTTATGTCTTTTGTCTCCATGTAGGAGGCACTCATTGATATAGCACATCACATAAATCGCAAGATAATTTCAAAACCAAGTTTCTCTCTTTCTATTGGCAAAAAACTTTTTTTTTTAATGCCTAGAATTTTTTAGGTTAGGTTCACCAATAAAATTCCTGACAAAAAAGCTACCTCAGAATTTATTATTCTATTCACAAATATTTTTTGTTTTCTGCCTTCACTAGTCGGTAAATTAACATTGCGAATCTGTAGATTGTGATTGGACTATGACGGCTTGTTTTGATTAATCGTAAAGATAAACCAGCATTGGATTGCGGAATAGTTACATCAACCTACATGTGTGTCTTAATAAAAATTTGTTATAAACTTAATTTAAATTAAATAATAGTAAATTATTAATAAATCACCAGTGGTTTTTGTTTTGACTGAGGAGAGTCTGTATATTGTCAGTATTAAATAAAATCTGTAACACTTTCGAATCAAAAGTATATGTATTTTTTCTACTATTGAATGTTGGTCTGTAGTTCATTGTTTTTTTTTTTTTAAAAAAAAGATTTATTATTTATGTTCTCAATCATTCCAGTGAGTTTACATAGCAAGCAAGTCATGATGAAGAATATTTTATAATGATCTCACTTTTATTTCAAGGTTCTTTATATAAAAACCACATAGTATTATAAAATAAATATTTTATAATTCTCTCTTCTTGCGTCATAACATCGTTTTAATCTCAACTTCTTGTAATTGTTTATATCGTTTTCGTCGTTTCAAACTGCTTAGCTAAAAATTAGTTGAATCTTCTGAGTTTTTCACATGACGTTCTATCAATTCGATTCGATAATCTGTTCTAGAAAGTCCATAGTTTATTATGATTTTCAATTTTTAATTAAAAGTTCTCACTTAACTAACAAATTTAAAATTTCAACAAATACGACATGAAAATGTACATTTGACTGAATTTTCACCTACAGTTAATATTTTTACCAAGTTTGTCAATCGGAGTGTGCTTTTTTTTTGTCATCGTAGTTCCTAAATGAATAAATCGATTTTGATTTAGTTGCATTGTTTGAAAAATGGCTTGATCCAAAGTGTTCAGCCCCGTTTAACGACCGTCATCTCCTCATCTCATAATGTTAATAAAAAAATTAAAATTTCTTAAATTTACAAATGGCATTATTTGTTTTCAAAATATTTTTATGTTTTCATTATGCAATCCAAATAATTTTTATTCAATTTTATACTTTTGTTTTTCACTTTCGAAAATTAACTGTATTATATAATACAAGTGAATGATTGTAAAGATATTTATAAGAATCAAAGAGAATTTTAAGAATAAAAATATGGTACGTGGAACTAAAATTCAAATTGAAGTCAAATCCATATATACAAGGTTATATAAACAGTATTTTCCGATTTTAAATGGAAGATGGTGTAGACTGTGTATTGGGAACTACTTATCTGATTAAGTCTTCTCATGCTTAACGTAACTTTGTAACAAGCGTTACAAAAATGCGCTCTGTGATAAAATTCGCCACTATAGTAAATTAACCAAATCTCTGGTTTTTCACCACTAACCCATAGAATTATGAAACTATCTGAAAAATGATAAAAGTTTATGTATAGTACTTATTGCTTAACCTTAAAATAAAAAATACTTTTTAAAAATCTTACAGTAAAGTAAAAGAATATCTATTATATTCAGTAAAAATTAACTTCATTAATATTATTTCTTAATTATTTCAATTAGATAATTAATTTACTATTTCGATTATTTTGATGGATTCTAAAATTAGTGTAGTTATAAATTAAATAAATTTTAATGCAATTGAAAACACTAAAAATCCATTAAAAATAGAGTTAAAAAATTTTAATTTCATGTAATACTAAACAATTTCACTTGTACATCGTTTTAATAAAAAAAAAAAAACTAAAATTAATTATTGGATACAAGCGCTATAATTATAACTCAAGACACGTACAATACACTATTTATACGTCGATTTAATCTTTTATTTTTTATTTTACTTTCATTATCGACACAAATCAAATTTTGAATTTTGATTAATTTAGAAATTTAATGTATTTTTTTTTTTCAATTTTATTTTTATTTTTTAACAGATGAAAACCTCATTGAAAACTAAACAGTATATTTTTTTATTCATTATTCATGTTATTCTATGGATTGTTCTAATGTGAAAAACTAGAAAATATATATAAATATACACATACCATAACTTTTAAAATAAAGCATAGATATTTGTTACTTTTTTTTTCAAAATATATTTGAAATTTAATTTAACATATTAAATTCTAATTCTATTAATTATTCTAAGTTTTATAAATGTTTATTGATTTTCATAACACGTTAGCAATTTTTATAAACAAATACATAAAAATATGACTGATACGTAATATAAACAAAGATAATAGAGTAACAAATTGACGAAGAGATGCAATTTGTTTATTTTTATGTTTTTATGACTGAAATAATAATTACAAGTTTGACGTAATTTCGATTTGTGTAAGTTTGAATTTAAATTTTATAAAAGTAAAAAAAGCTCAGCCATAAGTTATTCACACAAATTCTAATTGTAAAATCTGACAATCGTACACAAAAAAATAAAAATGAATAACATCAGCCTAACTTAGACAACGTTTGTGTGTAACCCGTAGTATATACAATTACAAACATACAAAATAGTTGGAATGAAAATGTTACACAGACAATATGCTGAAAGGTATCAACTTTGACTCCCGGCAAATGTGCAATGCTTTCACTTTCTTTTTAGTAAGTTCTTTTGACTAAGTGTGTGTTTGAAATAAACGTATTTAATGCACATTTAAATGCATGTGAACTAAAATATTAACTCAATTAAGGAAATAAGTGGATGATCCGAATTTTTAGTATATTATAGTTATCCAAACATATTATACAAAATGAAATTTTGGGTACCTTGCTGATCGGGTAAGTGAGTTATTGTTAATTGATCGACAGGCTACCCAAATTTTTGTTTTATGTAATAATATACTTCGTTAACTGTAATATCAAGTCTCGCTGTATAGCAAAAATTGCTTGAGCCAAGTTAAATAAAATAAAAAAATTAAAACAATTAGCATTCGGATCGTTATCTACTAATTTTTTTTTTTTTTTTTTATTACTATCGAGGGCAGTTCCTTAAGTTATAATAATTTTTTAATATGTTCTTCGTATTGTGAAGATAAATTAACCAAGGTGCAATATTTCAAATTTCTTCATGTTTTGCGTATGTAACTTTTATAAAATGCCAAATAGAACATAAGACATCGTACATTCAATGAAATTTTTATAAATAATGAACAATCGTACATTTAATTAATGAATGTATGTGTTCTGTACATTATGGAAAGTTTTTACATTTTTCAATTATGTAATTTGATGATTAATAGATTTTTTATCAAAGTTACAGTGTATAAAACTTCTATGAAATTATGTTGTAGTCAATAATTTCTCCTGCAAGTAAAATATATAGAATTGTTCAAGGTAGAATTTTAAAAAATTAAAATTAAAAATAGTAATAGAAAAACCATTTGAAAATATAGATGTATTTCATCTTCAACATTTTAGAATAGTCATTTGTATATATAAAATAATTTTTCGAAGGAGATGAAAATTTAAAATTATCTGGATTAAGATTATATTTAGAGGATACAATGACTGGGTACAAGTGACGCAGACCTTTTAGACCTCTTTATTCTCTTTTAGAACACTGGTTATCCTTAAGTCAATCATTCCTTCTAGATCAAGGTGACAATTATGTATTACTATTACATAATTGGTGGAGCTGGTTACTTCGTTTGTATCCAAACGACGACAGTGTGATCAACAACAAATCTTCCCTTTTCTATTATAATTGATCAAACTGCCGCCACCTGGATTCGAACCCGCAACGGGAGGTTGTAAATAGTCAAATGGTATGATGAATGAAAATGATGGTGTTAATTAAATTTTTAATAAAAGTTGTTTTGAAAAAAAAAATCTGCTGCGTTGCGTCACCAGGACTTTCTTTTACTAATATATACCTACTTATTATGTTCTGTATTAGAGAGTAGCTAAATATTAGTTTTTAAATTTTACTCGTTTATTTTAATTGTTCCAGAGAAATGCTTAAGGCTTTAAATTAAAGTTCTAGAGCTTAAGGTTTTCTGTGAACATACTAAATTTGAATACAATCTTCATTTTAGATAAAAACGTTAAAAACCGAAAAAATTAATATGATGGTGATGTTGGGATAAAGCTATATTTATGTTCTCAGGTCAATTTAAAAAAAAAATACGTTTTTGGATTTAGGGGACCTCAACACATGTATTTTCGGTGAAAACTCCATATCGATATTTTGTAATAATAATAATAATATTTATTAATAAAGAAAATTATTTTAAAATAGACTTTGCGGTTTTTTCATAAAACAATTAATAAATCATAATAAATTCAATAAAATAATCATAACCTGTGCAAATAAATAATTATCCATAGTTTTAAAATTATAAACAAAGTTAAAAAGTTTTTTTTTTAATTTTTAAGTATAATGAAAAACAAAAACTTAACGTTCAAATACTTATTATAAAATTTAACTGGACATAATTCGTATTGTTGTTTAGTTATTCGTCTAAGATCTCAATTTCAATATATTTATGACTAGGTAAAATTATTTGGTAAAGCCTTCTGAGCTGAGGAATCGCACTGTAAATGATCTGGCACTGATTTTTTTACTCCTAAAAGCAAAGTAAAAATTAACTACCATCACATTTTTAGTTTTGAGACATGTTTTTTGAAAATTTTATTAGGTTGATGTTTGTTTAAAAATAACATAAAGAAGCATTAGCAGGAGAGCAGAAGCAAAAACTTTTGTCACTTAAATGAGTGGGTATGGAGATAGATAGATCGTCGTGGTTGAGATAAATTATAAAATAAATTTATTTTGATAAATATATTGCAAATAAATGTGTGTGGGATATGTATAACCTTTTAAAGAAATTTTGGTAAATAACTGAACATGACTTGCAAAAAATTTGGTGTGTCCGTCTATAGCCCCCTATTTATGGACTCTCTTTCGAAATACATTACTAAAATGGAATATTTCTTATTGAATTTGATTTTATTTAACTCATAGTCTAGGTAATCCAGATATTTTTAAATTTTCATCTTCTTCGAAAACATATTTTGTGTATAAAAACGTAGGTTTCAAAATGTCGAAGATGAAATACATCATCTATATGTTCGAATGATTTTTCTCTTATTATTTTTAAATGAACTTTGCTTTATTTAAATATATTTTAATGTCAATAGGTCAGTAGAATTTCGTATAACAAGTTTTGTTTATCCCTATTATGTGATAAAAGGAACGAACGGGTTACATAAATTAAAATGTTGGTCTCAAAAAAACCAACAAAGATTACTCGTAAACAAAATTTTGAAATAACTTTTTTTTCATTTAGGATCAATTTGCTAACTCAAATTCACACATTCAATCGGGTAGTTTATCATTTGAACTTCAAAATATTCATTTAAATTCCTTATAAAAAGTGACAAAAAATAAAATTTTTTGTAATGATTTCTTTTCATAAAATTACATTACAATTTAAATCTTCTTTATTCCTGTATGACGTTAATCCTTTATTCCTGTAAAAACGTTGTCTGGTATTTTGGTGACGTGATCCCGGTATATAATATTGAGAAAACTGATATGACACATTAAGAATAAAACATAACCTAACATTTTCAAATATTTCAAACTCAATATTAGTTTTAAATCTAAATCAATCATCCTATATATGTTTTAATTTAGGAACGTGAATAAAAAATACATGTTTCATTTTTCAAGGACATTTGTGCGTTGTAGTAAGAGAATCGATTTAAAAGAGATAAAAAAATTTGTGTTATGGATAAAGAGTTAATTATATTTAATGTAATTTAAAGAAATTTTATTTTATTTTTATTGTCTGTTAAATTTTTTTAATTTCAAGGTTGATTAAATCTGACTGTGTTTGGTTTTAAGTTATATTACAACGTCATTTGTGTAATCAAACACACCCAAATTTTTAGAAACATTGAATCTATATGTAAGTAATAATAATGATTTAAAAATTATAACTGGGTTGTCAGAGAAAACAGATAATTTACAAGGTAAAATTTACAGTTTATTGAAAAAATTAATTAAATATACTAATTAAAGTAGGGTAAACTGTCCAATTTTTACTTGCATCGATATTACTCGCAAAGTTGTATAATTATATTTCAAAAAAACATACTCATTGGAAACCTTGTAGTTTTGACATGCAATTTGGCATTCAATTGGACACTAATTATCGTAAGATATTTGTATTTTTTTTAAAGGGGTCGGAATGGTTCACTGTTTTATGGGTAGTGGATACAGTGAACCACCGCCCAGTATTCACTATGTACACGGTATAAAAAATCGTAAAAAATAAATTTTTATTGTATTTAGACATCAAACCTAGAGAGTACCTGGTGGAGTATGTTTTATCATATAATTCTTAAAGGGTTTTCAGAAAACTCTTCAGCCGGCAGACGTGATTGTCCGCTAGCACAAACATTTCTCTGGAAAAATTTAAATAAGACCGAAAAAATCAATAGGGAGAATGCACAAATATATTTATCACTTAAATTCAAGCATCATTTTATCTTCACGAACATGAAGTAAATATGGGCGTTCTAATTTCTCAATTAAACAAAGAAGAAAATTTGCGTAAATGGCGTCAAACATGCCATGTCCATAGTGATAATAGATAAGGGTCATTCTACGGTAAGAGGTCCTATCGATGTCCATGACACTTATATTTACTTATGTACACTTTGTTAAAAATTTTATGTAAATAATGTTAGTATGCACAAATGAGTTGAATATGAATAAAAATGTAATATAAATTACATTAATATTTTAAAATTTTGTCGTGCGATTTTCCATAGAAAATGACCACTTTTTGTAGAATCAGCCATAAACTTTTTTTGCAAGAAAGAAATGGAAGACAATCTTTAAGAGCTTATAACTTATTCGTTTTTGATTCAATTTTAATTTTATTTTCGAATTTTGCTTGGTATTTAGCCTAGTTTCACATTTTTAGGTGTAAAATAGCAATTTTTTTTATTGCATCTTCCCTATTATATACACAAAACTGTACTTACAAATTATAATGTATAGTAAGAGCAAGTATTGTCACGCGCCTTATTTAACTTCTGTAAATTAATAAGAAAAAAATTTCTTTTAATTAATAATTATCCTCAATCTAAATCTGTAGATATATAAACGATATTCTCATGAACCACACTGAAGCCAAACGCAACTTTTATATATTTTCATAAAAAATTAAAACGAATATGAATAATATTTTTGTTTACTTTAACAAAAATCCACCTCTGTTAAACATATGCACATTACGTATGTAATAATGTATGTATGTCTCAGAAATATAAAATATAATAACAAGATAAATAAATAATTTTTTATGCATATTTGCTTTACATAAATAAACATAAAACTGTATAATATTATCTTTTTTTTACGATTATTTCTTCTTCGTTTTGTAAAAAAAAAAAAAAATAAAATAAATAAATAAATACAAAAAATACATAAAGAGAAAATTTAAATAAGAATTGTCACAGATTATTATTTTTATTATTATTCTTACAATTATAATAATCACATATTTTTTCTACTGTTCTATTGTGTGTTATATTTTTCAAAGTAACAGATTTTTCATTTAAAACGCTTGTGAAGTGCGAATCAAGTTTAAACAATTATGGTTCTTTGCTATAATTTTCTAAACAATAATACAAAAACATTCGATCAGAGTTTGTAAGAGTTTATTTATAATAAAGGAAAGAAATAATGGCAGGGAAGAGAGGATTTTCGTATTTACTCAAGCTCGTGAGATTGAGATAATACCTTACCTCTTGTTGAATACGATCACCAAATCTTAGCTCTCTATATGGTGAGGCGCGTATAGAATTTCCGATCAGAATATTAAAACGAATAAATCGATAGTTGGTTTACATGATGAAAATTGTACATTTTATTAATCTGACGATTTGAGCGTGGCGCAAGAGATTGGGAGGGTCACATACTTTCAAAGAAGACACGCCACTTATGTCACCCTGAAATCATCAGATTAGTAAAATGTTTTTAACAGTTTTTTGCACGTTATCAACCAACCATTTCCTAAAAATTTGGTGTAGGCACTCGACAAAGGATAAAGTATCTCCCATAACTTAAGTAAATCCAAAAATTCCCGCTTAGGCTCCGCTTATGCTCGGCATATATATAATATGTCAGAGTATATTAATTATTAAGATTAAGTGCATTAGTCCTGTCCTTGATCAATGACCCAATTTTAAAACCATAAAAGATAAAAAAATTCAAGCAAAAAATAAAGTTGTTTCTTATAACTAAAAAACTTTTGTTTGTAACATTTTTTCGTAAATTACTTGGATTCGCTACAGTTTTAGCTGAAGTGTAGCTAATAAGCAGATATAAAAGTATAATATAGCAAATTTTCAACAAAGACCGTTTTTGACGTAAATAGACAAAATTTATTACTGTGGGGTTATATACGCAATAGATGTAGAAAAACACTCCCCTACATGCAGCATTATCAGGAAACGATAACGGAAATGAAATAAATTTTTTAAATCCTTCTTTGCCATGTGAAACGGATAAATCTTCAAAACCGTTGTATTATGTTTTTCCATTTAAAATTTTCATAAATATAAACAAATTGGTTAAATTAATGTTTTTTTTTTCAAGTTTTTAAATGTACATCATGTGTATTTGCTTTCCCCACCGATATTTATTCACGTTATTTAAATACTTTTTTTTATTTTCAGACGAACAACACCCTAAAAGCTGGAACAATATAATAATTATTCAGCCTATTTATAATTAAATGAATCACAGTTTATTTACAAAAAAATTACCATTAATATTCTACAAACAACTAGAAAAAAAAGATGTCATCTGCTTTTTACATATGCAAATTATGTAAATTTATGTATTCAATCATATCTTACTTTTGACACAAATAACATACAAAGAATACTATGATTGTTATATATTTAAAAATATTCTCTTCCTTTTATTTAGAAATTTCTTCCTTATATATTAATCCAGGGTATGGATTAATATATAAAGAATTAATTATATGGATTAATATAAATCTAGGGTATGGATTAATTATTTATTACTCATGTATACAAAAAATCCGTAAGAATTGTTGTTAGTCTAATTTCAGTCACTTTCCAAAGATGGCTTTGATTATTTCATGATGACGACTAAATTTGAATGTTTCAGAGAGGATATGCCTCTGTCAAGGCTATTAATAGTGTATTGCTTAAATCGTATACCAAAATCTTGTTTTTAATGTGTTGAATATGCCAAAATATGAGTAAACACCATTTGTGGAAACTTTAGCTATCTTTACACACTTTAGCTAAATACAACTGAAGCGTATCGAATGTTAGTAGAAGTTTATAACGACAATGCGTCAACTATCATGGGATTAATGTTAACTGTTGTCAAAACAGACTATGGTAGACTATTGTCTTTTACAACAATGGGGTATTTGTCTGATTCTAAACTATATTTCACATCAAAATGTAAAATTAACCGCAATATTGAAAATTGAATTCAATTCAATTTCTCTTTATTTATTAACCAAGAAGTGGAAAAACAAATTTTATTGATTAAATTTCATCCAAAGAAAAAATTTACGTGGTTGAATACAACACTCAAATAAAGAAAAATTTTTCCAAGAACAGAACCGCCTTAAAAAACTGAACTACAAAGTAAAACATAATTTTAAATTAAAAATTTCTATAGTTTCCTTGTGACAAATTACCTTTCGAAGTCGGTGCTAATCTTATCTTAAGCTAAAATATGAATTGATTTTCATCGTCTGAGAATGGTAATTGGTCACAAGGAAATTATTCATTGAAATTTTTACTTTAAAATTACTTTTTACTCTTAAGTTCATTTTTGAAGGCCCTTTTTGAAAATTTTGTATTCGTTTTTAATCAATAGAAGCAAGTGAAGGGGAAGGTATGCAGCTATGGCTGACTTTATAAGGAACTCTCTGCAAATATATTCACTTTGTGCAAACCAAACGGAAAACCAAATATTTTAATTGATTTAATAGCAAAGCGTTTATAAGCAATCAAAGCACATACAGCCATCTACCTCATTATTGAAAACGATCTTTAATATATAATTTATGGAGATACTGACTTCATACATTTCTATATTTGTTTCTATAAGTTTAGATTTCCCGTTTAAAAATATTTATACATAATTGAAGACGAATAAGACATCAAATTATATAAAACAGTAATTACACATTTTTAATTGAAATATAAAAATTTTTATGTCTAACATAAAATATTAAATATTTTCTTGATGCTATATATATTTTGCCTGCAATTGTAGATACTTTTAACGAAAAAAAATTCTTTAAATACTTGAAAATGGTTTTTAATTGACATAAAATGAAATATAATTTAATTGTATAAAATATTTTGTAATGTAACAATTTTAAATAATAAAAACGAATATCTTTTAATTTCTCTTTAAATTTAAAAGCCTTTAAACTGATTTTAAGAAATTTATTTTACACGCTGTCGTTAATAAAATATAATCTATAAATGTTTACTATCTTTCGGAAGATATGGATAATCTTAAATAATTTTTCTTTTATTCTGTTAAATCCATTTCTGTGACCTGTACAGGAAGATGATATCGATTGTGTGGTAGTGCAGTAACACAAAGATACTGATGACTGGCATATGTTTAAATGTGTTTAGAAATCTTTAAAATAATGTTAATAGTTAAAGATGTACTTATAATAAGGATACTGTTTCTACTTTTTATCAAATGTCACCTTGTTTGAGGCCGCAAATATACATATAAACGATTGTGTGACTAATCTATACGCTTATACAATGATATTGAAAAGTTATTAATTAAATACATTAAAAAAATCAAATGCAACCCCTATGCAAAGTACTAGACATTGAGGTCAAGAAGGAAGGCTCTGACTTGGGCATAATGGCCCTAAATAAATTTGTAATATTTAAGAATAAATTTCCGTAAGTATTCAAAATATTTCATTTCATTCAATAACTCTATTGTCATAATCGATATATATATATATATATATAGAGTATGTCAGCGTACATTCGTTTTAGCCTAAAGTTTGTAGCAGTAGTAAGCATTTTTTTACACGTGTTTATAGAATCCTGTAATTAGTCCCTTTCTGTTTATCCGTCTGTCTGTTATCAACGTCAAACAGGATAAAAGATAACGATATGAAATTTTAGTGAGGTATTCTGGACCAAAAAAGTGAGTTTAAGTTCGTGGGCAGGCAAAAACGGTTCATTGGGTCCAATGGATCCATCCTCGACCCATGACTTTTTAACGATAAAAAATTTAAAAACAAACTTTATAATGTTAGCTCAAAGGTAGCTAATAAACACATACAACACATATTAAAATTATGTATGTATTTATAGCTGTGTAGACTGCATATTTAAAGTATTTAATAAATGATAATGATAAAAAATACTACAAAAATTGACACTGAATCAAGTTAGTTATTATCTTCACTTGTTTCTTTTGAATGTTAGTATGTGTATACTATATTCTGATTTGTTGCGCTTTGAATTGAATCTAAAATAAAATAATTTTATTATGATCATAAAAGTATAATAATTTAACATACTTTTACTTTGCATTTTTATCAAATAGTTAAATAAATATTATCAGACAGTAATAATTAAACTCAATACTTTACTCCTCTCACTAGTGACATGTTACCATATACTAACTATATAATACACTGATTCAATGTTGTTGATGCCCAACTGAACTTCACTGGTGTGGGGTGCAGGCTTCAAACCTGTAGTCGATTTACGTCGAAGTGGTTCGATTCCACCTGTTGGGCGATTTAATGTGTTTCGATTTTAAACATGAATTAATTTTTTTCTTATACTTAATAATATAACTTAATATAATAATAATATGAATCCTATTTGAAGGTAAATTCTATTCGTTTGAAACACAGTGGTATGTGTTTAGGACCTCTGTACTCAAAGCTGGCACCTTTATTATTATTTTATGTTAGTTAAGTCGCATTAGTCGTGGAGGTAATGCTTATACTCATTTATTAATAACAACACGTTGAGCATCATCATGTATAATGTTCTGAAGCCCGTGGTAAATAATTCCCAAGCCTTGGTTTTTTGTTTATTATTGTTAATTTGAAAAATATTTCAGTGTCGTAACTGGGCATTAGGTCATTTTTTATCACTAATATTAATGTCCGCGAACAAAAATTTTATAATTTTTATAACAAAAACTTTCAATTACAAAAATTTTTTTTAATATAAAATTTTCAATATTTGGGAAAAATTCTTTTATAATTTCAATTTTTTTTACCATTTTGAATAAATTATTTGATAAACTTTAAAAATAATCAATGATTAGTTTTGTTGCTTGCTGCAATACTTTCTCTTATTTAAAACAAACATTTGTTTTATGTTTTCAATTTACCTGTAAAACTAAAAATTTTTGATTCCCTGCATAAGACATCCCTATCGGTAGACCTTTATTCATATAACTTTTTTCCTCTTCCAACCTATATGCATATAGTTTACCATCATGCTTTGAAATGTACTGTGAAATTTGTCATATTTACAGATGTTAAATAATTCGTTTGTTTATTTCGTTAAATTTTGAAAAAAGCAGCGCCTTCATTGAAAAAACTGATTTATACATTGTATTACATTTGTGTTAGATAATAATTTTAATGATATTGATGACAGGATCAAAAAATATTTTATGTTATTGCATTTTTCCATTTCTATTACAATAATTTGGTAATGATTTTAATGAAAATTGATTTTCGGTGACTTATTAAAAGAGAATAGCACCAGTCCAAGTATCTCATAAATAATTTAACATTGAATTATTGATTCAACATTGTGAGGTCTATGTTTTCCCTATTCTGCAATACATTTCGAACGCGTTTTTCGATTTTGATGAAATTTGGTAGACACGTTTATCAATCTCAATTCAAAAAGCATCTGTTTACTTTGCGAAAAAATTTCAATTATAATTCGATATGTTCTAGTAAATGTTTAGCTGAAATAGAAAAACTTTTTTTTTAAATTACCCTTCTTCTTTTTTGGAAAAAAAGCTCAGGTTTTTGCTTATTAATAAAAAGAAGATACAGTATTTTCTATTCAATGTTTAATAATCGGAATAAATGGTAAAAACTTTTTATTGCATCCCCGTTTTTATTATTGTTTTGGAAAAACATTCTAAAAATACCTACTTTGTTTCTATAAAAAATAGGAAACCTGGGCTGTTTGGAGCATGTTTAAGGTTTATAAGAAAAAACAAAATGCTGTCTTTTAATTCCCACCTTGTTTTGTACAATCAAAGAAGATGCTTGTTTTTTTCGGAGCGAGGTCCACAACTTACACAGCTACTATTATTATTCTTAATCACAGAAACTCATATGTTTCTGTACTCTTCTGTATGATAGTATTCTAAAATTTTCCTAGATAACTATATACCTTTATTGTTGTTAAAATTATTATGTAAAGATACACTTAACATAATCACATATTAACTACTTCTTAAATGAGATGTATACAGTTGAAACACCTGTGTTCACATGTTAACTTATTGTTTACGTTGTGTATATTTGTATGATAACAATTTTGTGTGTGAATTGTTTGGTTGGACTATTAAAATACATACAGAACACAGTAAGTAAGTATTGTTAGATAACAAAGTAAATATTAATGGCTATTATTTTCTGCTATAACTGCTCTGACTGTGTGGTACTTAGTGAGTATATTTGTTTGAAACTTTATTTTAAAAAAGTTGTTGAAAATTTATTATATTTGTTTTAAAATAATATTGTGAGAGACTTTTCTTGAAATTTAAAATATACCAAATGGAATACTTTGAAAACTTTTTCACATATTTTTCCATGGATTTATCTGTGGGCAATTAGAAAATGAAATACGTTTTACGGGTAACAAATAAAAACCGTTGTCAATAATTGAATGATACATATCTAAATATTTTTCAGTTTGTATTGAGTAGTTCGATATTTGACCAAATCTATTTTAAATGCGAATGAAATAAGAACAAATGAATTTTTCGAACCATTTTAAATTTAATTTGAGCAATTTTTTCGTGATTTTGATGACAATATTCTAGCGAAACAATAATAATAATATTTGATATGTTTTATTCAAATGTAATAAATAAAGAAACGAAGTTCTACACGCTCAACTAAATGGTCGTATTTTTGATGATAGTAATAGAAATTTATGAATATAAAAAATTTTAATGACCAGTTAGAATTCCAAAATTTTCCATTACTTGTTTGTTATACACGACATATAAAATATATCAAAGTATATGAGTTTTAGTCTAAAGTCTGTAACGCATGGAAATATTGTCCGTAAAAACAAAATTTTGATAAAGGTGTTCATAACTAGTCCATGTCCTAATTAGTCCATTTCTGGTTGTGTGCCAATTTTGGTGACATATTCTAAACATAAAAATGAGTTTAAGTTCTAGAATGAACAAAATCGGTCCATTGGATCCTTAACTTTAAAATTCCTTTCTTATACAAATTTAAAATTACTTTCTTATAAAAGAAAGAATAAAAGTCAAAACACAAAAATTTTCAAATTTTTTTAAACAAACAACTTTTGTTTGAAACATTTTTCCGTAAAATGTTTGAGTTCTACACAATTTTACATCAAATTTATCTAATTATCATACATTGGTTATTGCAATACATATTATTATTATTATTATTATACAAGTTAATAACTGCATAGACTGGATATTCATATTATTTTATGAATGCTAATTAAAAATAGTACAAGCAATGATACACAACCATATGACGAGTATCTAAATAATTTACTCTGTTAGTTTTTATCTTCACTTGTTAATAATTCATTTTTGATCGTTATGTATTTTACACGTAATAAATTTACAGGTAATTTTTATTAAAATTGCAGGTGAGTTTCAAACAAAATAATTTTATATCTATTTTTTACGATCTCTCATTAATTAGGAAAGGGCCTTCACAAATAAAAACAATCCTTAAAAATGAAACAATTACGAAAATCTTCTTCTACAAAATATATGATTTTAATATTTTTCTGTGTCATGTGTAATACGACATTATATTAAAAACTAAATAAATTATTTCCAAATTCCTTGTTATATTAATTTTAAGTCTTTCAACAAAGCCACAAAAAAATAATTTTTTTTTTTATATAAATACCTACTCAAAACACATTCTTGTATGATATTCCAAAATATAAATAACATAAATTTTCTATATTAAATACAAAATTTCTAAACATAGTTGTTTATAAGTTGTAACACAAAATTAAATTTATAGTTTTACGCACCTTTTCAAACAAATTTTATGTTAGATGTGCTACTTAAAAAAAATTTTAAACAAGGTGTTATGTCTTTCGGCACATTAGTCACGATAATTTTAAAAATTAAGATGAAATAATGAGAGTGTTTTAATGGATGTACCATGTTTCGTAATCTTAATTTTATTTACATGTTAGAGTATTTACACTTTTGATCATTTGTCAAAAAAATAATAAACTTCTATTCACGTTATAAATTAAAATATAAAACTATGATTTCATAGAAGAAATATATCAAACATCATGAACAATTATAAAGAAGAAATTTTCTCCTAACAAAAATACCGAAAATGAATAGAAAAAGTAGTATTTCGAGTCTTAAATTCAAATAAGCCGGCAAAATCTAAAGCGTAAGTATCAAAATGTTGGACGTGTGAATTTCCTATTTTGAAAAGATCGATTTTTTGGTTGTTGCAGATTTCGATACACTATACCTAAAACATACTAAAATATCAAGTTAATATCTAAAATGGTTTTTAGAAATATCTAAAATAAATTTTAGATTACACCCATCTGAAGACTGGCTGTTGTGTTTATAACCCTGAAATCAATTACACACTAACGCGTTTTTTTCAAAATTAAAATTTTTAAAATGCTTGGGTGCAATTATAACAATTAAACACAACATTTGATAGACTTGATTCTTTTGACAATTTCTTTTATGTATGTTTTTTCATGCTACGAGTCTTTAAGTAATTTTGAGATAAAAAATCATCAATTTTTAAGTGAAATTTGAAATTTAAAAAAAAATCTCCCTCATTTGAACCCATGCCATAAACATCAAAATTTTTATTATTTAGTTTCAAATTTCGCGCAAAAAAAATGATGAATTTGGTCTCTCAAAATAACATTTTTGTAATTATTTTTATTACCAAGTACCACTTATTTTATAAATAAAATTAAAAAGCTCATACAAAACTTACAAATATTAAAAAATAAAAAACTTATCAAATAATAAAAAAATTCCAAAGAATGACCGTTTTTCAGTTGCATTTTCTGTAATATTAAATTATCAATACGCTCGACCTCAATACGTGCAAAAGGAAACCGTAATTGGTATGCTGAATAATAAAAAGTTTGTGATATATTCGATTATTGATTCAAAAAATTGCAATTCCTTAGTTTGATAATGTGCGATTTTTTTTTTTTTGAGAAATATATTCTACATAGGAAGATTTCTATTTGTACAATCAATTTATAGGAAAGACAAATATTTTAATTAAACTCTTAAGAATTTTAAAACATAAAAGTTTCCTAAAAGAATTCAATAATAAATTGATATTGGAACTGAACCATAAAAATTTAAAATTTTTAAGATCAAATAAAACCATAAATAACTACATTAAATCTACCCACAAATTAAATCATAATACAATGTAAAATAGATTATAAAACTCCGAATGATTTATTTAACGCCCTTGTAACAATTTCGACAAAAACAAAAAAAATAATAAAATTTATATATCACGGTTAATAAATTTAACCAAACGTTGGTTTCATATACCACTAAATACCATAATATACCATACTACATACATGTAATATTCAACAGGTTAAGTGCCACTGATTCATTCTATTTGACTTCTAGCATAGCTTGCTTGCTCGGTTGTTGCGCTTAGGTATAACTATTATCGTTGAAAAGAAATGGGACATTGTATGTTGGTTCTATTAGTTGTAATTGTGTTAGTATTCGACTATACATGGCTTAAAACGAGTTCTAGGAAATATGAACATCCTAGTATATAGCTAAAAACACTGTTGCACATTCATTGTTACAGGATGAAGTATCTATTGTAAGGTAAATAACTATTGGGTGGAACGTATAAAAATATAACTGCTTTATATGCGAGGTTGTACATTTATATAAGGTCCGTTAAGTCTTATTGTTTTAGTGGAAATTAATCGTGATTCTATTCACTACTTCAACTTTGGTTTTAGTTAAAGCGTTCGTAAATATGGTTGAAAAAGTTGATTTGATTAAGGATTTTTGAAAAAGATCTGGAAAATAGTTTCAGGAAAATTTTTTTTCATTCAAATATATTTGTTGTTGTTGTGTCTTTTTGTCTTTTTTGATGTTGTCGCTTAGCGGCATCGTTGTTTACAATGATGAACTCAACTTAGCGGCATTTCTGATTACAATGATGAACACAATATAATTGTTTTTTTATTCTTAATTTGATTGCTGCCACCTAGGTATAGATAAATTTTTCTATATGGTATTATATTTGATTTTTGTTGAATATTAATGAAGTAAGCACGTTTCTTTAGTGGGGCTAAATAAAGTTTACATCTTATTATAGGACTCTTGGCTTGCATGTAGAACTCAGTAATCATATTGTACAAGACGCAGCAGCTATCTGTTTATCTGTTTAGCTTATCATAAATTATTTAAAAAATGAAATACTTATCTCAGTGATGTGCCAGGTTTTTAACGCATTGAAAGGTCATAATAACGCATTAAATGTCGCATAGGTTCGTCGTGGACAAAATAATTAGTGATTAGCAGAGCCATACCGGGACAATCTTCGTTCATCTCTGCAGAGTCGCAAATTTGTAATAAGTGCAAACCCTACTACTGTCACTTTCTGATTAAAGAGGCTAACGCGTTTTAGTCAATGTAACTCTTATAACCTGTTGCATGCGTGCACTTGTCTCGCTCCGTCCATTTGTTTGTTATGATTTTGGCCTGAGTGCTATCTATCTAATACTTGTAATCAATACACAGGTCGAATATATATATTTCGTATTAAAATTTAATAAAGCAAACAAAAAATTTCAAAAACATTTTGTTCCATTAAAAGAACATGTTCAAGTTGTTACATAGATTTTGACCCATGTATTTATTGGACGCTGTTATTTTTATCTTAGTCTTGTATTTAGTATTGATTTTCAAAAAATCTAGGCCAAAACTGCAAAATAAAGATCAATTATGTTCATCACCGGTCGTGGTGAATGTTCATTCAATAATACGATTACCATTTTGATCAGTCACATTAAATTTTGTATTGTACAACATATATTTATGTTTTTTTTTTTTTTTTTTGAATTAGGAACATACATAACTGTTTTTTTATAATTTTCAGCGAGTACTTAACTAAAACAGACCTTTCGAAAAAGCTTATGAATCGTGATCTTAGTTCATCTTCATAGAAAATAAATGTTAGATGCAACAGCCCCGTTTTCTTGTTCGCTTTATATATAAATATAATAGGTTTTAAGAAACGAATATCATCGACTCCATGTTATTTCTACCAAACTAAAAACAAATGTATCTATCTTTGTTTTACCTACTACCACTACATAGACGATGGAAGATCTATTCAAACTAAAGAACGAAGTATATCAACGAACCGACTGACGACCCTTTTTTTTTTCTTCATATTTTATCTATTTTTTTGTTCATTGTTTGGTTGTTTAAGATGGAGAGACGAATCAAGTAATAGAAGTAAATTGTTTTTTGATTGTATACAACTACACTGCCATCGCTTTTCTAGCTTCTGTTTTTGTGTGATGATGACACAAATATTAATATGAAGTTCTTTCTTTTATCATCTTATCAGTTTAGTTTTTGTCGAGCCACTAGCTAGTAAATGGGCTTGTTTAGTAAGCTTTCAAAATTGATTTAAATTTCTTATTATGTCTTATAACAATATAAAACTGTTACTTTATGTTTTTTCCGTGTGAGGAGATGATTTTTACAAAGAATTATGATTGCAGATTTCTTTCCCATTACATATTTTCTATGTTGTTTTGAATCTTCTGTTCTCTTAAAGAAGTATTTAATACACAAAATATAAATCTTCACAATAGTGTATGATCTCGATGAATAATTCACCATATAGTGGTTGACATTCCACCATAATTACTCAAAAAGGAATCTCAATGCCCTCAAACAAAACAGTATATAAGAGTGTGTATAGTAGAGTGTGTAATATAAGCCACACCTCTTAAATGTGTGTGTGATAGTCTGTGTAAAGTTTTTTTTTTTTTTTTTTATTGTTTTTTTTATGCATATTTAAAAAGAAAACATCAGAATTATCCAATTCTCTTTATAAACTAAAAGAGTACCAAATTTTATGCTCCTCCGTCTGCCTGATTTTCGTAAAACTTTTTTTGCTTCACGTATTAATATAGATATTGGATCAGTCAAATTTAAAGTTAAACTGATATTTATCCATTTGTTATTAATCATATGTTTATGTTAACTTTGATTGTGATTTGAAAATGTATATCTTTGATAAATATAATGAATAAATATAAAATAAAAATGCATTATTTTATTATTCATATCTCATGCCTGTCACAATTTTAAATTATAGACTATGTTGGAATTTGTTATGCACATTTTTTTGCAAAGAGTTTTGATATGTAGAGAAGAATCAAATTTATATAGGCTAAAAATCTCAACAGTTGTAAATCTATCTGAATTAACGCCATCACAGATTACAAATAACTATTGACTGCTGGCTTTGACCGTCGCTGGTATTATTACTTGAAATATTCGTTGCTGGCGCCGGTCACGGAGATTGTTCCCTTTATTAATAAACTAATTTTACCTTATTTAGAAAGTCTTCACTTCTATATAAAAAAATCGACATACGGTAAGGCTAAGTAAAACGCTCCTATACAGTATTCATCGTACATAAAATTGGAAAAACTCTTTTGTGCAGTTTTGTACCCTTTTATTTCGATATTAAAAAAGAAATTATACCGGTTCGTATGATAAAAAATGACATTTTTACAACCACTGCTTTAAATTAATAAAATAATAAAATCAGATACTAAACATTGTTGAATGACTTGGCACATAGTCAGTGGTTGTTATGCCAATGACTTCGAAAGCAAAAGTTAAATAAAAAACAATCTTTAAATCAGATTGAAAATGTACTTAACTGAGTATGTAATAAATAAATATATATAAATTGAATGCAATAATAATATTTAATAGATCTGGTCTGTAATTTAAGAATCCGATCACCGGCTGACTATCCATTGAAATCTAGCAACAAATGAAAAGAGTGCAAATATTTGTATTTTGCCATATTGTATGTAATGTTGTAATTCAAGATAGTTGATTTAAACTAAGTCATATGTACTATACGTTACCTTTACCTTTGTTAGTAAACGATCTCTATGTTTGCAAACTTAATATAGCTATGTCTGAGTAATTTACTGTCAAGGTTGAAGTAATTCACACAATTTATTTTTTACATTACTTTTAGGTTTATTTTTATTTGATTTAAACATATTTTTACTCAATCCTTATTATCAATGTTTCCTTCTTATCGATTTCGAATAAAATAATTTTAAATTGTTACAACTTTTTTCTGATTTAGATTTGTCAAGTAAAAGTTAAGATGTTAGAATTTCGAACCATATTTTAATATTTTTTAAAGATTCCAAAAAAATGAATATTTCAAAAAAATATGGTTTTTGTTTATTGAGTCTAATAAGAAATATTGTTTATTTTGAATTTTATTCAGCATTCTGCGGACTTCGGGCCAAATAACTGGTGTTGAACTTTTTATATGGTAATATATCTTAAAACAAAATATATAGACATTGATGATATATAATTTCTTTCTTTGCAAGAATTTTAGAATCAGTTCAGTGGTTCCAAAGATTATTCCCTACAAAATAATTTTAAATCTTTGTCTCTAGAATTTAATGTAATGAAATAGCAATTATTAACATTATTACAAATTTTTCATTGAAAACATAATCTGTAATAGAAATTTCATACACAACATGTATTTTGAATACCAACTTTAAGAACGTCTTTAAAAATAATGTAATTGTAACAATAAATGCCAAGAATATAATAGGGAAGCTGCACAAATTTTTTATCACTTCAATTGAAACGTCGTCTCTTCACGAAAATGAATTTCAAGTTATTTTTCTAATTGATAAATACCAGCCAATATACAAATTCGAAATTTTTAATTACACAAAAGAGTTTTGCATAGATGACGTCATACATGTTCATCACCATAGTAATCATATATAAATAAGGGTCATTATACGGTAAGAGGTCCTATCGATGTCCACGGCACTTATATACACTCTTTAAAATTTAAGATAAATAGTGTTAGTATGCCACAAATGAGTTGTTTATGAATAAAAATGCTATATAAATTATATTAAATTAATTATCAATAATTTTGTTATACGATTTTTCTATAGAATGATATCTTATCGTAGAATAATCTTTTTTGCAAGACAGAGATGGAATACAATCTTGAAGAGAAATTTTGATATCATTTACGAATTTTGTTTGGTTTTGTGCGTAGTTTCACATTTAGATGGTAAAATAGCAAATTATTTTATTGCATCTTTCCTTTTTTATAAATCATGTGAATTTGTCTCGTTGTCAAGAATTTCCCATTTACCCTATAAATAGTTTATAAAATTATTTTAATACGTTTGAATATGTAAATATTTAAACAAATATTATAGAAGAAAACTTCAAGTAAATATAAATTATCATTTGGTTTTACTATTAGTAAAGGTTAGAAAGTTAAATTTAAAGTGTTATGTAAATAAATTTGTTTAGACAGTTACTAAGTACGAAGTACAATTTATAATATTTGACTTTTAAAAAAGTCCTACATATAACTAACTACAAATAGGTGTAACGGGTATATAAGCGAATATTTTTAGAAAATATTTTCAATCAGAAAATTTTTGATAAAGTTATCCCTCAATCTGATAACTAACAAAAATACTATGCTTTTTAAGAACGAGATTCTTAAAGTTCTTAAGTTTTTCTTATATGGGCAGATTCTGAAAATCAACGAGTCTACTGAATATCAGTTCAATTAAGAGGAAACGGAATAACGCTGATGGTATAATTTCTTTTACAATGGAAATACGTAAAAATGTGTAATTCAAAATGAAATTAATAAACGTAGTCTAGGTGCGAACAGTATAGTCCACACGACGAATTTCCCAATGGGGAGAATAAAAAGCAATAATTTGTTTATCATTACGAGTATTAGAAATCTCTTTGGGTCGAAGTTCTTTTGCAGAGGCAACGTAAATTTTTTTCTTTTTTAAAATAATTTATAATATTTATAATGAATGCACTGTTATTTTATTGATAATGAGGTGACAAAAATACACTAATATCATCAATAGAAATCTCCAAATTAAACCACGTTTAGAGTTGATCAAATAACAAAAATAACTTCGTTCTTAATGGGGTGTACCAACCACACTAATTTTTTTTTAATAGTATTTTTATACTCAACAAAAACCGACCGAACTGACTTTGCTGAGGCATTCCGTTTTAAGTTACGTAATTACTGACGATATAATTATTTGTTCTCGAAATAATCGAGATACACACACATTTCTTTAAAAACGATTGATTTGAGTTTGCTAGTAACCTTGAAACGTAAAGATATGTCAATACTTTGGATTCACAAAATCGGCTCCATTACAAGAACTTTCCAAGTGAAAAATAGAATAATTAGAGGGTAAACACACTGCATTATAATATAACTTACACTTGCGTTATAATGTGCCCGTAAAGCTGATGGACGCCTTTATGGACTATTACAATTTGTCCAAAGACAGCTTTAATTATTTTGACAAATATATGTTGGTTTTTGTATTACCCTGTAGCTCTGTCATCATTTCGTTGAAAAATTTACAAAAAAATAAATCAAAATATTAATCTGGTTTCTTTTTTACAGAGTGAAAAAACAATTCTTTAAAAATTCATCCTGTAAAAGAAAGTTTTACCTTTTAAATTTTCCATACATTTCTTTTTAACAAACCACTTATATGTAATACAATTGGAATAACAAACAAACGATTGTAAGCCAAAGTAAAACAGAAAACTTCCTTGTTGCGTTCATTTGTTTTACTATTGGAAAACACGTGAATTTTTTGTCATTCTCAATTGTTTCTCTTTTACTTTTTAGTCGACAATTTTCTTTAAGAGTTTTGTTTGTTGCGCACGATTTTACAACAATTTACTTTTTATATCCAACACTTCACACAATTTTCACTTTAGTTTGTTATTTTCATAAGATTTTCTTTATGTGTACGGACAGAGTGATTTGTTAGCTAAATGATAAAATTAACGAAAAATATATTGCATACGAATTTTGGAAAATGAAATGAAAAATGTTTAAAAAAATAAACTTTATTTGTTTTACGAACGAATTTTATCAATCTAATGACAAACCAGTGTTTTTTTTTCTAATTTGTAATTAAGTAACAGTGGTCGTCAATCATGAGGGAAGCTAAATTCACTATAATAAAAAACAAAGCCAACCATTGGCTCTTTTTAAAAAAAATTTGACAAAATTCTACTTCGATAATTACCTGACAATATTTATTTATCAGCTGTAGCAAATCATCTTCTATTCTTACATGTTAAACAAGGATGCGAAGACTATATGAAGAAGTCCTTTTATATGAAGATGTGTAAGTTTTTTCTCTAATGTATGGTTTATTTGTTCAATGAACTTCTTGTAGTGTTGTGTAAAGTACTTAAACAAAATTTCTAACTCTCAGTCAGTGAGAGTGATAAAGAAAACATAAATGTTATGTTGTTTTGGGTAAAGTGGACAAAAAACAACATATTAGAATAGAAAAGAAAAGTTGATATTATTTTAGGGTATTTTCTTAAGGAAACATCGACATAAAAACGGTTTAAATATTTTAAATTTAACAAAAAAATTTGTTTTGAAAATATTTTCATACTTATCTCTTGCCCTAAAATAAACGACCTTTATTTATTTTTCACATTTCGTGTACGGTCGGTCAATCCTAGAACATGCATCAGAGCATAAAAAAATGTCGTAAATATATTACCACTTGAGATTCTTACATTTGTTATCTAGAGGTATTTGGTAGCTATCTCTATCTACATCTATAGATGAATACTATCTGTCGTTGTTTTGATAAGAGGTGTTCTTGCCTAAAAACATTGTGTAACCACCTCAATCAGTTTTCCAATGACTTACAAAAAAATTGAATTCAGAACTATAATTTTAGATTCAAATAACTATCGTGCAAAGATGCAGTCTTAATTCAAATAAATTTAGCTAAATCTACTTATTTTGAGCCTTAAATCGTTGTATAAACTTCTCATAAATGACATATTTACTGAAATATTTTCTGGCTTTAACATCGAAAAATTTTGTCAAATCTTATGAACTTTGATAATTTTTAATTTCCAAATTTTGTATCCATAAAAAGTCTTCTATATCATGTGTCGACTTATGATTCATAAAACCATAAATATTTTGCCTCAATTAGTATACGAAGAAGTGTTTGCTTGCACAACTGTATTTAAAAAAAAAAATGAATAAATAAATAAAATAATTATTAATAAAGAGTATTATTTATTTAAGTAATTATACAAAATTCATATTTTACCAGTATCTATGAAATATAATTACTTACTTGTAACAATTGTTAGGTCAATGACTTTGTAACTGACATTTATTTTAAAAGACTTTGTTAAAGACTTGGCTTTTTTTCCAAAGATTTCATAGTTTTAGAATAAAATTAAAGTATACGGAAGTTAAATAATAAAATAATTTATTGAATTTAAATATAGTTATCGAACTTATAATGTATTTCACTCGGTAAATATATAAACGATACTTTTATACTTAAATCATTAAATGTTGTATAGAAGACCGTTAAATACGATACTTAATACGTTTATAAGTATGTAAGTTGTAGATGGTTATTTTATGGAAAGATAAATATTATAATTATAAATTTCATCTTCCATTTGGAATGCTGAATAAGCAACATTCTTGCATACGTAATATTCTATGTTTTCAATCTATAAACTTCAGTGAGATTATTGTTGAAAATGGTATTAAAGTCGTCACGTCATTCTTTTTTAAATTCAGGTGAGGCACTCCTTTGTACTCTTTTCAACACATTATTTTGTTTTTGTTTTTAACACAAAATTTCAATTCGCTTATATGTCGAGAAAAACAATAACTGCTTCTTATTTCGAGTCAAATTGCCAACTAGATTACACGTTTTTTCAAATAATTTTTTGATATATCTAATAAATATGATTATATCTAATAAATAAGGCTACAGTATATTAAGTTATTAAATTTTAGAACAACTCACGGATAAATTTGAACATTTATAAATTGTTTGAAAATAATTCCTAAAAAAATCAGAATACAATGTTTTCCACTTAAATTTCGAATGAATTGAGATCGTTAATAAATCGTCCAATTTAAACTTTAATAAATTTTTAATTGTAAATCTTAAAGCTAGAATTTAAGTACGAAATGTGTGTATTTATTTTGTTTATAAGAAAAGCATTTCACCAATAAATTCGTTTTATCATAAAATCGTAACTTTTTTATCATAAAAGCAAGCACATTAAACTTTCTATGAATTGGATTTTTAGAAAGTCAATATTTCGTATTTTGGAATTCCATTTTTACTGATCTTCACTTGGAGTTCACTTAAAAAATGGAGTTTGACATTTCAAATCATAAACTTGCGAAAAAATGCCAAATAATATGAAAATTTATTGTATTTTAATTGGAAGCAGTTTATGAAATGGAATGATATATTTTTCTTTGGACTGGAACTTTCGGGAGATCCAGCTGTAAACGTTTGAAAAAGTTTCGCATCATTTTTCCGTTTTATAAATCTTTTATATAAAGTTTTTAATTGGTTATTATTACCATCCCTTAATCTGAATTTTGTTGATAAAATTATTGTAAATTTTAGTATACAACATTTGTCAAAATTATTAACAAAACTTAATTTCTTAGTAATTCGGTTTGTTATTTATGTGGATGTCATTTTCTAAGAAATGAAAATGATTTTTATTTTTTTTATTAAAATAATGTTATCATTTGTGGGCGATTTGAATAAAACGGGTTTTTTGTAGGGCTGAAATTTTTTCAGTGATGTATCATAATATGCTATAAAACCACGTTATGGCAGGAATCAACCGGGCACGTCTTCAGCTTTTATACATTTGAAATGGGTGTGAAACAAATTGGGTCAGACGGGTAATAAGTAGGAAAGTTTCAAATACAAATTTTAGAGCATAAAATTTTTTTAAATATTTCTTGAAAAAATTTCCAAGGTGATGACGTGCAGGGCTGCTTCCTGCCAGAACAAGGTTTCCATAATTCGCATTCTACGATTTAACACTGAAAAAAATTGCCTTTCAGAAAGAACCTTACTCAAATCTCCCACGAGATTTCAGCCTGCCAAATAATGATCAAAGAAACAATAGACGTATATGGATTGTCAAATCCATAAAAAAAAAATAATAATAATAATAATAATAACGCACCGGTCTGAATCTTCATATTTATTTAAAATACAAAAACTATTTTGATAGTATTTAAAGGAGGTCTCTATCATATATAATTTTGTTTCTCTAAGTAAAACGTACATTTTAAATAAAAAAATTTTGAAATAGACCATCAAAATCGTGTATTTTTAAATTTTAAATAAACAAGTAACATTTGGGTTGGTGTGTTTTTTGGAGTTGACTGTATATAGATTACTTTGTTCAATGGCGTACATAGCATATTTGATAAATTGAACTATGAAATCAAATCAAGTAACAAAACAAGTTTTTGGTTCAAAAACACACATGAAATGAAATGATTATTATGTAGTATCTTGAATGCGGTAATATTATGTATATTACCTTATAACATTCATTGTATAATTTCCCTGAAGGGAAAGTTGTTTAAAAAAACATTCAGGTCAATAGCGTCATGTTTGTTCTAAAAAAGTCTTCATTTTTTTAAAAGTATACTGATACACTTTCAATTTATTATGATCGTCTGAGTATGTCGTTTTGGAGACTGAAAATATATTTATGTAATTAAAAAAAAAGATAAATTTCATATAATTAAAACATACTTTAACTTGATCACTTTAAAATTGACTCATTAATCTAATTATGTTCGTAAAATTTTCTTAATTTGTAGAAAAAACTAATTGTGAGGCCATATAAATTATATTTTGGAAGGAGTCCTCTTAAAACTCATGAAAAATGATCCGTTAAAGATGTATTTATACTCGACATATACACAATATGTTAATATATTAATAAATTTCAGTCTAAAGTTTGTAACTCTAAAAAATATTAAAAGTCACAAACATTTTTGTGTATATAGGTTATATACACAAAATTTGTATAATTGTGTATATTATTATAGAAACTCCTAGGTTTGGCCATGTTTGTTTGTTATCAAGATAATTCAAAAATGAAAGTAGATAATCAGTTGAAATCAGTTTGGTGGTGTATTCTAGACATGAAAACTAAAATCAAGTTAGTGAATTAACAAAATCGGTTCATTGGGTCCAATGAACCCATGATCCAACTTTTAAACTATATAGTGTGAAAGAAAAATTCAAAAACAAAATTTTCTAATTTTTTTAAAACAAACAACTTTTGTTTTATACATTTTGTTCATAAAATGTTTAGGTTCTCTACAATTTTAGCTAAAAATAATTTAGTTAACTGTATATGCAGGTTATTTAGAGTATTCTATGAGTGCTTATGAGAAAAAATAGTTCAAACATTAATAGTATATAATTTTGGGAACTTAATCAGAATCTCAAAATTAAATTTCTACGCAATCGTTAATAGAATTTGGGGTAAACTAATCCGTTACGTAGCATCTTGTTTTAATCTTCAATTTTTGCTTTGCTTTATACGATAATCCTCCATATGAATTTTTAATTTAAAAAAAATCAAAGACAATGAAACAAAAATTAATTAAATTATAGATTATTTAAACAGCAGATATAATTTGAGTGAAATACACCTGAGAAAAATTTAATCTAATCGAGTTCTATGACGCGTCACATTTCTGACTTCTTACAATACTTAGAAAAAAGACGTCCTGAAGTATTCATATTTTCGAATTCTTATCGAACTGAAAAAATGACATCTTACAGAGGTTATTATTAATTATTAATTATGATATTAATATTAAAAATGACTTCTTATTCGAACTTCTTTCGAAAATTAGAAATTATACTTCTTTAAGAATTCTTAATTCTGACCTTATTTGACCTTAGAAAATAAATTTAGAAAAAAAATAATAACTTTTTTATAAAGAAGTCATAATGAGACGACGTCTTCATAAAAACCTCTATTTGAAATTTCTCTGATTTGGATGTTTGCTGGGTTGTTACCTACTTCAAAGCTGTGGTCCAAATTTTAAGTATCTAACTCATCGAGAAATTAATTTAAAGCCAATTACAAAATTCCAACCGGACAAACATACAAGATAGCGAGTTAATACTATTGAGCCGTCAATTAGAACCGATCAAATAGGTAGTAAAGTTCATATCCAGTTCATAACCTCCTAAGTTTCTTAATTCGAAGTTTTTTATCCTAGCCCGGTTGTAAATTTTGTTAGTTATAATGATTTTTGTAAATGAAGTTGAACTTTTTCTCGTAATTTTGAAACAATTAAAATGGTGAGCAAAATTTGCGATACGCATTACAAATAATTCTAAAACTAACCGAAGTAATTTATTTTTTACAACCTGCAGGTTATTTTATACTTAAACTACTTGTTTTTAGTTATTAAATTTGTTTCTTACAAATTAAACGTGGGTATAAAAAAATCTATAAAGAATGTATTGTTAAATGTTTCTAATTACTTTTAAACATATGTTTTTATTTTAACAATGACGTCAGATGCGAATCAAATAGTGTAATTATAAGGAATTTAATTTTTTTTTACTAAAGTAATATTTTAAATTGTTTTAAATGATTTTATATAGAGCGGTTCACAGTTCATTTCTTTAGTGTGCATTTGGTGTTATATATGGGTTTTTAATTGTCTGGTAGAAAGTTATTGCTTTATTACCTGAAAATGGGTATATAATGTCTTTACATTCTCAAACAAAATATTAACACAATATAATATAAATATTTGCTATGTTGTGTATTCATTTTATCCAATTCCAATAATTTACCTGTTTTGAATTGAGGTAAATTTGTATCTTTTATTTTATGAGTAAAATACAGAATTTATTATAAAAATTTGAAAAATAAATTTTCTATAATTTATGATAGCCCTTTCCTTCTATAGGTTTAACAATTGATTTTGAATAAATTTAACAGTTTTTATATCAAATTTATATTTTCTTCGCACGGATTTAATACTTAATTATTTAATCTATATATTAATATGTGAAGCAAAAGCGTTGTACCTATTTTTACGAAAATTACACTTATTATTATGCTAATATTTTTTTTTTAATAACACTTAAAAACGACATTCTATCAAAAAAAAAATCACATACACTATGACGTACACATATATAAGAGGTGTGGCTTATATTACACATACTACTATACACACGCATGCATAATCTTTAGTCGTTTGTTTAATAAACTGTTTTGTTTAAAGGTACGCATACATACTGTATTGTTAAAAGGCAGTGAGATTCACTTTTGAGTTATTATATTCAAATTTCTTCCGCTGAAGCGGGACTCTAGTTTTTATAATTGTACAATTTTTCATTGTCTGATTATGTCTTGAACGTTTAATGTTTTCAAAGAAATTTGATGTTTAAATGTTCTCAAATATAAAATTATGATTAAATCAATAATGAGAATGAATACAATGGAAATATTAATACTACGAGCAAAATTTTTGAAAATAAGGTTTTCATCTATTCAATAAAACAATACAGCAATAATTCTATTGAAGACAATAAAACAAGAATACCAAAAATCTAAAGGTCTTATCCATCACGATTTGTTTAAAACATGGTAGTGAGTGTTGAATAATTGTTAATTGACTCCAATTGACTTTTGTTAATCAATTTTTATTAAAATTAATATACTTATTAGGTTTTATTGAAAACGATTAAATACCAATGCTGTTCATTTAGAAAAAAGTTTGTTCATTCTCTTGAGAACTGGCTTGATTTTTAGTCTCAAACTATGAATGATTCTGTTGAGAAATGAGCGAAATTAATTAAAGAAATTAAAAAGAATGTATGAAATTCATTTATATCATCAATGAATCATAAAATTGTCACATAAAAAGGAAAATTTTTGTAAAATATTTCGAAATTATTATCTTACCACTTTCCTACGACTAAGTAATTTTAACATAGAAAGTTCTCCAATCTAGAATAAGATTCTAGACTTAATGAGAGTGTAAAAAGTTAAGGTAAAATTTTCATTTTCTAAGGTTTGATATAAAAAATGTGAGCTTCAAGTACGTTGCATCATTTGTATATACATTTTTTAATATGAAGAACTGTAAAGTTCTGATCAATCTACATGAGCTTGTTTGTACAATTCACTAAAAATGAAAACCAGGTTTAACTTCATTTGAAGAGATGTAATATAAACGTAACTGCTGATGGCTTTGAATGAAATATGTTATTTTATAAATATATTTAAATGAACAAACAAAATTATTAAACTTCTAAATTGAATTTTTTGTCTGCCTAAATGTGTTACATTTAAAATGTAACAAAAAGCATCCAAATATAAAAAGTCTGCTTGAGTTAAATAAAAAATTTCTTGAATGTGCAAAAATATTAGTATTTGATATATTTATAATTATTAACACTGTTAAAGGGCTCAAAATACGTTTAGTGTAAAATTACTATGTACTTTATTTACTATAACAAGTGTAAGTCCGGGGGAGAGGACCGTACGAGAGAATGGATGACCTTTCTAATTATTTTCAAAACTTTAATGGCTATACTTTTAGCTTTGTTCACTTCTGTCTACGTAGACTACTAGCAGTTCATTAGCAGAAGTAACCTAAGCTCCGAGTAGTATCTAGCTATGGGTTCCGAAAATAATTAGACTGATCATCTCGCTTGTACGGTCAGCTTCACCGTACTTACCCTATGTGGCAATTTTTTAACAAATATATATTTTTTTTTAAAACATCCCTTTGTCTTTGAGTTTGTCTTTGAGTTTTTTATTTATCTCTTGTAGTTTTAAAGATCAATGATCCATGTAACTCAATTGAACGATTTTTCTCATTCATTAGGTCAAAGTCAATTTTAAATTATAATTCAATTTCAAAATATCTTACTACTCTTTACGTTAAAACTGACTAATTATCTGATGAACATGTAAACTAAAATTTTTTTAGTACTAGAAATCAGTATCAATATTCGTCCCTGCGGATATCTGCAAGAAAAAATGGTCCATATTCATATCCGTTTATTTTGCAGCGGATCTTGAACGGATTTTTTGCATTAAGAGTTTAATTGCGTATATGGATTTATAAGTAGATGTAGCAATAAAATACTGTTAAATCCCAGGAATATAGTTTTTATTTTTTTTAAATTTTATATTTGACAAAATTTAACATTTCAACCCTTATTGTAGTGGTCGTTCTAAGTGGTAATTCTTATAGCTGACTTCTTTATCAAAGGTGCTAATTAGTAATTACGCTATCTAAATTCAAATGAAATAATAATACTATGTGATATCGCAAGCCACATTTAATTCAATAAAAAATCACATTTTAAGAAAATTCAAACGTTATGCCGATTGATTTTTAAGGATCTGGCACATCCCATCCCTAGTTAGTAATTACGATATTTTAAACTGTTAGCAATTTTGGAGTAAATTTAATTTTCTACATATTAGATGAATATATTAGAAGTTGAAACAGTAAAATTTTGTTTGTATTTTTCAAATATACCCCAATCAAATATCCAATATATATCTAACAGGAAATTGATTTTGAATTCAATAAAAAAATCAAATCTGAATACTGCGTTAATATATGGAATAATTTCGATTAATTGAATTACATCGACCTTCAAGTTTGATTAAAGAACACATTCAAAATTCAATTATCTCTCTTAAAACTTCCTAACGTTGAATAATCTAACATGTATTGAAGCAAACAATATCGTTTGTTTAACATAACAGGTATACAATATTAAAGTGAAGTAGTATTATTCAGTATTATTTACCTTCAAGCAATAATTATTTATCTTTGAAACAAAGGATATCACAGATTAGTTTATTAATTAATCAAATTTTTACATTATCAAAAATATTCGTATTTTCATAAATTTGGTAATGCGGGTTTGGTACTTTGCTCTTGAGTTTAAGGTTAAATTTGTAGGGTAATTTTTTTGTATGTATATTTTATTTTAATTTGAATATATCTTAATAAATAATATTTCCATACCTAGATGTTGAGACGCCATGAACTGCGAAACAACTTATTCGATCTTAACTATTTTTGTTAATGTTTGATTTGTTCCAACTTAAATCATAGTATAGTTTTATCCAGATTATTTCTTCTTTATTGAAAAATCAGTATTGTATTTAATTGCCTGAAATTACCCAATAACGTCTAACAGATGGCAGTGTAAGTTAATAATTTGGTATAGACCATTAACAAATGTTTTTTTAATCAATTAATGGATTTTTTTGTTCTAAAGCTTCTGTCACGTTTTGTTATATTAGATTTATATTAAAAATTAAATTAAATTCAATTTTGTTGACAATACTACTCACTCGTTTCATGACTTGCAGTGTTCGAATAAATAATGATATATCATATTTCACTTAATTTTTAATCAAATAACTTGAACAACGATTTGTTTCCTATATTGATGATTTGTTGTCTCGCTTATCTTAAGTAGTTGAATTTACATCTTGGTTCTTCGACATGCTTGAGCTAAAAAACACACTTGTATCTTCTGCTTAAGATACAATTTTCTTTGCAAAATCTGAAAATAAAAATTTTCAGATTGTCTAGGAACGAACAGTTAGTTTTTTTTTTTTTTTAATTATAATGCTTTGTTCACATTGATCAAGTAATTTAGTCAAGTGTTTAGTAACGTGTGTGATCAGAAACATTTTAGTCAAATGTTTAGTAATATGTTTAGTCAAGTAGTTAAGTAAAATTCAATTTTTTTTTTGTGCAAGTAGTACGTCCACTACACTTGTATGGCAAACATGTAACAATACACAAATGAAGAAATTCGTTGTACATATAATAATAATATAATAATAATTATTACAGTCATATAATAAAAACAGTTTTATGATTTGAAATTATATTACATGACTGTAACTGTTTACATAGTTTTAATAAATTCTTTGTTACGTGAACTAAATTACTTAATCAATGTAAACAGAGCTTAATTTTAAGCATTGATATAAAGTATATATGATTCTTAAACAATTAACTAAGTTAGTTGTTACCCACACTTATTTTACCTTTAATTCTATCTATGTATATAAATACTATTTTAATTAATAAAGATGTAACAAAAATGTAAAAGATTCTGCATAAAGTTTTTTATAAAGGCTACATAGCTCTGGTATACATAAAATAAATATAATTATTATACGAATTCCTTTTTAAAATATATAAAAAAATTTATATAAATAATACAACACAAAAAAATTACTTGTGGATGGTTTGAGTATCTCTTCCACTCAGTCCACAGTGTTTGAAATACAATGAAGAGGGAGATTTTAGTATCTGGTATAGTAAAAGAAGAAAAGGAAATATCAGGTGTAAAAAAAAATATAATGAAATAAGTTTTTAATGAAATTGTATTCATCATATTATATTGAGTATATGTATTTATATACAGAACGTTTCATGAAACAATTGATTAGCAAACAAAACTTGCAAATATTTTTAACTTGACAATGTTGATATATGGGAAAAACTAAAAATATAAGTTAAGTAGAGACAAATGTTTCAAACAAAAGTTTAAATTATTAAAAGGTTCGAATTATTTCCGATAACTCCGATTATCCGATAATTATTTTTAGTATCATGGTTTTGTATGTTTTTTTTTCATATTAAATATTTTTTATTGGAGATTTGAATTTAATAATGAACATAATTTTAGCTTTCAAAATATTTATATAAGTTTTGAGAGAGTTTTCGTGTAAAATAATTTTTATTTTAATAAAAAATTCTTTTAAAGTTTGAATCAAAACTTAAATGCTAGGAACAAATTTTTTATGACGCAAATTTTTTCAGACTGATTTTATTAAAACAATGAAATTTACCGACGGATTTTATTTAACCTAGAACCCATCGTAAAAGTAAGTATGCACTTGACTTCAATCGGACCTTTCAAATGATGAACTGTTTTTCCGATTCATCTTATTTCACGTTTTTGAAGTCATACTTCTTGAGACGCATCAGTGTAATTTTTGTTATAATGTAACCGGCATTGAAACGGAAATTAAATGGAACACCATGACAATGGACATTTATTTTTATTAAATTTAGTATAACTTTTTATAAAAAATAACTATAATTAATACCTATTTTCATTATTTGGTCAATTATTATTTTTTATTGATCTACCTACTTGAAGCATTATCCGTAAAGCTTCAAGCCAGCAGTTTCATGTTTACATATATGATTAACCATACGAAACCGAATCCAAATTAAATTGCTTTTTAAGTGCTTCAACGATGTCATTGTGAAAAAAGAAGTTACTAAGACATTTAATAAAAAAATTTAAAACAAAAGAACCACCTTCAAAAAAATTGATCTAAAAAGTATAAAACAATTTAAATTTTTCCTTGTCACCAATTACTCATCTCCGTCGACGCCAACTAATCAATTTTTTAGCTAAGGATAAGATGGACACCGACTTCGAAAGGTAATTGGTCAAGGTAATTGGAGAAAAATTCAAAACAATTGTTTACTTTTTAGTTCTTTGTTTTGAAGGCGGTTCTATTTTGTATTAAATTTTTCATTTGGATGAAATTTAAGTACAAAAATTTGTTTTTTCCTCTTCTTGAGTTAAGACACAAAATAAAAAAAAAATAAAAATAAAAATACAATCGAATTGAGAACTTCTTTTTTTGAAGTTGATTGAAAAGCACTAATTAATTTCAGTACTTATATTACATTTTTACAGATTTTTTTTTTCATCTCACTCTGCAAGTTTAATGTTTAGGTATTCATCTTAATGACAAAATTTTATTAAATTCTCATGACACCTAATTTCATTAATATTGTACTGTATCCAACTGAATCAATATAATTTGACACATTTGGAATCCAATTTTGAATACTTTGTTCTGCTAGGTTGATGAAAGTTATCTGTATGGTAAAGCTTTGTCTCACTTGAAATACCCTGTACTGTATGTATATTTATACTTTTAAGTTATTTTTCTGTTTTAATTGTATTTTAAGAGGATTTTTCTTAGCTTGTTGTATTAAAATAATTAAGTGAGTTAATTTATTATATCTTTTTACCTTCCCTTTTGTAAGATAAAAAATATTCTTGCTTTTCTTCCACAACCCACTCCTCACTTTCTATGCTATCAAAGCCCATTTTGATATCGACCCATTCGTTTAATTAATAAAAATGCAAGACTTTTTACACACTATGTTCATTGTGCAAATCATAAACGAAATTTTATTTTCAAATAGAATATGAAAATTTTTTTTTAAATAATACACTAGAATGGCTTTATTATTTGAAAATGATTATGAAAATGAGTCCATTTCTTTTAGCCTATAAATGAAAGAATAACTGAACATAATATTTATTACTATTTAGCGGGCCATTAATAAAATTATTCGGGGACTTTTAAACTAATTTACTTTGAAACATATAGATTTGAATTTATGTTTTTAATTTGTAATCGATTTACATTTATACAAAAATTCTTCATGAATCTTCCGAATTTTTTAAATATAACTTCTTTTTATTACAGAAATATTAATAATAAAATATAATAGTTTAAAAAAACTAAAAAAACACGCATGCATGCGTAGTTCGCGCACTAGCTCTATCTTTATTACTCTCATGCAAAGGATCCGTTCAGATGCGTTCTGCAGCCAACTTCAGAGAGTTACCTACAGACAAACAAACATACGAGTGAAGCTAATAAAAGCGTGTTAAAAAGCAATAAAATTTTGTTTTTAAGTTATTATGTTAGTATAAATGGATAATAGAAATGCGCTTAGAAAAAACGATAAGAACTTAAATGGGCAAGAAAACCATAAATATATAAGAAAGAAAGGCTCTTTTTAAATTATTCGAGACAATTATCTTCGTTTATTGAATATGTGTAAAAATTGACTGCATACAAAAATGTATATTTCGGGCCAGTTTGTAAGTAAATAATTTTTATCAAATGGAAAAAATTGTTGATCATTTCATACTTGTAATGATAACATAAATAGCTGTTTTCTATCGTAAAATTTGTACTAAAAATGCATATTTACAGTATTTAAGTAGAAAAATAAAATGCCCTAAAACATAAAAAAAAAAAAGTTACTTAATAATTTGAACAAACCAGTCACTATTTGAATGTTAATGAAGTAAGACATTTATACTATTTACATACAAGTATACAAAAAATATTGTTGTCATTGGGTTCAAGGTGCATAGATGTTTTACTCATTAGTTGTTTTGTATTTGAGATGAGTTTCTTTGTGTAGCAAGTTGATTTTTGAGTGTAAAATTGTAAAAACATTGCTATAGCCAAATAATTTTGAATGTTCATGCTTTCGTTCACACACAACAATTTGCTTGTGTAAATTTGTTTGCCGATAATAATAGGGTATTTGACCATAATTCTTTTGAAGCCTTTTTACTTCACGGGCATGGATCTGTAGTTAACTGTATAATAATACGTGAAGCAAAAACTTGTAACGTTCTTATTCATGTTACTGCGACGTTCTTTATGTAAACTATACTTTGGACTTGTGTCCATAACTTTCAGAAATAAATTCAGGAAACCCAAGTAGATTATTGCATAGGTTTCAAAAAAGACAATGTCATAATAATTTTCTTAAAGAAGAAATTTACAATTCGTAATGGAACAACTAAAATCATGTTCGACAAATAAATGTATATAAAAAATATTTTTCCGTTCGCCTGTATATTTTAGAATACTTGCATACTTTTCGTCATTAATAATATATAAAACCTGTTGAAATGTCTTTGTGAAATGACATCTAGATAAGAAATAAATGAACAACATAAGGTATTGAAAATGTCTATTGTTTTCCAAAAACATTATACATTATATAACAAAACGATTCATACATTCCATTTTAACTCTTCTTCCATACTTCTTACTGTTGTAATGTGTATTGCGATGAGAATAGAAAATAGCTTTGGTTTTCTAAATACACTTGTTTACTTCATCTTTTGTGTTTCTATTCTACTATCTATAAAACAATTCACATTATACTTGATGTATACCATTGTGTCAATTCAAAATAAAGACTATATTACCATAGAATAAATAAAATTATTACCATATTATCTAAATAGAGTAAATGAGAAAAATGGATTCGACTTAAACATTTAGTGTATTAAAATGCATTTAGAAATAAACAATAATTTACTACTTGTATGACAGGTTTTTAGATTTTTATAAATTGAAAAATAAGTCTATAATATTTCAAGCATAGTTATGAGCAAAATCAGTATTTAGCTTTTGAAAGACCCAGAACAAAATCGAATATGAAAAGACAATACCAAAACCAATATAGCGAATGCAAGACCAAGGCTAATTGTGTAACACTTAATTAAAAATTGTAACTTACGTTGTAAATAGGATTTTGAGCATAATAAATAATAATATAAGAATATTTGATATAAATTCAATAAATGTTTTGCTCAGAACAATACATTAGAAATAAGTAAAAGTTATCTATATATTAAAAAAAAAAAATTGATTCAAACTGTACCAGAGTCCGCCCAGCCTTTCTATCCAGCCGATTTGCATAATTTTTTTTAAAGAAAGGTATTAGTGTCCATATAAAGCATCAAGCATTAAATTACATCTATCTTTTTTCCTTGTCAAGTTCTTATATGGTGTTTCTTTCTCCAACTATTGTAATACTTTTGAGTTAAATATAGATGGTTCGTTTTGATCTAAGAAAACTCAGTGATTCAAGACTATTTGAGCAATTAAACATTAAAATTGGATGAGATGGAGGAGACCAAAGCGCGGATTTCACTTGAGTTTCAACTTTGTGAGATTTTCTCCACTCAAAGTTAGATCTCTCCTGTTCTATTGAACATAGCAAATTATTTTTAATCTACGAACACTTAGTGGCTCAAGACCTACCATTGGGTCTATTTTAGACTCAAATTGATTGAGTTGGAGATGGTTGAAAGCACAACACATAGTCATCACTTTTTTGGTGTGGTTTGAATGATTAATAGTGTTAAGTCTGTTTGGAAAACGCCAAAGTTGCTTAGAAATTAATATTTAAATTAATATATTAAATATTGAGATTATACTAAATCTCACTCAAGAGAGAGGTTACTCACACAGGTCAAGAGAGAGGTTACTTTTACAGTTAGTGGATAGATAGCACCACGTGGCAAGTTTAATCCATTTAATATGGAAAATAAGTCCAAACTTTTGTGGAGCAACATACCAGTCCTCTAGGAGATGTGATTGTTCACTGAATTATATTCGGCAGATTATATACTAGGTCTTACAAAATCGTAACACCCAGATCAAAATATGATAAAATGAATAAATATTTCACTTGCTTATACACCCACTGGTGAAGAATACAAGTATTTCAGGTAGACGAATCTCGAAACGAGGCCGTGACCGATACAGAAACTTGCTTTCCACATCGCTAGTAGTGAAGGAACATTCGAACGGAATTTAGAGTAAACTAATAGAAATAATTTCAGTTATATATATTTGCGTAAATTGTCTGCAATTTGAGTAAATTGTCTTACTGTATATAAAAAAGTATTGTGTCTATTCACTTGAACCAAATACTCCTAAAATACTTTCGGTTGGTTCTCCATACTAAATCATGTATGTATAGTCGTTTTTAAACGTAGTTTGTTAAGTGAAGCACGTATAATTTTGTTACATGATATATCATAGACATATCGCTTGTTAAAATTCACTACATGTTTTAGAAGTGACACGTGTTTGAGGGTGGTAAAGAAAAACTTAGAAAAACATATATACACTCACAAGATATGCGGACGACTTTTTTTTTTTTTACTTTATTTTTTTCTTGGAGAGAAAATATCTTTATTATTGTGTGTGTTTTTTCCTTATTAAATATATTAAACCTTTTTAGGAAATGTAGTTTTTGCTCCCGTTTCCTGTAGCAATATCTTAACATATTATTTTGTTTGTTTTTGTTTAAAACTTATATTTTATTTCTTGTATGTTTCAGGTATGTCTCGTTGAATGTTATTCATAAAGTTTTTGCAATCTGTAAGTAAGAATTATTTTTATTATTTTCAAATTTACTTTTATTAATAGGTTTTTAGCCAATCGGAAGTAATAGTTAATTTATAAATTTTTTTAGACTGCACTCTAATTTGAACTCATTACCGTTACAGAAAGGTCTTAAAGGCTTCGACATTTCCAAACTTTAAAAAGTTAATACTTTTCTCAATTATGATGATATCAGATGGTTCAGGCGGATTCCCTTTGGTTCAACATTTGCCTATTCATATATCATTACTCACATGTATACTCAAATAAACAAAAAACTTGACGGCCTGAATCTTCCACGTGCTTAAAATTGTAAAATCCACTAATTTTATGGTGTATGATATAATCTTCTTAGTTTAAAATGAATTTTTAGACAGATAAGCAAAATTAATGGTTATAAACAACTCAACACCACATAATATTCGAGTATTTAATATTTTTAATTTGTATAAAATTTCAGGTGTAGTATTTTTTGATTCTTTGAGTATAAGTCTGCATCTACGTTGATTTAAACTGAAAAAATATAAGAAAATACATTTGATTTCGTGATGTGATCATAGATGTCTATATTAAAACTGGCTTAAGCAAAAATGCTTTGTAGCCAATATACACAAAATTATATATTTTAAAAATAATAAAATATCAATCCTAGCAATAAACAATCGACCATGTAAACTATACATCTGAAATCGGAACACATAGAGACATTTGGTAGAAAAATTTTAGCATACGAAATGTATACAATTTCGGAAAATTTACAATATCTTTCGTAATTTTCGTGCACAAATCACTCAACAAACACATATCCAAATTTTATGAAATTTGGCATGTATAATCTTGACATAAAAACTAGGGTAATTCCGAATGTGTTTTTTGCGAAAACACATTACTTTATATAAATTTCACTTAAAAAGTGTGTATTTGTAGTTTCTTGAGTCATTTGTTCCCAAAAATAATGTTTTTGTTATAAACGTATCTATCAAAAACATAACTCCTCTTAAAATTCTTCCAAAATTTAAAAACTTATTAATCAGAATACTAACACCTGTCTCTCCATATTAATACCAACTGAAAACGCTTGGGTTGAAATAGGTATCATCTAACTATAGAATATTCATCGACAATTAATATTCTTGTAGTCGATTCTTTTGACAGTCGTCTAGATTTCGGCGTCCACCATTTCTGTCTATATTTTAATCGTAAAGTAATTTATAAAAATAACAAAAAATAATTCATTTAAAATCTTTCGTCAAAATAATGTAGGTGTTATTTGTTGATTACATTTATAAAAAAAGATTCTTATTTTAATCATCAGTTTAAAGTAAATTTAAGTCATTGGGATCATAAATTTTAAATCCAATTTATTTTACTTAAAAAAAAAAAAAAATTAAATAAAATTGATGCCAATTCATTTTATCCTGTCTGTTAGATCGTTAATTTTGTATTTGAAAAGAACGATAATATCAAAGAAAATTTTTATATTACGATTAATCTTAACTTTATTAAAAATCTTCGTTTGGTTGGTTTTTATTTAAACTTTTCTATAGTCAGCGTCCCATGTGTTAGTATGATTGCACAGTCTAACATGGAAATATCTTCCTCTTTTAATATCTCTTTTCCAAGTTTTATGATTTTGATATTCTGTTATTATTTTAGTAATATTTTTAGAATTCCAAATAACTTAGATATAGGTACTACGTTACAATTATAAAAAATGTCTTCCATATTGAATGATATTTCATTTCTATAAATTTTTTGTAGTAGTATCTCTCCTTAGCTCGAGAAATAATTTTTCAGTAGCTCAGATGATATAGACTTTGAATTTACGCCAATACAATGTCATGCTCGAGGTACTTGAAAATCTTCTTCTTCTTTTCGAAAATGTCAAATTTCAGTAGTTATGGCTATCAAATGGAATAGAGTAAAAAATAAGTGTTCGAAATCGAATCCCGATCAAAATTGGTTTCGTAGGTTGGATTTGTCTACATCAAGGCGTTATTTTCTTTAGTTTGCCAAGTATTTAAATTTTTTTTCTTTTTTTTTTTAATCAACCAACGTAGTGTTTTTTACCTCTATTTTTGAAAAATTTGACATTTGAGTTTAAATACGCACTGTTAAATTTGTTTATTTGCGTTAAGAATAGTCTGTTAAAAATTTGCGTGTAGATTTTTATGTGTTAATTTGTCATTTTTCTAATGTTACTTGATTTTTAACATGAAGACAATGTTAGCAATATATAAAATTGTGAACTCACCTCATTTTTATCCATATTAAGTTGCTACATAATAAATATCTGCTTTTATTGATGTTTATGTCTTTTGGTACTTGACTGAAATTTAACTAATTTAAAGAAATAGATTTCCTAATAAACATTAAATATTTCATTATTAAAAATTAATTATTAAATATCTCTATTGAGACTCAACACTGATTTTGTGTTAAAAATTCAATGTATTTTTGTGTGTAGATAAGCAACATTAATTTTGTAACGACCATCATGGAATTAGGTTGATTTTACAAAAATTCTTACAGTGCGTCTTTGTAACGTTATCTAACTAACCTAAAGCTAATTATATGATTTTATGAAATACTACATTAAAAATCACTGATCAGAATGCGATAGGTGAATATGTGATTACTGATCATACAATTTTTGCACCCTTCAACAGAGTAGGTGAATGAATTATTGCAGACATTGTTAAGTGCCTAAAATATATTGTGTATTAACAATCAATTGAACATATTTGTGATACTTCATAAAGTTTATAAACAGTTTATAAACAAAGAAACAACCTTGACTCAAATAAATCCTATTTTGATGTCTATAATTCCACATATGGCCAGTCGTTTTGTATAGTTTTTTGTACATGCATATTGCGTGGTAAGAAATTATGATATCATTTTAAACTCATTAAGAATTAAATGACGTCTCATTATTTATTTCTTCTTTTATAAATAAGTAATTCAAGTTTTGGAAAGCCATGAAATTATGTTTTTTTTTTGTAAAAACCAAGTATAAAAAAATGTGGAATCCAACTATGTTAATGGTTTTATAAATATATTTTCAAGTGATGATAATTTGACACTTTTCGAGAGTGCGTTGAAAATATTTTATAAAAAATATGTATTAAGTAATTAAAACTTTTTTTTCACTAAACTTTAATGATGGTGAATAATTTAATTAAAAATTTAGGATGCTATATCGAAGCATTTTTTTTTCTGGAGGCTTGTGTGATTAGAATACATGCACACAAATTTACAACTATTGGAACTCAAATGATTCGAATTTATTACGTTTTAGTGTTACAGTTAATAAAATTATGGTAGAAAGATTAGCACAACTTAGAATTCGTTGTTTGCACATATAGTAAAGTAATCGCTTAAGTTGTTCGAAAACATTTTAAAAAAATTGCAAATAGCTAGAATGATGTGTCGAATAAAGAAGCTGGTATGATAAATTAAGATTTTGTGAAGGTAGATATTAGACCAGGGTCGGTAAGTTTTGAAACCAATAAAATTATAGTAGGATCAAGCCCATTGGAATCGGAAGAGTATGTAATAAAAATAAAAGTAAAAATAATTTATCTGCGATTGGGAGGCGGAAGGGAGTGAGTTTTAAACTTTTAAACACGGTTTATCTCGATTCCCGGAAAAATTTCAAGTCGTATGGTATCGTATTTACACATTTTTTCACATAATCTCAAAATTTATGTGAAAAATTGAAATAACCAAGTTTTTGGTTTTTTATCTTTTACGAAAAACATTTGAAACTTCTGTTATATTTTAAAACTTTATAATTCATATCTTCATTTTTAGTTTATCGTAAAAATTTTCATTCGTAAAAAATTTGGTTACGAAATTGTTTTGTCTTTATCTAGGAAATTTATTATATGCATTTTGTCTAATTTCAAAATTAATTTGGTAAGCCAGCGTGTGTATTTGAATTGTATACGCCATACCGATTGTTATAGCGCTCATAGCAATTAATAAGATAATCCGACAAATAAAACAATAATATACCTCAAATATAAAATTCACATACGAGTAGCTCTTTCAAACAGATTTTCTAGAATAGAAAGAACCATTCACCTGCTCATTATGATTCCCACCTGAATAAATTTTAACTATGTGATAAAATATTTTTTTTTTATAATTTTATTAAAAATGCTTATTGCAGCAAAGTCTTTAAGGATGTTCCTAAGAAAACCATTGTTCTTAGAATCTTTTAGAAAATTTTATTACTCATATTTTAAAGTGTCTTGTAAACGTAGAAATTTTCAAACCTTGCACTACTAATTAATAAAAAACTTGTTTGTTATAGATATGCATATTTAACTCGTGGTTCATATTCTAGTCGATTTTGAAGCGAACGTTTTAGTATATAACAAAAGCAATTTTCTCTACGATTGTCTGAAAAGTCTTTAATTGATGGTTTGTTAATTATATATCTATAAGAAAATAGTGACAAGCGGTGTTAGTAAAAATGAAAAATGTTAGCTGCTTTTGACTGTTTGCAATCTATTTCGCGTTATCTGACAAATAAAAAATACCTAATTCGAAAAATAGTACAATGAAATTACTTTTGTATTTCTGCGCTTGAAAAAGTAAAACGAGCTCAGTGAATCTCACCCATTTTCAAGCCCTTTTTTATAGTTATCATAATTTACATTAGTCCTCCAACCGGTTGAGCACAGGGCACCCCTGAGAACGTCGTAAACTCTTTAGAGATTTGTCTTTAAATAAAAAACTCGCTGAAAGCACTTTTAAATCAATTCCATATTTTTAAAGATTATCCCCTACAACAAATTAATAAATAAATATAATCGTTGCCGCTATAATTTAAATGAAATAAGTAGAATTTATTAACATCATAAAAAATTTTTCATTTAAAACATAATATGTAATAGAAATTTCATATGCAAAATATATTTTTAACATTTGGGAACGTCCTTAAAATATGAAATTCACATGCGAGTAGATTTTACAAACATATTTTCATGGATAGAAAGAACCATTCACCTGCTCATCATGATTCCCACCTTAATAAATTTTAACCATGTGATAAACATTGTTTTTTTATAATTTCATAAAAAAATGATTATTGTAACAAAGTCTTTAATAAATAAAATACATATCTCTACCATCTATATACTAGGGCGGATGTAGTACTTATATAAATTAACTTCCGTTTTATAATACTCCATACATACATTACATTCATTTATTTTAAACCACCATTTTAATTTTTTTTTTCTGTTTTGACCTTGTTTGTGCGTTGAACTACGTCTGACAGTAATAACTTGAACAGTAATACATAATGTATTTAGTATTTTTTAAGTAGATACACATTTGTGGCACTGTTTTGTAGCCACTGCTTTTAACTTATTCACGTTCCCGACAATATTTTTATTTGTAAATGTGTGGAATATGTTTTTTTAATGGTTGTAAATTAATTACTCTTACCTTGAAATCGTACGACACATTTTTATTACAATCTTTTTGTTAGAGTTTTATGTTAGTTATATTTGTTCTTACTTAATTTTCATAACTCTACCATGAAGGACGACGCACACAAACTGTTTTTTTTTTATATCAGTCAAATTGAATAATATTTTTTTAATGAAAACATATTTTACAAGTTCAATTGATCTGTCACGATTTTATTAGTGGTAGGGAAACCGAAGCAGGGAATTTTGTATTTAATCGAATCAGAGCTCAAGCTGAACCTCTTGTATGAAAATCTGACTGCGATTGTTTTGAAGCCCTTAATTGTTGTTCACTTAAGTTTGCATGCGGTTGTTGAATAGTTTGATTTAACGGCATAGCTTAAAAACAAATGTGTTTACTTTTCATTAAAAAAATAAACTGATAATTTTTTTATGAATAAAATATATTATAAAAGATCGTCGTCTATCAAGCGTGAGCTAATCTTTATTCTAGATGAGTCCATAAGAGTTCTATGAAACGATACTAAAAGCAATTTTGTAAACGTAAATGATTTAGTAAAGATCTTATCCAGTGTATTCCAAACTTCTTTATTCGTAGTTTTTCTAGCTGACTGACCATTCGCAAAACCATCTTTTATTCTGGTAATATGTTCCGTCCATTTCCATTTCAGTGTTTTAATACTGATAGTTACATCTTTAATCTTTGTTATTGATCTAATTTTGTTAGATGTGATTCTATCAGTCAGATAGTTGTTAGTATAGATCGTTCCATACTTCTCTGGCAAGTTCATAAGTTTTTATGGTTGGAAATGGTCAAGGCAGATGTTTGAGTACAATAAGTTAAGATCGGAAGGATGCGCGCATACCAAGCTTTTGTTTTCTATTATATATTTTGTTTTAAAAAATTTAAGTGACTTTATGGGGCCAAAATTGTTTTCAGGCGTTCATTATTCTATTTTGGATCTCAAAATTTTGTCTAACAGGTCTAATTCAGGCTGCAATTTAATCTAATATAACGACTTTGCATTACCTAATTTTTTTATAAACCTGTTCCGTGGTTCAATCTTGTAATTGATATTAAACTAACTCCTATATTAGCAAGAGACTTGAAATTCCCAACGCAGTTCTGAATTGGATGGCAATACAATATTATGAAATAATATAATATAATTTTCTTGTATTAATTCAACAGATATATAGTAAAATAGTCAATTTAGTATTGAGTTTTGTACAATTATTTTAAAAAATGCAATAACTAACAATCGAGAATTATCTTAAATCCGCCAGGGGTATGAAAAAATATTATTGAGCTTAAAAAACCAAACTAAGAACATGTTGAAAAACTCAAATTTTGTTAAATAATTTGATAAATAACATAAGACTTGTTCGTCAATAATTGTTATCCAATCCATTTTGCGGTGAATTAAAATTTTGTGAAGTGGTTCTCAAAATGCACACTATTTTATCTTTTTGTAAGATGTTACAAAAATTACTGTAACAATTACAATTTCCATTTAATCTATTAAAAGAAGTCTAATCGATAACTCTGGAACAAATCATCTTTCCATTGCAAATCATTTTCTATTTTATTTTTAAACCATTACCTTTATTAGAAAATAAATGATAGTAAAATACATTTAACAAAACTATATACATTATTATTTTTCTCTAATTGTAAACTTAATTTGTAGAGTAATTTAGCGAGTTGAATCAGTAAAGTGTCATTTAGCTTTGATTATTTCCTTATACGGAATCCTGAAAAATACTTCATCACAGAATCATCACTGAAAAAGAAAACATATTCCGTAAATCATAATATTTCTCACATAAAAATTATTGTTTTACATTTTAAAAATTTGTAAATATTTTGTTGAGTGATGATGATATTTCTACACGTCTTCTCTGCGTCCCATTACTCTTCTACATAATAAAAATTTATTTTCCTTCTTCAATACATGTACACTTGTTTAAGTGGAATAGACAATATTTATGCAATTTAACAAAAAATGGATCATAAAAAAAATTTATTATTATTTATGATATAAACAAAAAATTAAATACACTTAGATTTTTTTTTTTTTTTTTTTTTTTAAATGGGAAAACGCGTCGAATTTTAAACACACCGTTTGCAAGCAGCTGTGATACATGATATGAATTGTAGGTATGATAATTGGACACAAGTGAGGAAAGATAAAATTCGGCATCATGCCAATTTTTTTAGGTGAGAATAGATGTCTTTATATACATTAAAGTAAGCATTCATTGATATAATAATAATATTTTATATATTTTGTCACATGGTGTACCACCGAGTTTGCTAAATAATTCTAATATTTTACTTGTTTTTAAAAATGAGCCACATTTAATCTACATTAAATCTGTAATTTAAACACAAAGAATTACGTAGCTACATTTTTCCTTGTTGTATAAAATAAACAAATTATTGTAATTAGTTTTTCAACTCGATCCTTTGGCAATACCTTCTGAGGTTGATTTTTAGAGGGGACAAGAAAAAGATACTTTTTATACTCGACCTATTTAGAATATTTCAGAGTATAGTTATTTTAGTCTAAAGTTTGTAACGCTACCTAATATTGACCCTACAAACAACATTTTGGTATAGGTGTTCATAGAAGCACCTAATTAGTCCATTTCCACATGACCGCACGCCAGCCCGCCACCAAGATAACTAAAAAAAGGAAAATATACAGTGAGCTTGAAATTCTGGTAGTGTGTTAAAAGTAAAATATAAAAATTTCGATAGTGTCAATCACCAAAATGGTCAATTTTGCTGATTAACGAATTGGATCCAATGGATCCATTACCTATATATTTATTTATTTATTTATTTATATATATATTTAAAAAAATTATTTATTTATTTAACACAAACAACTTTTTTTGTTCAAATATTTTTGTCTAAAATGGTTAGATTCGCCACAATTCCATCTCAAATTTAACTAAAAAACCTTATTCGCAGTACATATTATTATTGTATATGTGTTTATAACTATGGATTGCATATGTAGGTATTTTATGAATGCAAATCATTAAAAATAGTTTAAAATTTGATACTGAACCATATGTCGAGTATCTAAACCAATAACACTGTCAGTTGTTATTTTCACTCGATTAAAAATATTTTTCGCTACAATTATTAAATTAACAAGTGATCTAGGTCCGATCCGGAAGGTCCACTTAACGAACCTCCCAAATGGGTATTTTTGTCTTTTTTAATCTAGTTTTTTATACAAAAAAATCGGCAAGTAAAATGTAACATAAAGATATATTAAAACTCGATACTCATAAATATGGCCCCATTGCAAGAACTTCACACTGAAAATTTATTAATTAAACATAATAGATAGTTACAAAGTAGACGTTATCAGTGAAAATTAGCTAATTGTAATCATTCGCCGAGGAGATTTTACTCGTTGCTAATTTGGAGATGGTCTGTGCAAAGATATTTTGGTAAACACCATTAAATATACATTGCATGTGTACCAAAATACTTTTGTGCAGATTGTTACCAAACTATCGACGAGTCACATCTCCTCGGAGAATTATTACGATTAGCTCATTCATACTGCTGATGACTACTTTGTAGTCGAAATTCTATAACAAAGCAATTGATAATTTTTATTAACAGATCATTTAAAATCTAAAAAAAGAAAACATAAACGTAAAGAAAACTATTTTATTGCAAGAGTTTGTTGAAATTTTACATTTTTGTAAATCATTAAAATGTAGAACACGATTGTCAACGTTAAACAGAAATATAAATGCATGAAAATTGTTTAATAATTATGTCTTAATATTCTGTGACACAAATTTTATGTTTTTTATTTTTATTCTGAAATGTTTTTCCATATTATTTCAATGAAAGAAAAATGCAATAAAAAATTAAACAATATTTTCAATTGTGATTGATTGATTTTTATTTCTAACCGAATATTTGACTTCCATAATTAACGGATAAACTAAAATTGTGTCGGACAGACAATATTTTTTATATTTGAAAAAGACCTCAGTCATCGCTGTTCAACGAAACGGTAAGGCTTGGAAAACTGAAATTCTGTATGGAAGTTTCTGAAAATGCAGTATTTCACATGTTAATCTAAATAACAAGATATAATATATAACATGATAATAATTTTGTCTCTTCGTTGATACCCTGTAGAAGTATAACTAGACCTAATATGAAACAATTCCGCAACTCTACATTTATGCGTTGTCCGGTTCACGTAAATGCCGCTATTATAGTGTATTCACCGTTCTTGGCTAATTTTTGAATTCAGGCCTATTCTAACAGGTAATTCATAGAGAGGTACGGATAAATTATATAATTCTAATTGTAATTTATTGTCTAATATTGCTTATGAATGTGTGTAAATATTAGCGTGCATGTGAGTGTCTGACTGTAAATAACATATTAAAAAATCCTGATGTGACATTTTTTTTTCAAAAAAACTACAGAAAATAACATAAAACAAAATAACAAAAAAACATAGTGACAGTATGAAGAATAGAAAAATACATCTGTCTTTAAAAATTTGTTTTTTTTTATTTTTTATCTAGTGACGTTTATGAGTCGTGAACATTCTGGAATAATTTATGATGATTACAGAGAGAAAAAAAACTAAAAAATAAAAAACACATATATTATATAAAAAGTGGTTTTCGTTTTGGTATATTTTTTTATTTCATTTCTATGTGGAAACACCTGTATGCTGCTCAATTTATGTATAATATTTAAATGATGTGTAACTTGGTACAGTTAAACTGTATAACATATATCACTTATTGTATCATTTTTGTATTAGTAACATTGTTTCTCAAATAATATTTTTTTTATGCCCGTATTTATGATTTTTGTGGGTAAATTTCACGTCATATAAGGCAGATTTATTATTTTTTATACGGTTTCTATATCTTTCTAATTTTGATTCTATGAAACAAAACGTGAAAATAATGGAGAGGAATAAAATATTAGATTTTTCGTACTTAAAAAGAAAACGAGTTTTCAGTTATTGTGTTCAGTTATTTTCATCCCTATCAATTACATACAAAGACAATGGATTCCTCTGGCAATATAATAAATTTACAATTAGGGTAAATGAAAAAAATAATATGTGCCTATATAGAAATGTGTTTTTCGAAAACAAAAATGTTTGTTAAAAGCATGATGACCTAATTAGTTTTCAATAAAAGGAAAATGTTCAGTATTCTCAGTACGAGCGAAAAAAAACAATACCCTAAATTACACCACTTAATTAAAAAAAAGAAGAAGAAAAAACGTTAATTACAAATGTTGATTATTATTACGGGGGAAGGGACACAAAAAAAAAAACTAACAATTCCACCACCTTATGGAAAGAAAAAAATACAAAACAATAAAAGAAGACATCAGTGGGATAACAAATGAACATCGCTGAAAAAAAAAACTGGTATGATACCATTTGACCTCTATACATTACGAGAGTGTAGTACTTTTACATATATCATATTAGGTCTACAACTTTGCTCCTGCCGTTTTCCAAAAAATGGCGGTAGTAGTCTATAGTAGTTGAAATATATTAATCACAGATGTCGAACACTTTGTTTTGACATTTGTAAATATAACCCTACTGTTTTATAACTTAATTTGTGTTTGTTTGCATCTTAATATACATTAAAATTTAAACGTCTTTTTATTCCTGTATAAACGCTGTCTGCGATTTTGGTGATGTAATCCCGATGTATAATATTGAGAATATTGGTATAACACATTGAGAAACATACCATAACTTCATTTTATTTACTAATTAAGATAACTGAGAAAACTGTTTTGAGTGATTTGACAGATGAAAACCAATAATTTTTTACCAAAATGACGTCACATCATGGGTAGCCTAGTGTTTTAGGTCACGTGATATAAAGATAAAAATATCGAATTTTAGTTGTACGATAGTAAATTAATCATGAGGTTTTATGGCTCAAATTTAGAATATTTTAAAGCATTTCTACATTGATTTTAATTTTTGTTAAAGTTCCTGCTTTATTTTTCACATCAAAAGTATCTTATTAATGATATAAAGTCTACTCAAATTTTTGTTTCAATTATTATTTGAGGTTCAATACAGAGGTGAGGTAATTAATTTAAAAAAAAAGAAAATATTTAATGCTTTTTAGGATAAATAGTTTACTACATTTATTTAGATTCCAGTCAAGTATAAAGTCTTACACTTCAATAAAAGCAGATATTTTTTTATGTAGCAAAGTCATTTTGTGAAAATGTGAGGTTAGAGAGCATTTCATATATTTATTCAATGTTAAAAATTGAGTAACATAAGAAAAATGACAAATAAACACACAAATTTTTAACACAATTTGTTTATGGCGTAAATATACAAAAATTTTTACTGTGAATAGTTTTAGCTAATGAATTTATAAAAGGAAAGAGAAAACAACTAACTAACGTTTTTTCAAGGAGTAGAGTCGATATAGGAATCAGTGTGTGTATAGCTATTTTCCGCACTATATACTTGGAATTTATTGTCACTGCATTCAAAGCTTTAGGCATTAGTTGCTAGAATAAAATCGGGTAACAAGTAATTATTTTCTTTTTTATTTTTATTATTTACATTTTTGGTTGCAATTACAATTGATGTTAGTATATAGAGGTAAAAATGAAGAACCATCCACGTCATCACACAATACCTACACATTGTTGAGCTCACATAACAATACATTTAAAAATAAATCTTAAACGTCTGTTGCTATTTATTCTATGGCCGTCATTCCTCGTCTGCTTCGTTCGCCTGTTTTACGTCTGATATATACGCTGTTACTCTTTTTGTTTTTGTGCATTTAGATTTTTTTTGTATACTTTTTTAAACAAAAGAATCCCAACATTGAGATAAATTTCACTTTCATTATCCACTTAACGTGTGGTACCCATACAAACAATACGTTTTTGAAAAAAATATAAAATATGTACCAAAAATAAAATAGAAAAAGTCGTACTTTCTTTCGAACTAGGTGTAAGCGACATGCAAATCTTCACATTCACTTGAATGATTTATTCTAATTCATATACTCATGAAAAATATGTTTTCATAATAAGCTAGCCTGAGGCTGAGTAGGTAGTGTCAACACAGGATGTCTACTGGTCAGAGAAAATTTGGAAAACCTGAAATAGTTAGAGAATTTTGAATTTGCTGAAAAATGACAAATAATGCAAATAGTCAGGGAATTTTTCAAGTTTTTTCTGGATTTTCAAAACATGAATTTAATTTTATAAATATTAGTTCTTTCTTGATCTCATATTATATCCGATATTGATGCTCACTCACGAACAATTAACTGTTCTGACCTAAAACAAGAAGTCATTTTAAATATGACCGAATAAAGCATTTACAAAGAATGGTTTACAAAATGAGGGTCAATCTAAGACATGAAAAGGTCAGGGAATTTTGTTTTTGAGATATAACAGACACCCTGCATAACTCTCATTCGGAGAACTAAGATTCATTGTATTTTGTCCTGTAGTAATTTGTTGCTGATATTTGAATTCCTCATTTTGAGAGACTTGGTACACCTTTCGCCTAAGTCCAACTATTTAAGATATGTTTGTTGTGGCAAATGGAATCCAATCTGTAACTCTTCATCAGTGCTCTACTATTTACCAAAATCACATTGGTGTCTTTATTACTTTTCTACAATAATGTATTATCCAGAAAAAGACATGTGAATGTTGATTTTTTCAGAAATCTTCTTTATTACTCGTGTCTTTGCTTAATCTTTTATCTTTGCTAAAACTAAGAGGAAAATCTCCTATCCCATCATCCTAAAGATTATATATTAATTATTATCAGGTTAAAATTGAATGAGATGAAGAGGCAAAGCTAGTGTCTTTTTTATTATAAGATCAATTTGTATAGTGAACATTACATATTTATAGACGAAAATTTTTCGATTGAGTATTGATCAGTACAATTTTATTTGCACCGAACTTCACACAGCGATTGTAAGTATACACAAGTAAATAAGAAAACTAGAATCATTAATATTGGTCCATTACTGTGGGAGCAAACAGCAAATACATTTTATATGCACGATGCGACGCAATGAATGATGCATGGCAGAACGTTGACATTACACATAACTATGTTTGATGGGTGAGAGATAAAATTCATCTCCTCTCTGCCTCCTGTATTTTTTTTTCTATTCTTTGTGTGGACTCATTAACACATAAGACCACACCGACATAACAAATGTCTGTCACACGGTTTTTTTTTTTAAATGCGTACTGAGAATTCATAAAAAATTGAATCCTGAAGGAATGCGAAAAAACTAATCTCAATAATTAGTTTTAGGAAGTGTGACCAAAATTGTTATTATTTCCGGTGAAAATCTCTCTCTCTCTCTCTCTCTCTATATATATATATATATATATATATATATATATATATATATATATATATATAGATATATATATATATATATATATATATATATATATATATATATATATATATATATATAGAGTTTTCACCGGAAATACAATTTTCTTGGTCTTTCGTCTTTAAATTATCTTTTATTGTTCTGCGAAGCTCTTTGTTAAAATTAGACTACCGGGTGCCTTCTTGATTTTGATGATATTGAATTTTATTGCTCTTTACTCAAAAATTGCTCTAAGGATCCTATGACTTCACATGCATACAGAATAATTTTAGCTCTACAACTTTTATTTGAAACATTTCTATGGAAAAATTCTCAAGGACAAATAATCAAATTTAAGAAAATACTGAATATAATAGTAAAAGAAAGTCCTGTAACGCGTCGTAGTTGATATTTTTTAACAGTATGCCGAGATTAAGCCCCTATTTATGTGTTTAAAAGCTAAATTTGACATAAAGTTGTGGCGAATACAAATATTTTACCTAGAAATGTTTCAAACAAAAGTTGTTTGTTATAAAAAAATAATAATTTTTTTTTTCTTCTGTCGTTTGTAGTTTAAAATTTGGGTCAAAAGTTTTGCTCATTCACGAACTTAAACTCACATTTTATGTTTAGAATACGTCACCAATTTCTATTCTATCAATACTGAATAAATTTACGTCTTTTTTCATTGGATCAATTAAAGAATATTACTTTAGTTTATTAAAATTTTTGCAGTTTCAATCTTTTTCAAACTTTCTGTTTATATTTATAAAGTGAGTGTATAGTAAGCTGATGGTTTTATTTTGAAAAATTGCACATAATTTTTCTTTAAACATTGTTTGAGGCTTTTCTTTTTACAATTTTATTGTATATGTTGCTTTATTTACTGCTTTGCTCTTGTATACTCAATTTTTATGCATCTATTTAATTAATTACTTATTTTTTTATATTATTTTTTCATTTATTTGCCCTGGATGAATCTATTTGTATTAAAAATTTTAAAAATTTTTATATTTTGAAAACAGTTTAAAACCCCATAATAATATCAAAAGTTCCATTTTAAATGTGAAAAATTAACGTTTTAATGTTACGTCTTAAAAATTTGTTTAATAGGTAAATAGGGTAAGTAGAGTACCTACAACTTTTCCATTTAACTTTTATTCAAAGGACGTGTAGTTTGGCCGGAAATCGAGATGAACCGTGTTTTATTCTTAAAAACTCACCCCCTTCCACTTCCCGACCACATATCGCCCGTAAATTATTTTTTCTTTCATTTATGTTACAGTCTTTTCCATTTCCATGGTTTCATCCTTCTATTATTTTTGTTTACTTTTTACCATTGTTAAAGAATTCCTACCCTGGTCTCAATATAAAATTTTTGTTATTATTAAAAATATCGTCCTAATATATATTTTTCATTTTTTCTAAGTAAATCATCTTCTGGGCTTTGATTCACAACCTTACTAAATTTTATGTCTTTCACATAAATTATATTATTTTTGCAGCTCAATTTTTAACCGACTCAAGAACAAGGAGATACTATCAATTCTTCTGTTTATATGCGTATATTTTTTAATAATACGCCTTGTGAACCAATTCACGGATTCAGTACACCTTCAAAGTTGTTCTCTGTTTACTTGAAATAAAAATCCCCCTTCCCCTAAAAGAAGATACGGTGTAAAAACTGAAAAACAAAAATGAAAATTTTTCAAAAAAAAAAAAAAAAAATGAATCGCCATCAAAAAAATCATATCCTTAGCTAAGGAATAGGAAAATATTTATAAAAGTTATAATTTAAAATTTTTTTAATCATTTTAGTTCATATTTTGACGGCGGTTCGTTTTTTAGAAAAATTTTTACATATTTGAATAAAAATTGAAATCTGAATACTGAAGGAAGTTTCTCAACAACGAAGCCTTCAAACAGCTGATAAAGTAATAACTCTTCTCGTTCCTTTAACTTGTTAAAGGAACCTCAATCAAGTAAATGTGTAAAATCGGTTACGTTATAAAATTTAGTTAAAATTGATAAAAGTATTTTATCTAAAAATTCTTTTTTATTTTATCTTTGTATTAGTCCCGTAAATTACGAATAACGATATATTGAAATCTAGGTTAATAGGTGTATCCTATTTGCAATTTGTTAAAAACTAAAACATCAAATGTGAAATAGTATCATAATCTTTTGATTTACCTACGTTAACGTAAAAATATAACAATCATTGAACCAAAACAACAAAAGAACACAATAATATTTATTATATGAAAACAAAAATTATTATATACAATAATGGATTATGGCCTATTTTTCAAACATTAATAAATGAAGAAGGTTTATTATAATATTATAGATAAAACTTGTTGAAGAACGAATCATACAAATAAAATAATCGAGAAACTTGAGGATTTACATTTTAAAAATAGCTTTATTTCTGTAAAAAATTCGAATTTTACTATTTTATTCTTTAAAAATTATAATAATTCGTGTTTCGAAAACGAATAACGTAAAAGAATCAAATAAATTTTAATCAAGTTTTCAAAAAAAATCTTTTGAATATTTTTTGTGAAAAGAAAATTATCTTCATCTCACTTTTTATTAAACTTTTTTTTTTTTCAAATATTCCAAGTTTTTTATAATCTGAAAGCTTAAAAATGATTTTGCTATACGTCCTTGATTTTTTGTCAAATCCAATCTTTTACTGGCTACTAGTACTTGGTTTTTTGAAAACTGGAAAGAAGACTATTTTCCCTTAAATGTGTTTACGTAAACGCTACTTCGAAAGTAAGAAACTGTTCAACTGAATTTTGTCAATATTGACTGTTTTATAATATTACAGTTCTCAGTTTTAAAAATCAGTTATGGCTTATTAATTCTAAGCGATACCAGGTTTGGGATGAAAAGAAGGTATGCAAAAAGTATACTTACTTATACATGACAAATAGAAAATAATCCTCAACAAATTCAACTGTGGTATAAATATATTATGTTCCAGTTTGTACGGTTCGTCTTTGAAAAATCCAGAGTTTTCATTAAATTATTTAAATTTGACGGAAACTCACTTTTGTCGCGTTGCATTTCGTCAAAATTGATAGAATCTTAGAAGTATGTATAGTATATGAGTATTAAATTGACTAATTCGAATTATACAGAAACAAACAACTATAAACATAGCGCTCAGTCCAAAATTATAACAAACAAAGGGTTGGAGTGAGAGCGCAAGAGAACGCATGCAACATGTAACATAAGAGTCAGTAGGACTAAAATGCATTAGTTGTCAATCAGTTAATTACTGTTTTATGGCTTTAATGTTAATATGGTTTTTACTTATTACAAATTTACGATTCTGCAGAATTTTTTAATAATTGCATTAATTATTATAATAATTGCGAATTATTTATATAATGTATACCTTTAATAATCTTCAAAATGACAATGTATAAAGAAATTAATAGGAAAAAGTATCAGATCAGCTGTGCTAGACCAAGCCAGAGCAAGACCAATAACAAAACTTCATGTATTTGAGTAATACCAAAATCAAAACTAAGTATGTATCATTAAAACCAAGACTGTACCTGTCGTGGTCTTGCTTTGCTCATCAAGTCAATCTTATTGACTGCTATGAAGAAATTTTCTTATACATTTCTTTCATATTGTGGAATATTTTTGAAGAAATAGGTGGGTATACATCAAACATACATAACAATTATATATACCACAAAGAAAATCCAATCCTTCGTTACATATGGTTGAGTTCCTGTAACAACCATCGAACAACCATGTAGCCCCCCATAATTTTTTTTTATATTATTTATAACACGCAGTAAGGTTGGTTGGATTGATAATTATGCCCTTGAGGACATATAAACAAAATATATAACCCAAATATGTTCATAGTGAGTCAGCGAACCAGACACGATTTTCGAATAGTAGATATATATATACAACCTAAAGTATTATATGTATTACTATAAATTTTTAAAATGTTTATATCCGTCGTCCATTCAACCGACACATACGCCCCTACTCCCAACTATTATGTTCGTTTTTTTTTTTAATGTTCGATCATAAATTTTATAAATTAATGGAATGTTTTTATTTTTATAATATGATAAAAACAGTCTTCTCAATATTTTACAAGCTACAGTGTCCACAATTATCTATAAACATAGTTTATCATGTAAATTATATTAAATTCAATTCAATTTTTCATCTTTAAAGTACCTGAGGCTTTGAAGAACCATTATTCACGAAATTTTCTATTTCATTATAATGTTTTCTTCTGTACGAGTACTTTTAATATTTTTATATTCGACATTATATATCAGGGTATATCAATTTTAGTCTAAAGTTTGTAACGCTAGAGAATATTCACAACCGCACAATCAATTATGCAACCGATTATGCTCAAAAATCTATTAAAATTTCCTGACTGCATTAAACGTGCCTTACAAATTTTATTAAATTGGAGCACGGTTTTCGAAATTTAAAGCGGAGTAAAAATAGATACAATAGTTTAACAATACACCTTACTTCGATCGGTCAATTATATCCACGATTTACTACTGACTTTTCGATTTTCATTTGTGTAAATTTTATATTTAAATTATGCGTTACAATTCAGAAATTTCATAAATAATAATGTTGTAATCGATAATACGTCATACTTTAATGTTTTTAATTCAATTCAATTATATCTTTGAATATCCAAAATTTGTACAGACCTTGTATAAATAAACATGTTAGTTATATCGTTATAAAACCTATTGATTGAAAAGCAATAGCAACACAAAATAGAAAAATGAAAAACTAGAACTGCGTATCAATTCTTCTCTCCTTCAATAAATACATAAATATGCCAATCACGTCGAGTAATGTAACACAATGCTTATTGAATTATTTTATTGCCATTAATGTTTTATTTTTATGTGTACAAAATAAAAAATGAATGAAAAAAAAAAACTATAAATAGTTTTAGTTACTAAATTTTTATTTTGAAACTCGAGTATTCTAGAAAATAAAATGTTATAAATAAAATTAAATATAGCAAAACATCAACGAAGACGAAGAGAAGAACGAACGGTGTTGTTTATTAAATAAATGTTGTGTGAGCTAATAATACAGGAAATGTCATAAAAAATTTATTGATTTATGGACGGAAATGTTTATTGAATATCAGTAGATAAGTTATTTAAAAGTGATGACATAACTTATGTATAAGATTTCTATTATAATTTCTCTGTTTAAATTTGTCGGGTTTTAATTAAAATTATTTTGAATATTATTTTGATATTTATTTTTGAATACGCTAATTATAATTTTGGAATGTATATATTTTGGTCGCTAGAGAAATCAAAACCTACGAATTGAATAGTTTTTTTTTTAAACGTGGATACATTCAAATTCACGTATGGGTACCGATTTGGATATGTTTATTACTGAATACGAGTGGCCCCCCTCTAGCGTTTAATTTTTTACGCAAAGTTATCAAATTATAAATAATGGAGGATTAAATTATAAACTCTAATCCATTGATTCAGGGTAATCCATTGATTTTAATCGTGTCAATGAAATATATTTACAATCTTACCACATATTTGGAGCATTATATTTTAAATACAACTTAAAATAGCAAAAACTACATGATTTGCGAACGCAGTGTTAAATTGCATTTTTAAACTTATTAGCTTCGAGTTTTTGATTTATTAATCCTTATAACATACTATATTCGATTGAGGATAAAAAAAAGCTTAGTCAAAACTGAGATATTATAACAACTAACACATTTAATAATGATTATTCAAACTCCCAAAATATAGTTTTGTATAAATGTATGAGCTATTTGAAATTATTAACATTAAATAAATACATTAAATACTTAATCGACATAGCGATGTTAAAAGTTTATGATATAAAAATGGGCATTATAAGAATTGGGTCATTCAATTCCAAATCTTCATATATTGGGTGTTGACAATCTCCGATTATAATGACAATGACCACAAATGTTGGTTTTTTCGAAAGCAAGAAATTGGTCTTTTTATTGTTCGTTAAATTCTAATTTTTCACGATTTTGACGTTTTTTCCCTCACCTATAACTCGGCACTCGATTTATGAATCAAGTTATTAAGAATCATTCTATTTCTCATAAAGTCTATATACCATCTCGCAATTTTCAGTATTCCTCTCATAATGTTTTTGAAATAAAACTGTGGTGAATCCAACTAGTTTCTAAAGTTGTTTGTTTAAATGAAACAAACATTCGTTGTATTCGTTTTTTGATTGTCTTCTATCTGGTTTTGTTTAAAGATGGGCTATGAATCCATAGGACCGAATAGACGGAATTTAAACTCACTATTAAGATTTACAAGGCGGCATTTAATTTCCAGATCGCAACCTATTTTCTTTTATGAGTAGTCATGATAACTGATGATGGACATACGAAAATGGACTTATTGAATTATTCTACGACAACCCCAATATTTTGAATGGCCTCAATATATCAATATCAATATCATTTCCTATATTTTACGGATATAGGATAATATAGGATATATATATATATATATATATATATATATATATATATATATGTGATGTATAGATATATATATATATATATATATATATATATATATATATGTGTGTGTGTGGGTGTGTGTGTTTCAGAGAGTATTATTAAAACTATTTTTATAATTCGTATTTTAAATTTATTAAGAATTTCTTGTAAACATTTCTTAATTGAATGTTCAGGTATTTCAAACTTCTATAAACTCATAATTCTTTTGTTGTTTTGAAACTGCTGCCTATGTTAATGAAAGAAACAAATAAATTAAATAGAATTTTTATTTTAAATTTCCGACTTCTGAGTAACATAAATTTTATTTTCACTAAGGCTAGCTGTATGTCTCTATTCACCAGTAGTATACTCGTATCGTGTGAATCTGTGAAACAGTGTTTTCTTTTTATAAAATATATGTTTTGGCATCTTATTGTGTTTCAGGCTTAATACATTTATCAAAACTATAAAGAATGATCTAATTTATCAAATCACACACCGATATACATGTCTTCGACTTTTAAATTAAATAGTTTACTTTTAAAAAAATTTGAAAGTAATATAGTACGGTTTAATAGACATGCTTATCTACTAATTTTAAATGATTAAACTTTTTTCATTTGCACAATTCTCTCACGTTTATTTTATTCAATTACTTCATTCGTTGTACTCATTAGTTTAAAAAAATTGTTCAATATTTATAAAAATATAATGGAAAAAGTAGAAATATATAGAAATGTAGTCTTCTTTTATCCCATTGAACAAACATTTTTTAAATTAGAATTTTGAAAAAAAAATTTTTTTTACATTGGAAATATTATTTTTAAATTTTATAAAAATTGTTTATTTTTTGCGTTGTTATTAAAAAGTAGTATGGAATTAATAAAAATTATTTAGATTCAGTACGAAGCAAACCCCCGTAATTCCTGCACCAAAGTTTAGTATTTTTTGTCCCACGTGGATAATGTGTGTGTTTCAAAAATATAACATCATGGGTGGCATCCACATATGCTGTCATCAATATTGTATAGTAGCTAATAGCAATGTTGATATCATATTTTGATAACGTCTTACGTGGATTCCCACTCATGATGTTATATTTCGAAACACAGGCTATATTATTTATAAGCAAATCATGGAAACACTGAAATTATTTTAACATTGTTACGTAATGGTGAGTTTTTGAATTTTATTACTTTTCAAGTGTATATAATTAACTAATAAAGTTTTAAAATTCATTAAAATTAAGGATAAATTCTTTTCAAAAGACCAGTTCTGGACACATGGAGAAAAACTGTTGAAGATATGTTACAGATTACCATGAAATGCGAAAATAGTTCAGTTAACCCATGTGTAGATTTATCTTTGGCTGATATTTGAGAAAATATTATCAGAAATGTAAATTTTCGTAATGAATTTCTTTAAAATATCTCTACTTTAGTCTTATCTTTCACTAAAAATGTTTTTTCTATGGCAGAACCCTTAATTGGCTATTCGCTAGAAGAGTACAGTGAAGTGAGAACGGTTATTGCCAAGACTAATGCTACTCGTTTCGGTATTTCGGATAAAAATTTCTTTTAATAAAATTGAATGTAGTGATTCATAATAACATATGTAAACTAAGTAGATTGGCCATGAGAGCTATCTTTAATTAGATAATTTGTAGATTTTGAGTGTGCTATGTTAAATTCTTAACTCCTTATAAGATACGACGTTAACAGATCAAATCCTTGATTTAAAAATGATCGATCATCGTACTATTTTATCGGAAAGTAAAAGTAGTTTTAAAAATTAGTTTTTAGAATCGATAGTTTTAAAAATTAGTTTTTATTCATCCTATATATTATTTTGTGTAAAAATTTTAATATTTTAAAATCATTAAGATTTTTCAGGTGATAAAAAGTTTTAAAAAGAAAAAGGTTTCTTACATAAAAATTTCTATTTCTCTAGTTAAAATAACAAATGTATTTTTAAATTTTATTATAGTGTTTCAAAACAGGAGAAGAGCTGAGAAACAATAAAAATGATTACGATAGTGTTATTTTAGATTGCCTATCTTTGCTTTTTTAAACCACGTTATTCAAGGCGTGTTCTCACCGAATGAAGTGTAGTTGACCGATTATACTCAAATAACGTTGAATTAGGCTTAATTCATTTGTTCACACATTTTACTAGAAATTTATTCAATTAAACAAAAAAGTTATATATTTTTTTAAAATTTAAGATATAAGACACAAAAATACTATCAAATGATACCAAATAATAACAAATGTATGGCCAGTATGACCAGATGAAAACGAGCTTCCAAATTGAACTAATTTCACACGCTTCAATACTGACTTCAAGTTGAAAACAAATGATACATCTTTACGATTAAGTTTGACTAAGTCAATATAGTTTTGATCCTCCAAAAACTTAATTAACATTATTGACACAACGGTTCTAGAAATTTCATCCAACTTTTGTTGATCATCATTCAACTAAACTGCATTCGTGAAAACACGCCTTCGGGGACAGTTAAATTTTCTCATTATTTTCGAATATTGCTTTAATGTAAAATGTACAGTATTCTTACATCAAATACATTTTGGTATAAGCTTTTGTAATTTAATTACGATGAACTTCTGTATGATCTCATAATAAAATTGTTATTATATTCTAACTACAATGTAATTGTAGTTCAGTTAATTTTAGACTAAATAATATTTTTATCAGTTTCAAGTATGCAATAACATTTACATATTATATGTATAAATTTAATACGTGTTATATTGACGGCATATCAAATTTTCAAACAATACATTTTTTTCTAAACACTTAAGCAGAAAACTAAACCAATACACATTTCAAAAATTGTTTGTAATATACATATATGCGTATATATGTATGTATAAATGTATATTCAAATTGCTTTTATCAATAAAATACACCCATGGATCGACCGTTAAACGACCATGTGTATATAACAATAGTTTTATGTTACCTGACTACAAAATATGCAGTAGGTACAAATTGTATATAAAAATATTGCATTTAACCCTATGATATTTTTGGATTGTAGTTATTGTTATAGGTTACGTGATAGAATCATATTTAAGATAAACAAAACACCTTTACAGGTACTTTTTTAAAAATAAGAAACAAACACTAAAACGGCGGTTTTTTTTAAAGCTAAAACAATAGATCATATAAGACTTTGTAACCCTTATATTTCTTATAAAGGTGAATTATAAATGGATATAATTGCAGAGAGTTTTTTTTATACTATTTTGCTATTTGTCCCTCTATAATAACGTTTTTAATTAATATTTTATATTCTTTATCTGCTTAAAAAATGCTTAGTAAACTTCGGGCTCTTTCATATCTGTTTTGCTCTTCAAAAACGTCCCAATCAATACTAATATTGATACATTCTCAAACTGAAAAATAGTTTTGAAATGTGTTATTCATAACAGTTTTATTGATAACTAACAGGATCTATTTCGAATGTTAGAGAATTTCAAACGCATATTTAGATTCAGTTAAGCAATTAATTATCGTATGATTGCCATTTTGAAACATTTGTCTCATATTACAATGTATGTCGCCTGAACGTAGAAAATATTTTTTCAATACCTTGCGGCACTAATTTTTGAAAAATTGTCTGGCAATCAGTGTGATTACTATTCTGGTCGATTTTGAAGTCAATGTTGGAATGAAAAAACTGAAAACTGTTAATTGAAGATATAACAATTATATATAAGATTATCACAAGCGATATTGGTTTCATTGTAAAAATGAAAAAGGTTTGCTACTTTTTTTGATTGTTTCATTCTTTTTACCGTGGTAAGTAAAAGATAATGAATCCGGAAAATGGTGCAATGCAATTACTTTTGTATTTCTACGCTTGGTAATGTAATAGCAGGAGCCCTTTGTATCATCTTTTTTCAATTTTAATTATCATAATCACATTAGGATAGTCTGTCATGCCTATTGTTGAAAGAATTTTTCGAATCAGTTCAGTAGTCTGTTTTATAATTTAACATAAATAAGTAGCATTTATTAACATCATAACGATTTTTTTTCATTCAAAACAGGATGTGTAATAGAAATTATTTTGTCATCAACTTTGGGAACGTCCTTAATAAAGTAGCACTTCTGTATTTGGATAATAAGAAATAGGCACTATTCTATATTGAAACCTCGTATTCCAATGTCTTGATTAGGCATTCATTTTCAAAAACATTGGTTTTGAAAGAAATTTAAATATTGGAGGATTGTATGCAGATGCAGTATTGTACGGCCAGGTAGCTGAGGTGTACATGGACAGATTATTTGCTTTGACGTTTTTTGTACTTTATAAATTACACTAAAATACTTATCGAGTTTCAATGTGCATTGTTTAATAATGAAATATTTGGCGACAGTTTAAGATAAAAGAGCTCAGAATAGAAGTTTTAAGCGGTGTATTTCATAATACTATCTCGTTGATAAAAAATATAGTTATAAATTATCGTCTATTCGATAAAAACCAATGTATGGTTCCCTATGAATTAAAGGCTGATTTAAATTGAATGTAGAATGAATACAGTGTATATTTGTTATAAAGAAAAACACATATTATGATTGTCGGAAAGTGTTTAAATACGCAGTTTGTATTTGTATTTCTAAATCATAAATGCAGTGTAAGCAGCAATAAAAATATTTTTGCTTTTATCAGTGAAATATTATCTTTTGCAAAATAAACTGATATTTATTTATTCGAATGCATTTACGATAATATACCTTGCAGTTTCTTAGAACGGACTACTTATATCTTTTTGAATAACTTACTCGCGACATGAAATTCAGTTACATGATTATTGTACTAAAATATTTTGTTGTTGTCTAAAGTCAGTAAAATACTTTGTTATTCATTTCTTCCATTATAATTGATGGTTTTAAGATAATGCTTACATAGTGATTATACTCGACATATAGAATATGTTAGAGTATATTAATTTATATATTTGTCTTAGGTTTGTAATGCCAGAAAATATTGACCGTACAAACAAAATTTGTTGACCAAAACGTACGTGCCCGGCCGTCATCCTGATAACTCTAAAACAAAAAGAGATAGCGAGCTAAAATTTTCCTGACGTATTTTAGATATAAAAATTAAAATAAATGAACATCAAATTTCGTTAATGGGTAAAATCGGTCCATTGGATCCAATGGATCTATGACCAATTTTTTATACCAGAAAAAATAGAGGAAAACTCAAAGATAAAAATATTATTTTTTTTAAAAGAAACAACTTTTGTTTGAATCATTTTTTTTTTTTTTTTTTGTAAAATGTTCGCCCCAATTTTTGATGAAATTCACGCATAATTCACGCATAATATATAATTACAATACGTATTATTATATGTATTTATAATTGGATATTTAAAGTTTTTTATGGATGCTAGTTATTAAAAATAGTTCAACTATAAGTCGAGCATCTAAACAATTAACTCTGTTGGTTGCTCCCTTCACTTGTTTTTAAGGTGATTATATACTCAACTTATGAACCTTTGAAGTTATTATAAAATTTGAGATAACTTTCAATATTAAAAATATTTTTTAGTTAATATTTCAATAGTAATTAACCGTTTTTTCTTTGAGAATTCATCTAACTAGAAACGTATCCTAGCCTAGTATATCTAGAAAGTTAAACTAAAAAAATTAGAGCATTCCTTATAGCAAGAAGAAAGTTAATGTGTAATTTATTTTCTATACGATGATATATATAAGGACAAAGTTATTCAGCAACTTGAAGTCCATCATCCGATAAAATCATAGAATACTTATAAAATCCCCTTTTTCACATTTTTTACCTGCCACAGACTATTTTCTGCAAAGTAATTGGAAAAAGAAATACCAATAAGGAACACATATTCGATATCGGCAGATATATCTCGGAAGTAGTAAAACCGTTAAATTAAATCCAAAAGCTTTTTGAATTTTATTTTAGCCAGATTGATACACTGATGAAGAATAACAAAATGATTATTTTGAACAGACTTCATCATTATATTTCTAGTCAGAATAATATATCATATTAAATAGAATTAAACAAAAAAAAACTAATACATTTAATTATTTAATATTTATTTATATAGTGTCGCGTCAACTACATAAACTAAACTCATCACTTTAATGGGTAAATTAATTTTAATTTATTATTTTTAAGTTTCTTTTAAATTGTTTTTTTATTTTTTAACGCATCATCAATTAAATGTTCATTTCATATATTTAATTTATATACACATACGATGTAAGCATTAACAAAATTGGTTATTTTATTTAATGTTCTCAAAAAATTTAAGTAGAAAAAAAAAAGACTTTATAAATTGCCAAAATAGAGTTTTAATTTGTATTATTTTTCACAAAAATTTTGCTACATCGATATTATTTGTTCTTCGAAATAATCGAGCGAAAAACATAATATACGTACATATAATACTTAATAACACAAATTTACTTATCAATTTTTCATTCGACTTTTTAGGTCTTAAAATGCGCGAAAAGTGTAAATATTTTGATTAATAAAATTTATTCATTGATTGAAAAATTCCCGTGTCATGATGTTGTCGCGAGATGAACTCCGAAACTCCGCAGATTTTTACTAGTGTTTATATAATATAAAAATATAATGACTAGCGGATGTCACATGGTTTTACGCGAATAGTTTCCGTTCCCGTGATAATACAGGGATAAAAAGTAGCCTATGTTTCCCGGGGAGAGTGCATCTTCCCAACGGTGAAATTTTTAAAATCGGTCCAGTAGTTTTCAAGTTAACTAACATACAAAAATACATACAAATATTTTCTCTTCATAATAAATAGTTACTGTTTTATTTGACAAAATTTAAAGAGGCTTGATTTGTCATTATTTGATTATTAGACAAATGAATATATTCCCATATGTCGTTGGCTTGTACGTACTCATTTAAGCGCGTTTATAATATTATAAACAAAGATTCAATTCATTGCTCCAGTCAAATGTGTTTATAAATATAATAAATTTATTTTAAATATACATTTTTTTTTATCATTGAAAATGTAGACTAAATTGTAGATTTGTAGACATTTTTTTAAAGTATCTTATAAAATTCATTTATGTAAAGTATAGTTTTAAAATTATTTTCATGGCATATAAATTTAAAGAAACTAATTCTTATATTATGGCAAATTCTTCTAGTAATATAGTAACTAAGCACTAAGATAATATATAAGAAGGTATTCCAATCCTGAAAATAAAAAAAGAGATAGAGTAGAGTTAAAAAATTAATTTTAATAGATTATTTTCTACATTATTTTTCATTGATATTTATATCTTATCCATATTACTAAACAAGTGAATATTGAACGTAATTAATAGCCTTTTTAGGGTAGCCTTTTTATGTATATATATATATATATATATATATATATATATATATATATATATATATCTATACACATAAATAAATAAATAAATAAATATTTTCATAAGATTACTGATTATTAATGATTTTTTTTATTCTATTTTTTATAAAAATCAAAGGCTACAATTAACTGTTCGCAAGGTTCGTCAGACTCTAGGTCAAATTTAACCAAATATTTTTCTATAATTTGAATTTTGTGTTATTTGTTAAATTTAAACTTGTTGAATTATAACTGTCAAAATATACGAATTTTGGATAGTTTTAATTAGTTTAGTAGGGTAAAAAGGCAATTGTCGGGTATGAAAATTTTTATATTGAGTAACATGTCGTTTAATAAAATATAGATTATTACTAAATAGACTAAGCAAAATTAAAGCGTGGAAAGTCATTTATGTGCATAACATATTTAATAAATTAGTTTATATTGGCCGTCGGCAAGAAACTGTTATCCATTAACTAATATCCATTCGCTAAAAAATACAGACACCTGTACTATAAAGCAAAATGAAATGAAAACCATCTGACAATGTTATACAATTGGTTTTACTTTTGTTTAGTAGCTTCGCGTGTGTCTAGCTTAGTACATACATTTGTGTGGTCTTCTTCCTTCGTCTGTTTGTCTGTCTATCTGAGGCCGTATCGTTTTAAAATAACTTGTAATAGCTATAGCGTACTATACACTAATATTTAGTATCAATGTAAAGCTAAGTTTACATTCATCAAAGTAATCAGTTATGGAATAATCCACCAATTACTCCAATTAAACGATATTTTGGTTTAAATAACCAACATCATTTATTTTTAACTCTCTTGAATTTGGTGAAAACGAAGTTTATATGAAAGAACAAAGCATATAAACAAAGTATTATCCGGCTTTTTTTTGTGTAAAATACGCGAAGAATCGATGAAATGATAAATATATTATTAGTATTCTATTCCATCAGTCTTGTTTGATTTTTTGAAATAAATATGTTTTTCGGTAAGAGATAACGGTTATCGTTTGGTGAACTGGCAAGATATAGGGGTTACTATCTATCGTGGGGCCTTGGGAACGTGTCCAGAGTGTCGATTGGGAAAACAGGGCCTGTCGGAATTTTAGTTAGCTTTAATATTTAATTGACAATATAAAGTATTTTTTTTTTTTTTTTTGTAATAAGGCCTCTATAGTTTCTTTGGGTTTCATTTTTTTCAGTTAAACTGAAATTACCGCTCCTAATCTGGTAAATAGAAATAGAAAGAAATCTAAATTCGACAGGCACTAAATCATATAATCTGGAGCTTTCGAGATACAGATTGCAATATCGAGTTTGCTCTATAAAATATAATTTCGAGGCGAGAAGTTTTAACACTATCAAGAGTAAATGAAACAAGAAACTGACACGCTATACTGTTATCCCGTTACGGTCACACGGGGTGCAGTTGATTACAGGCAATCTTTGGGACTATTATTTCAAAATAATTATAGTTTTTCTCAAAATTCAAAAGTTTTCGACTATAACGGAGTATTTTTTATTTTATTTTATTTTTTTTTCAATATTACTAAAATTAAATTTACACAATTTTCGAGTTATTTTCCCATTGTTTTTAACTATTTTAATATCTTTAAAAAAAATAATACGATTACTTAGAGGGAACGTTTAATTAAAGTTTGGGACAATATTTAAGTCATTTAATAAAATAGAACGCGAATAGGAATTTTGGGGTCTACTAGACCCTATGTGACCGTAACGTTAATATATACAGGTGCGGCCACAACGTGTTAATTTACTTGAAGTACATGCCTAATTTGGTCAATATAAACCTGTCTTTATTTTGAATACTCCAGTACTATCGATGTAGTTATATGTTCTTTTAAAATGCTGAGTCTATATGAGTCTACACATTCGTGTATACCGTATTAGACTCAACAGACTCATACAACAAACATAAAGTAACTAGCAAATATAATATTTTATGTGTAACGTAGACAATACCAAGAGATGTATTCGTAAGATGAATACACGTGTATGTATGTTTGTATGTTTGTGTGTACCTGTTTCACGACCACATGAGAAGAAAGGTCGTGAGATCACGATCTACAAATATGGATAAAAGAAGATTACGTATATGAACAGACGTATATATGTATATTAACTAGGTGTAATGCTTGTTAAAGTACAGTACACCTGCTAAAACTTACAAGGGCTTCATATTTACTCAGCGATTTATTCAAAAATATTTGCGCTATTGTAAAATATCCTCAACTGTCTTATTTGCTTAACGGACATTCACATGTCCAAAATAGTCGCTTTGAATTGACGATAGAGCTTCACAATTCACAAGCATCTCTTAGCTATTCGAACAATTATTGAAAAACTTGAATAATTTTATAATTTTCAATAAAAGTTATAGAACATACTGGTTGAAACTAATAAGGAAAACATAGTTGAACTTGCTCCATTAATTGATTATACTAGGTCTAGAAAAAATTTAATTTACTAACCTGACATTCATCTTGGTCCACATAAACATAAGGTATTTATATGTATAAAGGTGAATTATTGTTAAATTAACAAGAATATACCGTTTTTAATTTATTCATTAACAGCAAGATCATTCAATAAAAAATGGAAAAGCTAGTTTTTTTTGTCTGCTATTCGCAAATCAAATAGTCTGGTTTTCTTTTATTTTTCAAGTGATCGGGCAATGAACATTTTGCTTATTCTAAAAGCTGAAAAGTGAATTGCGAGCACTATATTAAATAAAATTTAGTTATTTCGTGGTCGGACATCGCTGCATCTCGTGACTGACGTATTCTGTCGCAAAATGTACAAAATCTAGGCATTGAAAATAACTTAAAATTATATTGATATGTAATACATCCGATAAATCGGCCTCTGAATCCGATTTTTAATGATATCTCAAAAACAGCGCATCCAATAGTTTAATTATTGAATTTTTTTTTTAAATCGGACATTTTTTTTTCGAATTTTTGACCATTTTTGAAGAAGATCTTTATTCTACTATTCTGGACAAAAGATATGTTCAAGGGTAGTTTTGACCTGCAGATTTCAAAATAACATCTATTTTACGAGTGAATTTGTAGTTTTTGTGATATCGCTAGAAATCCGATCCAGAAGCTTTATTGGATGTATTTTATACGATATCTCAAATACTTAGCTTTCTACTCTTAAGCTCTCGAAAACCGTAAAGATTGTCTTATTAACCCATGGTAAAAATTTTGCTAATCGGTAAATCAAAATGTTAACAAAATTGTTTTAAATCAACCAATAATTTTGGAATGTAATCAAAATTTGAAACTAATATCATTTGAAAAATTAGATCACTATTTATCATTTAACCATTTTCAAAAATCAGTGATTTATTAAAAGCTAAATCAAGATATCTTAGATAATTGTTTTATTCGAATAGTTAGCAAAAACTTTTTATTAATACATACATTGATTAAAGATCATGTACTTTGAACTTTGTATCGAGACCAGACATATGAGACTCGCCTTATGAACATACAAATGTACATTTGTGTATATTTGTATGTAATTATGACTAGCGAAGCACGAACGTGTGAATATTACTTTTGAGAGATGTATATATATTCTATGGCATATGGTGATGGAGTTTACTGATAATACCTGAGTACAGGGTTGTCACATGATGTCGTTCGAAAAACACTGTAAGTCATCTAATAAAAACAACAGAATGTTTGGAAATATTTAAATATATACCTTATGTAGATTTGTATACTTTTGAAATGCTATAACAGTTATTATTTATATTCCTGACCGTAAAGACGCGTATAAACGTGCAATATTCGCATGTTATATATCACGGTAATGCAAATTTGACGCGTAAGAACAATTTTTATGTGGACGTAAACGTGTAACACTGTCATGTCACCAAAATTGATATGCGACGTTGTAACATCGTGTCTCACAAATTGTCTCGTAAATTTGAATCGCATTAAAAGATCTTGGAAGATGGAGTTTCGAATAGTGTAGACTCAATAAAACAAGATTTGCAAAGAAAAGACGTAGACATTATTCATTTTTATTTTGACTGTATTTAAATATTTCGATATGGAGCGATACGAGCAAATTACAAGACTAATTTATTCAAATTAATCAATATAAACAATTACGTAAAGTGAAGGTATTCACTGTGAGGTAATAATATTACGACTATAAAGCTTTCTTCAGCTTGATCTTTTAAACTTCTTTAAGGAAATCAAAATAAATAAGCGATTTAGGTGTGGCAAGGTTCACACGGCCAACTTTACAAAGAGGAAAATATAAAAAAAAAAATGGTTTGTTTATTATCTTTAACTCTTATGGGTATGTCTTGCTATTTTTTGAGTTTATTCTCAACAATAAACATATGAATTCATTTTGTTGAAAAGTGATTCAGTTTGAAGTTAAGTAATTACACGTCGATATCATGTTTCATTCTCTAGATTATCGAGACGTAAAACTCCGAATGCGTATACATACACGAACCTACCCACAAACACACACAGTCACACAGGCATCTATCTAAAAATGTTGGGCTCTAGTAACCTTGAAACGTAAAGATATATCAAAATTTAGGATTCTGAAAATCGGCCACATTTTAAGAACTTGCCACTCGAAAGTTAAAACATGTTTTTGCGAGAGTTGTTTTGAGATTTCGAAATTTATTTTCGTATACTAATTTTCATGTTTATATTTAATACGACTACGCCCTTGTCGCGTAGTTTTCAATGCATTACAAGTTCATGATTCGACTTTTATATTAAATTTTGTTCTCTAAGCACCTTTTTAATCTAATATTATTCGAAGATCGTAAGCCAATATCAAAGCTTTCAATTTGTACGCATTCATTTTTAAGCAAGTAATTTTTTTAATGTTTAAAAAAAGAATGGGAAGAGTTGTGAATAATGTTTATTAAGTAAAACAGTAAAATCTCTCCAAATAGTATAAAAGCTGGCAACCCTGCGGAGATACCTGTGTGTGAAGTCTTCTTTCATGTAATATAATATTTTTATTATCCTGCATTCACGTATTAAAAGAGAACAGGTATATTAAATTAATACATTTTTTTAAATATTTAAATTATGTTAATGCATCTTTAATTAATTAAACATTTGTATTTAAATTTACAGGCCTTTTTAGTATAACGATATTCAGAAAGAAATACGTGGAGATTTGTAAGGTATTAAAAAGCATGTAGTTATTTTGCAATGTCACTGAACTTTTTTATTGAAAAAATTTTTTAATGTACAGAGAAATATTTTTTTCCCTAATAGATGCTCAAAGACTGAATTTATAATAACTGTATATTAAGAGCGATTATCCACAGCTGTTATTAATAAAGGAATGTGCTTCTTACAAACATTTGACTTAAATTACATGTAATATGCATTGTATTTCTATCAATTTTCGTGTCCAAATAACAAAATACTGATCCAAATATTTTGAAATTTGGTATGAACAATATTGGCATGAAAACGAAGTTATTGTCAAAGAATTTTTCTCAAATCTAATAAAAAATTCTAAGGTAAAAATCAAAATTTGATTCCATATTAAACCATCTGTTTTTAGAGAAAAACTCTTGGATAATCCCTCCGTTTTCATGTCAAAATTGTGCATACCAAATTTCAAAACATTTGTATAATTATTTTTTGAGTTATTTGGCCGCGAAAATTGAAAAGTTTTTTCCAAATGAAGGTGTTTCATTATTATATTTCAATCCCCCTTAACCTATCTAATATTAGAAATGTATAGAAATGTGTTTTTACTTATCAAATTTTTGTAATGTTTTCCAAAATTTTGCATTACCTATTATTGTTTTAATGAATCATTTTTCTAAACGTTACATTGTTTTAGTATATTTTTGGTTTAAAAGGATATTTTTTATGCCATAAATCATATAAAAATGAAATCGGCGTGTTGTTTAGTTTATTCAATAGATGATTTGATGCTTTTTGGTTTATAATATCGAGCTTTGGATAACTCGAATAAAGATCAGCGAAAAAAGTGGTGTGAAAGAGATATGTGTTAAATCATAGCTGCGGGCAAAATGTTGGTATTATCTATTTCAAACTATCATTACAGAGTATGAAAAAATGGTGCAATTTAACAAGTGAAGATATTAACTAGCAGTGTTAATTGTTTAGTTACCCGACTTGTGGTTGAGAATCAATGAGTGTACTATTGTATTAATAAAATATACTCAGTAAGTACTTATTTTATTGCTAAATTTGAGCTAAGATAGTAGTGAATGTAAACAGTTTACGAAGAAATGTTTCAAACAAAAGTTGTTTGTTTAAAAAAAATCAAATATGTATTGTCTTTAAATTTTTATTCTGTCTTTTACGATTTAAGGTTGGGTCAAGGATCCAATAATGGACCGACTTTGATCATTCACGAACTTAAATTAAATTTTTTAATTTAAAATACGCAATTTTCAGCTGGCTATCTTTTTTGGTTTTGATAACGGACAGGCGGGCGAACAAACGGATATTGGATTAATAAGGTAATTCTGGGGACTACCTATACCAAAATTTTGTTCGTCAAAAGCATTACAAACTCAAGACTAAGATTATCAAATTCTAATATATATAAATACTCATGACATAATTTAAGTTTAATTTATTTCTATGTCATAGATCATGGGCATTTATAATTTTATGATATTTATCATAATCACATCATTATATATGTATTTTTTTCATTTTTTTAGAAATTAAAAAAAATATTCAATATGCTTTAACAGAAATCCATTTTGAATAGTTCAATGATATTTTATATTCACATTCATAATATGAAATCCTTGAACTTTATAGTGTTATTTTATTACATGTTGACTTAGAGCAAGTTAGTCTTCGGTACTATAAAAATCTAAAATATGTTTTATGAAAGTTGTTCTCAAATAGCTGGAATACAATGATTAAAACAAGTTTGTATTATTATGTCCGACGTAATTTTATACATTAAATTATTGATAAAAATTAAGTAAAAATAAAATTGTGAAAATGTCTGTGTGATATAAATTAATTAGAATCTATTATGGTAATCAAATCAAATTTATTCATTATTAGTGGACGTCACGCAGTTTCATTCGCGTAGTTTCTGTTCGCGCCGGAATACAGGCATAAAAAACAGTCTCATGTTATCTGGGGATAGTGTAGCTTCCAAGCTGTGAAATAATTTTTCAATTCGGTCCAGTAATATTAGTAAGTTTATTATTTACCTTCAATAAACATACTAATGTTTTCTCTTTATAATATTATATAAATTTCAAGCTTCTTGCTTTAAAAATGACGTAATTTCCATGCAAACTGTCATCCCTTTGCAGCCATTTTCCGCATTCAAATCAACGTGTTTTCTTTCTTAGTCTCTAGACTATCCTTGTACGTAATTTCATTTATATCGGTTCAATAGTTTAGACGTGATTGAGTAACACGCAGGCAGATAGAGTTAATTTCGAATTTATAGTATTAGTAAGTAGTAAGGTTTATAGTTTTTATTTTTTTATCGCCAACGTTTCATCAACTTTGTTGACTTCTTGGGGCTCTACAATGAGAAACATTTTTTTGAAAAATTTTAAAAAAGTATAAAGTAATTCAATATTATTATAATTATTAATATAATTAATAATATTGTACTTGTATACTGAAACTTAAAATTTATAATTTAGTAATTTTTTTTTTTAAATTTAATATTTTGCAATTAAATGTTTCTAATTGTAGACTGAAGAAGTCATCATAGTTGATGAAAAGTTTGTGCAAAAATAAAAAGTTTTTTTCATACGTTATTTGGCTTCAACTAATCAATTCCATTCATATCTTGAAAAATTTTTAATATAAGCTCTAAAAGTCGATAAGTCGATTTGAGCAAAAAATTAGTGGATTAAAAATAATCACATTTGAAACGGGTAACATTCCATCATATTATGTTCACACTCGATCATCAAAACTATTGGGATCATATCATAACTATTGAAGTATTTATCAAAATTCGAATGTTTTGGGAGCTTCTGTACGTATGATGAAACATTTCTAAAGAAAACATTAATATAACCATTTAAGTTAAGAAATTTCGGTGTAAATTGTGTGGTTATTGTTGATAATTTAAATAAATACCAAACACCATATTTTCATCATGTCAGTTCTGTCTAGATTGGATATTCGTCGCATTTTGTACTGACCACTGCCAGACGACAAGAAATAAAAGACAAACAACGTTCAAGACATGGTGGCCTCGTGAATGTAAGAATGACATCGATAAATTTATATTTACCAGTGTGGAGTGTAAATGAATGGTATTTTACGCTCACATCACTGCAGTAATATTTATTATTTAATACCAAATGGTTTACAAAAACGTTCTATATATGTTATAGTATGGTAAATATAATTTTAGAAGTATATATATTAACTTGATGTTTTGTGCTTAAATACTTCAAAAAATAATTATTCAAATGATTTGAAATATGGCATGTATTATAATTTTGACATGGTAACAGTGATTGTGGCATTATCATAAATTTTTTGTTGAAAAAAACATTTCTTAAAAGAATCTTTTTTTATGTAGATTGTAAATGCCTTATTTCTTATCATCACTTCCATAAGATCATTTTACTATGGATGTCACATTGGTTATCCTAGTTCACCTTTATGAAATAAGAGTATTGCGATCCATTAGTATTTTTGACGACAAGATCACGATCGTTCGAATATGTCCATAATTAAACCTACCTGTATTTTAACATTATAACCGAAAAAAAATAACGCATTTTATTGGCTTCGCTGCCTTCACGTGCATTTGTTAGTCATTTTTGAATAAAGTAACTGTTTATAAATTTCGTACCTCCCTCGAAATGTGCAACACGTACATTTCGGTCATATAACTCAAGACCAAGGACCAAAAGGTCTCGGTGCAAGGAACGTGATTATGGCTCCGCTCGTTTATACTCTAAACTCTTTGACAAGAACTGTTTACGCTATGTAATCAATCTCATAACTTTTGGATAATTTATTTTTGAGTTATTTTATCGTTCGAATTGATTGAAATTTTAGATTATGTTCGCAAATTTTCATTCAATATTTATTATAATTATTAAACACCAGAATTTTAATTAATTGTTTGAAATGTCATTGAAAATGGTTCATTAAAATTTTATTGAATAATTATTCTCAAAAATTGTGTCTTATTACAGGTGAGTCATTTTCGGTGAATCACGTTTATGATATATTTATTGACAATATATTAAATATTGTATTTGTTTGAAGTGACTTAGACCTATTTCGAATTTTTAAAGATATGTTCAAAAATGTTCATTTTATACTGTTTGTTGGCAATTTGCATAAAACAGGGAATCTAACCTCTAAAGCGATACCTGAAATATCTGTAAAAGTATTAGAGAAGAGGTGGATGATCTTATTGGATTTGAGTACCTAGTTATATTTTTCCAATGCTTACAGACAATAATATTTACAATGATCATTTTTTGAATACCTATTGGTTTATATTCAGTAAGTGTATATACTGTTTATAATATAAATTTGTATAAAGAGGTACATGAAATGTCACTAAATCAACTTCACTTAGTGCCTATTAAATTTAAATATTAAAATGCATTATGTATGACATATTTCTTGAAACAAATTTGTACAAATGTATTTATTGTCCAAGATATATTTATTATTTAAATTATTTATGATATGTTTAAGTACTGATTTTAAAGATGGCAAAGCATATTACATTTTAATGATTAACTTTGAATACATTAAAATTTTATAATCTATACTATGAAATCATTTATTCATTCAATCTTCAGAGGTATAATAAGTAAGATTACTCGTTTTTTAAAGTATTTTTAATTACTTTCTATATCATTTAAAATTTGCGTTTAAAGATTTAGGTAAAAAAAATTAACGCTTTTGATAAAAAAAGTATATTTAATAATATTTACATATATTAATCAACTAGCTGGCCCGTAACACGTCGTTTTGCCATATATTTCTAATCAAAATTTTCTTAATATAATAACGTATTCTCAACTCTCTACTTCTAAATAATGAAGCTGAGGCAAATCAGAATAAATAATGATATTAATTTATATTTTAAAGCAGACCCACCCGGTTCACGTGTTGCTGTGTTAATTTTCCCATTTTATTAAATGATATTACATCGATATCATGCGAATGCAATTCTACCCTTAAGGGTAGAATTTCAGAAAATCCTTTCTCATCGGATTCCCGGTATTTAGTGTGCACCCGGTACATTGTATGCACCTGGTATTTACCTGGCATTTAGTGGGGTACATCCGGTACCGCATTCACCCGATAATTTGTCCTGAACCACGAATGATTCCGGTAATATTTAAACAATACGATATGCACACTTTATATAGTTGACAGTTCAACATACTGCTAGGGAGAAGAGATAAAGAAGTTTTATTTTGAATTTCAAATTTAGATTTTGGTTTCTATGGAAATGATGCTAATAGGATTTGTAACATGTGAAAAAGACAAAAGATGTTTCACAGCTAGGAACATTATGTATTCGAAAATTAAATTGTCGTTTATAGTATTTTTCGTTACTTATTATTTATGTTTCTGACCGTTTAAACCTTCCCTGAACTTCCACAAATATTTCAAGATCAAAATTAGCAAAATCGATCCAGCCATTCTCGAGTTTTAGCAAGACTAACGAACAGCAATTGATTTTTATATATATAGATAATAGAACAGAGGCAATTAAAAAAATTTTACAATTTTACTCATTAAAATGTGTAACTAGGGTCAAAACCAAACAAAATTCGAAAACTAACATTTTTAAATGGATTTAAAAACAAATTACTTATAAGGTCTTAAAGATTGTTTCCATCTCTTTCTTACAAAAAAAGTTTTATGGGTGTTAAGCTGTGATTTTCTATAGAAAACTTGCACAACAAAATTATTGAATATGAATGGAATTTATATAGGTAATATTTTTATTCTCAATCAACTCATTTGTGCATACTAACATTATTTATCTTAAATTTTAAAGGAAAGTGTATAGTTGGTCCTTATGTATGAGTACTATGGAGATCAATGTGTGTGACGTCATTTAAGCAAATCTCCTTCTTTGTCTAAATAATAATTTTGAACGTTAATATTTAAAAAAAACCACTTCGTGTTCGTAAAAGACTCTTCAATTGAGATGTTCTGAATCTCATTTGCGTTCTGCATCTACCCTATTTGTATTTTAATTTTTTTAATGATTTTTGTTTGGTGAATTAAATGTTTATCATAACAATCAAAAAATAAATTTAAATTAGTATAATTTACTAAAAAATTTAAACCAATCGTAATAATTCTTTAAAATAGTAAAAAATCCGAAAAACATAATTGAACAAAGTACATGAAAATGATCTCGTAAACGAAATGTAGTATCCAGGTTGGTACGCCGTAAGACATTAGAAGATATGTAGTAAAGCGATATAAAATTAAGGAATTGGTGCAAACGACGGAATGAGATGATATTGAAAATAAATATTGATCTCAATTTTACCCAAAGAATTGAAAAAATTTGATATAATAAAGATATTTATGCAATTATATTTTTATAAGGAAAGACAAAATCAGTTCTTATCAATCATTTGTTTTAAATAAATTTTTACTTATTTTTTACGATGACACTTGTATAAAGTTCGCATATTACTAACTTTACCTAGTATAATTTGTAGCTTTATCGTTATGTTCTTTTTAAGAAGGAATTAGATGAAATCATTGAGAGTACAATATTATGTCACATGTCGAGGAAATGTGGTAAATATTTGTGAGTTAAGTTCTTCAGGGTTTTCCATTTCTTATGTTTACAATATAATACAGTTTGTAAAAATAAATGTAGTTTTCGAATTTTGAAAATAACGCAATACAATAAATACCCAATGTATTATTTAATGAAAATAAATATTTATTATAGTACATTTTATTTATGATTCTAAAATTTAAATATAAACTATCAGTTCCTCGAATTTATAATTATAACTAAATATTTATATATATAAAACGATTGATTTTACACAACAAATTATAATCTAACATATATTAAAATTAAATAGCTATTAACTAACTAATGGCCAATCAATATTTTATTTAGACCATACCGAGTGCTATGTTAAATGTTTATACTTGTTAATGTTATAGTTTAAAATGTTTAATTTGAATTCAATGAATTTAAGAAAACATAATCTAAAAATATTTGTTGCAGTACGTATTTGTTAAATATTTTCAGCCCAATTTATAAAATAGAAACTAAAAAATACGATTGGGATTTATTTCTTAAATTTTTTGCGATATGATGACCATATCGTTGCTTGGGCGAAGCAAATCTAACATTCATGCTCTCGTGTGATATTGTGTATACATCTGTCAGAAACAACTGAAGCCTATGTTTTCACTACCTTCGGTCTCAAAATCTTTTACAGCTTATTTTTTAGTACAAACAACAAATCTTAAAACACAAAATGTTTTGTTCAGAAATAAAATCAATTTTACTATGACAAAATATTTTCATATAGTCTTGTATTCTCGATTTAGGTTTTGTTGTTATTCATTTTTACGCGGTCTTAGCCTTGCTAGTGTATGTATGATCTCTTTCTTGGTCTAAGTCTTGCAAAGTCATGAAACATAGCCCAAGACTGCAAGAACAAGGTCGATTTTGCTCATTTCTAGTATAGAAGTTCTAACCCCATTAAATATCTACATTGAACAGCTATAGCTAACTGGTTCAGGATACGCACTGAATTTATCGCATTTATGAGCTTCTATAGATGTTTGTATTCCTTGCTAAAATAGAATAAGTAACATACTGTATATTTGAAATTAAATATATATTTGCTCAATCTCATGAACCTATAACAAAATCCTCACCTCCCCAAAAATATAATGTATATACAATTTTACCAATAAACACAATACACTGCACACAAAACTGTAATAATCATTTATAAGAGTTATTTGAATTCAAAATATGTGAATACGTTGTTTTATGAACAAAATTATAATTCAAACATTCCCTAAATTATCCAAAATTTTGTTGTCAATAATTAAATTATATTATGCTTTATATTACTGATTGATTTTGTATGTTTATTTTTACTACCTCTCATACCACTAACTTTTTTTAAACCCTTCTTACATTAAATGTTCAAATTTTCATTTGACAATTTTCATTGGTATAAAAGCGTAAAAGAATGTTGAAAATCTCGTATGTGACAAAATAATTTTTGATATTATTTTGATAAATTCATTAAATATTTTTAATAAATTCTGTTTGGTATTATTGAAAATTTAATATTATTTTCAAAAACGAATTGAATCTGGAAATTAAAATAATCTGATGTTGAAAATTATGTGAATCTTTATTCAGTCTAGACGTATTACGTCAATCCATAAAAACGTGAAAGGAGATGTATAAACCTTTACTGTTTGGACAGGCCTTATCATTCTCCAGTCCAATTAATAAATTACTCTTGAGTCTGTAGTGACCGGTAAGCACTCCTATATATCCTATATTTTAAATGAATCATTTTTCAGGTTTTGGCACATAAGACAGACTGACTTTTATACCCGATACCCACATCAGCGTTACTTCTTTTGTTTTTTCCAAATTGTCAGAGCTAATACACTGAAAAAATAGGCTTCACTACATCTTTTTTTTTGTCAATAAAAGAATACCATAAGTGTCTACTGGTGGAGTATCGATCTAACGGAAAGTCTGCGATCTTACGTAAAGCCACCCTCTTACTTGCCTCGCTCTGATGAAATTTGCATTATTAAATTGCATTGTGTATATAAATTTATAAGTAAACGTAGCAATAAAATACTGTTAAATCACATTAAAATAGTTTTTATTTCTTAGAAATTAAATAATTGACAAAAGCTAAGTAGTAATTCTTACAGCCGACTACCTTATCATAAGATACTTATTAATAATTACTATCTAAATTCAAATTCATTATTATTCAAATCAAATAATACTGCTAAGTGATATCACAAATCACCATCATATTTCATTCAATAAACAATCACATTTAAGGAAATTCAAAAAATTAAATCGGTTGATTGGGTTGAAAAGTTAAGATTCGTATCTGTGTTTCATCCATGTTTAAAATATACAAATGCATCATGCATGCATTGCACAATAAAAATGATTCTTACGAAATCATTTATCAATCAAGATTTCCCTATTTTATGACCATATCATACTTTTTATGAAATAAGAAAGAATTATTAATAATTTTAAATTTTTTAAAAGTAAAATCTTCTCGAATAACCAACCAATATCAGAAGGAAAAAAAAGAAAATTCAAGTATTCGATTATATGTTATTGAATTTATATATTTAAAGATGAAAATACAAATGATGATGTAACCCTGTAATACGTAACAAGATGAACTTGATGTAACGGTTACTAATAACGGTTTTAGAGTATAATAATAGGATTCTTTTTCTTCAACTATCAGGCATACAATGATTTTTCATCAAACATTTTTGTATTGTAATATATGAAAATATCATATAACAGAAAATTGATTATTATTAATATTATATCTTTTATGTTAAGTTTGTATAGGAAATGGTTACAGTGTATAGTGTGTATCAGAGAAGTGAAAAAAAAAACTATCATTTAATTTTATAAATAATTAACAAATTTAGATATTTCTTTTGTGAATTTAATTTTAAATTAATTATACATTAATAAGATTTAAGGCCTCGCACATCGCGATTTTTTTTAACATACAAAAATGAATGCGTCAGCGAAAATTTACGTCACGACGCTTCTGCAAAACGCGAATAACACGTTCATGCGCCACGCGTCGCACAATTCACTACCAATAAAAAACAAATAAACAAAAACAAGCGTGTACTAGGCGAGAAAACTGAGTGACAATATGTGTTCGCCAACTCGAGGAGTGTGACGCGCTAGTGTCGTGTCACTCGTGCCATGTTGACATTAAAATAATTTGACAACTAAGAACTGGGCGAATTTCATTTTTTAAATAGATAAAATTGTTTTTAGCGTACGTTGGATTGACAGAAATAGCCAGAGATTCTATTACAGCGAATTTTATAATAAGGCAGTGGCAATGTACACGCATCAATTTTGTGCGTTTAATTTCGAAACTTCGGCCAATATATGAATTGCGGGGGGTATGACCTTCAAATATAAAAAAATACACATTTAATTGTAAACCATATAATCAAAAAATCTGAAAAATTGTTTCAAATTATAAAATTGGGGGTAGAGGACGTAGTTACTTTAAAAATATTTTTAAAATTTTATTCACTTCTAGTAATCCAATGCATTGAAATGAATTTATCTAGTTATCGTAAAATACAGAATTAAACGAGTATTGACCATTTATTCAAAAATCTGGATTGTATACGTGAAAAATAATCTTCGTAGTGTTCCTATTAAAATTTTTCACTTGTATGTCCTTAAAATATTACAAATTTGTAGAACATTATTATCGAATTTTGTTTTAAAATGTAGAAAAATTATTTTCTCCATCTGTTAGGGTATTTTTTCCTCGAGAAATTCTCTCCTCCAAATGGGATAAATAATTTTGTCCAGCTTCACCAGCTTCATGATTTGAATAAAATATTAATTTCAAAAAATTTACTTAAGTTTTTCTTTAACTGACTTTTGTAATAGTTTTGCTTTGTAATTTAATTATAATTTTACAATTTCTAGAACATCTTGTCCATTTATAAATATTAACCATCATATAATATTAAGATGAATGTCACGTCATTCTAACCGGAGGACATGATGACCATTGTGATGACAATAATATTACCACACATATCTTACATCATTTCCTACACTTCTCCCGTCGTCTCTAGATAGTTTGGTTGCATGGTGTCTCACTAAAGCCATACATTGCCTTCCTTATATGCAACACCATACAACCGTGACTATGTTGTTATATTAGATATACCTCTATTCATAGCCAAGGTACTCAAAATTCTCATACTCCTGTAGACGACGCAGCCTCGACATCATCTTCTATTCTTGGTTTGTGCTGTTGGTGTTCCCATTCTGAAATGATATAATAATATCTACATTATCAGATCATATCACACTATTCAGAATGTATTCGATATATTCCAGATATTATACCATCGTAACTGTTGTACGATCTTGAATAATTTTATTGGTCATTAGATGACCGGTACGTGCATTATGAATATCAAATATTTGTTATAAAAAATGTATAGAGTTTTTTTATTCATATTAAATTCCACTTGAAGATGGACAGAAAATCTTGAATGTGAAATCATTATTTTTACTCGTACCAACTAAATAGATCTTGTTTTTTTTTGCCGAGACAAAGTGGCCATGGCAACATATCAATTAATAAAAGTTTATTTGATAGCTTTTTCAATTTTGCGGGTTTCTGAATTATTGGAAATTTTATATATTTTTTCTTTAACAATTTTAGCAGCCCATGTAACTTTAGAAATTTATATATTTACTATTTAGACAGAAAAACCATTTTCAAGAAACCATTTTTTATTTTGGATTCTGGGGACATCAAATTGTGTTTTTCCAAATGAAAAACCCAATTTTTATAATTGATCGAATTTGGAGGATTACGTATTAGGACTTGGCTCTGAAATTAACTGTTTAAGACCAGATTTTTTTTACTTACATTGCAATTTTTCTTATCAGAATTTACCATTTGAAACTGCATTTTCATGTTTATCTCGTATCTCAAATGTGAGTCAATTATATCAACTTAGAATTAATTTTAGAACTTAGTAGTTTCTGTATGATCCCGCGCAATAGGTGTGATTCAAAATTTTATGGCAATAAAAAATAAATTAGATTATCTATTTATTTCTAATTTATTTATTAGTTAAATCAGTGTAAAAATAATCTAACTGAAAATTATATAAAAGAGAGAAATGGCTACTGCTGTTTAACGATGAAACTGAATTCCTTCAGCCTTTTTCATTTTTGAGGGTAGACAAACGTGTTATAATAGCATTGGTAGCAGTAGTAGTAGGGCTTTCAACAGCGTCTGAAGGCTCTTTCACAAAGAGATACGCTTTTACGTTATGGCCTTATATCAACTGAATTGTTATTTTTTTATTGTTAAGTTGTAGAATGTCAAATAAGACATGTTGAACGAATACGCCCCTTTATTATAATCTCAAATATAGGCTATTGCATTGTAATTCTTTAGAATCGAGTTTTTTATTTCGTATACAAATCTCTTCGTATATCAGGCCATTTCATCCGTTCACTATTGTGAATCCATCAGGTCTTTTGCTCGATTTCCAATCTCCTTTTTCAATTGTATGATAAATTAGAAGGCATTCACTTTCGAGGCGAGCTATGTAAAACTTTATTTTGCAACTGTGGTCCTGTTTTAAATTGTAAACTTCATAATGTAAACCAGCCATTACTCTAAGCAGTAATATCTGTTTACTTCGTTGTATGTATAAGTAATTCAGTGGAGCTTATAACGATTTTAGCTTAACATATACATATACCTAAACACATATACATGCATTTATATCTACATAGATACACGTTTGAACGAACTTAACGTTAGCTGTTAGGTATAAATGTATATGTAACGTACGTAGATGTTACGTAGATGTATATATAGTAAAGTGTAGCTAACTAATACGAGATGATACCTAGAGCAAATACGTATTACAATAATATAATCAACTATGAATATAAATTAAGAAATTTGATTAAGTAACAATAAATATTAAATTAAATATACACTACATATACACATACATGCGCATACACTCACTTCTAAAATATTTAAATCTTATTTTAAATAAATAGATAGTAGGTTTTTGTATCTAAAACTCTAATGAAGACATTTTTATTTTGAAATTGTATATTATGAACTAGTATTCTAAGATCCAGCATCGAGTATCCTGCTCAGCACATGACTAAAAGTTTGCTGCTTAGTATTTTAGTATCCTGTAATAATAATAAAATAGTTTTGTCTCCGTTTCTCAAACAAAGACGCCCCCACATTATTTTAAATCTTTATTTAGTTAACCACATCCATATAATTAAATTCTTGATATCGGTCTTAGAAGATCAGGATCTGGTGTCGGCAGCCGTAGCTGATTATATTTGAAAAAACTGTTGGCGTTGGAATTCATACCCGTTACCTCCCAGTCCATGTTGCCATGTTGCCAAGAAGGCTACTATGTTGGTGTTTTATTGAAGAAAATAATTATCAGGCAGACGCCAGATGGATGCGCCATTGTCCCTTACATCCTTAACATAAAAAGTAGTAAATATTCAATTAACACATTTTTAATTTTTAATTAGAATAACTAGGCTATTACTGTAGATGCAAATGCCTGCCTGATATGATAAATTTGCTCGCATGCATGTATAAATTTATCTATTTTTATACTGTACATGTATAGAATATGTCAGAGATTGTTTTTTTGTCCGTAATTAACTGACTGTCCGTAATTAACTCCAAAATGAAAAGACAATGATATTTGATGAGCAAAATCTTACAACCATAAAAGTTACAAGAGAATCTTTATAACTAATTTATTTTTGTTAGTTCTTTAGTATTTTAATATTTTAAGTTTTTTTTTAACAAACAATTTTTATTTGAATTATTTTTTCGTTTCGTTTGGACTAGCCACAATTTTAGCTAATAAACACATATATAATGAAGTATCTAAACAATTAAATCGGTCAATTGTCGTTATCTTCACTTATTTTATTTAAATAAATAAATGATGTAGAGTAAAATTTTTTTTATTTTTTAAAATAATTATATAGTTATAGGTTAAAAGCAGATTTCAATAAGAAATTTCAATATCACTTGATAATATAAAATCAATCAACTCAAATGAAATAAATTGATTTAATAGGAAATTTTACGATAAAAAGAACAATAAATTTAATTACAAAATAAAATAAACATTAATTATTACAACCTGTATATAAAATATCTGAAGGTATCTCTGCTTGTAAGTGTGATATTTATATAATTATTTAACTTTTTGAACATATAATTTGTAAGATAGATGGATAAAAATGGATTAAACTGTATTCTCTCTTCGTACAAGTTGTTAAACAGTTGTTAGGTTAAGGTACGCTTATCTGGCCAGCTTTAAGAAGCACATTAATGTGCATTTACTTTACCATTTTAATAGAAATAGATTTATTTATATTAAAGGTTCTTCTATAGACATTTCATATATTTGGTAGAAATAGTAATCATACTTGAATTTTTTGATAAAGATTTTTTACAAAAAGAGAACAAAAATTCACGACTTTATTATACTTTATGGAATTGTTGTACATTAATCAAACATCTTGTATTCGCAACCTTTGCGCCACTCCTTTTTATATTTTTGAAACTTTGGTTCAGTAAATAGAAATAGCAATTTAAATATAAAAAATATGAATATTTATTTATTTGAAAAGTTTGGAAAATTGATATTTATAAAGAGGTATCGTTTTCCATCCAAAATATCGGTTCACTTCAAACGTACTGATTTTCCGCAAATCTAGGATGAAATTTCCAGTAAGAGTACTTATTTATTTCAAATTTTTTTAATTTTAAGAAAGCACTATTACTTCACTTTTAAACACAAAACAATAGATTTTGAAATTTTGAGATATGAAACAAATTTTAAAAATGAAGTAATAGTGATTTTGTAACATCAAAAAAATTTGAAATAAATAACTAGTAAACAAAAGACTGGAGTTTTCCATTGCAAGTATAAAAAAAAAAGCTAAAAATCAGTAAATATTAATGATTCTTAATAGTTTCGGATATAAATAAAATAAAATAAAATTATCAAGAAGACACGCCATCAATCAAGAATCTTCTTATCTATTTGAAAAGACTATAATATCGTCATTGCTTGTATATTTTTCAATGAGAGCTGTATATATCTGCCCTTATAAATGTATTTGCAGGTACCATCATTACAATATGTATACAGTAGTTAAATAGTAAAATGTTGTTACAAATAACTAAGGTATTTGAAACATAGGGGAATGTAATAATAAAATATAGAGATAAATTGTATGTAATTAAATTTACCCGGAAATCAATTAAGTTTTTTCCGGTTGATATTGACTGAGTTGTGTTTGTATGAATGTTTATGTTTGTATTTTGTAACAACTTTAAGTACTACAAATCCGATTTAATATTATGGATTTTCCATTAAAAGTGGAGTAAAACTTCCAGTTCTTGGTATACATTAGGTGAATATTGTATATTCATCTAAGAGTTTGAATTTGCATTTAATAGTTTTATTTTTCCAGAGAAAGTTTAATTGACAAATTAAATTTAGAAAATAAGTATCTAATTTTTTAATTATAGCTCATAATAAGTTCTAAAAATTTTAAAATTAGGAACAAAAAATTTTATTATATATAAAATTTATCGTCTTATGTTGCCTTAAAAATCGATCTTAATATTTTATCCTTAATTACAACGATTATCATTAATTAATGAATTCACTTCCAATATTTTAATTGTTTTGCTATACAGAGGGCTATAATTTTGCATTTACCATTACCATTTAAACATACATTTTTAACTCTTTTTCAAAATGTAAACAAATAAAATAAAACATTATTATTATTTCCTGGTTTTTCGTGTAAATAATGTTGTAAAAGTAAGCCAGTATATATTTTTTTCATTTATGAAATAATCCTATTTAACGCGAACAAAATATGTTGTTCCTTTAAACAAGCAGAAAATACATGCCAACCAACAACAGGTGGCAATGACGACATATCTTAGAAAATGTTTATAAACTCACTTGATCTACCTACATGAATAGGTTTATAAACTCACTTGTTCTACCTATATGAATAAGGACAAAAAATCAACATTTAGAAAATTTTAATTTAAAAAAAAAAATAGCATCACTGTTAAATAAAAAATAACTTTTATTTATGAAGGAAATGTATTTTAAATAGTTTTTTTTCTTTAAAATCAATATTCTTTTATCACATGAAAGTTAATCTAAGCTGCAAACTTGGTAGATAAACTTGAAAATATCGTTCTATCAAGTAAACACTTTGAGATTTAAAAATCGCCAACAAAGACATATAAACTGTGAAGTTAATGGCTCAAGAAAGTAATAAAATTCCAACATTAACATTAACATATTCATCTGAGACTTTTATTAAATAATATTAGAAACTTCTTACTTTTTGTGAAATTAAAACAGACGTGCTATTTCTTCAACTAATGAAATTTCTATATTTCGACCATATTTTCGATATAATGTTAATGCATAAGTATAGAGTATATCATCTCTATTCACTAAGTAACTATACAGTTGCAAGTCTCCTGGGCATTTTCTCACAAGTAATAGTAATTTTGTCGAGACTTAGTAATTAGCACCTCTCTGTTTTAGTAAGGTGTTCACTTTTACTTCAGTGGTGAGTACTGAATGAGTCAATGCTTTCTCATTATTTCTTGTTTACCTCATGTTATAATATATGTGTCTGGCATTATTATAAAATATTCTATTTTATAATGTCTTAATTTGTTGAAGAAAATCAGAACGTTCAGGTGTTTTCCAAGAAGATCTTAATATATTTAATTAATTTATTTTCTTATATAATTTTCTAAAATCTGCTACTACAAAATTAATTTTACATACACTATACAAATGGTTTTTTTTTTATACAGATAAATGAAAGTAATGTGATTTGAAAATTTGGTGATTTGGTTTCAATACATTCTTTCTTAAGAATGAAGAAATTTTGTGTAGGAATTCAAAGTTTTAAAGAAAGTTTTAGTAATGGGGAGTAATAAGGTTCATTAATATATTCGTGTAGATGCCACCCTTTCTTGTATGTTTATTAAGAATGGGAAAAAAATTAGCGATAGTAGCTATTTTCATCAAATTCTAAAAATCGATACTTCAAGGGAATAAAAAACGGAAAATAAAAATAGGAGTAGCAGAAATACCTAATACTTATAATATTTAAAAACATATTATTACTATAAACACAAACGAATTGTTTGCGTCAGTTTCTACAACTAATACATTTTTAACAATCTTTGTTGTAATAATACATTTCTGTATATAATCTGTTTTACAAAAGTAAAAATAACATTTATGCCTCTATAGATAAACGTGTATTATGGTGTTTTTATGGCACATCTTCCGTGGATCGAACTCGGGACCATCCAAAGGATAGCCGGATGTGCTACCAACTACACATCAGGTGCTTAGTAGGCACCTAAGACAATGCCATATTTTTATTTTTCACTATTTCTATGTTTATATTAATGATGATTTTTGACTGTATTGTCGTGTAGTTGGTCGCACTTCCGATTAGCAATTGGATGGTTCCTGGTTCAAACTCCGGCAGGTTTTGAATGTTTTTTCATATTTACTATATTTCTATACAAACATAAATTAAAAGCAAGATGTGCATAAAGAGGATGGTGACTGTTTGTTATGTCACAGGTGCATAAAAATGAAAACTGGTCACTCCCTGATTTTATATAATAGTTCCTTTAATTTTTAAAGTTCCTTTACAGAGGAAAAGAAATACAAAAAGACTATTTAACATTCGTTAAACCGAAATCTACTGTTTTTTCGTATTTACTATATTTCTATATAAACATAAATTAAAAACAAAGATAGATGGGTTCAAAAAGGATGGTGACTTTTTGTAATGTCACAATATTTTTAATTGGTTTCTTTATAAATGTTGTGATATATTTTCGATTTTTCTTTGTGTCTGACAAGAAAGTGGAGACTAAACTATTAAACGACGGTATATGAAAACTACTTTTTGTGTCAAATTTGTACGTTCATTTGTCTGGTCATATTTATATCACGCCCTAATTGGATTCACTCTCAGAATACTCCCCGATTTTATATAATAGTTCTTTTAATTTCTGTAAAAAGAGTATTACAAATACAAAAAAAAAACATTTTTTAACATTCGTCCTCATTATCCAATAATTTGAAAAAGTTTTTGATTTCTTGAGCGTCGGAATATACGAATAATCTACAAAAAACCTATTAGCCCAAACATTAAGCTATATTCAATTTTTCAAAATATTTATAAACGACACCATAAACTTACTTACACCGGGATTAGCTGGATTATATGGGTAAATAAAATCGGTCCATACCCATAAAATTATATGTAATAATTAAAAAAAGTATAAACATATATATATTATTTGAATTATAATCTCACATAAATAAACTATGTTCGTTCGTTGATACAAATGCTCGTAGCAAAAGCGACCACCATTTGTAACTAATGTTACATATATACACGTCACACAGTTAGTCATATTTGTATGAATATTAGAAAACATATATTAAATCCCCAATGGGATAGTATTTTACTATAAAGCTGCTACTAACTGAGGGTATATACACACAAGTTTGTTTGTATATAATGAAAAATTTATGAGAATTGTGAATTATTCAATATAAATTTATTATTATGTAACCGTGGTGGTGGCAAAGCAAACAGAGGTAAATGTGGTCACTCACACAGACTGTCAATGTGTTTTATTTACTATAAATTATATGAAAATATATTTTATTTTAGTTTACAAATTTCTGAGTTATTACAATTCTATTATACAAAACGTATATTTGATGTGTGTTTTATTTTTGGTCAACTTTTAGCTCTTGACATTCCAAGATGTGTATATCATCATATTTATGTCATAAATTTTGAATAAACTTGTCTTTATTACATCAGTTTATAATTCATGTGAACAAAATTATAATCTGACATAAAATGGTACAGGTATATTAGAAAATATTCTGTATTCGCAATATAAAGGTTATAATGTGAGAGATCGTGGGAGATTTTAGTAACGTTCTTTCTGTAAGGCTGTAATTTTTTTGAGTGATGAATCATTGTGTAGGAATTAAAGAAACCACGTTCTAGCAGGAATTAATCCTGCACATCATTAGCTTTTATTCATTTGATTGTGGATAAGAGTTTCCAATGTATGTAAAATACATTTATGGATGTGTCAAAATTTTTAGACGTTCTGCTTCCGTTAGATTTAATAATGGTCAAAATGACAAAAAAACCTTTTTTTATATAAAATTTTATGCTCTTTTATTTGAAACTATTTTTTTAACTCTTATCCAAGTAAACTCTCATCCCTTTCAAATTTGTATATAATAAAAGCTGACGACGTGCAAGGTTAAAGGTTACATTCATTACCTCTTGATCCAGTTTATTTACCCACGGATTATGTCCGCCAAACTAATTCGATTTTTTTTTATGTTTTAAAAATCAATTCTTTAATATTTTTAATAATATTTTTTCATTTTGTTGCAGGTTAGTGTGAATTGTAATCAAGAACATTTTTTTAAATGGTTAATTTCACCGTGTTCGTAAGTAAAAGTTTCGTATTATTTCTTTATTAAGTTAAGCACATATTGTTAATGGATGGCAAATATTTAATGTACTTACTGTCTTCCTAACTAAATAATTTTTTCAGCTGGTATTGGTTTTCAAACTCAGGTATCGCATTTCGAGAGGTACGAGAATATATTTTTTACAAAGCACTCCACGTTTCTCATCAAAAATTCTCCACTAATTTACATTATTTTCATTTTGTAGTCCACACTGACTAGACATGTTCAAATTAACAAATTTAACATATGCCTACTTTTGCATCAGTAAATAGTTTTTATTTGTTGTATTAAAATTACAACAAGCTCGTTGGAAATGACACAAAGAGTGAATAAATATCAATATTGGATACGAAAAGTAGCGTATACTCAACAAAAAAGTAACATTTGAAGTTGTATACCCTTTTAAAAACATAAATATCCGATTGTTACTTTTTATAGAGTTGTTTATCAGAATTAAATGTGTTTATCTATCTAAAGAATTCGTTGTGAACTAAACAAATTATAAAATACACCATACAATTAGTGTATTTTATAATTCTAAGTAGGCGTGCTAGATTCATCATAGATGTCATCGTGTTTTTTGTTTATTTGAATATACTTATGGTACTGTAATTCTTTTTAGGAGCTATCTATGATTTTTAGTGATTTTATATGATTTAACTTTTTTTGAATGTTCCATGCTAAACAAAGCCTATTAAATACAAAAATACAATTAATTTTGCGATTGGATCACTTGTTTTCAATTGTGGATAGCTATTCCTTGAAGTTGATACATAATTTATTGACATCAAGTTAGGATTTCTGTGGAAATTACGCTTTATAACGTTAAAGAGATGTAATTTTTGAAATTTATAAATGAAAATTTCACTGGCTCTTTTTCAACATGTGAAAAGTCGAAAAAATATTTTCAATTTCTATAATGCTTTATAAACACGTAATCTTGTATCAAAAATTAGAAAACTAATGTTTATTTAACAAAAATAATTTGATGAAAAATTTTTCAAACTAGAGTTACTTTCAAATAAAAAAACTTGTTTGTTAAACATAAATTGAACATAAAACTTAACTATGACAAATATTATTTAATGTAAATTCGTAAGTAAAATCATTATTCAATTCCAATCCCTACAAATTATAACAAATATAATAATTTGTTTTAAGTCAAATGTATACATTAACATATCAAACTAAACGCCATATGGGTGGTTACATATTGCAAATATACTACGAGATACGTGTACTACTGGCCAAGCTCCAATTAAATGTTCACGGGGCAAAAAAGAATTAGTCCAATCATCTTAGTCAAATAAATTTGCCAACCTTTGAATCTAACGGAATAAGCATTTTTGTATAAACCTTTATTTTTGTATTATAAAAATTGTCCTATAATTCACAATTGCCAATTTTCTTTGCCTCTAATCGCATTTGTGTTTATTATCAAAGCTATAGATGATAAAATTCTCGGCATGTTTGGATTGAAATCTTCTTTTATTCTTTAAACCGTTTTTGGGAGATAGGGTGCAGAAGAAGGGGCGGGACGTTTGAGTTTAATCGTTAATATAAATCTATTATTCAATTTTTTTTAAATTAAAAATTCCTTAAATATTACTTTACTAATTATTTAATATCTTAAATTTATAATTGTTATTTATATGTTATGTCAAGTAGTCATTTAATATTACTTACCTTGCATACAAATATTGAAATAATACACTGAATCCATTATAAAGATATTTTGAGCTTATTGTAAAAATAATATATCTTATATTTGAATATTATTCTAATTAACGATAACAGGATTTACTGTTAGAGAATATTTTCTTTCAATGTGCTTTTTATTCATATCAATTTTATTTTTATTATTAATTTTCATCTTTTTCATCGTCATCGGCATTTTCCCACCAGTTTCAGACTCATTCTTATCACCCACTTGTTCGTTGATACTGATATTACTTATGGCTAATCGCTTCATCTTTAGCGCGCTCTATTTCGCTGAAACGCTACAACGTATAAAAAGAGGTTTTAGACAAATTTGTAAAGAATTTTATCCTCTACAAATTCCATAATTAATACGGGTATGATTTGAGGCAGAGAAAACAAGATAAATCATTGAGACCTTCAAAATCCCTTTAACCCTGAATGTTCCTTAGCCGAGATCAATTATGACTTTTAAGACAACGTTTTTATATTAATTCAACTTATTCCGTTAAACTTAACGCTAAGATCACTGGTCTAAAACATCTAACTGTTGTATAGATAAATTATGTACAAAGAGCATTCTGTTGTTAATTATATGCCTTGAGTATATTCCTTCTTGTTTTTATAATTAAGAATTATTCGATCAAAATACAATAAAATGAATGAAATCGGCATCATTGATTTTTATAATAATCGATATTTGTATAATAAAAATGTTGCATATCAGATATTACAAATGTGCGTGTTGAATTATGTTTTACAACACCGCTATAAAAGAAGGTCTGAGACGAAAAACATGTATGTTGGTAAAAAATTCAAATCCTAAGGTGAAGAAGATCGACCAAAACAATTTTTGGAGATTGTAGAAAGTAAAAAAATTATTTAAATTATAAAAACATATAACATAAAAGTATCTTTTACTACGCAAAATAACTTTTATTTCAAACGAAATTTATTGCTTGGTGACTTTTGGAAGTTACGAATTTTGAAAAACGAGTAAATTTTACGTTAGAGTATGATTAAAGCGGACGGCAAAAAACTATTAGCCTCAAGGATGAAATTATTTACAGTTTTAATTGAAAATTATTTTTAATAAGTAAAACGTTCTATTATTTTCTCTCCATTTGTTATAAACATAAATATAATTATATTAAAGAACTGATTTGCAAAATAATTTTTATAAATTGTTTTAAAAATAAATTTGATGATTTTTTAAAAATAAATAAAGAATTTTCATACATTTTTTTAAAAGAATTTTTTCTGCATTCATTCTTCATTATTTAATAGAGATCAACTGAATTTGGTCGATGAATTAAAGCACATATTTGTTATCGATACAGTTACAATTTATTCAATGTAGTAATGATTGTTAAACAAAGTACATAAGTGAGAAGTATATTAAAGTTATATATTAATTATAGCAGACTGTATATTTCACACTTTAACCACATGTTAAATAAAATTAAATAATAATATTTGATATTTAAAACAATATAAATTATCATGACAAATTTAATTTAATACATGTTCCAATTTTAAAATCTAATCCCATTTTAAATCAATTATAACAACAATATTTATATGTTATGTGTATGTAAATAGAATCGAATTAGAAAATATTCATATTTTAATAGTCATATGATTTAGTAGACCTCTGTCATATTTATCGTATTAAATAAAATTTTATGTATTATTTTTATTCATAATACTATTTCGGATGTATTTGATAGAGACCTCTACTATAAACACATTATTAATATGCGTTTTGGCGAATGTGTGAAAAGTATAAGATGCCCTCTGTTATAATAAACTGGAACTAAGTTAAATCCTTATTAGTAGGTCGCAGGCGCCAATCATTGTTTTTTTATTATTAAAATTTTTTCATTTAAAAACGATGTTATGACATATTGTAAATCCCGATGTAAATAATTTATTATGTTATTGGTAAAGCTTAGGCTAGGTACAATATTTTTGTTGTGGCTTTTTCCATCTTAAGAACCCAAATAAGTAGGTACTCTGGCTTAAAAAAAAAACAAATGTGGACATACAATTCTCGAATCAATAAAACGGAAGTTTTATTAGAAACAAAGAAAGAAAATCAATAAACTAAAATTGTATATATTCCGATCTCTTTATATAAATTTCCAGAAAAACAGTTATCATCTACTTTTTATATTCTTAATAATTCGTAATAATAATAATAATATTTATTAATTCCATATACAAAAATATTGTGTGGAATAAGTCAATACATTACATTTCGTGTCATTTTTTCTGGCATTTACCTTCCATCAACGGGAAAACCAAAATGGAAAAAAATATCAAGACATCTGAATATAATTACAATTATAACAGTTTTAGCAATTTAGCAATTTAAATATAAATATCTAGTCTATACAGTTATAAATATATGTATAATATAAAAATGTATTGTAATTACCAATATGCGATAATTAGCTACATTTGTGGTAAAATTGTGGCAAAATAAACATTTTTTTTCTATTTAAACTTTTCTTCTATCTTTTATGGTTTAAAAGTTGGGTAAAGGATCTATTGGACGATTTGGCTCACTAATTTAATTTCACTATTATGTTTAGAATACGTCTCATGAAATTATGGAGACGTATTACTGAAATTATGGAGCTCGCTACCTCTTTTTGTGTTTTGAGTTATCGTGATGATGGAGAAACGGATGGACAACCGGAAATGGACTAATTAGGTGTTTCTATGCACACATATACCTAAATTTTGTTAGTAGTGCTTTCATGTTTAGGTAGCGTTACACACTTTAAACTAAAATTAATATACTCTGACATATTGTATATATGTCGAGTATAAAAATATAACTTGAATACAAATGGAATATAAGCATTCAAATATAATTTGAATATTAAATGGTCATTTTTGAAAAATTTACTTTTGCTTTGACAGATGATCAGTACACAAATAGACATTATACGTTGAAATATACACGTGATGAGATTGATAAAGCCCACACAAATAGTCAAAACAAATAAAAATATAAGATTTAAGAAAAATATGAAGTCGATTATAATGATTTGACCAATCCATGATTTAATCGATTTAAATGCAAAACAAAATACAATAATCTATATCCCGTAAAGTTAGTTAATTTAGTTAATTCTATATTTTGTGTTAAAAATTTCCTAATTTTTTTCCCCGTAATATGTCTATCTTGTTCGACATTTTTTTTATTTTTGTAGTTTTCCAGAATGTGTTTTAAATATTTGTTATTTTTTTAAGAGGAAAAACGTGATGTATGTCATTATAGTTTAGATATCACCACAAATCATATGTTTGTTTTTTGTTAGGTTTACCTAGGAATACGATTATACCATCATATTATACATATGGAGTAATAAAGTTGTAGAATAGAAAAAGAAGAATTTATAAATGTCCGTTATAAGCATCTGTTGTTGTACCATGATGGTTGTATAAAAGGTCGTTATGTCAATATATTATTTTCATATAAACTTTAAAATATCACGTTTAGCTCTACCATTCATGTATTAACATATTTTATAATAATTCATATACAGGTTGATCTCGTTGTATGTTAAAACTGGGACTAGTAGTACCTAGTTATAACAGTTATATCGACACCATTTATATTTTTCTTCAAAAATTGCTCTTATACAACATTAATACAAAAATGTATGTGAATTTTTCTAAGACTCATTGTTAGATATGAACCACTTGCAGGTGCTAATAAATATTTTATTACAGATGAATTTCATAAAGTTTATAATTTATTGTAATAATAAATAAAAGCTTAAAGTTGTAGATTTATTAATGTTCGTTTTTTAATAAACTTACGAGAATATCCTGTTAGTATAATCGATGCTTTTTATCTTCTTCGGATACTTTAGTTTTAACAAAATGAACACTACAAAAATATAATCGCTACGTTTTTGGGTTTAAGTGTTCCATCAGAAACATTAATAATATTTTTATAACTAAAGTGGCCTTAATTTAGATATTTAATTTACACATTCAATGATTACAAAATTATGTTTTGATAAATAATGTGACATTGTAACACAGATATATGTTAAATAACGTAATTATTTATTAAGTAGCTTTTCTTTACCAGCTTTTTGTTTTATGGTATTAATTTATTTTCTAGACTGCTCAAAATTTAAACTTCCTGTTGAAAACTTTAAATTTACATTTATTTCTTCCAGTTATGTTCAAGACCTAAACGAATGTTTTATTTTACGCATTTGACCACTCCCGTCGCGTAAATCGATTGAGATTCTCCTTCCATATGGTATGCACGGTGCCAATACTGACTTATTTCATAGACTGTTCGATCATGAAGAATATGTCTAAGCTTAGTTAATCTTTGTATTGAAATATGGCTCTTTCTATTTATAATGACAGCATTTGAAATAATGACCAACTGAAATTTACAAATTTAAAACATCCTCAACGTAAAAAATCTGTCTGTTAGTAGTAATAATAGCAGAGAGAAGTCAAACCCTGGCCAGTAGGATCTCCAACCACTTATTAACCCTTTCTTTCACCTTCTTTCATTTTCTACTACACCTAGTACATTCCTTTTGGTTCTATGATCACAGGGTAACCTACCCATTTTGGCCGAGTCGAAGTATAAATCTGCATAGATATCTCATCATAGGTGAAAGAGCGTATTGCCTCAGATTCCTTCAGCTCATTGTAAAATTTCTGATAATGCTTAGGTAGGATAATTTGATACTTGAGAGACACAGAAACAGAGACGTTTAACTTAAACCATACTCTTATATTACTTTTCGTTTTACACTGAGATTATACTAAATCTGATAAAATGGATAAAAAACTGCTTTAAAGCTATATTGTTGAATATTTTTGAAAAAATATTAGGAAAACAACCGCGATTCAAAAGTTATAAGAGAAATATATATGAAGATTTAAAGAAATACAATATATATTTTTATATTGAAAGGAATATTTTTACGTCAATTGTAATTTTTCTAGGTTTTTTTTATCTATCGGTGCTTCTATTATTGATTCATATTTTATCATGTAATAATTAAGAGGAGTGATGCTCAATCACGGTGCCGCCAAATTTTGGAAATTGTTAGAAGTGCACAAAAACAAAACAAAGTTTTAGAATCACTGATTAAGAGAAAAAAAATGTACGTTTTCTTTTAATTGATTATTGACTATTAAAAATTTGCAATAGTAAATTTAAATTATAAAATGTTATATTAAATTTTAACCTTAAAAAATTGAAAGTATTTTTTTAAGCACTTTCATAGTATTTTGATTTTTTTATCTTATGGAAAATACACAAGATGTGTCTAATATGTTTATTCGATTTTTCTTTTATTTTAAATGAACTAACTTTTTCATTAAATAATTTATTTGAACTAAAGTTACTCTAAAGTGCCTAATTTTTATTTTCTTATTTGTGTCAATTATTTATCGTCATTACCCAATATTTGTCAATGAATTGTCTATACAATTCATTACTGAATAATTTCATGTTTAATTTGATAGACATTTATATTCTGCCTGTGGAATTTTTACTTAAATTTTATTGAACATAATAAGTTTATAAAATAAAAATAAATACAAGGTCCATAGGGAAAGTGTTTGTTGAAAACTATTTAAAAAAAGTTTTTACGCATACAGAATGCTTGGAAATACTCACCTTTATCGTTATCGTTGTCTATGGTATAACATATATATGTCATGTGTTCCGTATTATGGAAAATAAAACTTTTTTGTTGACCACTAATATATTTTATTACCCACAAAACTTTATTAAATTTTAAATAAACCAAAAATATAAATATATAATAATTTTTGTATTTGTTCCTTAAGGAATTCGACTTTTTTTTTTTTTGTTTTATTTTGAAATGAACAAATTTGGATATTGAAAAAGTTATTACACAAATAAAATTCAACACACAAAAATCAATTTTTTTTAAAAATATGTTGTACGTATTGAGTTGGTTATCAAAACAATTAAAAAACAATATTTATTTGAATTACACACCATTTTATTATTATGATTATTATTATTAGTACATGGTTGCGCAATAATAAATGAGATATGCACCTTTACGTTATTTTATTCTTCATATCAAAGCAATATTATTTTTAATTTTATAAAAAACTTTTGATGACATCCTTACGTTGTAATATATTTTTTTGGTGAATATTATTTTTATAATTTTTTTAAATAAATTTCCGAGATTGTGATTTTTAGGATTAAAATGGTTCAAAACTTTGTGGTTTGGGTGATAATTAACCTTTTTTAAAATTTAAAATTTTTCACAAAAATGTGTTTAAGAATTATTTTTTTCTAAACAAATTTTCAAAAAGGCATATTTAAAAAAAGTCATATTAAATAAATACAAATATTTTATTCCATGAATTTTGGATTGGAACTATTTTCGTCTGGAATGTTTCCCACGGGTATACGAACCCTATCGTGTTTTTTTTCATTTTATTGGAGAGCTGTTAATTTAAATATAAGAAAAACAGAGTAATGAAATTCTGGGATTAATTTTTGTATGTGAATATTATGCATTACTTTAAGCAAATCTTTTAGTCAAAGTTAGTATAAATAAATTTTTGGATAGCTAGTTAATTATTCAATAATGTTTAGGTACGAATAATAAAATCCTATAAGTAAATACGCATTCATACGCATCTACAGAAATACACGTGTATTGCATTATTTAAATCATTTTCACTAAAAGCATTTTCCAAGCTAATATTAAAAAAAAAAAAAAAACATATACAATTTGAATAGAGAAAGTATTTACGATACGATATCTAATTTTTTATTCAATTTTCAGATAAACATTCAGTTGAGATATTTATCGTCATTGATTCCTTCTTATATTTTCAAACGAAACACGAGTAGGTATTTACTGTTTACAAATGAAAAAAAAAAAAAATTTGTTCCTTTTTTTATTTTTCATAAAACCACACGTAAATTGAAAAAAAAATGAGAGAAAAAGGAAAAAAAAAGTACATCTTATGAGCGTTATCCTTATCAACCGCAGTGAAGTAGTGTTTGAAGCATAAAAGAAATGATCGGAGTAAATACTGTTCAATTTCTCATAGAAATGATATTTATTTATTTATATTTCTTATTTAAATTTTATTTAATACGATTATTCTGTAATCTAATATGAAATGTAAGGTTTATTTTCCTTTTTTTTTTTTACAAACGTGCAGCCTCATCCACCTCACACGAGCCCTTTAAGCATTCCCTGTGCTTAATGGATAGACTGTATTAGATATTCGTTAGTCATTTTAAATCATAAAGCTAAATAAAACGCAACTTATATCGTAACAAAGTAATGAAACGTTTTCCAACGTACGAAGGACGCTAACTAATAGTCGAATCAATCTACAGATTCGTAATTAGTATTTCTAGACAATTGAAGGCAATTAATATGACCATATAAAAAAATCAATTCCAAGAAAGATAGTGCTCTTTTTTGGAATTTTATTGGCAAACCTAACCTAAAAATTTGGCGAAAGTAAAAAAAAAACAGTATTCATAAATCAAGACAATGAACACGACATGAATAAATTAGAAAATTGTAAATATTGAAATTGTCTTTCGATTTATGTGTGTGTAATATAAATTAGTGCCTTGGAAATACATTTTTTGTGTTTTTCTACATAGAAAAACACAATTTTTCTTCATAAAAAAACGCAAAAATCGTTTTTTTTTTTAAATTTATTTTTAATTGTTTATTAAAGCAACCTTTTTACATTTAACTTGGTAATAATATTGTTTTTGGTTATCTGAAACTTCATAATTTTTTTTGACGCGTAATTTATTTTAAATAATCGTGAAACTTCTATTTTTGTAAAACAACTCATAACAAAACTCAAAAATTGAGACTATATTTAAAGAAGCTATAAGTTTCTTTAAAAAATCATAATTACACATGTAATAGAGATGCAAATAAATGACGTCATACTAATCATATTTGCCTGTTTGTTTTATCAGAAATTGTTCACGTTTGGCATAATTGCGTCCATATCTTGCATACATTTTAACAATAATCGAGTCCCCTATTCGCAAAGTGTAAAGACGCTTCTAAAATGTTGGTGGACGTTTAATTGAAATAATGTCTTTAGATAAAAACTCAATTGAGAGTTTCCGTTTACATTCATGTTATGAAACTTGGAGGAACCACATTGAAAACAGTAGCATAATAACTGTTAAATTTCAAATTACAATTAAATTATAAATTCTTCAAATATGAAATCAATAAATAGAAAAGATTCAAGTAAATTTGATTCGTCACCATCAAATAGTGAAAGACAACTTCTGGTAATGGTTATATTTTATAGTATATTTGTATATTGAAATGACTGTAATCACCAAAACAAATGATATGTCATTTAAAATATCAGTAACTAAAGTACATAACAAATGATAAAACATCCTCAAAATATCAATGATAAATTTTCTGTTTAATTACTGTAACCATTAATATTAATTTAAGAATAAATTAATTACAAAAGGTATCTATTACATTCATATGTACATCTATATGTAAAATAACTTCTCATAATTGTGACTGAAGGAGATAAGGTAAGTATTTAATTGTTAATGATACGGTAATTTGTTATTACGTTAAAGAAGGGTCCCTTAAAAACTGACATTTTTTGAGATTGAATGAAAGGGTTGTGCTGGTTGCTGACAAGCTTAGGTTAATCTGAATTCAGAACAAATTAGCTTTCTCTGATTTCGGTTAGCCTTCGTAATGAATCCTTGTACACAATATACTAACTTCGCGAATAAATTACATTTTACGCTGTTGTTCTAAAGTTATAATAATTTAACAGAAATTCATGTTAGATTATTATATTGAAAAACATGGAGTGCATTTTTTAAATTTATTTTAATTGAATATTTTCAAGAGCGATCTGGAGCATTAAAATAATTTTTGATACTGACTGAATATTTTGAATAACTACCAGATGTCATTAAACAATACTTCTATAATTTTTAATAATAATGTTGGCGATTTATTAGACGGTTAAAAACGAAAAGTCAAAATTAGTTCGTTTCAAATATCAAGTGGTAAATTATGTTACATTACTTAGTTCCCAGGCATATTTTAATATCGGAAGTAATGTGTTCCTATTTGTTAAAAAGTTTCGATCTCAAATTTTTTTGTATATACCTATATTTTGGAACCTCCTGTGCATCATTCCTATCGTGTTTGTCTGTTTGAACGCACATAGCTCCAAAATTACTGAACAGATATTTAAAATTTTGTGCTTAACAATTAGCAATGGTCCTAGAAATATCTCACTTATAATGTACCGCTCCGTACACATTGTTCGAAAGTGTCCATTTTCTCACTTAAATCATGATATTTCGAGAATCGTTCATCCGATTTTGGTAAAATTTTGTATAGGCTTGGTATACTTTTCAATGATAACGAATAACTTTTATTAAAATCGATTATATGTAACTTAAACTATCGACGTTTAATAGCGTATCAAAGTGAGCTTGTTGCTCTTTTTGAAATTTTTTTGTGGAAAATGCTGTTTTTCATTTTGTATCTAAACTTGGACTCATGTGGTAAACAAGTTCTAAATGTATTGCTATTTAAGTACATATATTAATCGATTAATCCTGTTAATGGCAGTGTATAAACTTAATTTGTAAAACTAGACCTACACTTATTAAAACTGAAGAAGATCTGATATGTATCGAGATGTTTTTCACATATCATCCTATGATCTCCATAATAAACGATATTTCACTCGAAGTTAAAATTATTAATTTTATTATTGACTTTTTTGTGCCATTGCTTATATCATATAAAATTTTCCCTGTTAATTCAAATAACCACAAAATAAATATACCTTAACAAACAAAACACCATCATCTCTGTTCCGTCCTCTCTTTCTCTTATTGTAATATACACATCATAGATGATATTATTATTATTATTATTATTATTATTAATAAATATATTATTTATTATAAGATTTATCTACAATTTGCAGCATTACAATTTCAACATACAAATATAAATAAATCATAATATATCATTCTATCTTACTTACTCATTTATAATTTATAATATAATATCTTTATTTAAGTGTATCATATATGTAGTATTTTCAATATTTATCTAATAAATTTGTACATATTTGTATATACAGAGTGTGCCAGTATATTATCATAAATCTCTTTTTTTTCGATCCCAATACGAATACAAAACTAGTTTCCGGCACAAATTATTTAAAAATAATCACCAAAAAGTAATTTTCCGAAAAAAAAATTTTTCTCCTGAAAAACAAAATTTTATTACTTTTTTAAAAGTCTACAAGACTTTCGTTTTCTAGATTTTGCAGTTTGCAGGCCCGAAAAATGCAAAAATAATTGAATTTTTTTAAGTTTATATTCGTTTTGTATGCCCAAATGTGATGATAAAGATGTTTTTACTTTTCGGTTTTTTAACCATTTTATGACTGAAAATAGGTACATTAAAGATATTTTTCATTTAAATCAAAGAGAATCTGACGTAGAGTGTCTTCGGTTACTGTGACTATTATTAATTATCTATAAAACAAAGACATTATATATATCCAATATTACTGTAATCAATAACTGGATAAATTTAGTTATTTTGAATCTTAAATTCTAATTAACTGTGGCGTTTTCAAACAGATCTTAATCATTCTAATCACACAAGAAAAGGTAAGTAAAGCAAAGTGGGTAGCAGTAAATAGAATGCCCAATCTGAAATTGATTAATTTTTAAATCAAATTTTAAATCGAAAGAAGATTTCAGTAAAATAAATTATTGTCATAAGAGTCATAATATCATATATTATTTCCGTACACAAAATTTTTCGTTTGGTTCTAAACTTAATTCATTAAATGGCTAATAGGTAGCATTATCATATTTTTACTTACGTTTGAACTATCGGAGATTAGACTGATGCATTTTGTACATTTATATAAAAGTTCAGTTTACGGATAGGGATTGTTTGTTTGCTAACTAATCAATTTCAGATTGGGCATTCTATTTACTGCTATCGACTTTGCTTCTATGCTATTACTATCTATATTCAGATATAAAATTTTTCTCATATGGCTACTTGTATATATTATAAAATGAATATATGACAGCGCTGAAAGTTGATTGTGTGTAGTATTAGCGTCTCGTTTAAATAAATTATTGAATTTAGACTTTCAGAATTCATTCTATTGCTAGGCGCCATGGGTATCAGTAGACATATGCTTTGGCAAAGTAATATCATTTATGTAATGTACTTTGCGTATATTTTTTTAAAACTTTTTTGTATGGTATTGCTAATTTGCTACCTCACTTCTAAATCCAACGACTGGAATTAAGCTAGTAGTAAAATCATGCACCTTTCAACAGCTATTCAACATGCACGCTTAAATGTAATAATATTAACACAATATAGAACATGCATAACATTAGTCATTTAAAAATACTGTGCAGTCTTAGAACATTGAAAACGGTTTCACAAACAAGTTAATCAAATTTTTAAGGTTTTTATCCAATTAATTTTATCGTTTACGATAACATAGTAATTTCCTTAAAATAATCGAAATATAACGCAATGCCTAGAATTTAAAGTCTAGCAAAATAAATATTTACAACTATTTAGATTCAATTTTCTTAAAAATAAAAATTAATAAACAGAAAAATTTTTGTTTGTTTAAACGAAACATTAAGAGTAACATAGCTTGTATCCGCTTGCAAAGAACATCGTTATATATTAAAGAAACTGAGAAAGATAGTAGTATCCTCTTTTTTTTTTGTAAATAATTTTCTCCCCATATAATGATGTTCGTTAGTAGTAAATATACAAAACTCCAAAAAGAGACGACACTTTTCAAACATTAAACTACAGTGTTGTTGTTTAAGCTTACATTATTCTTTACTCGTTAATTTGATTTTTTTTTTATATAAAAAAAAAACCTTCGCTTGTCAAAGTGGCTATAAAATATTTTATAACATGTATATAGTGTAGATTCAATCTAAAAGAGTATAAACAGGTTCGTTGGAGTGAGAAGGGATGGTATTGGGCGGTGAGAGACGTTTGATTGTAATTTGTTCACTTAAACTGTGTTATTATACAGGGTTTTGCAGTGTTTTAATTTTATAAAAATATAAATTTTTCCGTTAAAATAGAACATTTTTCAAAGGCATTAACTTAAAAGTAAAAAATAATTTTGAAATACATACTTCTAGAAATAATCTCCAGTGTAATTGGGTTATTGACTTCCTTTATTTCACATAATTATTTTTCAAATAAATTTCGATCTTTTGCATTTTATTTTATAAATATGTATTTCGACGTCAAACCGTCACCGTTGGAAATCAAATTAGCAAAGTGTTATATCGCCTTGGAGAATCACTTTGTAGTTGAAATACGTACTTACAAAAAACCAAAAAATTGTTTATCTGGGAAATTGGGGCAAAAAATCAAAATTTACTTGAAAACTATAATTTGTATGGAGGTAGCAGTTGACCTCATAAACTCATATTTTCCTCTTTGTTTAATCAGGAATTTTAAATGTGCCTAACTTGCTTATTTTTAAGATTTAAAAATGTTCGTGAAATAACGAAGTTTAAAGTCGTAATTGAAGTCGAAGTCAACAATTTAATTTTTAGCTAAGATTATGATTGAATTCTGCAAAAAATCATTGGTCATAAAGAAATTTTTTATTTTTTTTATTGTTTTAAATTTTTTTGTTTTATTTTTTATTAAATCCATCTTATGTTTTAAGAAATTTTTTAGTTTTGATGGTTATATACAAACCAACAAAACGTTTATCTTTAAAGTGGTATATAATCACGAAAATTTATTGAGATAAGGGGTAGATATCTTTACTTCTAATTTCTATAGTAAAATCTCGAAGGTTATTTTTAACCTAAAAGAAGAATCATCAAAATCGAACTCTGTTGAAAGCTGTGTGGGAACAAACATAAACAAAATATATACATTAAAGCATACATTCCGTTTATTTTATTTTATTTTTTTCAGTTTCTTGCAATGATCCCGATAAAAAGATTCATGTACAAGCCACTTTTCTTTTTGACACTTACGAAACATTCTTTTTGAGTTAATATTTCAATTGAAAATCAGTATCCCATTACACACTTGGTGGCTTATAAAAGCAAACCATCTTATAAAAATATAATGGCTCAACGAAGGATTCTAAGGAATCACTTTTTATTGAATAATTCCAGATTTTATCATAAATACGAGACATTGATGAAACTTATTATCAATTAGTATTACTTACCTCATAGACATAAAAAATTGAGGAATTTAACTTGTAAACTACGTTGTGCTTACTAGGGACTTTTACAGATTTTAATAACGAATTATTAGAATTTGAGTTATTGTGTAGTAAATAATATGACTATTTCATAGTTATAGCAATTTTAATCTGTTTTTTATTTTTCGAGAAAAATGGAAAATGCTAACAGGCTATATAATCTGTTGTATGCTGCAGATTCAAGAAATATATATATATATATAAATATATATATATATATATATATATATATATATATATATATATATATATATATATATATATATATATATATATATATTCGTTGTATATTATAACTACAGGTTACAATTACCTTTCAAGTAAAATATTACCTGTAGTTTCCACTCCTTACTTAGAGTATCGCAAACATTAACCACACTCTATATTTTCTTCTTGATACAACACTACTGTATTCGATATTACCTTCGCAAAGTTAGTTACCTGTATGTCAGTCGTATCACCTGAATACATATATTTCCATCCCAGTCGTTAGTACTAACGCGAACAATAATTGTGTGTACATATAATATTTTAAATTTTTTCAAAATTTTTTTTATTTCATTCGATTTTATCTTAAATTCAAAATAAATATTTTTTTAACATTACATCACCATTCTGAATGGGAAAAGAAATTTTCGATATCCATTCTCCCAAGAATTTGATATGATTTAATTAATTTGTTGATCACAAATTACGACTCAATTAATTTATGTGCCCTTATTCTATATAAGGTGATGAATGGCTTTCTAAAAAAAAGAATATTTAATCTATGCGTGTATGGTACTTGGGAATATTGGACCACCATTTTCCATCGTTGATGTATTAACGTTTGGTGGGTATTATTTTATATGCTTGAAATAATATTGAAGTCGGTTTCTTCTGGCTTCTATTATAATAAACTGAATTATTCGTCCTTTGAAGGATATGTTAGAAACTTTTTATAGATATTTTGATATGAAATTGATTGCTCTTAAACACTTTCGTGGTTCGCCATATGTTTGAAATGGACTTATAACTCAATTTAACTGTAGCCTTTATTCTGACAATAAACCGTAAATAGTAAGCCTAAATATAAAAAAACAGTGTGTAAAAAGTATTATAAGAAATTTCTCTTGGCACAGGTCTAGAAATGTTTGCAACTAGCAATCGTAAACTAAACAGACATATATACAAAATTGATCTCTGCGGAAATCTCCTTATATGAGATTGCAAAAATCTCACAAAAATACCTTTATTTGAAATGAATATGAAGTTCCATAAGAATATATTCTTAATTTTATCAACCATATAGGACTTCTGGATTATTTCTGAATAAAATGAGGTACAATATATCAAATTGCAAATCTACTCAAAGTTATAATTTTCCCCTTTCTATTAAAATTGCTACTAAACTTTTTGTTCACGATAGTATTATTATGAATCAATGTATCGAACGAATATAGTAAAACAGTTGTTAGCTGGTGATTGTAAGCACATCGACACCTTTTGTATAATAATATTCTTTGTAAATCACCGCATCTTAAATTGCATTAGAAACACAAACACCACGTCACTGACTCACTGACTCAACTTACTCGTTCTATTCGAAGAGAAATTCGCTTTTATTTTTATTTTTTTATATATATTATTTTTATACACAACAAGTTCTATTTATAAACTTAATAATTTGCCATTGGTTTTTTATCGATTTTATTAACTTAGAAAATCAAATTTGTTTCAACAATAAATTTTCGATTAGTTATATCAATATTTCCAAATAGATGGGAACTGCTAATGTCCTTAGTTTCGTTTCATAGCTGAGTTTAGAGTCATAGTATTTGTGTGTGTTATAAATTTTAATAATAATCAATTGCGTCAATTGGGCTATTTATTCTTATGACAAACTTTATTTCTTACTTGAATGAACGGTTATTACTTACTTACTATTTAACAAGACTTTGCAAAAATTTCAATGGCAACATTATTGCAATCCTCTAAAAAATATTGATATTGTTAATGTTAATAAATAGAAACATTGAATTTAAATAATTTTAGCATTGATACTCAACCATATGATTCGTAAGTAAAAACCTGCGCTAATTCTTGCTGTTTGTGAATTGTCTACATATTATTTAATTTGGAGAATTTCTAGGAAAAATAATTTGTTGAAATTGGAAGGTTTTTAAAACACACGAAAAATCAAATGGTTCGAGATCTGAAGGTATTATTTTGCATTGTGTTGAAGTCATTTCTTAGTTGCAAATTTAGTATGAAATTATTCAATAACCTTATGTTATACGTTTCTGATAATAAAATACTTTGAAACTTAATAATAATAAAGATAAAAATACGAGACTCGAAACGTTGCTGAATACCTTGCATCTATACTAGTGATCTTCTCTACCCTGCTCTCAGATACCCCATCATGTAAAGATAGGGATGTATTGAAACAGTACGGGGTGCAGTGAAACAACTATTAGAATCAGATGAAACTACAGAATCTTATCTAGACTTGTAGAGATGTCGTGTTAGATGGATTCAAAGTTTCAGATCAAAACATTCAAATCTAATATCTTAAAGATTTCTGCAGGTGAAAATAGCGAAATACATCTTTCCTTGCCTTCGAGCATGGCAAACAGGATCTCTAAAATTTCCAAGTTATAAAATCTTTAAGATTTAAATGTAGTCGTTTAAAAATGGCATCGATAAAGATAATACGCTATAGTTATTGTTATGTTATAAAAGCAATTGAATAAAAGTGATAAAATTGTTTCTGACATAAATTAATTGTACGACTTTCAGTAAACCGTGATATCTTATATATATATACATAAATATGTCGGATATGTATAATTGAACTGTAAATGTTTAGCTTTAAAACGTAACATTTCATATCATAGATGAAGAGTGAAGACATGTTATACAATATGGTAATATGGTATAAAACATATTACACGTGTATACTACACTTGATTGAATATGATAATCTTAACTGAACATTTCGATTCATTCTAAGTAATGGTATAGTGTTTTCCTGATTTTGTTCTATTATGTGCTTACAATCAAAATATTTACTTATTTATTTATAGTCATATACACGGAAATGTACTAAAAATAAAATTAGAAATTTACTGACCTCGAGAAATTTACAGAATAAAAGCACAATTATTTATTACATTTAAATATATACAGTGGGGAAATCTGTTTAAAACTAAAAATGGATCCTAATCAAGCAAGTCCATCACAGTGAAACAGATTTTTAAGAAAAAACAGTTAATAATTAAAGGCAGTTTATAATTTATAATACATAATAACATAATACATACTTAAAATGAACTAAAAATGTATAATATTCAAAAATTATTTTTGTACCCAAGTTTCTTTTTTGATTTTCATTATTTATAAATTCATCAACTTTGATATTTCAAATCTGTTGTGGCCATTTTTTTTCAATTAATTTTCATTCCAAATTACATTTAAATAGGTATATACATACTTTTGTGTGCGAAAATATCGTTCATTATTAGCTGTTTCCCAAACATAAAGTCTACTTAAACTGTTTGACGACACAAACACTTTTTGTTTTTTTAAATTTAAATTCGATAAAATTATATTAAAATTCAGTGAGTGGCATAATGAATTTCGTCTTTAAGTTTTACTTAGGACGAATATTTTATCCGCAGTATCTGCAAGAAAAAAAATCCGTATTCAGCGGATCTTTTGTATAATTAATTTTCATTACGTATATGAATTTATAAGTAAATGTAGCAATAAATTTCTGTTAAATCCCATTAAAATTGATTTTATTTCTTAAAAATTATATAATTTGCAAAAGATTTATATTTCAACCCAAATTAATATTTTAGTGAGCTAAGAAGTAATTATTATAGCTGACTGCCTGATCATAATGTACTAATTAGTAAATAGTAATTACTCTATCTAAATTCAGATTTATTTTTCAAATACATTATCATTCCAATCAAATAATACTGCTTGGTGATATCACAATCATATTTTAAGGAAATTATAAAATATATTGATTGATTGAGTTACAATCCGTATCCTTATCCGCGGATCTGAACACTGATTATCTGTGTCCGTATCCGTTTCCGCGGATCTCCATTTTTAACGATCCGGAAAATCTCTGATTATGATTGGCATAAGAAACAAAGGGGTTTGTTAAATAACTATAAGTAAAAAATTTACTTTGGCAATAGCTAGTATGTATCTTAAATACAATAAGAATTTACCACATTGTTTAAGATATTATTACTTAAGTTGATTGTTTGGGGTCGTCGCGTGTTTAATCATACTCTCAATAACAAAATATTATTATTATGACAGAATTTCTCATTTTCATTTGATTGGCATTCGTAAATATAAAGACAGAAATCATACGTTGTTTGTATAGCTGACAGAGAGAATAAATGTAATTTAAGTGGATATAATATACTTCATCATTAGTGATTAGTAATATGTCTTGAACAAGGAACTAATACGTGAAATATGTGATTAGTCAATTTATATAAATAAGCCTATAAATTCTTAATACTTATTAAAGTCATACAATCAACGATTTGGTATATTCGGTGAGAAATTTTCATAGATTTTCTTGAGTGGTATTCCTTATTTTGACTTCTTTACGATGTATTTTTTTTTATTAAGAAGTAATAATTAAAAAGTTTTTTTCTGACTTCGGAAGAATTATGAGCTCTTTTAAATATGAACACTTTAATACGTCTTTTTATCCAGTTCTAATTTCTGAACTATCTTTTAGAATTCGATTTGATTTAATGTGCGTAGTATTCAAATTATATCTACTGTTTTCAAATTATAACTTACAATTTAATTAGTTTTGTTTCATGGACTTGTTTTTTTTTTTATTATTTATTAAAAATCAATTTGGAGGATAATCGGAAAGCAAAAAAGATTAATACAACGGATTATTTTTATCAAAAATTCCTCTAACGATTTTTGTTGAAATTGTTTAAGGAGATTATGTTTATGTTCCCAAATTTATATAGATTGGTGTTGTTATCCTCAAAAAAATCTTTAAAATATTTAGAAAAAATGAAATAAATATTTTAAATATTTGAACCAATATATATCCCGAAGTTGTAACATTTAATGGATAGAATAATATCAGTGTTCGAGTCTAGAATAATCATAGAAAATTGTTTTAATTTATTTGAAGAAATTGAAATATTAGGATCAACTTGAAGATAATCACAATAAATTTATTAATATTGTGTATTATTTTTTAGTTAAATTTTGTGAAGTCGGTTTTTTTTCTGAAAAATTCTTATTTAATATACTTTATGGCAAAAATGTAATGTATACATGTTTCTTTGTTGTGGTATTATAATTATATAAAATTTTTGAATGGTGTTAGTTAATACGTAAGCTTCTATAAGACGCTAAAAATAGAAACAAGACAATGTTAGTAGATATGGAAATAATAATAGTAACATTGCGGTTTGGTAGATGAGCAGCGGCTTAAACAAAGATAGCACACAGGTAGTGAGTATAGGTATTATTGTATGCCATGAATAAACGGAACACCCAAACAGGTATAGAGTTTGTTATAGAAGAGATAATGTTGTTGTTTTTGTTGTTGGTTGAGTTGGCGTGCGCTTCAGTTAATTAATAATCACTATCTATTTTGCCAGTAAGTTACACTGTAATTAATAAGTATTTTAATTAAGCTTTAATGTCGCTTTTACCAACTACTGTACACATTCTCAAGTTTGTAGGTAGTTAATAGAATAGATGTACCTGGTAGGATATTTTGGTATGTGTATAAGACGATAATCATTGCGAATACAGGAAGTATAATACTGTGGAATGGTGAAATATCGTATGTAAACTAACTTAAACATAATATTTTAAAATATGCGATTTATAAATTATTTTACTCTTGAAAATTCGAAATTTCACTATTAACGCATAAGTTTGTTAATCAAAATGCATGATGAATTGTAAAATATTTACATCACCAGGAGAAATTAATCCCAGTTTGTGACTTATCTACAAATATGAAAATTATGTTTTATTAGTTTGTGATAGCTTCATTAGCAGAAATATAGCAATAATGATTTTTGACTGACTTAAAAGGCTTACGTGTCGTTCCTACATAATAGTTTTAGTATTCTTACTTTTCTGTCCTATAGTTGCCAGTCCCAATGCCTGTATTGAATATAATGTCATTTTAAAATAGGTCTTCTTTATAGAGCTACAAAAATGTTTTATGAGTCAAGCGTACATTAACAAATATTTTTTGCTTAAAGACACTAATACCTTCACCCATTTGACTACTTAGACTGGAGGTTATGGATTCAAATCGAGGTTGCGGCAGATTATTATGATATAATAATAATAAAAATGGGACGGTTGGATGATCTCACAGTCGTGGCTGGGATAAGGACGAAGTAACCGACCCCACCAGAAAGACAATCACAATATAATTGCCACATTGTGCTGGCAGGCATCTTACCCTTTAGGTGATGAATTATTCTCAAAAAAAAAAGTTCTGCTTACAAAAGACGCGGTTGCCGTTTCCCTCTTAATTTATTCTAATGAAGCGATCAAATATTTCTTCTTACTAAATTTACAAGAAACGGATATTCGATAATTTTAAACGTACATAGGCAATCGAAATTTTCTTCTGATAATCCCTGTAAAGGAGAGTTTGGGCTCAGTATAATTTTCATAATGGAATAACTTGTTTAGTTTAGCACAATTCAGCCAAAAAAACACGATGAGTTTACTTCCATGCACCTGTCCGAACAGTACCTACTGTTAGCCAATGCTGAGTAATGACAAAATAAATGTTGTATCATCATTCTAGAAAAACCTTGATTATGATAAAATGCAGGACGCTTTTAAATTTTTAGTGGAATGTTCAATAATTACTGACTATATTTTCTTTGATCTTATGTTACTACTAGAGTAATAAAATTTTTTTGTTTCCTGTAGTTTAATTTTTAAACTCCAAGCCACGATCTCCAAATTCGATGTCAATAAACTTTTAAAAAATGTTGTTTGTCGATGCTACTGTGGCATTAATATCAAAATATTTATAAACGCCCTGTATTTTAACTATGGATGAATGCTGTTGATTGTTTTGGTATGTCGAATATTATGTTAGAAACACATCGAAATACCATGAACATCGCGAAACAACGAACAAGAAATATATATTCATATTCTATAAGTCGTTAATGTAATTGATAATGATAATATCTTTAAACTTGGAAAATACATTTGTTTATCTAAATAATAAAATTTAATTTTCAATTAAAAATTACTTTATTATTTAGTATTTTTGTTTTTATACAATTCTGTATAAATAAAAAGTGATATAGACTTTTTCTTTTATATTTATTTCAAAGTAGTAGTAAGTATTCATTCAAAGTAGTAAGGTTTAATATAAAAAAAAACAAGTAAAACTTTTTTTGGTAAACATAATAAATTAAAAAGTATTTTTAATAACTATTTGCAGAAAATGGTTTCTTATTTTGTCAACGAATATTATCTCAAAAAGTTAGTTAATTATAATTACATATAAAAATATATTTATATGCCCTAATAATTTAGACAAGTTTAAAGTTTCACAGCTGTTAGAATGAATGGCAAAATTCTCGTCCTAGAAACGAAATTTATAGATTGCCTTATTTTTGATCCTGGAAAATAAATAACCAATTTATCGATTTTGTTGGTATTTATTATGATAAGGGGTATGTCAAGCGATATCTAAAATATTCAGTTTGTTTAAAAGAAAAAGACAAAAAAAAAAAAGCAAAATCAATTTGGGAGTGCCGACTGAAGTCACAACAGTTAATAGTGTATTTTTTTAATCGGAAATATTTTATTATAATGGAAATACTTTTAAATGAAGTATAACAATTTTCATTAAATACGCTATTGTTTATGAAAAACAATGCATATTATTTTACATACAAAAATTGCAATATATTGCTTTAAATTTAGAAATACATGAAATTTAATTAATTTGTATTCTTTAAAATAAATACCAATGGAACTTATGATTTTTGAATCAGAATTTCTACAACTCTTTCATCATAATATTCTTAAACTGATAATATAGGTTTATACTCAACTGAAGTGTAGACGGGCCCAATATATGTTGATAGGTATCCTAACAGTGTCGCGAGTTCAATGGTTTTTCCAATCTCAAAAAATGCTTAACGTGTCTAAAGAAGTTTGTTTGTTGCATTGAAAATTAGTAAATGATCAGAAATAATCTACAATTGTAAATAGATTTTAAGAGCGTTGCCAATGCACCACAGCTGCACTGCATTTTTTAATTGATTTATTGAATATAAACCCTACACGAATTTATAAAAATTTGTTTTTTCGGAAACCGGTAATTTCCCGAATATAACACCTATACCTAAATAAACTATACGGAAGTAAAATACTATCTTCAAAAAAATTTCAAATTGCTAGAGCTGATTTAAAATATAAGATAATATTAGATATTTGTACCCTACGAGGAAGTTCTGTGTCCATTTTGACATAGAAGTTCAAAGTATATATTTTTTGTTTAATAAAATTAAATAGTGCAGTATATTTTCAGAAAGTGACTTTAATAAAAGCATGAATCAGTCATTTTTCCTATTTAATACGTTTAAATTTTTACTTAGAAGAATAACGTATAACCTTGTTCATAATTATGGTATTTTCTACATGAAATTGTATTTAATTTTGAATATAATGTTGATGTCTGTTTAGGTTTATATTCTAATAATATTTTCTTTCATGATTTTCTATCATCATTATATGAATAGAATCAACTAACAGTAAGCCTTATTACATTCAAACTTCATATGTAATGTTATGTTCCAAAACTTTTACTCTGCCATACACACATAACCATAGGTAGTATATATTAATAATATAATACATAACAAATGTTTGGTAATTATTATGATAGTTTTAATTACTTTTCTTTACAACTCATTATTTCTAGTGTAATGTATGTTGTTTATGCTATACATTATCTGACATACATAACAGATAATAGATATCTAATCTCTTTTACGCTTATGTTCGAGGAAAACTTTTATATCATATAATATTTTAAGGCTTTTTGAAATTTTAATTGAATCGTAGTGGTTCTTTATATTTTAATTTTAAAATTCATTAACAAAGTACTTATTAAGAAACCTATTTCATGTTTTTAAAATATACGCTTAAATGCATACAATACTTCAGTCGCTAACTACAAAATACAAAGGTGGTAATTTTCTTGAAAGAGGTGAGTACTTTGAATGTTCATTCAATGTTATAAACTATTTACTTATTTGAAAATTAACAAGTGGCTAGTTTCTTAAAAGTTAAAAAAATATAGTTGGCCCAGCTTAAAAATATTCATTACATATTGGGGTTTTGTTTTGTCAAACTTAACCACTTGAAGCAGCAGAATAACTGGTACTTTTTAGAGCTTATTTTCAAATCGAAAAATTTATAAACAATATTGCTTGAATCATTTATGAATAAAAATAAAAAATAAAAATGTTTTTATTTAAAATTAATAATTAATATTTTTTCATACATATTGCAATAATCCTCTATAGAGTAATAATCCTCTATTATAGAGTACTATAAGTCTAAATTTGAGCCTAAATTAGAGTATTGATACACTTTATACGTATATTAGTTTTGTTATCTCATGTTTGAGATTGATAGCATGTGTAACATCAAACCTATCGTGGTTATGTTAAACCATTTTTAAAACCTGTTAATTATTAAAACAAACAAAATTACTTAAGTTGAATTATTTTTTGTGTTTTACACTTAACGAAAATTTATTTAAATAATATTGTTTTAAAAATACGCCCGATATTTCGATTTTTAAATAATTGCGCGGCACGGAATCCATCTATTTAGCCACCTGCGTCGAGTTTAACAAAAACGTATCCCTATTTGTTTGAGCTACAGCTGTTATTGAAATGGATAAATGCGTTATTGAAATGGATAAATGGATAGTACGTCATTGTATTAATATTTGGACGTTCCATCGTGAATAGGTTACGATTGTGAAATCTTCTGCCATTGGTTAATATTCTGAAATCTTTTGCCATTGGTTATCATTATGAAAGAGATGAATGGATTTTTCTTCTCAGAGTAATCAAGTCTTTTGGATATCAATAACAAATATACTTTTTATTATATTAATCTCAAGATAAGTTTTATGTTTTAATTATTTTACTGCTTTTTACAAGATCTGGAAAACATCGATGGTTTTTTATGACTGTCTGTGTAAAATTTTGTATAATTTTGTTTTGTAAAATTATATGTTATTTATGTTATTTTTATAATCATGGTAACATAGTATTGACTGATTAGTTTATCAGAAACGTTCCGGAACTCGAATCATATCCTATTTTATTGGTAATTGTAATTTGGTTACTCCAAACCTTGACTAAGTCCGGTGTACAAATGTTTAATTCATAAGCTAAGTTAAACAAGTTTTCTTTTACAAAAATTATCACACTATTAGGGGGTTCTCGATTTTTACGTCTCTTTCAAACTAACTTTCGAATGTGATGAAATTTCTTAGAAATTATTTGATCGAATGTTTAAATTTATCAAAAGATTTTTCATAGATAGATATAGTTCTCATATTATTATAATTTAGATCTTTTTGCAAACGAGTGAATTGTTGAAGATTTAATCTGATAGCCATCAATTTTATGAATTCTGAAAGTTATTAATAAGCATATTTGCCAAAAGATTCAGTTTTGTTAAAGTAGCCGTTAGTTAAGCAGTTTAATCCATTTGGTACTCTTGATATTATTGTTGAAGTAACTTTTCAAAAGACACTAATGAAATCACTCTTCATTTTGATAAAAAAAATTTTTTTTTTATTGTTTATAATTTGATTGCAATTCAATAAATAAGAAACGTATAAAACACAAATTCTTCAGTCGTTTAAATAATTCCAGTTCAATAAAATTTCTATAAATTTCAAAATACAGAAAGAAGCATAATATTAGAAATGATTTCGTCACTTTGGCTGTATTGTAGTCGCTGCACATATATTATAACAAAACTGTAAGATAAAATAATTGTTCTTATTTTTTCCAATTTTTATCCTTGTCAACTTGTTAAACTGAAGTAAGGAAAAAAAGTAGGTAATATAAGAAGCTACCTGCATTAGCAAAGTTCACTTTACAAAGTTGATTTTAAACTTTTTCAATTACACGCCTTGTTATTTATTTATTTATTTTTATTTTTTCAAAACGTATTTGTCAACAAAATCAACTTAAAAAGATTATTATAAAAAACAAGTATTTTTAAATGTATACATATATAACATATATTACAAGGAATATTGTACCCTCCGAAAACTTGACTAACATTGTTTTTTAATAATATTTAAGAACCATTTACTCCTACTCTACGAGAGCAAAAACAATAGCAAACTCCTAAATTCCACAATTTTTTTAAATGAAATATGTTTATTATGAGAGTTATAAAAGATCGCATTTTATATCAAAATAATCATATTTGATGATTAAGATAACAATTATTTCTACTATTAAGATAACAATTAATTCTACTTCAAATTGAGAATTGAAAGAGTACAGCCAAAGCATGATAAAAAACCCGGCTTGATTTTCGGCAATAAGAAAATGGCAGCCGGTTAAAGTTATGAATAAGCGTTTTTAAGGATTTTTCAAATTATCAGCTAAACTAAGCTTCTAAGAGAAAAAAGCTTATTACGTGCCAAAAATTAAAATCGGTATTGAGTCCTTAACACAAAAAAGGACTTGAATCCTTTTTTGTCCTCAACAGTAAAGAATGTATTGATTGTATCGACAATTTCAGAGAAGATACTCTTTAATAAACTCATTAACTGGCAAAAATCCGATTTCTGAAAAAAGAATAGTTTGTGAGAAATTCGCATATGTATTTAAAAAAGTCAAAAATACATTAATTCCCCAGCATAAGGTTATTTTTTTACAAAGCATTTCTATAGAAAATCCTTTGTAAAAATATCGTTCGTTTTTAAAATACCTAATGTTAAAGGAATTTTTTCAAATTTTGTCGTTATTCTTAAACAATATTATTAATATGTAATAAACTAATTATATCGCCAAAACAGGCATACAGTTCTGTTTTTGATTAGGAGTGAAGATTGAAAAAAAATTGATCATATATTTTCCCGAGCAAAGTTATTTTTATATTCAGCATTATAGAATATTTGAAAGTATAGTGTTTTTAGCCTAAAGTTAACGGTAGAAAATATGGAAGATAATTGAAACTGAAATTTTGGTGATGTATTCTAGATCTAAATAAAATGTAGACGTATTTAAAAAGATAAACTAAGCTATGTTTTATTTATTAATTTCTATACTTTTACATAGAAGCTGGAAAAAACAATGTTTGATTCATTGGGTATTCATCGTACAATTCAGTTACTATTTTACCACCAATTTTTTCACGAATTTGATCTAATTGAAAGTAATACTTAAATAAAAAGTATATAACTATATTTATTTGTTTAATATTCTAAAATAGTTATATCCTCTGACCCTGTTCTCATAATATATGAAAGCGCAATTATATCAATAAATCTCTATCGTTTGAAGTGAATAGGTTTATGGATACAGAAAATCATATGTGCAACCATTACAGGAAAATTGGTAGAATGTTGTCTTTATATGCAAATAACATATATCAATGAACCATAAAGCCTGATAAAGCTTTCAACAAATCAAAATTTTGTCGTATGCTATTCTCAATATTATATAGAAACTATTCGATATAATAAACTATAGTGTCCTTTTAATGGTATTACAAGGGAAACCATTTATATAACATGTATCAAAACATTGATGAACAAATAGAGAATGTCCTAAAAATTATTATCAGTTTAAGGTGGTGTAATGTCAGATTTTATTGTAACTCCTTAACGTAAAATCACTTAGTCGTTGCTAATCTATCTGTAAAATCATATTTAAGCGCAAATAACACTCTCTGTAAATAATTTTTATTTATAACCGAAAAAAAAATGTAGTTGCATTTGAAAAGTCGTTTGTCGGTTAGACGTAAGAAAGCGCATTACATGCTATTTTACCATTCATATTCATATATATCGAAAATGGCTTTCAAAGCGCCTGCCGTCTATGTAGAACGGCTCTAAATAACTCGCTTTATGAAAATGATAATAATGTTCAAGTGTAGTTTAATCAAAATTTCTATTCCTAAGCTAAACTTATTACTCTTTATATAATGATATCTTTACTTTACTTTTATATTTTCTATAAGCTTGAGTGAAGTGGCATGTCGCTTATTATAAGTTTTATGATCATATAATATTACCAAAATCTTTTAATTTTATCATTTGTATTTTAAATATTGAACCAGGATTTTCAAACTAAAAATAAGTAACATCATACTAATCGTATTTAAAAATCGATTTGAAAAATGCAAAAAATTAAATCGATTGTATAACTAAATAACACAAAAAAATATTACTTGGCTGGTCTTAAACAATGTTTCGGCTGTAAACTCAATAAAATTAATGGTTTTCATTGGGATTTAGGAATAATAAATGACAATATTTCGTATCACATATTAATGTTTGGTGCTGTATCAATTTTTTTATACTAGTAAAGATTTTTACCATATTGAAAAATTAATTAAAAAGTGGTATTTACAAAACATTAATTCTCATTTTTTTTCCTTACTAACCTTTTTTTTTTTTTTTATTTATCCGTTTTAGAAATTCGTTTATTTATGTATCGATATTTAATGGTTTTTATTGTATGCTTAATAGTTAAATAGTGGAGTTACACTAAAAGGGATTGAAAAATTGTGGATCAATATGCAAAGCATATAAACATTCGTGGTTTGCTTTTCTCAAATAAAAATATTTATAAAATTGTTAATTGTTTTACAATTTGCCGAGTATTTTTGATACGTTCTGTCAATATATTATAAGATTGGTTTCTAACTGTATCTATACAAATATGTCGATATGATGTCCCGTTTGTAAAAAGGTTACGAAATCATATACGTAAAATCTAAAAGATATAAGCTATATATGAAAGCTTGTTTCTATGCCAAGAGTTAATAAATGTATTTCTTAGAATTTAAATTTTATCGTTGATTCGAATTATAATTATTTTATAAAATAGTAGCTTTTATCTAATATATTTGCAATTCTGTTTTTAAATTTATTATGTATTACTAATTACTTGATTATAAATTGGGTACAATGAATTTTTTAATTTTTATCAAGAATATTATGAGATCGTTGAACCAATTGTTTCTTTACTTATTTATAAAGAATATATGACTTCAATCGCTGAACTATATTGCGCCTTTTTTTTTTTTTTTTAAAAAAAAAGCAATAAATGCAGAACAGTGGAAATACTTGGTAATAGTAAAATTTTAATATTTTTTAAATAATATTAAAGAGTTTTTTGTACAGAAATATTTTTTTAGTTATTTTTTAACGTTTATTTTCCGGATTGTAATCGTAATGTTACAATTAATTCTTGCTAACAACTTATAATTGTATATCAATTTTGCAAATAACCTGGAATATTTTTGCAATTATTAATTTTTGTAATACTTTCTGCTTGTTTACTTTACATATTATACAAGTTATTAAATAAAAATTTTAAATAATTGTAGCGTTATGAAATGAATTAAAAAAAAAATTTATCACACCATTTAATTTAAAATAGGTTAATGGTGAAGTAATTTGTTTTTATTTTAGGTAATAATATATTTTGATAATTATTATCAAATTGCATTAATTAAATTCTAAAATTCATAATTATTGATTATTAAATAATTAAATTAATATACTATAATTAATTATTAAATTTTCTTATCAACATTTCAATTTCAAAAACATTATTCAATTTGTAAATATGCAATTAGTATTGATTTATTTATAAATTTTAATTACGCCTCCGCATGTTTGCACAGACAGTTTAACATATCAGGTTTTGATAAATAATATACCTACGCGAATGTTTGTCTGTCGTGTTTTTTATAGTTAGAAATTAAACGTTGTAAATTTATTGCATTCAAATAATATTTATGTGCATATAATAATATCACTTCCAAGAATAATCATATTTCAATTATAATTTAATCATGATCAATAGACAAAGTTCACCGTATACCAAACAATAAAATGTTGCATGTGAAATAAGAATACTAATTCGGACGTTTTAACAAGACTGTTGGTTCGTAAAGCATATTAGACACGTTTATCTAAACTTTTTTGAAATATATTTTGTACGATTCAAACCATCAAACGCTACATTTTCGATGTTGACAAACATTTGTTTGATGAATGTGTAATAATTACAGAATCCGAATCTCGTTTAATAATTAAATGGATAGTCTTAGTCTCAGAATAATCAATATCTCAAAATCGCATCAAAAATTACCGAATGCGCAAAGCTTTATTGCAGCTAAAAAAAAAATTACCCATACATTTCAAACATAGCATCTGCTGAACGATAGGATGCGTAGTTTTTATTCACCCTTCAAAAGCTATAAAAAAAAGTCTTTTTGACATTTTAAAGGACTCTCATAAAATTAAGGAAAAGTCAAAAAATAAAACTTACAGCACCAAAATTATGTTTCTGTTCTTCCCCAATACTGATTTCTGTTAGAATTGTTTAATTCAAGAGTAGATTGCAGTGAGAAAATGGTTTACTTGCATGATTATTAATTCTGTCAGATATCTCTGTATAATTTGCTCAAATATTTATGTTATCTGCTTCACGTTAATTTGTAAAAAAAAATTAAATATTCATAAAGGCAAAGTAAGTAGGGCTACAAAAAGAAAATAATGTAAATGTGTGAATAATTTTTGAAGAGAAACATGTCGTGATCCTTTCCATTGTTTACGCATCTCTTGGAGTACATGCGGTACTCTGGAAACCACTGTAATATGCCGTCGTATTAGTTTTGAATTCTGTTTTTATTTCTTTAGTTATATATTGATATTCATTTACAATTTTTAGGTTGGTATTAATCATGAAGACATGTACCCGCGTTAGCGTTAATATTTCACCATTTATTTTTTGAAAAAGTCAAGATTTACTCATAAAAATAATTTGAAAACGATAATCAGATAATGAAATCTTCCAAACAAGAACTTATGAAATGTTTATCTCAACCTATATTTCAATTTTTTGTTTCCAATCATACAAACCCTTCTTATTTTGATTTATAAAAAAAAACTTACTTGTGTGTTTCATAAATCATTTATCCTAGATATGAATCTAGAAAGTAAATATGTTTATGTCACTAAAATATCATCAACAAAGATTCAAGCAACCAACTGATATACTTTAAACAATAAATCCCTCCAGGTCTATACGCAATGCCTGTTACTACGTGTTCCCTTTCGTAAACTGTACATAACATAATGACATCAGTTAAACATTATAATCGTTTACATATCATTTCATTGCCCGATGCGTTCCATATATAAAATACCTTGAGGATATTTTCAGTAACAGTATTATTTTCTATATCATATTTATTTAAATAAACATAACAATAATGTGTGTAAAAACAGAGTCGTGTGGAATTTTTGAAGATACTATTTTATCAAGCAAATTCTGATACTTCATTGGAGGACAAAATGCCGATCAGAACAAGAATGTTTAGTTCGCGAAACATACGACCGTTAAATGTTTAAAAGATATCAAATGGTCAAAGAGCCTGTGTCTGCCAGACTTTCCTTTTCTTAATGAATATCTCTTACGTAGATAAGAACGTTTGTGCCAATATGGAGTTCACATCGTCGTGGCTTTGATAAGTAACAGGTAACAAAGATGTCTAAATAGTATCGAAAATTCCTTAATATATAAAGTGTAAATTTCCCAGATTTTATTGAAAATTACATGTGAAATCTTGTCATTGCCAGGCATTTACTGTCGTGGCAAACCCTTGTCAGACACCTCTAAAAGTGAATAAATTATAATTTTACCGTTATAATATAAAACGTAAATTTACCAAATTTTATTTTGGTAATTGTTAGAAGTTATTTCTCCAGTAACTGGATAGTTCCAACACCTGACCAAGCAATGGAATAGTAAGGTTTAGTTGTCAAAAAGCCGAAGCACTCCAGAACTACGTTATAGTGTATATGAAGGCTTAAATTTCTATGTGTTCTCAATAATTTTGAAGACAATGGTTACGGGTTATAAATTTATAGCCCACCACGAGGAGGAGTTCAAAATTTCAAATGAAGAGTTCTTTTAAGAGTAGTCAAAAATAATAGGACTAAAAAATTGTAAAACATAAAGTTTTACATAATTATTTCTGATTTTATTGTTGTAATTGAAAATAACAGAGTAAGAGATGTAATGTAAATTGCTAATAACTCTACGTTTGTTATTTTTAATATATCAGAAACCCACAAAGAACCATTTTCATGTCAAATTCTATTTCTGAACTCCATATTGCCACATTGTTCTTCCCTGTGTTTGGGACATCCACTGATAAATTTCAAGCTTTTATAACGGAAGATCTGGTAGTCACGGCCTCTGAAAATAATAACTATCTTTTAAATTGATTTTGTTAAAATATGAAATAAATACTTAAACTTTCATTTCATAAGGCACTAAATTATAACGCAGCACGTGTATGCATTCTTCTATTAATTTATTTTTTTTAATATCTTATTTGATGGTATTTCAATCCTTTTTTGGGAAACAGAGTCTGCATTTTAGTTTTATAGAGAGATAACTGTTTTCCTATTTTTAATATATTCTCCTTCATTTAATCAAGATCTTCCATATTTGTCTCCCATTCATGAAGTACAGACACTTCACTTGATGTCAAGGTAAATATTCAGTGTCGGTAATTATATTAATCCAACTATTAAGCGGAAAAGAATTTAAAATAATAGTCTCGAAATTCCAGTACTAATAGCTTTTCAAAAGCACTTAACGAAAAAATACGAAAATACACAACTATTTTATCTAAGCCAACCCTGACTATCGCTATTTGCCTACATTTTGTTAAGAAGAGTTTGAGTTTAAATTGTGTATTTATTATAATAACAATTGTATAAACGACAAAACTGAAAATTCAATTATGTTATAAAATTATTATAATTTTTCTTGCGGTAATTTGTCTTATTTTATAATCGTATGAAACGTTATTTTATTTTCAGTTTCAGAAAAAGACAAAGTACTTGTCTTATTATATTTACGTTGTATAACAGAGATTATGATGCACTAGAATACCATATTTTATATTGCCATGGAAAAGTTACTAATAACTTTCAAAATTAATGTCCTCTATGAAAATGTACCAAATGAGGTATATGTTTTGGGCCAAATTAACACAGAAGAATAGGGAGTTTGCTGAATACGGAGCAGAGACGTAACACGGGTTCGCAGCCTAACCTAGAAACAAATAAACACTGAACGGATGAGAATCGGACATGTATTATTGTAAATTATCAAATTTGATGTTTAAGTGGAAAAAAAATTAATACAAAAAAGACATATTCATAATTAAATGGTATAAATTAAGATAGAAGCAAGAAAATAACGTATAATTCTCAATTCAAGAGATTAATTTCTTAAAAAATCTAAAATTAAAAATTTTTATTAATTAATATTTTTTGTCATTTAAAAAACTGAGATAAAAGTTAATTGACCATATTTCTCTATTTAACCAAACTTTTTTTTATTGTATATTTTTCAAAGCAGTTTCTTTTCTCGATATATTATGAATAAAAACGACATCCAATTAGAAAATTCGAGTTGACTATTCATATAATGATAACACCATATTATACTTTGTACAAGCCAGACATTAATAGTGGCAATGACTAAGTAAATGATGAGATGATAATAATAGCGACAAAAAGGAAGCAAAACGACACGATATGTCAAGGGATTAATTGGTAAATCATTAGTGTGATTTTCTAATATGGCTTTTCATATTTTCTATCTCTTGTTTGATGACAATTTATTGCAAATGACAGTTTTATTTTTACATAAAAATCCATTCACCCCTATTTGACGATGTAGATTCAAACCTTCGTCAAATGATGAAAAATAATATTTGTTTGAAATATTTTTTTGAAATAATTATATTGTGACATGTTTTTTTTTCTTTGTTTTTCTTGTTAAAAGAAGATTTTATTTGGTTTGTTTTAGGCTGACAGTATGATGTCCTGTCCTTTACCAGTGCTGCCACTATTACACCATACAGCCACACCAACTTTATCACACACCGATTTTCCAGCTCCAATACATATCGGAATCAAGGTAAGATATTTACAAAAATTCAATTGAATGCTTATTTTACTCAATATTATAACTTCTAAACCGATTCAGGGAATTTAATTATAACAATTCCGAAACAGCAGTGTTTTCCTGGTTTTTTAAACAGTATTTTATTTTGAATTCATAGATATTTTATTGCAATTTTATTGTTCTATACATTCGCTCTTGTTTGTTATTTTCGCCAAATCAAGCGAATAGATTGTAGAAAATCAAATTATTCATTTTTTTCTTGCTGAAATAGTAGTTTAAATCATCGCTAATTTGTTCATTTTATAGTTAATTATAATTGTAATTGCTATTGTTATTTTATATATTTAATGCGTATAATAAAATTTGTTTTAAACATCGTATAAATTTCCACTTTCAAGTTAATCATAGTATTTTATTTGAATTTTCACTACGGGTTCTTTATTTCGTATGATGCTTGAGGTAGACCTAATGTTATCTTACCTAAGGCCTATAAATGCTAGTAGCTGTGTGATTTGGAGAGCTCACCTAGAATTTATTACATGTCTAGAGTTTTTATTAAAAATTTATTTAAGAAAATCAAAGCCTGTTTAACATATTTGGTAATCTTTACATTTCAATACAACGATTACAAATTTTTGTATGCAATTGGAACAATAATTTTGAACGGTTGTTAAAACAGAGTCCCTCATAGCCCCGCAAGTCCCAAAATACCATTTCATCAAAATCTTACAATGTGGCCTACAGTCATACCGGAGCAAATACACATACAGAGATTGTTATAAACAAACGAATTTAGCATCACCTAGTAGTTACGTCATACTTGGTTTTATTGGCTTATGAGAGGGTTATTTTTAGGTCTAGAAAAATCCAGTCATCGTATATTTGTTCTTTTATAGTAATGCTTACATGTCTAATAAAACTTTCCAACTAAGCCAAACACTATATATCATAGATTATACCATAAAATACAATTTTTCAATTATTTAACGTGAAGTTTTCACGATTTATTGTCAACTAGTGATTCCAATAATATTGAACGTAACTTGATATACTTACTTTACAATGTGACAATTTCTAGTTTACTTGGAATACTTTTCTAGTTTGCATTCAGAGTGAAATTCCCAAATGAATATCGTAAAATAGTTTTATGGTATTATAGAATAAATTCTGGTTGTATACAATTACCGCAATGAATGTGTGCAATAAAATTGATACCTGTGCAAATTTCAATTTTCACATTCCAAAAATACAAAAATACCTATCAGAAATGCTAAATTTCCAGGTAACATGAAATTAAAAAAAAAAAATAAATAAATAAATAAAACATTAGTACAAAATAATAATACAATCTAGTTTTTTGAAATGACCCTTTTTTATAATCTAAACCGTTTGATTTAAATTGAAACAATGTAGTGTTCATCTTTAATTATTCCAGAGGTTACTTACAATAAGGGTTTTATCTTTAAATTTTGATTAAATGAAACTGTACAATGTTAGCACATATATATATGTGCAAAATTGTAATGTACACGTCTGAAATTTATTTTCAAAAATTTTTTAATCCTCTCGCTAAAGTACGTTGAATGTAAATATATAAATTACACTTAAGTAAATTCTAATTTAAAATATACCATTGGACATGCTTGGTATAAAAATATTCAGGGTAACAAAAATATTTAAGTGTATAAAATTCAAAAATTTATGATACTCTCCCTTGACAAGCCTTATCCGTATAATTAGTTTAAAATGAGCAGGCCTGAGTTATGACGGCACATTTGTGTTTTGGTGGCTTAAATTTTCTATAATATATTTTTAAACATTATTACATTTTTGTTGGTTGGAAAACCTTTTATTTGTCTTTAAGTATTTAAACTTCCAGCATAGATAAAAGTCTAACATGGCCAAGTGAATGCTAAAATAACCAGTGTGAATGTTTTTGATTGAATTTGTATGGATTTTTGAATTTTTTATTTTATTTCTGTTTTTCAGACATAACTATAACCGTAGTGTATTTTTCTATTCTTATTATAAATTATAAAAATTGATTCAGACATTTATTAAATAATTTGGTATATAAACGTTTCATTTATTTAATAAAATGAGTAAAACATAATAGACTAGTAGCTCGTGGACGGTATGAGAAAGACCTTTATTCTGTATGCATGTAAATTTTTTCAGTTATGAATCATAGTATGCGAACTACAGAAACCATATTCTGGCAGCTTTATACATTTGAATGACGTAAGAGCTGAGCTTGGTTAGAACGGAAACAGTTAAAAAAAAAAGTTTTCAAATAAAAATTGTAGAGCATAAAATTTTACATAAATCAGTTGAAGTATTATTAAAAATAATAGACCTAGAGCGTTAAAATGCTAGCTTTTTTTAAATTAAAACTGTTTTAGGCTCGTTGCCCATTTTTTGAGATAGGAAAAACCATTGAACTGGCGACAATGTTAAGCCACCACCTGATATAAGTATCTACATCTCTTAAATATTATCTACATATATTAAATATTATTTATAGCAGCATCAACTCTATATCTAGCATAATTACATACGCATTAACCGAACCTTGTTTCGCATCTGTTTTTTTTTTTACAGATATAACTTACAGTAATTGTAGATTATTTCTTATTATTTAATAATTTTTAATGTAACAAACAAACATCGATAGGTATGTTGAGCATTTTTTGAAATGCGAAGGAACCATTGTAACTTATAAAAAATTGTAATAGATTAACATATTTGTAAAACAAGCATGATTGGGTAAGTTTTCACTTCTGTCACTGTTTTTTTTTTCTAACTCTCACACTTTTTACCTAGTTCAATTCTCACATTGTTCAATTCTATAAAAGCTGATGACATGCAGAGCTACTTGTTACCAGAAACAGAACCTTACATCTATAATATAAAAATAAGTCGGCAAAAAAGTTGCTAAGAGCAGAACTCGAGAACGGCTGAACCAATCCGGCTAGTTTTTTTTGTATATGCGTATACTCCAAGAAAGGTTTTTAGCCCAAGAAAAATTAAAAAAATTGCTTAGTTAATTATAAAAAATACTACTTTTCGAAAAATTTAAATATTTTTTTCGTGCGCACTACCTTAATTTCGAATCCTTTCGAAATTCGACGGATAATTCATAGTTCTCCAAAGGTCATAAAATTTTAATTATTCGAATATAATATTTACCGGAGCCAAGGCCGAAGATCGGGCCGGGGACCCGGATGGACCATACCAAATACTGGGTATATATATTAAAATTATGAGTTACGGGTTTTCTACACCAAATATCGGGTCTTCAAAATTGTCAAAGCAACGCTCGACTGACTCTGCTAGTACTGTGATATTTATCACTGATAAAAATTTACTGTCTTACAGAGAATATTTAACTCAAACCGGTTTCAAGCTCTTCGTCTGTAAATGATAAGTTATTACGTATGAAAAACTTTCAATACTGTTTTTTAATATTTATTTTATAAGTGTTTTGTATGTTTTTATTTTCTAATAATAATAAAGTTTTAAATTCCCCAATGATGTGGTGTGAAGATGACGATAATATTCACTTGAAACTAGTAACGAACGAATGAACGTTATGTTTAGAGAATATGTCAGAACTAATATGCAACTTGATAGAAAGTAGAGTTTTCTATTAGAGTGTTAGGAAAATTCATATAAAGCATCTATCTGTTTAACATTACTGGTGGTAAATAAAGATAAAACAACTTCAATTTCATAAAGTTTTGTGTATCGGTAAAACTAAATGTTGGTAAACGAAGTAAACTATACATTTTGTTGTTGAAAATTTGTTGTGTTTTTTGTAGCAATATGAAATTGTTATTTTTATGCAAATATTATTTTTGGTTTATTTTCACTTTCAATGAATGAATATTAAAAAGTCAATTAAGTATTTTAAACTGATAACAAATAAATCAAAATGTAAATGTTTCCGAGTCGGATGAACAATTTAATAAAACAAAGAAGCTGTCCTGTATTATTCTGATGGCAATTAGTATATAATAAGGAAATTTTAACTGTCAAAAGAATTTTTTTGTAGTGATATTTGATAGAAGCATCGATAATTGGAATAATGGTAGATGAATTATTTCTATGTATACTAAAAATATGATGGTAGATTTTATGGCAAATTTCTAAAGTATGTCTTTTGTATGTGCTGCTTACATAAATTTTGAACTTGAATAAATCAGCAAAAAATTTTCCTCAAAAGTGTTAAAATAAGGTTAATTAAATTATGTTAAAATGACTTATATTGACTCACTTTTAATTGTTTTTACAAAATTATTTCAACAAAAGAATGAATTCTGGTCAGTATGAAAATCATAGATTTCATGTTTACTGAAAAAATTGTTTGCTCATTTCATAATTTTAAGGACATTATAATTAAAAATTATAATTAAAAAAGTGGAAACTTTTTAATTGAAATAGTTGGGTGAAGTGAGTATTTATACGCACTTTTCTTTTCAAATTTATTTCATAAAAAATAAAATATTGGTTTTAAAACTAGCGCTTGTTATAATTCAAAGTTATTTCAAAAACATTAAATATTTTTTTTATTCTTATGAATGTTAGAATCTTACTGAAAATTCGATGTCTTCTTAATAACGCTTAATAATATTAATAAATTATTATACAATAGTTGAATGCATAAACTTCAGAAATAAATTTAATACAAACAAATATTTTTCAAATAATGTTGGTTCATTTTTTTTAGCAAACTGTTTTGATAATGACTTAACTTAAAAAAGCTTTCTAATGAAATTTTCCCATTTTGAAAAAAAAAAACTACAAAACAAAACCACAAAGAAACCTCTCCAATTATTCTTATTAATAAAAAAATAAAAATAAATAAAATTACATTCATCCAACAATAATAATAATAATAATAACATAAAATAGAATTGTTACCTGTGACTAAATTTTATAATACCGACTAAAAAAGTCAGTACACTATAATAAATGAAAAAGTTTAATTAACCTAAATAAAAAAATTTTTTTTCTGTAGGTAAAATGTAAATGGTAGGAAAAATCTTTTTATAATTAAATAATAATTTTAAAATAAATTTACATTAAAGCTTTAAGTCACAAACTCTACCAAAAAAACATAGAATTTTCTAACCAATGTAGATAATAAAGAGAATACACTTGCTTTAACATATTTGCCTTACCAAACATTAGTTTATTTTCGGAAGGACCGACTATTCATTAATTTTTATGTGTAAACTGAAAACTGATTCGAATCAAATTTACATTCTTTTAAAGTAGTTGGTTTTCAAAACACTGTTTAAAACTATTGTTTATTTTAAAATAAAAATTTTATTGAAACAAATATTTAGTTTCATACATTAATTTGTCAATTTTGTTTAAATGATTCTTTATGGTTTGTTTAGTTGTTTAGCGTTTTAAAAGTGACCTTATGACAGAATTATATTTTGGGAGGTGTTAAGTATTCGTTGGGTCAGTTTATAAAATTTAAAGGTCATATTAAAATAAATATTTAAATTTATCGTAAAGTTGTAGTAATTTGTAACTATAGGTACGATATCATAGTCTCTTTGGACCAAAATAATGATTTGGAAGGCAAAATGATTGAAAAAAACTATTATTTCTTACTAAAATGAGAAAAAACTTACTAGAATTAGAAAATTTCCATACTATAGTCGCAAATATATATAGTCGCAAGATATAAAGAGTTAAAACCACCAATATAATTTTACTTTTACCCAAAATACATTTACTGATTTAATTTACCTCTCACGAACAGCTATGTGAGAATCAAAATAAAATTCAAATTTATGTAAACAATATTAACATTTTAATCATAACACAGGTTAAAGTAAAAACTATAGCACGTAGCCTAACCTTTATCTATAATACATCATCTTATATACTAGTTCTCTTCTTCATATGTAACATCATTTGGGTTATTAATCGACAAGAAATTAGCAGAAAACAGCTTTATTTTAAAGGTTTACATTTCTTACAGTACAAAAAATTATAATAATGTTATATAATACTATTATTTTTTTTGACTGAAATATAAAAAATACAATAGCAACTACATTTCCTCTATTCCGTCCCATTTTTGTATAGCATGTGTATTCTAAACCTTAATCAAACACCAAATAAGCAACAACTATAATTTTAATCCTGTGTGTCTGTCATAGCTCCTCTGGCTTTAGATATGCTAAACAATGTCGAGCAGCCAGCGTACAGAGAGCGTAGTCAATTATTTAATTAAGTAACAAAGAGAATTATAAATCTCGGGGAATAATTTAATTTAATTTTCATATTTTCATATGAATCATAACTACACTCACTCTCTATTCTATATCTAAACTGACGATGGAATGATGCCTCGATTCATTGTATAACAATCTATGATGAATTGTATTGTGTGTTGACTTTTTGATGCTCCAAAATTCTACATATTTATTTTTAATTTTATAAAATATGTATTCAACTGTTTTGTATTCGTATGTACAAGATGATTCATTAAGGTAAGTATCATGAAACTACAAAGAATTATTCCAATTTGAAAATAATATACCTTTCTTAACCGAGTCTGGAGAAAATATGTATTTTTGATAGGGATCTCCATAGGCTATATTAGTAAAGTCAATCTTTAATGTAATAAATATTATACTTTTTTCAATTTTCACGTATAAATAACTCCAAAAATAATTATCCAAATGTTATGAAATTTGGTATGCATAATCATGACCTAAAAACAGAGGACATGTCGAAGAGTTTTTTGGGTGAACCATTTTTAAAAGTAAAATAAAATTTTTGCTTTTTACTTTAGAATCCGTTTTTGGTTAAAAAAATCTCTCTGGTATGCCCTCCATTTTTATTTCAAGATTGTGCATACCATATTCTATTAAATTTGGATAATTATTTTCTGAGACGCGAAAATTGAAAAAATTCAATTTATATTACATTACAGTTTGATTTTACTAAAAGAGCCGGTTGAGGTCTCTATCAAAAACACTATATCCACAAACCATTTAAATAAATTTTATAATTGTTACTGAGAACTCTAGGATTTTTCGAATAAATTTCGATTTTTTCCCCAATTTCCTAAATCAAATTATTTTGTATTTTATAAATACGTATTTCGACTACAAGGTAGTCATCATCAGTATGAATTAGCTAGTTGTAATGATTCTCTGAGGAGATTACTCGTTGCTAATTTGGTGACGGTTTGCAAACAATGCGAAAAAAAATGCGAAAATCCCGGAATAGAAGATGACAGGCTTGTATAATACGTTGCTAAAAAAATTAAGTTCTCGCAAATATTTTTTTTAATGGAATTTTTTTCGCAAAGGCATATTTTTGTTCCTGTTCCCAATTTTAAACGTATTTAAGGAGATCATCCAAATTGAATTCCACACAATATTCAGGCAAAATTGAACTGATGAAAATTTTTGAACCATTGATACTAAACCGTATGGTAAGTATCAAAAAAAAATAAGTCTGTTATTTGTTATCTTCACATATTTGCACATACAATTCAATTGTACATACGGTATCTACGAATTTTATATTATATTTTCGTTTGAAATATTGTGCGTATTATATAATTCTTTGAACAGAATTAATATGTTTTACATAAATACATACTCACACACACACATAATTTAACCAAATATAGAGCGAACGAATCAAGGTAATCTTTGCAAATAAACGAGAGATATTTAGAGTACGTAATTTGTATGTGTGTACGTACGCTTTGTATGGAAAAGATAATTCTTCAACTCTTGTGTGACATATTTTGGTTGATTAATTAATTAATTAATAATTTTGATATGAGACTTGAGGGATTTTAAGAAAAATATTCGTCGAAACTATATAACATGTATGTAAATTTATTATAATAATATTATACATTTGGTGAAGTAGATTTTCATATATAAAATTGCTTTGGTTTGAATTTTTGTACCTTAAAGCTAAATTAATGTAAAGGTATGAGGTATTTTTACTTTAATTTGATTTTCAGGTTTGAATTATTTTGAAAGTGAAAATTAAAATTTGTTTATTCTAATGTGAACATTAAAACTCAGTTTTGAGTCTGTTGGATTATTTCTCGACAATACTTTATGTAAAGGCTGTTAAGCAAATTCAAGTTTTTTTTTTGCAATTACTTGAAAACACCAAAAAAACATTAGTAGGTTTTATTTGATTGTATTCAATTCAAAAAGATTACCGTCAGCCAAAAAAGAAAAGAAAAGAAGTTTTATTATTCCTCTCGTAAAATCAAATAAATGTAATCACAAACTACTCTAACGCACAGTCTATTAGACAAGCAGGATTTCGTACAATTTAAATAGATCATCTGACATTTATGGACAAAAAATTATTCTTGAAAATTCAAAAAAATTGTATTCACTAAAACATTTTATTTTATACCCACGTATTACAAAAAAATTCCTTTTTCTTAATTTAGTAAAAATATAATTATTAAAAAAAATTTCCTGGTTAACATATAATCAAAGTGAGCCGGAAACTCCTAGTAGACGGATTTTGAAAAAACTTGAATATTTACTTCTATAATTCTGTCTGTTACTAAACAAAACTAAGTAAGCTAAATTTTACTTTAGTTAGTCAACTTATATTTTTACCAGCTCCTAAATAGTCTCAAAAAGACGGTTTTTACTTGTAATGTTAACGCATGTATGTAAACACAACTATATTTACAGAAATGTATACAGAACGAAATGGGAATTTTAGTTTTTAAAGGTCCTGAAGCATTTAGAATAAACACTTCCACTACGAAGTCGTCACTTCTATCTCAGATAGAAGCTATTATTTATTTGAATATCTGCTAAAAATATATGCATGTCAATGGTTTCTTTTCTGTCAGTGCCGCATTGTCATTGACATTCCTCAGATAAAATATATTTTCATTGTCAAATTTAACAGCGGAGATTCTGTTAAAAGTCGATGAACTAGGTATAATAATTTCAAAAAGGCATAGATAAATACCCATGTAAACATTTTAACGCATTTACAAAATTTCCATTACCATAATTTGTTTCTATGATTAATTCAAAAAAAGGTACGTGTCGAACTTTATTTCTTTTTTAATTTAAAGATAAATTTTTTCATACATAACCCGAATTTAGTTTTCTAATTAATCCCTGAATTTCCCAGGATTTCTGGGTTTAAAAAAAAAAAATTAATTTTTTCTTTTAATTTATTTTGATTTACCTTGTTTGAATCAATGACAAAATAATTTGTTTGAAAAAATTATTATATAATTTATTTCTCTGCTAAAAAGTTTCTATCGTTGTGGTACGCTACATTTAATTACACACTATAAAGTGTATAACACAATCTTAAGACCTGTAACAAGCAGCGAACGCGTGTAAAGAAAATCCCATCAGGTTTGCTTGCGCCCTATATTTAAAACAATACAAATGATAGTTCGTATCTAGTTGTGTTTGTGATATACCCACAAGATATACAGTTAAAGTCATTTAAAACTTTCCAATATTATTGTATAAACCGAAATAAAAAGACTGGTACATATATATGAATATCATCTTCTTATTACGAGCTTGTTATTATCAATCTGAGCATGTTATTGCGAGCTATATCTATCGCATACTTTCACGCTTTTGTAAAATAAAACATTCTAGAATTTTGCGAATAACTTCCAACGTGAAAAATTTTATAATTTGATGCGAAATATTTTACTAACAAATATTTGTAAATTGTTAGTAAATATGTGAGATGTGTTATGAATCGTGTCATTTCACAAACACCATTTACCATTTTTTGAGAAAAAATGTCTATTTTTTCACTCAACTATCGTTAACTATTTGTCCGCTTTGATACGAATAATGTATACCTGTTATAATTGAATACAATCATTTTAATGTTGTTTGGATTGATTGATTATTCTGGAAAATTGATATTTAGCAAGAAAAAGCACAAAATCGTAGTAGATGATTGCCTTTTTTCATCTTATATCCAAATTAAAACTCAATCTATAAAACTGTTCCGGACATTTGGCTGTTTTAGAAAAAATAGTTTTATAATGGCTAGTTAATGACTCGTTAAAATGGTTAGTTAAAACTTATTTAATAATATAATAATTTATAAGCAATGTGGTTTTTATAACGTGATTCCGAAGAGGTTTTTAGAATTAGTGAATAAAACCAATTTGTCCCAAGGTTACTTTAAACTATTAAAAGACAAAGTATACAATCAATTTGCATGCTCACAATCTTAATAAAACCTTAAAAAAAACTTCATAAATCTAAAAAGCTGTAAAATTGATGGTCCCATAGTAGAAACACCTCACCTACCAATTACTGATCCGGAAAAAAATCCTTCGAAATTGACCTCCTTTTACTTAAATGGTGATATCTCTTGATCCGTCCATTAGATTTTCATGAAATTTTGTATGTATATGCGTGAAAACGTTCACATATCAATCATTAATTGTGTTAAACTTATTTTTTTCCGTAATTTCCTAGATCAAAAAGTTTGTTATGTATTTTATAAATACGTATTTCAATTACAAAGTAATCGAATGCCAGAATGGATTAACAAGTTGTTCTAATTCTGTAGATGTTTCTCGTTGTCAATTTGGTGACAGTTTGCAAACAGTATACGTATCGAAAAACATATTTATAAAATTCAAAAAAAATTTTGATCTAAGAAATGGATGCAAAAAATCGAAATTTATTAATTGTTTGACTCAATTTTTCTGAGCGGTAAATGGACATAAACGCTATAAACGATATATTTAACAGCTAAAGAACAGCCGAAAGCTAATAATATAGTAATGTTTTTCTTTTCTTGAACCATACAATTTCTAGGTATTATAAATGTACCTGACGTGAGTAGTTACTAACTTGAGTGACTTATTCAGAGAGAAGGTAGAGTCGTAGAAAATTCAGTGTATAGTAACAACAACTAATTACAAAGGTTTACAAGTAATTACGCGGCAATTGTTAAAACTTGTTTCATATGTCGGATTCAGTCTACATTTGCTAGGTATAATATTTTCTAGTATTGTTATATATGCATATTATACACATACTAAATGTTTACAGCCATCATACATAGAGCATCTAGACGAGAACGTATATAGCGTAACGTAGTAGTAAGAATTAATTTTCGTACATACAGAATATTATTTTCTAAGTATAAAACTATTATATAATAATAATTCGTATGCTATGTATTAAATTTTATACGTTACAAATGAAAATTTCTTCTTATTAACTTTCTCTTTATACATACTATATTCATTCTTGTTCATATCTTGTTTTAAGCTCATTAGGTTTTACTAAAAACATTTTATCAACATCATTTCATAATAAATAGTATTTGTGAGTGAAAAATGGTTAATCAAATCTAGAAATAATTTTTCTGTATATCTTTCCATTTCAAAACTCAAAACTTATAATATTTGGAAATTTATGTTTTAAGAAGTATTCATATCATTATTTTGTCAAATTATGTTTCCAAATACACATTTTGACACGAATTATTTTTGAGTATGTTTTGAGTATTTTATCAACGCTATAATTGGAAGCTATTTACAATCCTTTCAAATAACTTGTAATGATTAGGAAATATTTTCATCCACGATTTCAAATAAAATAGTTTAATTTTTAGTAACTTGGACAGTAAAAATAATATGATGTAAATTTTTCACAATCTATAAAGATTTAATTGCTAATAGTCATTTATAATCATAAATTATACATAGTAAAAAATTATAATTGCCTACAGAAGCTGAAAATAAAGCAGCAAAAAGCCACAAAATAAGAAATGATGTGGTGTCGTTACTAAGCAGTACGGAAATTTTAAGTACCAAAAACCTTTCATTTTATTTTTGAGGCAAATGTGGTTTCAATATGGATTCAGGTTTGTCAAATATCTGAAAAATTATAAATATTTTAAATAGCTTGTGTGGAGAAAAAATATTTCTCTACATTCTTCTGCTAAATTTCTTCATCATAATGTAAGACGTACGGAAAGACAATGTATATTTAGGAGCATTTTTGATATTAAGGAGACATTTGATTACAATAAAATGTTTTATATAACAAACGTTAATGTAGAACGAGCATAAGCAGCTTGATTCTAAAAGTATTACGTGTACTGACTTGACTTATGAAATATGAGGCTTAAAGGGATATTTATTTCGAAATAATATAAAACATAATATCAAAGGGTTCTTTAATAACTATTTATAAATAAAGAATTCAAATGTTTATTTGTGGCTGATTTTAATTAAGAACTTCTACAAAATCAATGCGCTAATGAAGAGTTAAAGGCTAAAATTTAATATATGAAAAATTCACGTCTTATCAAAATTTTGAACTTCGATTGATTACTTTAATAATAAATAACATAACATATCTATTATACAGGACCTTAAGGCTTTTAATATATGTACCTACGTATGTATATTATAACATCTTATTAATTATCTATAAATCAATCAATTTATTAATTTCTGACGAGACGAGCATTCAATCAATTTTCTGTACATTAATTAATTATAAATAAAATTATTCAACTTAAATAATCAATGCTCAAGAAATTTATTTTTCAGAAAAAGTAAATGTGTACAGTTTCACACGTAAAGTTAAATCACTTTATAGACTGGCCCAAAAAGCAATAAAAAACAATTTATGTGGGTAAATTTTTTTTTTTATTTGTTCAGTAACATAAGACAATTGATAATTTACTATTGAAGCAAAACTTTTCAAAATTGAGTATGAAAATGAATTCGAAAAAATAAAATTATTAAATTATTATTCAATTTATATAAAACGATTTTTTAAAACAACGATTCTATTATTTTTCAATAAATAAATCAAATGTAACTAAAATATTGATAATATTCCTTAAATCATTTATACGTCATCTAAAGTGCCAACAGAAGTGAAAACTTGAACAATCACGTGTATTTATTATAATGCTTAAAATTTTCATTTTTATTGCATTGTTTTTCTTTTAGATAAGATATGTGTTTCATTAATATTAGTAGATGATAACAAAATAATCGGCAATTGTAAATAGTTTTTGGATAAATATAAATATAAAAATAAAATAAAATTTAAATCAATTGAAGCTCAACTAAAAGGTAACCATGATTGTCAATGGTTTTACCCATTTCCAAAAATGCACAGCGTCCCTAAAAAATTGTTCAGTTAAAAAAAATTTAAAATATGAATTAAAATGTTATAGATAATGTTTATTTGTTTTATTTTTAAAATTCGGTACAAAACATCGTTTAAAAGTCCATTTTATACGAAATATTACACACAAAATTCAATTTATAAATACATATATTAAATAATTTAAACCAAAAGTATATGGCGAAACCAAACATTCAATGGACGTCCGAAGTAGCCTAAGCGGTAAATTATGATTTGAAAACTATGCAAAATTTTAGAATTCTTTTGAAAACTAGATTAGCAAAAATCCATTATAAAATAATTTTAGCTGACAACGTAATTATGTTTTTTCTCTCAATAGAAAGTGATGAAATATGTTAGTTTTTTATGATACTATTTACATTGTTATTCAAAATTTTTTGTATCCAATTAGTTTGTATATCTTTCAACCTACTATTCTTAGAATTCCATTTCAATGCTCCCTTAGATTTTAGAAAAAAAATAAACTATTTATTTTGTCTATTTTATTAGAATCATAAACATTCAATACATTATTATTAGGGTGAAAAAATTTGTTTTCCTTTTGGTATTAGACGAATGAAAATGTTATTTATTGGTGATTTTTTCGAATATCAACAAACCAAGCAACAGGTTCACTAATATAATAATGTTAATAATGTCTGCTCATAGATAAAATCAGTTACACTTGAACGATTTATTCAGAATGTTTTCATCAGTAAACAGTTTTACATATATACTTACATAGAATTGGTTGTAACTACTCCCTATAATACACTTAAATCAGGATAAAAGTCACATTTCGAACGAGTCACTGAATTATGTCATAATATATTTAATTTTCGAAAGCATGTGAATGTTATAAAGACATTTTTATTATATTTATATCGAATTCCTTCGAATATATTCAGATTTGATATTCAAATAAATATCATTATTGAACTAAATAAAAATAAGTATTATAAAATTAAGTGAAGATAACAACTAACTGAGTAAATTGTGCAGATACTCGAACTTTTTAAGAAAAAATATTTCTAAAAAATATACATTTTTTGTATATGAACTGTTCTTCTTCCATTCTTAGTTTAAAAATTGAGTTTACAATCGATTGGACCCAATGGACCGACTTTGCCTTATTTACGAACTTAAACTCACTTTTTATATTTAGAATAGGTCTACAAAATTTCAGCACGCTTACTCTTTCTTTATTTAGTTATCATGATGATGGACAACGGACGGACTATCTGAAGAGGACTAATTAGGTGAAAAAATTCTTTTTTTAGACTAAAATTATTATATTCCGACATATTGTAAACATATTGTCGAACGTAAAAATCTAATTTTTTCCTTGAATCAACTTTAGCCAAGATGAATCGAAGTTCAAAACAAAATATTTCATAGACGTTGGAATTTACATTCAAAATTTCGAAAAACTATATGAAGATGCGTCGGTGTAAGTTAACGATGTTCTTGAGAGGGTGCAGATCCGAATAACGCCTCAATGGCGTTGCATATCATTTCCAAAATGTAAACCATAACTCGTAAAGACAGGTACTCAAAAATACTATTTAGACTAAGTTTCTTAGTATTGTGAGCTCATGAACTTTCATTAATCCATTTTTATATTGCCTGTCCTTGCAAACAACTTATCTTACCTAACGAGTCTCGCTTACTTTTGAGTCATACTTCTAAGTGTCCCCAACAAATAAAGTTCTATAAATATGTATATGGAACTGATAGTAAATCTTATCAATAAATTTTTCGTCAAGTGTAGAAATGATGGTGGAATATAAGTCTGAAATATACCACAAATGTTAAGTATTTACGTTCCAGTCGTAGTCCATTTGAAGTTATGAAAATTATTTAGTTTTCGAACTATTTCTGTTCATTTATTAGTATTTTTAGAAAATACACACAAAAATGTCTCGAATTCGAGTCAAAATATTTTTTGAAATGCTATAAAAAGAAATATTACTCAATTTTTGTTGAAACAGTTTATGGACCCTTTGTATGAAAAGTATTATCTAGCAAAAACTATCAACAGTTGCATACGACAGAAATCTATACGACAATGGAAAATTTTTTATATCGCATTGTTATAATGGAGTTCAAAAGATTGGTGCACCAGATGCTAAAGTAAGCATCATATAGGTTTGTTGAAAACCAAAAATTACAAACCCGATTTTTTTAAGAATACAATACGTCTTTCACTTTGCAAAAGGTAGTAAAAAGTTCTATATTTAATAATACTTTTCAAATATATATTTAATAAGCTTTTTCAAAAAATTATGATTATTTTTCACAGAAAAGATTATCTTTATGATTGATTACGTCTATAATTATGCAAGAGTTACTTTTATGAAAGCTTCAGTTTAAGTAAATCATGTTGAATTAGAGTTTTGTGTTATGCTTTTAATAACAACACGACTTAAAAATTTTCATTAATTTTCCGTGGTAATTACAATGAACAGGATGGATAATATGGAAAATTAAAAAATTAATAATTAATCAAAATGGATTACGTTATTACAGTAATATTCATTCAAAAAGATCATAGTTTAGTTTAGTGGATACTAAAAGCGTAATACTTTTTGTTGAGATGCATTAGAGCGCATTAGCGTGGGTACTATGTACCGTATGTATATGGAAAGAGTACGATGAGGTAATATTTTAATTATATTACCTGATAATTATTATCTACTATAGGTGCATATAATGAAACCCATTCGCTGCTTAAAATATTAAATCAGCAAGAATTTTAAATCAACTGGGTGATTTATTATAACTAGAGTCCCGTTACAGCAGTCGAAATTCAAAAATGAATTCACTACCTTTAAACAAAACAGTATATTAAATAAAAGATTATAAATGCGAGAGTATGGTAGTGTGTGTAATATAAGCCAAACCTCTTATACATGTGTGCGTCATAGTGTATGTAATGCTTTTTTTTTATTGATTTGATGTATTTTTTATGCATAATTTAAAAAAAAAACATTTTCTAGTCCTTCTCTATATAAACTATAAATGAGCCAAATTTCATACTCCTCCGTCTTCTCAATTTTGGTAAAAAGGGGTACAAAGTTTTTGCCATATTCGATTGTTTTGATATGCCAGTTTTCAATACTAAAAATCGTTTCTACCTATCAAAGAACACAGCCGGGCCAATTAATAATATATTCGTAAAATGTTAATTGTCTGCATCATTTTTCATGAAATGGGACAACATTCAAAACGGCGAATGTTTTTGAGATGTTATAAGTTGAAAGTTCAAACAAAATAAACTTTAAAAGTTGTTTTATTAAACTTATTTTGAATTTCTTCTCAAACGGAAGTTACAGGCTTTAGTACCAAAAAATGTGATAAACCCAAAAATATAAATCATTCGAAAAATTTCTAAAACAATTTTAGTAAAAAAATTATATATTTTGTATTATATTTTCCATATTTGTTGTTATATTTAGGAGGTGTTAGTTTGATTACTTAGTTTCTGAACACCGGGGGAGGGGGGGTGTAGATTAGTTTATCTTTATATGTTTTTTAATAAATATCAAACTATAAATTCTCCTTTATATCATTCTGTATTAGATAGTTGTAGCAATATTATAAATTAAATGAATAAACGGGTAATCAAAACAACATGAACTACCAGCTTAGTATTCACCAAACTAAATCATGCCAATTCAATCTCACCGAGTGTAAGCCGCTCATTGTTCCTTCAATATTTTGTTGGTGTTAGTCGTTTGCTTATTCATCAAATCATCACCATTGTTATAGTTTTGTTATTTTATTAATTACCAATTCGTCTCTCTTCTCTTTTCCACTTGCGCTTATATATATATACGAGATGAAATTATATTTATTATTTAATATTTTCCAGATAGGATGTACTTCATAACGAAACGTTTTTAGTATAGACATGTTGAAAATTGTAATCAAATTCCAATAAAATTCTTTTTAATTACCTCTTTTCAAGTTTTTCGTGCAGTATATAAAAATGATCTGATTTAAATACATACATCTGTAAGGGAAATTTTAGTCGTGCTTATTTCACGGTGGAAGCTTAAACTAAACTTGAAGTCAGTTAGATGAAATGCATCCTACTTTACTTATGAACTTACGTCTTAGTGATACAATTTTGGAAATCGGAAAGTAACAAGCCCATATTAACGATGCCTTGTAAAATACGTAATATTTTGGAAATGTATCAGCTTAATTTTACATGATATAATAACATATAGAACTGCTAAATAATTCGAATGGCGCAAAATTAACAAACAAACTACTTTTGTTCAAAACAAACTACTTTTGCTCGTAAATTGTTTAGATTCGTCACAATTTTCAAATTTAGGTAATAACTATGTATTTAATTCCACTACATATTATTATATATGTATTTATACCTAAGTGAACTGCATATTTATAGTATTTCATCAATGTTAATATTATAAATAGTTCCAACGTTGATACTCAACTATATGTGAAAATAACTCTGGTGCTTTTTTTCCACTTGTGTTTATATATTTTTACCAATTCCTAATGTAATACCTGAATATTATGTTTAAAGTCTTCTGCGCAAATCTAAGTTTAATATACCTTATACCTTAAATAAATAAAAAAATATTAAATTTGTTAGGACCAATTTGATACCCTCTAATTCCAAGATAAAGTATGATATTCAAAAAGAATTGTAATTAAATTTTTATAAAAAGTTATAAATCCGTACAACAGTATCTAAAATAAAATGTATTTGAAAAGGAAAAACCATTTGTTACATTTCGAAGACCTTGTGTTACATTTTCTAACCTTGTAACATATATATTTTCATTTAAACCATCATGGGCGGTAAGTTTTTGTAGGTAGTTAAATATATATCTAGATGTCTAGTTAGACATATTCATTAGGGACATCATGATCACTAAATACGTTACCGTAACTGTGTTATAATATATTTTACAGGAACACGATGACTTGTTTACGCTCTGATTTAATAGGTATCTGCAGATTTGTTTTCACTTTTTGTGTTTACATGGTAAGTACGACTATAAAAGGAATAAATTTTATACCTTTTCATGTCAAAAATACAATATAATTTTTCTCCAAACATCTGATTGAATGTACCAATGAAAACCTGATTCAAATAATAACTGTAGAAACTACCAACTGAGCAATGGAATTTTTTTGGAATATGTGATTAAGAAAAATCTAGCTGTAAAGTGCGGCACTAACCGCTGAATTTGAACATCAATATATTGCACAATAATTGATATTGTGAAATTATATTGACCATCTGTAGATCATATTGAAAGATTGGGCAATATATTGAGTGAGTTAATCATGAGTTTGATTAAATTGTGCAATGTAATAAGCATTACTTCGTTTGTGGGAAACATTGCACAATACAGATTAATTTTGTAATAAAAAACCTCGGAAAAACATGTTGATTGGGTTAATTGAATTCTGAATTTATTTAATATTTATAGAATTTGTCAACTCTGTTATGAATTCGGTAGTCAGTTATTCAACGCATGATTTTTCATTTTTTATTTGACGCTATGTAAATAAAAATACAAATTTTACAATCATGTGTACAAATAGGAAAGACCCCGAATCAAAATTTCTTTTAGAAATTTTTTTACCAAATTTAAAGAACATTATATATCGCTGACGACATTGACACTCAAAAAGTGACGAATCTTTTGACAATAGCTAGATATATAAGAAATCTTGATGCTTCAATGTGGCACCATTGATTTGGTAGAATTGATCAAATAACAGCAAGCGCATAAAAAGCAAGAGCCCAGAATTTATCAATATATTTATCTTAAAACTATTTTATAAAACGCCAATAATTTTATTATTAGGTACAAGGCAAAACAAACCTTTAAGCTAAAAAAATATACAGAGTGAAAAATAAGCTATAGTTTTACAGCATATAACGCTTTAGAATGTAAAATATTGTATAAAACTAATATAAATATTTTACAAAGAATATTTTATATATAATGTTTGCTACACAAAGATAGCTTATTGCTGCTTTCTGGTAAACCTGCTAGTTCGCTCGTAGTAAGTGATGAATGATTCTCGAGACACAATATAAGGTGTATAAAGTAGAATATCATTCCAGTGGGATTTTAAATTACGGACAATTTACTATATACATATTCGTAGTTGCGATATGGAGCTGGGATTCTTAGTATAACTTATACATTCACACATATAATACATACCACATTTCTCTATTGGGGCCTATAATTTAGTAGTTATGCATGATGCTTCTATTCTTTCTTTGCTATACAAATATCACGCCTTGTTTGATTTCATCATTATCCATCTTTATATAAACGATCAAAAGTATGAGAATATTATTCTGTATTTTTGAAATTTCTTGTATAAAGTCAAAAATTTTTGGATATTTTTACATTATAACACTAACCCGTTGTGGTCAGTCATATCTCCATATAATAATGTTTCGGTCACATGATATCCAGTAAACTCCACACAGAAAAAAGCTCCTATTCACGTTCTATTTGATTTATTGACTTGATACGTGACAAACTTTAATTTAACATTTCCTGAAAGTAACTGAATTTTCATCAAAAAAGGGTAATTATTATAAAATAAGAACTCCAAAGTTTGGCGGGGGTTCGCTAGACCTGAAAGTAACTGAATTTTCATCAAAAAAGGGTAATTATTATAAAATAAGAGCTCCAAAGTTTGGCGGGGGTTCGCTAGACCTCACGAAACCGTAATGGGTGAAATGATACTTTTTTTACCTTGAAATTTGGCTTTAAAAATTTGTACGGTTTAGGGTAAGTTGTGGTGAACAAAAAGTCATGGGTTAAATGATATTTTTTATAACTTGAAATTTTGGCTTTAAAAATTTGTAAGGTTTAGGGTAAGTTGTGGTGAACAAAAAGTCTCAATCAGATTTGGTGTTCAGGCTTGCGAATGCAATTTTTATTTTTTTGTTGAAACTTTTATCCTTACAACTTTGATAATCAATACAAATATGATAGTAGACAAAACGAGATATTCTTATAAAACTGATTTATGGTACCTTTGACTTTGGCCGATTGGGGTTCTTCAAACAACTTTTATAATACCAAAATAAAGGCTTGTTCAAAAATTTAGTTTATTCCGATAGGTTCTAAGGTTAATCCCTTTTTTACTTAGATGATTAAACTAAAGGGAGTAATCTAACATAAAAAGTTTAAAGTAGAACCTGATTTTATTATATTTGCATTTAATTCAATTTTTTTTTTAAGTTTACCATATTTAGTGTGAAAATCAAACAGTCAATGCTCTTCGTAATTGTGATCTGATAATCATCATCTTTGATTCATTTATGTTTCCTTACAATTTTTTTTTTTTAATTACCATGTGAATTACAATGTCCAGTCAGACAACCCTTTTGTAAAATTGTTTTTGAGAAATCAAGAGAATTGATTCAAATACTATGAAATTTATGTTTAAAACAAAGGAAAATAAATTCACATGTTTGTTTGAAGATGACGCAATCCATACATCTACACAGTCAGTTTAACAAGCAAGAAGAAGGAAGCAGAAACATTTTAAAACAACTCATGAAGAACATAGTAAATAAATTTTATGTATGAAACGTTAAGATTAGTCACATGGTAGCGATTTTACATATTTGAATGTTTTCAATTTGTTACCAATGAATAACCACAGAAATAGTTTTTTTTTTTTTTTAAATACATTTTTTATATTTAAAATTCGAATTGGAGGTTGTTTGTTAATGTTCACTGCAATTGAATAAAACATTTATTTTAGATGTTAAGTCTAGAATTTAGATCTACGCAGAACTTAATTAAAATAGTTTTTTCCTGATGTATTGATAAACTAATTTGAATATAATACAACTCACTTTTTTTTTTAGTAATCAAGTTTTTAAATTTTATCATAGCAACTCCCGCCTCACTTACATGAAAATCAACAATGGTAAATTGAAAACATTTAAATTCACATTCAAACAATCCAATTTCCGACTATTAAACATCAAAATTCGATCTTAAATTTGCAAACATTTAATATTTCACACATCACGCTTTTGATGTGTTAAAAATTAAGCTTCTTTTCCTCATAAAAAATCAACAATATGTATTTGTTTTAACAAAAAGTTGACATTTTCAATGGCAAATAACTAAATATCTAAGACGTTTATGAAAGATTTCAATACACATTTTTGGTAGGTTTATTGGTCCCTGGTAGATGAATCCACAATATAGAATATTGTTAATTATATAATAGATTAAAACTGTAAACTCTATTTGGCCTGTTTTATATCAACGTAAGAAGCGCATTGTAAGCGTTTTTGAAATTAATGAAACGTTCTATTACATAAATGATTGCGCTTACGACAAATGTATACAATTAAGGATATGTTTACACTAGACGCATACTCGTCCAAGTAAAGTTTTTATTGGAAAATAGTATATTTTTACTTGTCACAGTATCTGCACGTAACTAGAACTTATACTGATTATGAGCACTTGCCCTAACTGCTAGACTAAATAATTTCTTGGTGTAAACGTATTCTTATGTTTATGTTTATCAAAAGTGTTATTTCGAATCAATAATTAACTATCTCCTAAATGATAAAATATGTTTTTAGTCGCATTAAAATTATTTTTACAAAATTATTTGAGCGAACAAATAAATTTATTCCAAGACATTAAAATTTTGTTTTATACATTCAAATAAGTGAAAAATTTTAAAATATCTAATAATTCTAATATTGTTTATCATACTGAACACACGTGTATGGAATTCAACGCCAACATGTAACTCGACACGCGATATACGAAAACCATATAAATAATTATTTCTACTAAACATTTTCAGTGAGTGAATGTGTGTTTTGTTCCTCCATTGCTTCGTTCTCATCCAGCTACAACTAACTTTTAAATAATAATTAATTCTATGTTTCTTATCTCATATACTAAATCTTTTTCATGTACGCTTGTTGTATTAAATAGAGTACGAATTTTATATTATCTTCTATGGTTTAAATAATTCTTATTATAATAATCATTATATCCTGTTTCTTCCTGTTGCATTCCTCCCGCCTTCAAACTGTGCTCGTATAATCAGAGTATGCCTTAATCTAAACTAAAGATGTTGTTTGTTTTCTTTTTATATAATTGTAAATTAATCTTAATTTTACTTTCCTGAACGAATTAAGAAATATCTAAAATCATATAAAGTTGATTTTTTTCAAATATTTTTTGGTATATTTGTAAATACAGTCCGATTTGTAGATTTCTCAAGTTAAATTTTTCAAGCACCAAAGTGATTATCGGTTACAACGGTTACTTAAATGAATCCTACAATATTCCTAATGGAAGCAACTAGAATAATCATGTTTAAACTTTCGATTTTGATAATTTTATATGAGTGTAAATTTACCATGTAATCGGTGAGGTACGCATAATCTATTCGGCGAATTTATAAATAATGAGGATTCAGAATAGAGCTTCATAAAGTTAAAAAAAAATCCATGGAAACATATAACAACAAAATGAAAAAAAGCTTAAAATAACAAAATAAACATTGAAAATAGCAACTTTATTAATTTACTCGCTTTAAAACATTTGTTTCACGTGCTGATATCTCATTAACTGTTAGTCGGATTTTGATGAAATTTTATGTGTACATTCGTGGTATACGTTGGCATTAAGAGCTTAATTAACATTATGGCTTTGATGCTGACACAATTGATTATTCAAGAACCTCGTTATTTTCGTTATCGAATAAAATATCGAAGCGAATAAACAAGTAAAGCATTTTACTGAAGAGAAGAGATTCAAATTTTCATTCAATTTATCAAGCCTTTTCAGAGATATAGCTATTTAAGTAAATATATTCGATAACGGCTATTTTTACCATTCATCTGATTTTGATAAAAGCATGTGAGTAGATGTAGTTTTTAATTATTGATTTTAATTTTGTTGGAATTGATTTTTTTGAATACTGTGGGGAAAATCTCAAAACATTTACACAGGTATATAAAATATTTTACGTGTGGAATTCAATTTCTTGTTACCATGGATTTAAGAATACATTAATACAATAGTAACTATTATATAAATTAATGTAATACGTAGGTATATTATTTCGTAGTATTAAGTTGTAGCTTCATTTTAGCATAAACACATTTAGAGATTTTTATTATTAGATCATCGGGTAATTATTTGTAAAATATAAAATTGCCAAAAAATAAATAAATAAATAGAATACCTTAAGAAAGATTTTTTTTTTTTTTAATTTTTAAGTAGAAAGAAACCCAAACATATTTCCATCTTCAATTGCACTTTATTCGTTGAAGACATATTTGACATAAAACTATTTAAGTGTGCATTTTCGTACATCGGCTAGAAGTTTTGTATCTATTATGGGCTGTGTATTTTTTGTTTCTTGAATTGAAACTTCTTAATTTCAGGGAATTGAGAATTGAATTTTTTTTTACATATTTAAAAATAAGCAAGTTTTAAATTATAATTAGATGAAGATAGCGTTACTATATTGTGACGTCATTAAGATTATCCACATAGAGCATGTAAAATATCATTTTTAAGAAATAATAAAAATAATGCTTCTTCGTTTTTTAATCAATTAAAAATTTTTATTTTTCATTTTTCTTGAATTTTTTTTATTTTTTTTTTTAATGATGTCATCATAATTAAGTTTTCTAAACAAAATTGTAGAATATGTTTGTTTTACAGATAAAATGCAAATATGAAAAATCTAATAAGAAATTAATTATTAAACTGATTGAATTATATTATATTTGCAATGTTTAATACGCGTTTATTATATTAAATAACGGTTCAAACAGTAGGAAGCATTACTCAGTGATTACTTGAAGTCATGTGTAGATATGTCGAATTGAAAATGTATAAAAAAAATCCATGAGGAATATTTAACTGTCCTCTATATACAGTATTATTATATTCATATTTTATTTCATAATTTTATGTAAAGGCTTTTGTAACTTCAGGAAACCTTTAACATCAAAATATTCTACTATCTACTCCAATAGTGGGCAATAAAACTATCATATCTCATGCGTAAATGCACTTATTTAGCTCGTTTATGTTAAAGTTGTGAATCGGCTAAAATTGAGACGGAATTTTATGACCAGTAAATAAATTTTAGCCATGATCATAGTGTACCACGGTCGTATTTAACATTCATATTAATTCAATGTGGTATATTTCCCCAGCTTTTACAAAAGTAATGGTAGTGAATTTAGAGATTGGTACTTCGAAATCTTTCAAAATGCAAAAAAAAAAAAAATCTTTAATATGTTTTGTTTAATCAAATGTAATCCGGTTTTATTAGTATTTTGTGGAATACACAATGAATAGAAAATTCGACATATCATTTAAAATTTTTCAAAACGCTAAATCGGAATTTAAATTATTAATGCAAGGTGTAAGTTAGTCATCATTTTTATTAATGATAACATTTTTATTATTTTAAAATGTATATCAGTAAATTAATTAATCATGTCTTGACATTAATTAAGCCTGTAACAAATTGTAATTAAAATTTCTATGACCAATTTATATATCCGCAATACAAGGAAACAATTTTGTGAGTTTTTTCGCGCATAAGTCGCACTATTTTTTATTTTAAAACAAATTTCGCGCTGTTTTTGATTTGTCATGTTAATCGCTCCTATAAAGCAAATCTATGCAGCTGGTAAAGACTCTATAAAGACGATTGTGTTGTCGCGAGTGCTGATTCAATTGATAGTATATATATTAAGTAAATTTAGTCTAAAGTTTGAAAAAATTGAGGACACTTTGATAATTACATCCCATCTACAAGATAACATATTTAGGAATGATTAGCCAAAACGGGATCAGATGTTCGTTTATCAAACATCTTTTATTTGAAATATTTGTTCTTAGAGTGTTTGTTATTTGATGAAATTTCACACTTACATCTTACAACTGATTAATTCCAATGATCATAAACAGAAACACTGTTTTTTTTTTTTAACTTTACCTATTTTACTCCGCAATTGTTTGTACATAGAGGTAAAAACCTTACCAACATCTATTTTCAAGCTCTCATTATTTTTTATCAGCTTTATTCCGTTATATGTTTATTTAACCTATACACACGGACACATGTGAAACAATTGATTTCCCAAGCGTAGTGATAGAATTTCTACGGTTTTTTTCCATTTTATTTTTACAAATCTATTTTTAATGTTTATTTTTTTCTATAGAGGTTAAAGTAAAACGATAAACATGTTAGGAAAAAATCATTATGGAATAGAAGAAAATGCTCCTATGACTAAACAATCAAATTTTCTGGCTTAAAAGTATTGTTTCCTGGTAAATACAGATGAAATCGTTTGCTTGAAATCATTTCTGTCAAATGTTTTTTTTTAATTCAGTTGCTGTACTTCACAAAAACGTTGTTCCGAACTGAATAAAAAAAAGTTATAAATAGTTCTTTGTAGTATTAAATGATATTAGTCTCTAATTTTATTTTTTAAGGCGTTTTAGCTGTTGAGGTATACGCTATAGGGACTTATATCACAAAGTAAATAAAACACTAGTTTTTTATACTGTTAAATCCTCATCCTTTCTGGGTCTGTTTAGGACAATAAAATCTCGCACATAATACTTTTTGACTTAATGAAATTTTCAGCAGCGCACGTAATTATATAACGAAGTAGGTGTTTTGTATTTATTTAATTAAAGTTACTAAATAACAGTTAAACAGTGAATATTTTCAAATTTAGTCAAATTAACTTGCTAATTTTAAGTTTTGGAAGGATATGCCGATGTAGAGAGTTTAATATATTAATATTATCGTCGTCTGTGCCATGGCTGTTCATAACAGGCACTGTCACTTTACAATCGGTAAACAGATAATTAACACTTCTGACTAAATTAAATTCACTTCTTTTAAATAGCTGTTCATGGCTAGTTTTGTATGTCCTGTTACTAACCTATTTTACACAATCTGGTCTTTTTCAGATATGTTTGTAGGATAATGCCATTTTTAACATGTTTTTTGAACTTGTTTGAGTTTGTAGGTTTGAACTGCAGGTAGAAAAGTAAAACAATTCTTTCAAAATTGAACATAAAACAAGATAGAAAGTATGTGCGAGAAACAACTTCTGTTTTACTCCACGTCATTATAACTTTTTCTATAAGGTTTCATTCTAGATGAAATCATCTCGTAAAATGTTAATTAATTATCAATTAAATATTTATTGTTTCAATAAAAAAAATATTTTTCTATAAATATACAATGCAAAATAAGTCAAAACGTTGCATTGTCTCCGTAGTACCAAGGAGGATTCGTAGTACTAACGTATTTTTTTAAATCAATAATTTTCGTGGGAGTTATTTATTACGTGTTGAATTCGACAATGAAAATGCTTTTGCTCTCCTGTTTTTTTTTTTTTTTTTGATGTATTAGTCGTAGTTACGGTATATTAACAGAGAACTAGTAATTGGGAAGGTAAGAATTCCTACACAATATTATCGTATAAATTTCAGACAGTCGTGTATTGAACTCGAGTAGTCAACTGTAGAAGTATTCGGCTGTAATCTTGCCCTTAATTGTGTCATATTGTTTTATAATACTATTGGTTGAGAGTAACCCAACAACAACTCTGATTTTAAATTAATATTTATAGAATGCATTAAAACATGACAAACAAATAAACAGATATAGATAATAGGATAATGTACATACATTTGAAAAAGGTACAAACCAAATTGTAATTATTTGTAATTAAAAATCTTATCTCTTCAATTCATATTATAAAATCTTCTCTTTCGTCATCTGATAATTAAAGTATTTAAAAACATTTCTAAAATATATTATGAATATAAAATCACAAATAACAAAAACATCAAAAGAATTCTAAAAATTTTTATTAAAACTAATTAATATTATAATTATTTTCTTATATATAAAGAAAACTGTTATCAACGCATAAAATTTTTTTCATTTCAGATATAAAAAACGTATTATATAATAATATTTACGAAATATTTTTACTTGTTACTTATAGTGAGTGTTTTCAAAAAAATCTTAATGATTTTATGAAAATTTAATTTTATTCTTTTATAAAAAATTCAACCTGAAAATGATTCTACAAAAACTTTTCATTCTCATTGTCTAAGTTTTAAATTTAGTATTCATCATTCTCATCTAATTTTCTTTAGGAATAATGAATACTAAAATTTCGGGAAAAATTCAAAAATCATACCAAAGTTTGTTTTTTTCTGCCTATGTTTTTTTTTATCATTTCTAAAGCTATCCATAATTAAAAACACGTTCCCTCTATCTATTTATTTCTACCCGATTCTATATATTTTTATTGCCAAAGTTAATTTTTTGGACTGATTTTAAACATAATTTCATCTGTAACATTCTCTGTGGACGTAAACGCGTAGCATTGTTGCATAATAAAAGTAAATACGCGTCGAAGTTACATTGCGTCCCAAATGATTGTCGATAAATTTGAATCGCATCAAAAGATGTTGCTAGGTGGGGTTACAAATAGCGTGGGCTGAGTAACGCAACATTTGCAAAGGCAAGACGTAAACATTATTCATTTTTATTTTAATTGTATTTAAATATTTCGATATGGAGTGGAACGAACAAAATACAATACAATTTATTAAAATTTATCAACATCAACAAATAGTTAAAGTGAAGGTATTCAGCTTGCTAAGCAGATGGAACGTTGTGCAACATAACATATAGCTACACCGTAAGACCTACAAACCATTGGTTTCGTATCACGTAGCAGTTATGATTTACGGTACAGTATTACGTTACTTACTAATGTTAAAAGTGTATACACTGCTTTTTATCGGAGGTAATTAAACATTACCAATGTTCTTTCTATCTTTAATTATTTCAAATATACCTTCGAATCCACCAAATCCTTGGAATAAACACTGCTTTATAGATTTCCTAGAAAAATATGAGCCAAGATAAATGAAAAAGTAAATACTTAAATATTCCCAAACGTATGCGTAAATGATAACATTTTATCTCGTTCAAATCGGATCTTTCATGATATTAGAGGAAAATGATACAAATATTTCGAAACTATCTGTAAATTGTTACCTGATATATTTCTTGAATTTAGAAAAACTTCAAAAACAATAATTTATATATGCTGTCATAGAACAGAAATAATTTTAATGTTGTTTGAAACTCAAAACTCTTAAATGTACAGTTTTCCCTTGTTGGATTATAACTGATTCATATTACTAGTTTTTAATAAAGATCGGAATAATAAAATAAAAGAAAACATTTTAATAACTTAAATCCCATTTGACTAAAAAGTATAATTTTTTAAGTAATGTTTTTCTTCAATTATGCCATATTAAAAAATGTTATTATATCCATAATTATATTTATTTTTAAAAATATTGTTGTTTTAATATATCTACAACACTGGTGCGTACAGAGTGGCTCGTAAATACGGCTAAAAGTTTTTAAATTCGAAACTGTATTCTTTAAAATTTCAGTATCAAAAAGATGATGGCCAATGCATTATAGTTGAATCGATTTCGTTAGTCCATTGTTTGTGGACAAAAGTTTTCAGTGAACATTCATATTCTACAATTTGATTGGTTGTTTGATGGTTATTTATTATTAAATTGATCACAGGGATTCAGGACAATATATTATAAACTATGTCTTGATTTTAGTTGAACGTTTCGTTAAATTTTTAATGTTATTTATTATATTCATTTGTAAATCATTATTTATAGTATGCAATACGATAAAGTACATAATATATAGTTATAATATGTATTAGCAAAAGAATACAATCGATAAATCAAGCCTTGTGATGTGATCACAACAGGAATGCGTTATCAGAGGACTAACGAAAAATTATGTTACTAGTTCTTACTTATTTTAGTTAGTTAGTTACTTTGTTTGTTAAGTAAAAACTGTACTTAAAATCCAATATATTATCCAGTATATTAAATTATTAAAACAAAACATTTCAAATTATACTTTTCCTTAATTTTTTCACTAGACCCCGGACTGACGTAACGTAATGACAGGCTTAGACCAACCAATAAAGTTAAGCAAGGGCAGTCACAATCTGTAATTGGATGGGTGGTCACCTAGCAGTATTATAATAATAATAATCCCCTTTGGTTAATGGCTATGTAGCTAAAAGTAGCTGAAGCCAGACAAAAAAAAATTTTTTTTTTCACTGTTATTAATATTATTAAACATTTTTAAAGGAATGAATTTTATTAACCGTTTAGTACATTAATATTCATTCAATTTTTGTTATCAATTAAAGTTATGTTTTTATTTTCCTTTTTTGTATAAATAAGTCATCGAGAAAGTTACAGGGCCTCCATATACAAGTAGATGCTCTCACTTTAAAAATTTTGTTTGACTTATTTTAGAAATGGGTCGTTATTTTATTCCTAAAAAATATTTTTAAATTTCTCCATATAAAATCACTAAGCTAACTGATTGATTACGTCATTACAGATGTAATTAACTCAATTTGGAAAATATAGAATATATAAAGGCAACTTCTGGCCAAACAATCGCTTTGTTTCTCTCATACGTTTATACCTGTATTTGTTTACCTAGATAGTTAACGCTCAGTCTATACTATATGTATATGGTTACAATAAATACTAGACCATTCTGAGCTTAACCCTTACGAACCATTGCAAAAACTTGCTGTTTATTTTAACTACATATTTATTTCAACAGGCTAAATGCACCTATTTCCAGCTTATCTCGACCGATGTAGCTGTTGAATTACATTTATAACAGCCCATTGTAGAACATTATTTTACTAGAGAGGGCGGGAATCGTACCTGCAACCTATTTAACTTGTGAAGACACATGATTATATACACTTGACGATATTGACAACTGTATTTAAGGTTGCAAGCCGATGACTCATGCTCAAATTACCAAAAAGTCTGCAAATACATTATATAAAATAAAAAGGTACATAGAGGTAGAAAGTTGGCCAAATAAATATTACATATATAATAATATGTCAAGGGAAGTTTATATCCCATTTGTTGTTTGTTTATATTCAATCAACTAGAGAATTTTGGCCTGAACAGAAAAAAGCGTAGAAAACCACGCCTATTTAATAAGGGAGCTTATAAAATTTACAGAAACTCCGTATGTGAGTTTGGTTGTAATGGATTATTCAACAGAATACTTAGTTTTCCATACATGAATAATATGTGTCCCATTGGAGAATTATAAAAAACCTTCTTGTCTGAAAAAACACATTGTCTGAATTTTTACTTTTTCTTAAATGTATTTGTTGTATAAGGGTAGTTTTCTTTCGATTTTATTTTTTTAATATGATAAGTTAGTTTTTTGTATTGTCAAATAAAATAAAAATTTTTTTATTCCTTATTATAGAGACAATTTAGAAAATGGAAAATTGTTTTGTGCATTTTTAAAAATTCTTTGTATTATGTACTCATAAATTCATATTAAAAACATATAAAATGATATTAAAAGGTTAAATTTTGTTTATCATTTAATTTCTCAATTGTTAAAATGTATACTTTTGTTATGGATGGTTTCTTAGTGATAGGAAAATTTTCTTTAATTTAAATATACATAATTTATTCCCTAAGTGTTTTATTATATATAAATGCATAAGAGAGTAAATTATATTGTTATATTCGTAAAAATTTTGCTTATACATTTTGTATACAGAAGGCTCAGTAACCGTTAATTGAATTCCGACACTATATTTTCCATCATGGCGGAACTTAAAAATTTGAAATCGAAAGTTGTATTTTCGAAAATTTTATTACACTCAACATGTGTATATGTCAGAGTATATTATTTTTAATCAAAAAGTTCTAACGCTTGCAAATATTAACAGCACTAACCAATATTTTGATATAGGTGTTATAGTTCATCACCTTAAGTTCAGTTACTACTGTTCTTCCGACCGTAAGGCTGTCCATCACAAGATAACTCAAAAACAAATAAAGATGGCTAGCTGATTGGTGGTATATTCTTGATCTAAAAAGTGAAAAAGCACAATTGGTCATCTCAATTTCACATGAAATACATCTAAAAACACTAGATTATATTATGTTTATGAATATTTTTACTGTATGGAGTAGATATTTAGAGAATTTTATGAATTCTAATAATTAAAAATAGTTTACTGAAACTTAACCATATATCGAGTATTTTAAGTGTCAACTTTGTTAACTATCTTCCACTTGCTTTTATTTGCGTAGATTTGTATTTCGGTACAGGTAAATCGATGTTCATTTTACATTTAATTATAATCAACTAATCCTCTATATTCAACCTACAAGTATTATTATTCCATTTAATAAATTAATAAATCATTAATTAATTAATATCGATTTAAAATATCACAATCATAATTATGATATGTAATTATTTTCTAATATATATATAAAGGTAATGTAAAACAAAAGAAATCAAATATTAATAATATATCATAAATAATAAATAATAATTTATCATATGACTGAATTATAATTATACAATAAATATATATGATGATGATATCCTAATAATTTAGAGACAATAATCTACTTAATCAGAGATATAATATGAACTGAACTCTATAGTTATATTATTAGTTTGTTAATAATATCATATAATATCTATAATATAAAATTATTATATCTCTTTGTTTTAGTATTATGATCAACAAACAAATAAACACATTAATACATTCCCCATAATATACGAACAGAAGAGATATTATCATTTTCATTTGAAATACAACACAATCGAATATAATTTGGAGTCAATACTCGAATTTGGATATGATTTTTAAAACGTATTCATTAAGAGCAGAAAATAAATGAATTTCTTTACTTATCTGCATAATTGTTCACACGATGAAAACTTTTACACAAAACAAGAAATCTTATACAAATTTTGTGTGATGTTTCGAAATAATGGCTAATATGCGATTTTAATATAATTTGCAAAATTTGCTTAGAAATAGTAAATAATAGGATGTATTTTAGTTTTTATAATATCAAAATAAAATAATTCTCTCCAATTACTTCTTTTCAGTTCAATCGGAAATTAATAATGTTTTTTTAAAGATCTTAACTTAAGTGATGTATGTAATTTATTCGGGTGGATTTTTGCAATTTAATATTGAAAAAAATATCTTTAACCGATTAAGCTGAAATTTTGCATACCCATTCAGTGTCGATGATAATGTAGGGCTAACTATGTAACGTCATTCTAAATCCAACATAGTGGTACACCCAAGATGGCGGACTTGTTATTTTTAAATAAAGTTAAAAAATAAAGTGACGTGACTCTCTTAATGAATATCGCGGACTTCTAAATCTTGAAACGTAATTTTGAAGTAGATAATATGAAACTATAAATAAATGATTTAAAACTGTCTGTATAGCATACTACTTGAGAATTTTCTTATTATATTTAATTACGTTACATATGTTTCTAATTATATTGAATTATGAAACAGTAATTACCAAAGATGATTATTAAAATAAAAATGATGATATAAACACGAAAATGTCGTTTTTATTGAGCTTCAAACATTCAGTACCTTATCTAGTCCCAAACTCCCCTATTAAAAACCTATGATTAATAAGGGCTTTTTGTTTTTGTTGTTGTTCAAGTGTAATAACTTTCAAAATTGGTAACCTCACAACAAGCTTTCAAAATGACACGTTTATTGATTTTTAGCCTATTTATCCAGTTGTTATGAAAAAGCACGAATGACTTGTTAATTGTTTTAACAAGAGTACTGCAAAATTGTACATCGATACTTCGAATTTTCAAAACTCATAATAACAATGTTTCTGCCAAATTGTTGATCGATCCGTGAGTCACTATGCCAATCACGTTTCTTTTTACGTTTTCACAGTTTCCTTTTATGCTTTCAAGCAGAACATAATATATGTAAAAAACCAAACTGATAGCTGTTATGTCAATCGATTTTCAACTTAACTAAAATACTTCACAAATTTTTAAACACCATTGAAAAAAAATTTCTTTTTTATGTAAAAATCGATAATTATATTTAAAATAGATACAAAATTTTAATTGTTAAACCTTTCTCTTGTTATTTATAAAACGTTTCAAAAAAGCGTTCCAAAATTCGTATATACCTTGGCCACCGTACTAAGATGCATATAGATGATGATGACACTACTATACTCAATTAATAATATGATGCATTGAAACCAATGAATTGCATTAAACAAGGAGGTTATGAGTGCGGAGCGTGAAGGGATTCCAAGTAAAATTATCTGCCTTCAACTATATATTTGTTGAACACACCCACACTATCCAACTATAAAACTGAATTTGTTTCTATAACAAACTACTTATATATGTTACAGATAAAGTATAAATTTCACTTTATGTATGCAATCACTAGTTAAAACATACTTCTTTCGATTAAGTACAACTTTTTTAAGAATGTTCACACTTTTTCTAGCAAAAGTCTACTTATTCTAGTGTAAGGATGAAGAAAATTACTCGTAAATTTGGTAGACAGTTTTTGTATTCAACATATATATCAATATGTCAGAGAATATTAATTTTAGTATAAATTTTGTAACGCTAGAGAATATTGGCCGCACAAACATAATTTTAGTATAGATATAAAATCACTTAATTATTCCATTTCCGGCTGTCCGTATGTCCGCCAGTAAGATGAATCAAAAACGAATAGAAATATCGAATTGAAATTTTGGTGACCAATTGCATACATAAAATGAAAGTTTTGGTTCATCAATGAGATAAGTCGGTCTTCTCTCATAGTTTGGTCCGCTGGAACTACGACCCAACGTTTAAACCATGAAATATAGATGAAAAATTCAAAATATGTTTATTTTTTTTTACAAACAACTTTTGTATGAAACATTTTTTTTTTTTGAACTATCTTGATTTGCCACAATTTCAACTCAAATTTACCGATTTGTATTTATACCTATCTGGACTGTAAATATAAAGTATTTTATGAACTCTTATCAATAAAAATAGTTCAAACACTCTACTATGTGTCGAACATCTACACAATTAACTCTGCTAATTGTTGTCTTCACTTGTTTGGTTCTAATATTCACATTTTGATTAAAATACTCGAGCGATATTTTACAAAAGTAAATTTAATATGAATTCTTCATTCAATACAAATAGCAATAATTTTCAATAAAAAAAATTTCCTCTTTTTCCAAAAAGAACTGGCTGTGTATATCTTATATATTTAAATGAGCAATTCTTGTATATATATATATATATATATATATATATATATATATATATATATATATATATATATATATATATATATATATATATATATATATATATATATATATATATATATATATATATATATATATATAATCATTTTTAGAAAATGTCATTTTATTCGTGTTTTATCGATAATTTTTTATAATGTAATGTTATATTTGTTTAATATTTATAGTCATATAGTCATTGGAGTGGCTAAGTGTTGGAGTGCGAGGCTCTTATTAGAGATCCCGCGTTTGAATCCCGGCTCGGCCGACGAGTAAAATTAATTTTTTTTACAAACCCACCCCAACCCAACAACACAATAAAGTGAATTATACTTTTCAAATAAGATTTTGTTATTATAATGGTATAAATTTTTATAATGTAATGATATATTTGTTTAATATTTAAAGTCATTGGAGTGGCTAAGTGTTAGCGAGCTGGACTCGTCTTCCGCCTCGACGTAATATAATTTCCAAAAAATACAATTTATAAAAAAAAAAAAAAATACCCGGTCATCCAGGTACTTTCAATTAAATTGCGATATTGAATGTATATATTTATTCTGTCTGATTTTGCTTATACATTGAATAAAATTTATGCTATAACTTGTACACATTCATACATATTATAATAAAATCATCTTATTATTGCTTATGCTGACTACTAACTATTTGTAGGCTAATAGACTAAACAAATGCATTCCTGTATTTATATGTATAGATTGTATGATAATCATTATCCTGATAAAATGTGTATTTTTAACTAGTTGATCTGTGTGCTGCTCCTACTAATTTAATAACAACTTAAATTTGAGTCTTAAAATCTAAACAACATTTTCCAAACAGACCTGTACTATTAATCTTTCAAATTACACTTAAAAAAGTGATGAGTGTTGGTTGTGCTTTCAACAATCTTCAACTCATCTAATTTGAATGTTTAATAGCTCAAATGATAGGTATTGAGCAATATTGGGGCAAATTATATAATATGCATTTCTTATTGTTGTTCTTTCTCCAAGTGCTGTGATAGATTTGTATACAAATATCTCCAGTTCTAATGAAGATACAGAGTTCGTTTTGACAACGTTTTAAACATTACTGAAATAGACACTGCATGGTGTACTTTGGTGATACTCAAAAAATTTAATACTAGTTTATTTTTACATATAAATGAAGAAATCATTTACTTAGATTATACAATCTCAAATTACACCGAAATATCATTATTTTTTGTATCAGTTATATTTTTCAATGACAATAATCCTCTTGTAAAATTGTTATCATACTAAATTTTTGTTTCAGTGTGTAGTTTAAATTCAAATAAAAGTTAAAAAAATTATTTCTTTGTTTATAGCTAGCCATAAGCTTTTCTAAAAATTGTTTAAAATATATTATGAATAATTACAAATATGATACACATATAAATATGAACTTTTTGACCTGGTGATGCAACAATGATAAAATACATACAACCTCGAACTTCATTTGCAATCTTCTTTCTATCTTTTACAAATACGCAAAAAGTAGAGAAAAAGGCATATTGAACTCTATACGCGTTGTTTATCATTAAATGAGGTTTTTTGTTTTCAAATTGGCATTATAAATGGCTTTAAATAATAACAGTTGACATTTCTATATTAAATATTCTAAGAATAATTATTTTCGTTTATGTATTCTGTGTTTTTGCAAAAGTATATTCAAAAAGGTATATGCAAGGATTATTTAAACAAATATCTAGTAGAATTAGCAATAATGCATTAATAATTAATTATTTAATTAACAGTAAAGTTTGTACGTGTGTTTACGTGTTAAATACGTGTTCATCAGTATATGTGTTCACATCACACATATGTACGAGTGAATGCATATCTACATACAGAATTAAATTCATGCACAATTCACTAAAATATTATTACACATAATGGTCGTTTTCCGAAGCATAAAGTGTTGGTATTTTTGTAGTTTTTTATCATACAGAATATTTTTATAATACGGTTACCATCTTATATATTACTTAGCACGTACTCAAAAAGTATTGTTTGTGTGTTTAATGAAAAAAATAAGTGTGGAATGTGAAGAGATTTTCTGTTACGCTTAAAATATGGAAATAAAAATTTAAAAAAAAAATAAGAACAAAGAAGAAAATTAAAACATGGATATTATTAACTATTGTATAAATAATAAAAAAAATATATATCTTTGATAATTTATAATATCTTTTATTACTCGAAGTACACTTATGTCAGAGTATTAGTCTAAGGTTTTGCAACGCTAAAAAATATTGACCGCACAAACAAAATTTGGTCATAGGTGTTCACGTAATCACCTGATTTGTTCATTTCCGCATGCTCGTCTGTCCGTCATCAAGATACTTGAAAAACGAAAAGCGATAGCGACTTGAAATTTTGACAACGTATTTGAGACATGAAGACTGAATGTAAGTTCGTGAATGAGTAAAATCGGTTCATTGGGTTCAATGAGTCCAGCCTTTAACCATAATAGAAAATTTTAACAAACATCAATTTTTTCTTTTAATACCAACTTTTTTTGAATCATTTTTTTGTGAAATCCTTAAGTTCACCACAATTTTAGTTCAAATTTAGCTATTAAATAAACATAATTACAATACATATCATTATCATATACATATATTTATAGCTGTAATGACTGGATATTTAGATAATTTAATGAATGCTAATGATTAAAAATAAATGAAAATAACGATTCCTTGCATTGGTTAAGTGATATGACACCGAGTTGCCCCTTGGCAACATGCATTCATATCATCACTAGAATAAAGCCAAAATAAATCGTGTAAAAAGATTGAGATGGAATAGTTTTTGATATTCTTGCGCAGATTTTGATTCAAGTTGAAATGTTTTCGTTAGTCCATTTTTTTCTAAACAAAAGTTTTAACTGTACATTTGTATTCTACAATTTGATTGGTTGCTTGAAGTTTATTATACTCATTTGTAAATAAAACTTCACTATTATTTAAAGTATGCAATACGGCACAATACATATTATATAGTAATAATATAATATGTATTAACAAAATAATAGAATCGATTAAACAAGCCTTAATGTAATAACGCAGGGAATGGGTAATCAGTGGACTAACGAAAACGATTCAACTTTAGTCTATACAATAATTTGTATTCAAATGGAATTTTTCTTTGAGTAAGATATATATCTTCAAGTAAACCAAAATCAATTATCCATCGGCATACAAACAAACCACAAGCCAGAATTTCATTTACTATTAAGAAACTGTTTACGTAAACTAATATTATTACTAATAGAGGTTGGAAAATTATGTCTTTATATATATAGAAATGTAATTGAAATTTGAATATTATTATTCAATATTGTTGTTTTGCCTATGATGTTTGATTTAAATACAATAGTTGTAATACGTGAGTCCATCCATCGTCTTAGGTATCTACAATTCAATTTAATTCAGTGTAAATACAGGTAAGGTTTATGTAATTATTACGACGTCATCATATACATATATCGTATTACTAATAGGGATTTATTATTGATTAGGTGCTCGTCACCAGAAAATGTTAATAAGAAATGACAAGAAATTTTTATATGGCTTAGTTAAGATTGCAAGTTTTTTGTATATGAAATGGCTTTTAGTGAATTAAGTTCTGAAATGTTTCAAATACTTCTGATGCTTTATAAATTGACTAATATTATTTTTTGACTTCAAAACATGAATGCTACATGCGTAACTTCTTGGTTTATTGACATATTTGTTTTGAATTGGGTTCAGTATAACTCTTAAGTGGTGTCATATCAATTTGAAGAAAACGTTTCAGCACTGAGAGATGGGAAAAATATTTTTTAGCTTTTAAATTGCACCAAAACAAAAAAAAATTTTTGGCTGTATACAACACTCAATAATCTTATATATAAAAATGAATTGAAAAATGTGTTGGTAAGCGCATAACTCGAGAATGGCTGGACCGATTTGGCTAATTTTGGTCTTGAAATATTCGTGAAAGTTCAGGGAAGGTTTTAACGGTGAGAAAGATAAATAATAAGTAAAGGAAAATACTATAAACGACAATTTAATTTTCGAATACAAAATGTTCCTAGCTGTGAAACATATTTTGTCTTTTTCTTTCTCACATGTTACAAATCAACATTTCCATAGAAACCAAAATATAATTTTGAAATTAAAAATAAAACTTCTTTATCTATTCAAAATAAAACTTCTTTATCTCTTCTCACTAGCAGTATGACGAACTGTCAACTATATAAAGTGTGCATATCGCATTGTTCAAGTATTACCGGAATCATTCTTGGTTCAGGAGGTCCATATATCTTTCATCAAGTGTATGTGTACCACACCAAAAATTATCGGGTTAACGCGGTCCCGGGTGTACCCCAGCAAATACCAGGTAAATACCGGGTGCATATAATGTACTGGGTGCACACTAAAAACCGGGAATCCGATTAGAAAGGATTTGAAATTCTTCCCCTAAGGGTAGAATCGCATCCTCATGTAAACGATGTAATATCATTTATTAAAATGTGAAAAATAACACAGCAACGCGTAAACCGGGTGGGTATGCTTCAAAATATAAATTAATATCATAATTTATTCTGATATGCCGCAGCTTCATTATTTAGTTATAGACAGTTGAGAATGTGTTATGAATTTAGGAGATATTGATGTTGATTAGAAATAATTTATATAAATAACAAAACAATGTTTACCCGGGTCAGCTATTCAAAATAGAATTCATTTATCTCTTCTTTTCTATATTAGTGGTTCTGGACTTCCTTTTACTATTTTTCATCAAGTATATGAGAACCACAGTACAATATACACGAATTGTGGGTGCACGAGGTACCGGGTGTCCCACATCAAACACGAGTGTATATATAAATATTTCGTGTCACGGGTATCCCACACCAAATAGTGGGTTAAACATCAAATACCGGGCATCCCATAAGAAAAGATTTTCTGAAATTCTACCCCTAATGGGATGAAAAGAAGAGGCAAAGTTTGTATGGGACAACGGAATTCCTTCGTCCAATCTGCTTCAAATTTTGCATGCAATCGATGTAATATCAATTGTCACCGCAACGTGTCCGGGTATGCTTTAAAATATATATTAATATCATTATTTATTCTAATTTGCCTTAGCTTTCAGCCTTAAGAAATACAGGAAAGTTATTAAGAATATGTTATTATACTTAGAAAATGTTGAAGTTAATTAGAAATATGTGGCAAAACAACGTTTGCCGGGCCAGCTAGTTAAAAATAAAATTTAAAAAAAATTAACATTTAGTAAAAAATTAATTTTTATTAAAAGCTTCTATAATTTAGTGACCTCTATTTACCTTTTGTGTCGGCGCTAATCATATCCTTAGCTAAGAAATTGATTCTTTGGCGTCGATTGTGAAAAGTAATTGGTTAAAAGAAATGATTTATAAATTATAAGTTTTTAATAGAAAATTATTACTTACTTTTCATTTTTTTAAAGGCAGCTCTTTTTTTGAAAATTATTTTGTTTATGTAATAATATTATACCAAAATTATTTTCTCTATTCAACAATCTTAATTTTTATCGTTAAAATTTTCTTGCTTTTAAGTGCAACTATTAAACTCCAATAACTTTATTGACATAAAGTATTTAGTCAATTTCTTAATGAATGGTGTATTTTCGAAAATAGACTTCCATAATAAAATATTGAATAATACTTATAGTAATTTAAAGATAAAATTTTGAATTGGATATTTTAAAATGGTTTATTCGCCTTGCTAAAAAATTTTTAATTTTTTAATTTCCTATTTTATGCAAATCAAACATTCAGATTTTAAAATTGTTTATTATTAATTTTTTTTTTTTTTTTATAAAGTATTCAAGCCTTTTATTTCAATATCAAAATACTATGCTCATTTTTATATAAATATCCTTTACGAAAATCATCGAACTGGATAAATAACAAATTCACTGTAAGAGATAAATTTGTATTTATTTCGAAATAAAAAGGATGAACAAGTGAAATGAAGATTAAGTAAAAATATTTATCACCCAACAAAAAAAAATTCATTCACGTTAGATAATGAGATAATAATGATAAACTCTTCGAAATTGATTCAACTACGAGATAAATTTGATTTATTGTATATATAGAGAAAATTGATGGATGTAGGTATACAATAAATAAATATTTTCAGGAAATTATCAATGAACAATTTTTTCCTCATATACGTAACGATATATATACATACCTCTAATACGTATAAATATCAAATTTTGTGCTCCATGCCTAAGGATTTATAAACTCAATTTTATAGTTAGAAAAATTGAATGAAAATTATATTAAAAATATAACGATAACTGTAGCCGTAAGGTTATTTTCAAATTGTATTACTCAATATTTTTTGTAATAGTAAAAAAATAATAATTTTAAGTACGCCATATTACCTCTATATTTTAATATCCAGGATGTTTCCAATTTTTTTCTTTCAATTTTATATTATTATAGTAGCTCTTAATTATAATTTTTTAATCTATCGATTTTTTATTTTAAAATTCGAGTTGACAGTTTTCGTACGGATATAATTCATGACTTATATTTAATAAAGTAAAAACAAAATAGTTCAGCTCCCTTTTTTAAGATATTATTTCTATTCGTGATATGTTGAAACGATACATGTTGTAGTTTATGGTCGAATTTCACTAGTAAAAACACTAGTTTTCGTAAATTTTTCGGTAAATTTACATTTTTGATTCAATCATATAGAAACTATGACATTGTCGATAATGCCACCTGTTTGTTGGTATGGTATAAGTTTATTTCTGGAATGGATAGATAACCTTTTATAACTTCACTTCTTTATTCAAATTTTAAGTAGGTAATAAAAATAATTATTTCACCTTTTCCTTTTTTGATTTTCAGACTTTCAATAAAAAAATATAAAATAAAATAAATAAAATTTAAAAATAAATACTTAAGACACTTAGTATAACTTAGACACTTGGTAATTCTCAAATAAGTATTAAGTATGTTAGAAAAGAAAACAAATTTTTCAAACTTCACAAAAATGTATCGGCTGTAATTTATACTTATCTAAAAAATTATCAGTTTGATGGATTCAAAATTTACAGGTATCAGTTTTATATAATCACAGTCATATTATTTTGAATCTTTATTCCAAATCTGTTTTATTGCAAACCGTGAAAATCAATTTTATAGTTTGGAACATCAAATTTTCCCAACTATATTCGTGAAGATCTAAATTTTGACAACCTGTCTTTAAATAATAAACAAGTTGAGAGAAATTAAGAGAAAAATTATATGTATTAATTTTTTGAAATATCTTATTGAGGAATTTGTAAATAAAGATTTATATGTATAAATCTTGAATTGGGTAGTAGTCAATATATGGAGATGAGAACGTATAGAAAATTTTTTATACCGATACAATTTGTAGTGAATTTTTATTTATTTTTCATTGAATATGCCAAAAGCACAAGCAAAATGAACTATTGTATACCCACCAAATTATAATAATGTGATTTTAATAAAATTGTTTTCAAATATATTCTTCAACTTGTATGTAAGTTTAAGAAACTGAATAGAAATTGGGAATCGATAAAATACTTGTTTGAAACATCCATTCTTGGTTTAGCTTTAGCTACTCATATTATCTATTCAATTTTTTTAAATTTTGTTTTTGTGTTAACTTGAGTCAAATATGAAATTATACAATTGATTTTGATAATAACGTATAATTGGATTTATCTCCGTTTACATATAGATTATAAAAATTGCATTTTAAATAATCATATTTGATATCAAAAGAAAAATCATAAAGCGTATTTTATATATGTAAAATATTCCCTCCGTATGCTTCCATTTAACTCTCTTTTGTGATGAATCTTTTTAATTACCCTTCATTACCTAGTAAGGTCTAAGTACTCTTGATTAAACTTTGGCTTTAAAGCGACCGTTCTATTTAGTAGGTACACATCCGGATTGTTGATTTCTTTAGTGATATAAATGCAATATACCTTACTTTTATTTAGTTACTAGCTGGCCTGGCAAAGGTCGTTTTGCCACATATTTCTAATTAACTTCAACATTTTCTAAGTATAATAACTTAATCTTAACAGCTTTCCTCTATTTCTTAATACTGAAAGCTAAGGCAAATTAGAATAAATAATGATATTAATATATATTTTAAAGCATACCCGGACACGTTGCGGTGACAATTGATATTACATCGATTGCATGCAAAATTTGAAGCAGATTGGACGAAGGAATTCCGTTGTCCCATACAAACTTTGCCTCTTCTTTTCATCCCATTAGGGGTAGAATTTCAGAAAATCTTTTCTTATGGGATGCCCGTTATTTGATATTTAACCTACTATTTGGTGTGGGATACCCGTGACACGAAATATTTATATATACACTCGTGTTTGATGTGGGACACCCGGTACCTCGTGCACCCACAATTCGTGTATATTGTACTGTGGTTCTCATATACTTGATGAAAAATAGTAAAAGGAAGTCCAGAACCACTAATGTAGAAAAGAAGAGATAAATAAATTCTATTTTGAATAGCTGACCCGGGTAAACATTGTTTTGTTATTTATATAAATTATTTCTAATCAACATCAATATCTCCTAAATATAATAACATATTCTCAACTGTCTATAACTAAATAATGAAGCTGCGGCAAATCAGAATAAATTATGATATTAATTTATATTTTGAAGCATACCCACACGGTTTACGCGTTGCTGTGTTATTTTTCACATTTTAATAAATGATATTACATCGTTTACACGCGGATGCGATTCTACCCTTAGGGGAAGAATTTCAAATCCTTTCTAATCGGATTCCCGGTTTTTAGTGTGCACCCAGTACATTATATGCACCCGGTATTTACCTGGTATTTGCTGGGGTACACCCGGGACCGCGTTAACCCGATAATAAACAAGTGTGGTACACATACACTTGATGAAAGATATATGGACCTCATGAACCAAGAATGATTCCGGTAATACTTTTTTTTTTTAAGTTTCTTTATCATTAAAGTTTACATGATTTTTTTTTTTTTTTTTTTTTACATTTTTCTGTTCCTATAATACTTGAACATTTTTTTTTAACATTTAAAAGTTTCTTTATTTATCATTAAAGTTTACATGATTGTTTTTTTTTTTTTTTACATTTTTCTGTTCCTATTTAATACTTGAACATTTACGATTTAAAATTCTCTTTATTTATCATTGGGTTTTACATAGTACTCAGTGTTATACATGTCAGATACAATTTTATATGCGATATGCACACTTTATATAGTTGACAGTTCGTCATACTGCTAGTGAGAAGAGATAAAGAAGTTTTATTTTGAATAGATAAAGAAATTTTATTTTGAATTTCAAAATTATATTTTGGTTTCTATGGAAATGATGATTTGTAACATGTGAGAAAAAAAAAGACAAAATATGTTTCACAGCTAGGAACATTTTGTATTCGAAAATTAAATTGTCGTTTATAGTATTTTCCTTTACTTATTATTTATGTTTCTCACCGTTAAAACCTTCCCTGAACTTTCACGAATATTTCAAGACCAAAATTAGCCAAATCGGTCCAGCCATTCTCGAGTTATGCGCTTACCAACACATTTTGCAATTCATTTTTATATATAAGATATAAGCTGCCTGATTATCCGTACTCAGTATTCCGACTAAAGCGATCTATTTTGTGGTTAATAACGAAGACAAACTGATGATCTCTTAGATATCTAAGTAAAGGTTCGAAAGGGCAGCAAGGTTATTGACTTTATATAACGTCATGTAACTAAAATATTGTAATTACTTTCAAATTAATTAAATAATTTTTTTTTTATTAATTTTTTTCAGGTAAGATATATCACTATCGATACCACCTTTACCAGTTTTTTGCATTTGTAAGTACAAATACTAAACATAATATCTTATTTACTTGTTTTCAATTGGATAAACATAAAAATGCTTTTAAAAATCCGTTTTTTTACACTTTCAGAAAACGTTTTCTTTATTCAAACATAAAAATAACATCACATTTGTAAAAAAAACCATAGAAACATAAAAATAATACAGTATCTCTTTTTTTTTTTTTTTTTAATTCAGAAACAATTTTTGAAGTTTTGAAACTGAATATAAATATAAGTAACCAAATATTTAATGGAAAACTAAACCAGTAATGTAGATGTGAATGTCAGATTCCATAATTTTAACCCTCTCAGACCTGCATAAATCAAAACCAAAAACGTCTATTTTCCTTCGTTGATTATATCTGAAATTGCTATTTGTCTACTTTATGAGCATCAGTTGGACGTATTTAACATCTGCTATTTTTGATTCATTCTTCAATTTCTTAGAATTGCTATAGAATTTGATGATAATATGGAAGCACTTGAAATAGTAAAAGATATTCGTTTCTATTTTAACTATAAAATATTTAATTTCCATGCGATTAGGTCTAGGTGTCTATCAATAATAGTATAATAATTTTTTTTTGTCTACGAATATAAATATCTAAATGTGAGAACAATGGGACGTTTCCTTTTTCGGAACCCGATAATCTTTTGATTACGACCACAAGCTTAAAATTGTAAGACATCTGTTTTTTGTTATTGTTATATTCCTAGTATATTCCTGGAATATTATTTTTCCGGCAATTTTAAAATAGCCATTTTCCTAATTTTGAAGTTGTCAGATCACGGGCACAATGTCTCAGTTTTCAGAATCGTAAAAGAAAACGTTTTTATACTAATCATAAGCTTTATAACAAAATGTTTAATGTTCTATCATTTGTCGTTATAATTTATATGTATGTTAAGTTCAAGATTAAGTTGATACTAGTCATGGCACATTATTTGTTCGATATTTTTTTCAATAAAAGTTTTCTGGAATAAGAGTGAACGGTAAAGAAATAAATGAATTATTAAACGTTTTAGTGCGTGTAATATAAGGCACACTTCTAATATATGTATGTGACATAGTGTGTGTAGTATTTTTATTACTGTATGTTTTTTTTCTACATTATTATTAAAAAGTATAAGTGTGCCAAATTTCATACTCCTTTTTTGCCCAATTTTCGTAAAATGGGATACAAAGTTTTGGGTTCACGTATTAATGTTTAGATAATACAATAAAAATACAAATTTTAAGCTTCCAGAAATGTGAATTAAAGCCTCAATTGTCACAAAATAATTCTAATAAAGAAAAATTATATTGAATGTATATATATATTCAAAGATATCATATAATGAACTAATGGGAGTCTCCTTTACATATATTAGAAGTAAATTTATTCAATGACAACGCATACGATCTAGTTCATCGATGATGCCACATACCTACATAGTACCGAAGTGTCCCTTACCTCTCATTTTCGTTCGATCTATTTTCTATCAACGAGAACCTTTTTTTCTCTCTCAATATTAGAATATATTGACATCCCGAGGGCATATCCCAACAACAATACTACATAACAATTCACACTAAAATAAAAAAAAATATATATATAGCAACATTTTAGTTTAATGTGTTTTTTTTTCTACTTTGTATAGCATGGCATTGCTCGTGTGAAAACTCAACTCAAAGTGTTTATAAAAATAATCGAAGTGTTAATTGAATACGGTTCATGCACGGTATGTTTATTTACACTTGTATCGAAAAGGTGGAAAGTAAACTGTACATATTTTACTTCTCTATAAAATCATTTAAATCAAGATATCAGAATAGATTTTTATGTGTCTGCCGCATGCTTCATTTACCTTTAATCTATCCATTCTCTGTCTTGCAATTTACTTGGCATAGTTAAAAATGTGCTTTATATTTTGTGGAAACTTTTATTGTAATTTTTTTACATAGTATTCCTCTGATTATATTAAATAATTCTTGACCGATTTAAAAGAATCTAATTTAACAACGAAATGTTTATTATACAGCAATTTCAGTAAGTTGGCATTTTTTTATACATTAAGGATTTTTTTGTATACTTGCAAACACAAAAAACTTCAAAAACTAAATTCTCAGATGACTGAGATTTAAGTTCATTCTCAAATAAGGGCGATAATACTCCCAGAAGTAAATTCTCATATTTTTAATTCACATTTCACCAATGATCTTTTTCTTTTAATCGGAACGATAACTTATTGATGAGTGCGCTTCTAAGCATAATCTGAAAGGACGTATGATATCCAACGTTCGATGATATTGAACGCATCGTGTGGTACCGACTTAACCTGGAATCTGTATTATCTTAAGGAATTAAAAAAATATCACTAGATGGGGGTAATAATCTTTTATATGTGTTCAAAAATTCGACCAAGGAACTGAGTGAAATTGTTGTGTTACAAAAATGGATTGATGCATTTGTGGATAAGTTATTTAACGATTTTAGTCCATATACAAAGCACATACTAAACCATTGATGTGTGAATCAAATTTATAGTAGTTAGTATTAATGGAATTTGAAAGAAAGTGGATTGCACATCTTTCGTATTCTCTGTTGAATTTTAATACATTTTAATGTGTCTAGTTTACTTGAAACCACCAAGATGTATGGTTTTGTGCTATTCCAGAGTGTCGTTTGTCATAATCAGCATACTGAAATCCCACCTTCTCCCTCTCGTTTATTTCTGTACAGCTTCTATTCGGCATCATTAATGGATTCAATTATTCTTGGAGCTATTATTTTTTTTCTTTGTGTACTTGTAAATAGGTGTTTCGCTTCATGTCCATTGTTTATTACATTTTATTCACAAATAAATATGTAATTTATTATTCTCTGAGTAATGTAGATAAAAAACGGATATGTTTCTAATTCGATTTTTTTAAATTTCATCTTTTTAACCGACTTCAACTTCCAAAAAGAAAGTGGTTATTTGTTTGTCTTGTGGTTATTATTTTTTTATGTATGCTCTTCGATATTTTTGCAACTTGTGGACTATTAAAAAACTTGTTTTGTTTTGCTTGTAAAAATATACCTACTCCCATGGCCCATAAAATTTTAAGAGAACATTCCATCTTTAAGGTGTAGGAAATATTTATTAAAAAAATTGGTTTTTAATTTTGAGGTTTTGATGTTTTTGGTGAAAATTTGTTATAATCTTTTAAATTATTTTTTTGCTTCGGAATAAATTAAAAAATTCTACAAAATTTTTAATAACACTGGAAATTTTTCATTCAATTTTGCGTTGTCACCTTATTTTTATTGCATTTATTAAAGCAGAAGCTTTTTGTTTTTAATGTTAAATTCTTCATGAAATAACAAGAAATAAATAATGCCTGACTAGTGTTTTTCTTTATTTGATTTTTTTACAATCAATTAACTCACATTTGCCTTAAATTCGATGCCTTTGTGGGAACTATCTAGTGGCACACTAAGCAAATAAAGCTCTTTTTCATGTTTTTTGTCAACTCATCAGAATTTTCAGAAACAGAAAAAAAAACCACAGAAAAACACCAGATTTAAAATTTTAGCGAATTTTCTTAAATGTATTAGATGCGTTAGTCTCCAGTTCCAAAGAGGTGAATTTTTCTTGAAAAAACTAAAAAATTTTCCATATAATTGAAAATAAATGAACGAAACCCTGGTATAATCATTCATTCGTACGCTTGATTTTTGTTATTGTTTTGTAATGCTGTTTTTACAAAAACGACCCTTCTAAAAATAAAAACATACCATCATTTTCTACTCAGTAGATAATTTTGTTCACTATTTTTTTATATTTATTTTCTTTTGCAACAAACATAATTACAACAATAGAAGTATACACCACTACGTTAATAAACAATGCATAAATTAATATTTTTCTTTAAAAAGCAATATTTTTGCTCTCCAATATTGAAACCAAAATAAAATGACGCAAATACACATTATTTCATAAATATCGCAAAATAATTTAATGTATGATTCATTGCACAAATCAATCAAGAATAATAAACCTTTCATTTGCAGATGTACGAATATAAATTTTAATTAAATTTTGAAATAAGTTTAATTTTAGTTGTAGCAAATTCCTAGCCCAAATCATAAGACAAACTTTGATGTATAGAAGTAGTTAATTTAAAATAAGTTTTCACTTAAAATTTTTTCATTTTTACACTGAATATTTTTTACATTGTATTTTTATAGAAATTGTAGAAATATATTTAGTATTGATAAAAATAAATTATATATGTGTAATTAATTGTAACTTCAATTGTTTTTCCCATTAATTCTGAATATTTATTGATAAATTTGAAAATATTTTTAATTATTATTCTAATTTATAAATAATATTTTATTTTAATTAAATCCTTTTTATATATTATAATATTTAATTTTAACAATAATTAATTAAATAATAATAATAATAATTGTTGTTGTTATAATGACTATAATTACAATTATATTTTGATTTAATCATGAATATTATTTTGTGTAAATAAATATCAATTTTGTTATTCTAAATATTAATATATATTTTAAATTTTATGCAGCTTGGGGAAATATTGATATCATCTTATCAGCAAATTTTGTTTTGAAAAGTAATTATTATACTTGATTGATCTTTGCAAAGCGGAAAAATATTTATGGAACTAATCAAATTTTGATATGGGTGTTCATAAAATACGTACTTTATAGCCTTTTTTTTGTATATCTGCCTGTCCGCCATTTTGTCTCTTTGTCAGTCCGTGCGTCATCAATATAACTCAAAAACTTAAACAATCGAAGCGATAGCGACATCTCTTCAGTCCACTGGATTTTTTAAAGATTTCAGAATCTTCTGCGCACAAATGTATTGATCCCTGATCGAAGCTATTGAAACGTATATTTTTCTTATTTTTATTTATTATTAGTAATGCAAAGTCATAATGTTTTTAAATTTCATTGAAACATATTGTTTCAACAAGTTTCACGTCAATCGTTAAATTCGATTTTTATAAAACAATAAGTATTTATGAATTGTATTTTTAAAAGAGCTGTCTTCTACATATGTGGTTTGATTTTACTTCTGTCTAAAATGTTGTGTTTCTATTTCAGTTATTGGTTTTTAAAATTTAACTTTTAAGTACAACGTCTTCCAACGAAGCAAAACTTTTATAAATCTTTTATTTGGCTACAATTAACTAATGGAAAAAAATTACTTACATTTTCTAAGTGATTTATATTTCTAAAGTTTACTTTCTCCTTTCACAGTTAAAATTTTACATGTTTTTTTAATTTAGATATCTAAGACTGTAACGCTTTTTTCACCTCACGTAATTACACAATAGATCATTAAGAAATTCTTTGACACAGAGGAACAGAAATCAACATGCGATATAGTACCTTAAATTTTTGGAAGAGAGACGAAACTTCGCAGAATTGTGGAGGATGCGTTTCTCTAATTTGTTATTTGATATTTGCCTCTGCGTTCTCAATGGCAAAAGTGGCATTAAATTTTGTTAAAATAAAATTTCATTCTAAACAGGGCTGAACGGAACTTCGTAGTTTTGTAGCATTATGCAACTGAATATGCTGTCAGGCTCAAAGTATATTGAAAGTTAGTTTGACTACTTACTCCATTCCCATGCAAATTTGGGATAGTGGTAGTGGGTCAAATGATTTTAAGAAATATTTTTGTATGAGTTGAAGTACTACGCGAGCGAATTCATACTAGAGCTATTATAGAAAAAATTGAAGGCAATGATAATTTTTTAGTACTTTTGCTTTCTTTCCGAGCTAATTATATCCGCCACGGTTAGAAAAACTTTAGGAAACTCACTGCATTAAAAATAAACATATCTTAGAAAGAGTTGATTCAGCTCTTGGACCAATAGTCATGGACTCAAAAATCTTGAAACCCATGAAAATGTCATTTAACTATTGTATTGTAGTTTATTGTAATTCAATTTTGGGTTTGTGTTGTAGCACAGTTTTATTAAGGTGATTAAATTTTTATGATACTAGTAAATATTTTAAGTAGAAAAATCTCTAATATTAAATGGTTTGTAAATTATTTTCAAGATAGAAAAACATAGTAATCCAACTTCACTACACAATAAAATAGTAAGTTTTTCTTTTCAATAACGTTAAGAAAAATTGTTATTTCAAAACTAGTCACACAAGCAAAGTACAAAAGAACAAAACATAAACAATGTCCGTCCACCTGTCAGTCAGCCAGTCAGCCAGCCAGTCAGTCTGTCTGTCAGTTATGTGTCCATATGTGTTGTTTTGTTACAAATAACACTGGGATTTGTAACAATGTGAGCATCAACTCAGAAGATATGAAATGCATTTTCTAGTATGTTGTGAAAAATAAAGGTGTACGTATTTCTTGATTTTTCTTTACTGAATCTTGTTTCTGTATATTTGATATATTTATACAATATGTGTTTGTGAAAAATCATAATATCTATCTATCATATGTTCAGATAAAAAATAGTTGGACTTATGCTAACATTTCATCACCAGTATAAAATAATTCTTGGAATTTTGCTTTGCTTAGTTAACTCAGATAGGCAGTATTGAGAAAATAGCTAACGTCCAACAGAATCACGATACGAATATTTGAGCTCTATAATTATTTCGTTTATTTAGACATTATTAACAAGTACAGTTATAAAATATTGATATGCAATAATATAGGTACTAGTGAACCCATGTGCAGTATAATTGTTGATAACAATTTAATGGCTCAAATTCGAAACAACTGTGACATTTTCCAAACAGATTTGATACTATTTATCATTCAAATCACACCAAAAGTGTGTTGAATTCTCAACAAAAGAACTTTCTATGTTCATTCGAACAGGAGATATCTAACTTTGAGTGGGGAAAATCTCATAAAAATATGAAATACAGGTGGAATGTCTACGTTTTGCTCTCCTCAATCTCGTCCAATCAATAGCTCAAATGAAAGGTCTGGAGTCACTGAGTGTACATTAGAACTGAAGATATTGGGGTACAGAACTATCACAACACTTGGAAAAAAAACATATGAACTTGAGAAACACAAAAAATAGATGTAATCCAATGTTTATGCCCATATAGACACTAATACCTTCCACTTTAAAAAAAATTATGCAAATCAGTTGGATTGACTCGGAACAGTTTTTTAATGTATAGATACTTAGAATGTGAGCTAAAATTTTGACAAATCGAATTTATTCAAATCGTTTATATAGAAATGTTTCTTAAAACTGTGTTTGTTTTTTAGATACAAATATATTTGTGTTTGAACTTTTTATCTCTTAGGGATTAAAAGGTGGGTTAAGTATCCATGAAGCACAATTGACCATTTTCGCATATTCACGTACTAATTTTTAAGTACGCCATTATAATTTTACATATAATTTGTAACCATAGAAACGAGTAAAAATATTTTGATGCACAATGTGAGTCTATACCGAAATTAATCTGATATTGTGAAAGGGACACTGCAGGAAACCCGCATATGCAATGACATACTTAGTAATTAAAGCTCCTTAATTTATAAGTGACTCATTTTTGCTGTAAGGATTCGAAGCCGGAACACCCTTGTCTACTAATCTGGTCTCTAGTAGATAGTATTGAAAGTTACGAAGATTAATACATTAATTTTTACTTTTTTTTTTTTTTTTTTGTAATGAAGGAAATTTTTTATTAAACACCTGGTATCATATTTTGATTTTATTTTTGATTGGTGTAATATGAACTGATGAAAATCTCAATGGTAATTTTTCTTTAGACTATTACTGTTGGAATGTTTTCGCACCATAAATTTTGAATGGCTACTATATTTGTTATTGTACATATTATATACAATTTTGTGTGTTATACTACGACTGTAAACGTTAGAATTATCGTATTAGTAGCTTTCTTTTTCTTTTGTATACTTGCATGCACTTTGGTAACATTTTTATTTTGAATTTAGTGCTATTGACCTTCAAACAGTGCGTGTATGCATCATTTAATTGAAGAAATTTTACTTTGGACTCCAGTAAAAATTATATGCGAAATTCGTAAACAATAATTTACCCAGCATATATGAAATATATAAGGGTTTATTAGTTTTAATCTGTACTTTGTAACGCTAGAAAATGCACAGAGTTTTTGTATGTGTTTTAAAAAAATTATATAAATAGGGTTGATTGAGAAATCTTTAGTCATTGAACTTATTTTCAAAATCAAAATTTTTTTAATATTTTTATGTGTTTAGGTGTTCTGACTAAATCTCGATACTACTAAATCGGTGGTGTATGTTTGTAAAGCATTGTTCACATTGATCAAGTAATTTAGTCAAGTAACAAGTAATTCATTAAAACACTCACAGTCATTTCATATCACAAAACTGTTTATATTTGTGAGACAAACTTGGTGGAAGTACTACTTGCATACAAAAAATAGAATTTAACTAAGCTACTTGACTAATCGGCTTTACTAAACACTTGACTAAAATGTTGCTGTTCACATACGATACTATTATATTTGTTACTTGTCTAAATAGCTTGTCAATGTATAAAATCAATGTGTACAAGGCTTAAGTGTGTATTTGAATTTTTCGCGCTCCATTTACCCGCAGAAAAATTAATTAATTTTATAGGTTTCAGAATGGATCGTAATGTGTCGTAATGTTGCTTATCGTTGATTAGTTATTTATGCTGCAAAGTCAGGCTATGCTGTTTTATTTTTTGAAAAAATATGAAAACTTTTCATTTTAATTATTTGCTTATTTTTGAAGGAAATAAAAGATAAGTTTCCAAATAATTTAGAATTCAGAAGTATGTAAAATTTTTAAAAATTTTTCATATTAACAAATAGTTTAAAAAATAAATGTATAATTTATAATTTCATGTCATGGTTTTCATAATGCAGAAGTGGTGGCATGGTGGTAATATGGATTGTATCTTTTATATGTTGTCGCTAAAATTTTGGCATCATGTACTACATTTATTCTTGTCTATACAAAAATTAAAATTTATATATTATTAATGCAATATTCATTGATGTTAGATATGGTTTTGTTAAATTTCAATTCCAACCAGTATAATGGGGCTTTCATATTATTGTTTTTTGCAAATGAACTGTGAAAAATGATTAATACAAATAAATTATTCAAAGGTAACAATAAATAAAAAATAATAATTCAAACTAAAAAAAAAAAAAGTGGTGTGCAATTTATTTATTATGTTTCAAAAATTTATTAAAAAGTATATTTATTTTTATTGTTTTCAAATTATTAAAATTGCATATTTAGTAAAAAATGAATATACCTGGATACAACAAAAAATTGTATGTTCATTCATTTATACAAAATGTATGTATTTATATTTATTTTGATGACAATTTTCAACTTTTTATTTTATTCAATATATATTTTCTGAGAAGAATTTTTATAAAATAATGTAACACGCTCAATAATATAGCGCTTTAATATATACACGAGATTTATATTGTTTTTAAATTATGAAATACCGATTTGTATGGTGTGCTAAGTTGTATTATAATTAATATTTGCTTTTATTTAAATTTAAAAACGAATACATATTACAATAAATCATAAAAATGTATATTTATTTTGGGCTTAGAATTAAACAAGAAAGATTCAGGTTATCGTATTTTTTTTGTTGTCAAATAGATGCTCGAAGAATAATCGAATATAATAGATAATGCAAATACAAAAAGGTGGTGAGCTCAAATTTTGATAGAATATTCAAAATTTCAAAAGCAACTGAAGATGGTTTCCATCCCATAAAAACCATCCACAGAATTTACAGAGATGAAAATCCGAAATAAAAAGTTATTTTTAATCTCTGTCGCTTCCAGGGGGTAATTCTATTGGGATGGAAATAATCCTCATTTGTTCTTAGAACTCAGAGACTCTGAAAACCCCGGATAGATGTTTTCCGGGACGAAATTTTAATTTAAAATAAAATTTCTTATTTCTGTCATTTATAGGGATGCTTTTTGAACCTTGGATTCGTGATCAGCGACCCTAGAAAGCTCCAAAAATTTATTGAAGTTTTAAATTCTGTTTTTAATTATTTGGGGTGAGAAAACTACCCTTTTTGTCTTAATTTTCATAATGAAGCAAAGTTAAATAGTTATGAATGCTCCTAAAGGTTTAAGAAATACGTACAAACAACAATTTTTAAATTTGGAGCTGTCCTACTACTTTTTTACATACTCCAGCTTTTATTATAAGTAACTACTAGTTCAAATATTGATTATTAATCATATTTTGGCTATTTAAACAACTGACACTGTTAATTTTTATGTTCACTTATTTTAATAAACTCATTGTATCAAAATCTTCAAAAATATAGACTTATTTTAACAAAAGAATAAAAAAATTTATTTATTTTTGGATGATACATTGTTTTTTAAAAAAAAAAATCAAATTTATTAACTTACCATCAAAAAATTTAACTATCCAATAAAAGAGTCATAAAAAGTGTTGTTAGTGTCTGTAATACATGAGAAATCCAAAACAGAAATTTATGGAGAAACCAAAAAAAATAAAAATAATAATAATAAAAAATAAAATAGTTAATATAAAATAGTGCATAAAAAACCCTTCCTTCACTCACTATAGATGAATATATAAAATATGAATAGGCTCATTCAAAATTTATTCTTAAAAAATATAAAAAAAATATATATTTACTATTATTTGTAATATCTATGGTAAGTACATTATTATTTTGTGATGTTCATATACATATACAGGAATACAGGGTGTATAAGGATGAAAAGATTTGAAAAAATGCAATGTTCAATATAGGTTTTGAACACAATATAGGGGCTTATTGATACTAGTTATAGAGCTTGGATAATAGATACCATTCATCAAAATCAGATTAACAGTTTTGATTTCTACATAGGCTCGAGGGTGCATGTTTATTAAAAATAAAAAAGACAATGTATAAAAAAAAACAACCGCTTTTAAAAAAATGAATTAAAAAGTAAAAAATAATTATGTATTTTTTCTTCTCACCAATTATATTTTTCAATCGACGACAAGCAATAAATTTTTTAGCTAAGGATAAGATTGACATCGGCTAAAAATGGTCACAAAGAAAAATTCGTTCGAGGTTCTTCTTTCTTAAATTTTTTCTTACCACGAAAAATTTTTCATTTGGATGAAATTTAATCACTGAAAATTGGTTTTGCCCCTTCTCTCCCCTTACGGACATCAAATATGGACTTAATTAAAATAGACCATAGGGGATGCTTCCAATACCATACAAATAAACAATAATCATCAAAATCGGTTCACCCAGTCGAAAGTTCTGAGGTAACAAGTATAAAAAATACTGTGGAATTTAGAACCTCCTCCTTTTTTGAAGTCGGTTAAAATTCGTCTGTATACCATCATCTATATGCACCATTTGTGATCTTCACATTTGAGTTACTGTTAGACGTTTTATCAATTTTCTGTGTTTTTTAAATTTAACATCTTTTTGCGACTTTATGACAAATCTTAAAACCATCTATCTCAAAAGACTGCTTTTCTTTCTTTTTCGCTTTAAGAGTAAAAGTCTAAAAAAACTAGACACAACCCTTCAGATTGGATGGATTACATTCAACGCTTATACAATTTCTTTTGAAAATATTGCTCTAAATCATTCACATTAGCCTATAATTTGAAGCAAATATATTTTTATCGAATTCAAAAATTGTTTTAGATTTTTTCAAACCTCTTTAAACAATTTTGAAAATCAAGAAAATTTTGTGAAAAACTATAACGCAATTTTGAATCATAGCGTACAAAAATAGTATCCATTTAACGATAAAATGTTAAGTTTTTGAGAATTAATGGGGATTCTAGTGAATGATTTTGAATCTCTCTTTAGTTGAAAATAAGAATTGCTTTTCAATATTATTTTATGTTTGTTCCATTTCCTTAATCGTTGATTGAAATTATTGAAAAATGAATACTTTGGTATATAGGAGCCTGTTTAAGCAGGATATCAGTTTCAAAATGCATCAAAGTTTATGAAATACTGTTGGCAAATAAATTCACGTTGGATTCCTTCAAACTGTAACATCTGGCATATTTGATAATAGTGTAGTTAACAATATTTTTTACGATTATGGAAAGTTATTTTAATATTAAGTTGTTCTTTTTTTGGGGTAAAATATTTCTACTTGTTGTTTCAGTTATCTATAGAGAGTTATAAACTTACTGTTGAATATAGTATACTGTTGGTATTCCTTTTTTTGTAAATAAATAAATTTTTTAGAGTATTGTATTTCTTGATACACATTGAATTATAAAATATTGATAAAAAATCCAACCGCATCAAACAAATTAAAAAAAAAAAAATCTTTTTAATAATTTATATTTCATAAATTTTTTCAAAATCTTCTACATCTCTACTGTTTCAAAAGATATTTAGACAAAAGAGAATGCACCTTTTGTATCAAAATAACATACAAAAAATTATTTTGTCTATAGTATATATGAGAATAGTCAAAAAATAAGTTGAAATTTTGCACTAAATTTCTATAAGGCTGAGAGGATAAGTAAGAAGGGATCTTTTCGTATTTTGCATTTATCGGCGTTTACTCTTATAAAAATGCTTGAAAATTGTGTAAACTTCAATTACATCATGGATATTCGAAAATATATTTTAACAACATACCGAAACTCGCTTTCAGAAGATTTTGTGAATTTGCTTTTGTACAATCTACATTAAACATATTGGAAATTAAATTCCATTGATTCTAAATGAATTATTTTATAAATAATTGTCTATAAATCAAAGTATATATCGTGATATTCACTGGCTTTTAGATTCAAGAAATGACGTTAAATTTTTTTTTCCAAATTTCTTTTTTATAATTAACTAGCTGACCCAGCAAACGTTTGGAATCTTCATTGAGAAAGTTGCTGGTACTAGTCGATTGCTGCCAAAGAAGTACAAATTTATGCCCGAATTTAAAAAAATAGTTTTGTTGCCTGAATTTTGTAGCTTTTTCTTCGAATGCTCACATACGGTGCAAAAAGGAGATAATCTTTTGCCTCCAAGTAAAGACGTGACGACTTCCAGCCTCAGTACGCGCTTCGCTAACAATGAAAGCATTCAAGGCTTTTTGGCCAAAAAGCTTACTTCATTCGCTGAAATCATCTTCCGACTTCAGTATTGTTACTGTTTAAATTTTTCAGCGATGGGATCGGGTAACAGCTATTTGTAATTAAAGTATCATTGTTTACTCATTATAGCATCAGCAATCTGCCATTGAAACAAACTCCCATCAACATCTGATGAACCGTTTTGGAGATAATCAGGAACATGACAGATTGTTTCGATGTTTTAACACTTTTTCTCTGCTATTCAAGGCGGAGAGGATTCGAACAAATCATAGATTATTAAAATCGGTCCATGCGTTTTTGAGTTATTAATGATGTAAGTAACACGACTTTGTTTTATGTATATAACATAGATTAGTAAGAATTGTTTTATAAAAAAAAAATTACCAGATAGTGCACGTTGGTGCATTTAATTCTTTGTGGACATACCGTGATCAGATTTTCAATTTTGATGTTTTGTTAATTTGATTTTAATTTTTGGCAAATTCTTATAAAAAAATTTGTGAAATAAAAACTTTTTAATAAAAAATTAAACCAACATCTTCGATACAAACATAAAAATTTGCTGTTGTATTTATTTAATTAAATTAACTGTACCAAGTGTTGTTGTTTTAGAATCAATACATTTTTTTTTTATTTTTCATTTAATATCAGATACTATTACTGACACAGTCACACCCGCACTCCTCTTTATCATTCCCATTCCCAACTATATGTTTTAATAGTACCATGTGACAATATTATGGGTATTAGAGAAAGTAATGATAATGATGTTCATTGGTTAATATGTGGTTATGTTTTGGCTTATGTTAGCTTCACTATAACCATCCATGCACGTACGTATGGTGTAGGTAGGTTGTTTTATATGCGATAGTTTTACACTCTAATCGTTTTCCAATATGTGTTCGTTCACCTGATGTTCCCGTTACTAGTGTAACTAGTATAACTAATGTATTATATAAACATTGCTATTATTGTTATTAGCCATATATACAGGCTGAACATTAGAACTAATTGAATGAGAATATCGGAATCCATAAATAAACATTGTAGAGTAACCCAAAGTTTGGCACTTATTCCTATTCTTTGAAATATATCGTTGATTGAACTTCTGTAAATGAAGATACCTGACGATAAGAAGGTAATTTTGGGTAATGAATTGTTTTGCATATAGTTACATATACTTATTATAGGTAAAAAATAAGTATTATGTTATATATTTTAATTATAAGCAAAAATAAAAATAAGAAATTAATGTTTTATTTTTAATTACATTTTAAATCGACTCATTCTCAACTTAACGCGCGTATATCTTTTTTAATGTATATGACCATATATAATTTTTTACAGAGTAGTCCGATTTTGAGAATGCTATTTTTTTAATACCGCGAAGTTGGTCCCATATAAATTTGGAAAATCAATTCCAAGTGTAACGGTTGGTAAACAGGGGATGGTTAATTGTTTACTAACTGGTATTCATGGAAATATAAATTTGGAAAAAAATTCCTACTCTTAGATGATTTATTTTTCATGTTTTCACTTTTCATGTTCAATTTTTCAAATTTTAATGCTGAGTTGGGTCACTTTATGAAATAACTTCTGAAAAGCAAAAAATAATAAAGCTTTTTTATTTTACCTTAATAAAGTTCTTAAATTTATGTTTCTATACCGAAGTATATAATTTTCTAATTATTTTAAGTTTTTAAATATTATTAAAATTGTTTTTGTTTTTTTTTTTTTTGTCTTTTGATTTGGCCGAAAATTATCAAAAAATTCCACCTAATGGTTGCTTTGCGTAAATTGTCTACTTAACTTAATTATTTCTTTAAATAGTTAGATTGTCGCCCTCAGATATTCAGAATATAAATCCATTTAAACTACATGAACAAAAAGTAAGCCTTTTACTGAGAGTTAGCTTGCTTGTATTATCTTAATATCATATTCATATTCCGAACTTCATTTTTAAACTTTTTTTTCCAATCATTTTATTATACCTAGTTATTAACTAAGTAGTCCGAGAATGAAGGTATTATACTTAGCAAACTTATTGATAACACACCGTAATAAATGCTTGACAATTTATATAAATGTGACAAATTACAAGTTATAAAATATTCAATTTATAATTCAATTCAATCAAATTACATATGGTTGAAGTGAAATCGAAATAATAGTAGATATTTAGAAAAATAAACTGTCTTGGGAATCATTTATTCTTGCTTCGTTCCAAAGATACTAGTCATTCAAAAATATTGTACCGCTTGGGATGGAACATGGAACACGGATTCATTATTAAATATAGTAAGTGTGATGTGTGTCTAAATAGAAGACACAGGTAAATTTAAGAAATACATAGCAAAAATTTCTGTTAAAAAGCTTCTTAAATAAATAAATAATTATATTTATTCTTATCTTGTATAAGAATACGTCAATAGAAGGGTGAATGCGTCTACGGCCGTCTTTTACGGGTTCTATTCCGCTATTTACCTGAACGACCAGTATTCATTTCGACCTAAATGGTTAAGTGAAAAAAAAATTACTAATTGCAAATTGTCAATAATTTTAAATTAATTAACAGGTAAAAATAATCTCGATTTGTATATATATTAAAATAACAATAAATTTAATAATAAAAAAAATAAATAAAAATACAATCGATTCGAACAAATCAAGTATGCAACGTAAGTCAAAATGAATTGCTGAAATGTTTATCTAAAAATTAAAATTTTATATTGCGTGTATATACCTAAAATGTAAAAGAACAAATTTGAGCACACTCAAATTTAGATAAAATAAATAAAATAAAATAAATAATAATAAAAATTTAAGAACAAAAATTAACTTTTAAAACCAATTTGTGTTTAAATCTACTATATCAACCTAAATTTTTTCATAGCCATATAGATAGCATTGTGAATAAAAGAAAAAAAACTTTCAAATATCTTATATATTTAAATGAGCAATTCTTGTATATATATAAATATATATATATTTATATATATATTTATATATATATTTATATATATATATATATATATATATATATATATATATATATATATATATATATATATATATAATTGGAATCTCGGAATCGGCTCCAACGATTTTCATGAAAGTCAGTATATAGGGGGTTTCGGGGGGCGATAAATCGATCTAGCTAGGAATCATTTTTAGAAAATGTCATTTTATTTGTGTTTTATCGATAATTTTTTATAATGTAATGATATATTTGTTTAATATTTCTAGTCATTTATCCATTGGAGTGGCTAAGTGGTAGCGTGTGAGGCTCTTATACAGAGATTCCGCGTTCGAATCCCGGCTTCGACCGACGAGTAAAATTAAGTTTTTTTAAATTTTATTAATTTCAAACCCAACCCAACCAAACAAAACAACACAATAAAGTGAATAATATTTTTCAAATAAGATTTTGTTATTATAATTGTATAATTTTTTATAATGTAATGATATATTTGTTTAATATTTAAAGTCATTGGAGTGGCTAAGTGTTAGCGTGCTGGACTTGTCTTCCACCTCAACGTTATATAATTTCCAAAAAACACAATTTATAAAAAAAAAAAAAAAAAAAAAAAATACCGAGCAAAGCTCGGTCATCCAGATATTTATAATTTGAAACGATAAAGTAAAAAAGTTCAGAGATTAATAACCTGAGTCCAAATTTTGGACTCTTTCTTCGAAAATAACAAAATATTTAATTATTTAATGCCTCTATAACGCTGTGAATTCAACTAGAACAGATTTTTTATCAAACTTGATTATCGTGTAAAATATCTTCCTGATTATTCTTTCAAAAACAATCCGTAAACTTTTATTCGACTAAATTAGATTTAAGTTTTGTTTCAATGTTTTAACTTTGAAAAATGTCTAACGAAACAAATTTATTGGTACTCAAAAAGAATATTTCTCTCAAACATAGACACATATTTTCTCAATCTGTATATCTATTTGTTAGCAATATCGTAGTAAATATCTCGTATTATTTTAAATATTATCGAGTATTTGATCGAAAGATATTTCAATAGTTAGATATTTTATGGTTATTACCTATAAAATGCATCATAAACAGACGTACTAAATAAGATCGAATATTATTTGCTACATTAAATTTGCGATTTTTTTTCCGTTTTTACTTTGCTTAAAATTCAGCTTAGATTATTCTCATTTTAATGAACTTTATTCGACATTAAAAAAAAAAGTCTTCGAGCTAGTCAAAAACTAGCTAGAAAAATAGAAAAATTGATTTGATGAAATGAAATATTAGAAAATAATAATAATTCATTAGGATAATTTAACACCATATATAAAAATTAAATACGTGCCTAACTTATAACATCTGAAATCAATTTTAAAAGTTTTTTGACTACCTTACAACCCTTTCACGTAATAATTTACAGCAAAAAAATACTAATTATCCTAAGAGAAAAGTTTTTTTTCGAAAATACTGAGAAAAACATATATTCATGTTATAATAGCTATGATAAGTTTTCAAATAAATTTCTCACCGAAGACAAGTCAGAAAATATGTTTATGGTACATAGAAAATAAATTATTATTTTATGTATCTATCTCACTTCATTTTAAATATACAGAAAGGTTGTTTACATTTGAGGTTGCAGAATCATTCATTTAAATGAAAATTTGAAAATGATTTTACATGTTCTTAGTATAAAGAGCAAGTGTTAGGGCTATCCTCTCAAAGTTCTCAGGTTAGAATCAAGATTCTTGATCAGCTTTAATTTTGTATACTGAGGCAAATAAGTTCTTTTCGAAAAACGTCTGGTTATAAGAGGAATGAGATGAAAAATTAAGTGTATATTTTTGAATACAAGGTTGAATTATTTTCTCCAATCTACCCTTATATTATTGTATCTAAAGAGCCCCACCACCTCCAAATTACAAAATAATACAAATCGTTCCAATTTATAAATTTTCTTCTCTGTATTTGGGAGTTATTTTCTCAACTTTTCTCAACGATGAAAGACTGTTATTTATAAATATATTTTTACCAGTTAAAATCATTGGTTTGGTGTATTAAATACTTTTTCATTTCTCGAAGAAATTGGTTTTCTTTTCATATTTTTAATTTTTTTATTTAGCAATTAACTAGTTTGCCAACGAGCATAAATTTCGTATTTAATAAAATATCGATAATGAAAAACATATTTAGCACAAATCTTAACCAGAGACGAATCTCTGATACTTTTATGATTTTAATATTTGATTCAGCCGCTTTTGTTGTGAGTATATCTATAAAAATTAAATATTACCCTTGTTTTAGCTTCGAAATGGGAAGTTCTATCTGTAAATCCCAAATTTTGACTTATCTGTACGTTTCACGATCCCTAGAACCCTAGTCCAACGTTACTCCAAATGAGATGCCTGTGTGTGTATGTGCGTGTGCATGTTTGTGCGTTGGTTGTTTTTCATCTCGATTAATTTAAGAACAAATAATGATATGGACTTGTAATTACGTGACTTAAAACTGAATTGTTTTCAGCAAAATAACCATGTTCGTAATAATAAACAAATAATTGTTTTTTCTCCTCAATGAGAAGTTTGTCGAATTAATCTTGCTGGCTGCACTTATTGATTTTATATATTATAAAAATCTTTCTTCGCTATTTTAAACATTCACAGTAAATTTTATATATAAAGATTGGTTTTATGTTACGATCAAAAACTTGGCTTGAACGAACTATTTATCCCTAAATACCATCTTACCTGTACCGTATCGTTTTATGTAAGTTAATCCTCGGATATTGTGTATCTATATCTCATATTGACCTATAAATATTTTACATTAATATGTTATTAAGGATAATATCACAAGAGATAATATAATGCAATTTCTTGAAAACAAAAAATAGCAAGGAGAAATTATTTGTAGATTATAAAAGACAAGAAATGAATCATATAATATTATAGCCATACCTATAGCCATAATTTTTTCATATTATTTTAATTTTAATTCTCCTTTTTTATTTGTTTCAGGTATGTTCAAAAATTGTTTTAAATCTAAAAAGTAATTGTAAGTAAAATGTAAGTGTAAATATGAAGCGCCGGCATCTAAGCAATTGAGCGCAAGAAGTTATTTTTTGCTTTTTAATACAGGTTTGCTGACAAAAAGCGAGTTTATAAAGACAATCTATATATTAATATGTCAAAAATTTTTACCACTTTTTACGAAAATTGAGCGAACGGAAGAGTATAAATTTTGACAAACTTATAGTTTTTTAGAGGACTGGAGCATGCTAATATATACTGTTTTGTTTTAAGACAGCGAGATTAAATTTGAGTGATTATAGTCGAATTTCGACTGCTGTAACGGGAGCTATTGTTAATATGTTCATTCTAAGTAAAAAACGTGATTTGGTTACACAATTAACACAAAAACTCTTCAAATGACTCATAAAAGCTTCGAATTTTCATTTTGTAGGCTTGCATCAGAAGTTAATTCGAAAATTTTCATATTATCCATTTATATATAATTTTGTTTTTTGCACTACAAATTGCATCTGCAAATTTGTTTTAAAATCAGTCGATTCTAAAAAATAATACTTTACGTATCATATACGGGTAATATTTGGCAAATCTTGCAAATAATGCCATAAAACCTTCCAAATTTTATTTTTAAAAATTAGTTTTTTTTTACCGAACTAATAATTTGCCTAATATACTTTTTCCGAACTATTTCTAGATTATATAAAATTTTGCTTTAAAAAATAAAACAAATATTGACACTATTACTTTGAAGCAACTTGCTATGCTTATGAAGAGGCATATTTCTAGAAATAAAAATAGATTTATTGGTAAAAAATTATTTTGATAAATTCCTTGTCCTAATATAATTAAAATTATTATGATTATTATTATGATTATTATTATGATTATTATTATAATTGTTATTATTATTAATATTATGTGAAATAAATAATTTAAGTTACATAAAATCCTCTTAAGGATACCTATATTTATATAGGTCATAATATTTTCTATCCATGTTTTCCATTTATCAAAACATTAAGTAAAAGTATATTTGTGTGTATAAAACTTTTCTGTTTTATGAAAATAGGAGAGGAAGATAGTTGATAACGAACGATGTATACAATAATAATTATTTTAAATATAAATTATATCAACTATATTCCACTCAGTTTAGGATGCCTCTGAATTTTCTTTTATTTCTTATTCAAGAATGTAGTTATAACATATTAAAACATTCTGAATTAGAAAATCTTTAAATATATACAAAATGATTTTTTAAATACCATACGAGCAGTGTAGTTTAAATTATATCTCAGGTGGGTGAGTAATTAAATGTAACGTTACCGTAAAACAACGTTATGTTTTACGGTAACGAATCGGTGAATACTAATAAGCCTAGAAAAGTCATAATTTAGGAATTGACCTAAGACTATTTGCTCCAGCCATGGACTAAAACAAGTTACAACAAATAAATAGGCATAACATTGTGAAAAAAATTCATTACAAACAATTGTAGTAGAAATACAAATAGGATTCCAAAAAAATGTTTCCTAAAACATTAGAAGCCAAGTACTTGAGGTAGCTAATGATTTATTATGCGACCTAAATAGTTTTCATGCAAGTGATACTCAACTCGCCAATTCTTACTTTTTGTAGGCCATCGGTGTTCCAGTAATTCCACACAAGAAGATTTACACTTTTGTATTACACCCCCCACCCCGCTTTCAATTGAAAATCTCCACTCATTCTTTTTAAATCTGGTGAGGATACAATATTAATTCGTAAGCTTGGCTCTTATTATGCTTAAATCGCTCCCCCCACTATCTCTAGTATGTGAATTCAATATTTTATTTATTATTGGTTCCAAAGGAATCCTATATGGTTGAGCTTAACTCACACTTGCTAAACATTGTTAAATGATAAAATATTATTAAAAATATTCTATTAGCACACAAGTTGAAGTAAACATGTTTTTATGATGTAGGTAATATTATAAATAAATTCCTATTATTCATAAACTAATATACATAAAACTTTAACTTCATCGTTAGGAAAATTAAATAGTTTGTTAACTTTTATTCAAAAACCATTCACTCCATTCGTCTACATGTGATGTGTCTGTTTGAAATCACATTAATATTTATATTATTATTCCTATTCAATGAATTCGGATTATTTTCTCAAATAATTTTTTATCAGTAGAAACCAGCTGAATTTTTATTATTAAAAAGTTCTTTTTAACGGTTTTATTTTGTTTGTTTAATTTTTAACTTTTTTACGAAAAACAATTTTCAACTTTTCCAAAAAACTGTATAAATGATTGTTTCATTGCTATTTTTTTATTTGCTTTGCAATGAACATGATTGATGGATTGCGCGGGAAATTTATATCGTGACAAATTTTGTTTTTTTTTAATCTGTATATTAATAGGCAAAGATAATTTTCAAATTCCGGTTTTTGTTATTTATCAAAAAATGCTTATGAAGGCTATACCGATCGAATAGTACTGTTCGAAAGAGTATTAATTTAATGTGTATTTATTCCCGTCAACTTTTTCGAAATTCGAAAAAAATTTGCTAAATATATATATTTACGATTTGCATTGTTTTAATTTTATAATTTAATATAGACACCATGAAAACAAAACCGTAACTGAAATATCTATATCATCTTTAGTAATGTCCAAACACAAAATCTTAACGTATTTTCTGTATTTTTTTTTTTTAATCTATTTGATCCCACATAACTTGTTTGTTTATGATTTGATTTTAAAAATTATTTTTGCGTTGGATTCAGTGCTGCTAAAAGATATTTCATATACATTTGGAAAAAAATGTTAGCCCTAAAGACAGAAAGAGCAAGCACAATTTTAAGTGATTAAATTTCATCCAAATGAAAAAATTTTCGTGGTTACACGCCAAATTGTTAATTTGTTATTTTAAAAATAAAGTATGTCTTTCAATTTTTAATATTTCGTTTAGAAGAAATAATTTAATTTTAAAAAAAGATAATACTTAATACCAATAGAATAAATATATGATGAAGAATTTACCACTTCATTTACATGATAAAATTCATTAAGCTATTTTCTTCAAGATTAATATCATTATCATCGATGCTAAAATGTACAATCAAATTACATTTCAATTTTCAATTGTAAAATCTTCACCAACCAACAAATTGTGCAAATAATGATTCTATTTTGTCGAATGTTAAATAAATGTTTGTTCATTGTGTCACTGTGCATATACATAGATATATTATTATATAGATAGAATATACTAGAGATATATCCTGGTGTTTGGAAGTAGATATTTGCCACTTGTTACAATTTGGTATATATATATATATATATATATGTATATATATATAGGAAAATAAAATGATAGATGCAACAGTTGAGATTACAGTTATCGGGTTATGTGTTGGAGGTGGTTTACGTTATTTTCTATGTTATATACGATTATAATGGAAAACAGAATTATTTTTCAATATAGTTTGTTTAATATTTATTTTCAAAGTTTTGTTTTGTTTTTTTTTATTTGAAGAATATTTCGTTAACACTTTTATTGTAATTTAATAAAAAAAAAACACAATCTCCTATCAAATTTTTGCTTTAAGGTTTTGTTTGTTAGAAAGAAGTAAATTTTCAAAATAATTCAAATTAAAAGTTTAATTTTTATCTTCAGTATGCATATTTTTTGCTATACCAGGCGACGCGCTACTAACGTTCAACAATATTTCGCCCAGCATGTACATGATTCTATGTATGTGCGATCGGAATTTTTCGTCTCGATTATCTCGAAAACAAATAATGGTATCAACGTGGAACTACTTTCATTCCTCGCATAATTACGTGGCTTCATCAAAATCGATCCAGCCAGAATTAATTATAATTAATATGAAATCAGAGTTACACTTATGCAAAATTTAACCTCATTTAATTGCAAGTTCGTCTAATGAATCTTGTAGGTGTGGACCGTATTATACTCAACACTTTATTGTTGTTTAATGTTTTTTTTTTAAATAAAGCTCAAATTATCACAAATATTTGATATATATATTCGAAATAAAACCATAGTTAAAATTTTGACTATTCAATGAATAACTAAGGTCGTTCAAGCATAGCTGACGATGAATGTTTTTATTGGCAACAGGTGTACAGTCCAATAATTACAGAAGTAATATATTTTGAGCCAATAATTATACTTTTTAGAATTCAATTCAATTTTTTAAGATTGAGATAAGAAAAGCAAATAATCGTTAATTTTAAAAACAAGAAAAAAACAAATTAAAACTACTGGGTTTACTAAAACCTGACCAAAAAATCATTTTTCAATGCTTGCTGTAGAAAAAAGTTTCTTTTATAATGTGCTACAAAACAATAAAATTTAAGGAAGAATAAAGCGTAAAAAGGGTAGCATAAGAAAAGAAAATATACAATCTTTAAATTTAACTCTTAGTAATTTATTTATAAAACAATTTCCTGTATCATAAGTTCTTATCCTAGCTAGTTTACTAAAGGTAGTAGCTATCTGGATGGTATTATTTACTATATATATTTAGTGGTAGATGAATCTACCACCAAGGAGTATAAAAAAAACAAGTTAGTGTACTAACGAACAAGAAATCCAATTCGAGCGAACATCCGGGATTCAATCCCTAAAGAGAGGTATCGTAATATATAAAAAAAAACCAATTCTGTGTTTATAATGGAGTAATTTATAAGAATATAAACAACCGTTTTATTATTAATCTTGTATTTTTCATTTTAGTTTTTATACTTGCGTAGTTACTTTTTACTTGCATTCGTATGCGGGCTTAGATTTTGTATGGATGAATAATTAAAAAGTATATAAATTGTGTAATTTGTTTTGATTTTCATGAAAGAACATATTTTATTCATTAGAATTTTAATAAAGATTTGTATTTACCGACCATTTCTATCAATATCAACCAAAATTCTTGAAATATTTCTCGTTTGCTATTTCATTTATTGTTACAAAAAAAAAAAAAAAAAAAAATTATCACCTCTTCAACTCAAAAATTAGTATGTAATTTCACATTTCTAAATGACTCGAATATAACGGGAAAACATTATTTTTAATATACTTCCGGAGTGATACAAATTTGCATTTACCACAATGTTGAGTTTTCAGTAAGAATGATATATTTGTGAAGATTTTCTAATTTTATACAGTTGGTTCGGAAACTATAAAAGAAAGGGAATTAATAATTAAATTAATCATTCATTGAGTCTAATTTCATGCTGAATCTTGTCAAAATTGATCTGATCATTAATATCCAGTAGTTTCTTTTATTTTAATATACAAAATTGTTTTTCCAAAATCATGCGATAGAAGGACCTATTTAGAGTAAGTCCGGGTGAAATAGCCGTACAGGAGATATGAACATTCTAATTATTTTCGGAAGTCATAGCTAGACGGAAAATGTTTAAGCTTAGTTTACTCTGTCAACGTACCACCAAGATTGGAATTTTGCTATGTAGCTATAAGTTCCGAAAATAATAAGCCTGGTCATCTCTCTCCTACGGCCATCTCCACCGGACTTACGCTATCATTTTAAAAAACTAAACATTGTACTGTAGTTTGATCAAACTGTACTTCACTCACACAGGGCTTAACTCCTGAAAGATTTTACAATACAGTAACCATGAAATAGTGATTACTTCGAATATTCGAGTAAAAATAAAATTTTGTACATAACAAGTATGTTTTCTTACGGCTTTTTGTTTATTATAACTTTAAATTTCTACTTTACTTTATGGCAGATTTTAAATTTCTAAAATACACCGAAAATAAAATTTATTTTTTTAATTATAAAAAAATTACGAAATTAGTATGACGTTTAAATATTAGATTTGTGAGAATAAAAAAACAACAATATTTGCATGAATATTTATTTACATGAATATGGTAAGTGTATCCAATTTATAGCCTTAACTGTTTTATAATTGGTTATGCTTGATACAATCCTCAATAAAATGGTTCAGTAGTGTAACTAGAAATTTAAAATATTTTTTTAAGTCACTACATTAGATTACAGACGTATGGAGGATAAATGAGAAATTTCTTAGCTCAATAAATTTTTTATTACTTTGCTCCCTTTACTTGATTGCTATTTACAAATATTTTCTTTAATAATAAATGTGATAAAAAAACAAAGCAGTTGTGGATGACATGCGATATAAGATCAATAAAAGATGTGGTGAAAGAGCTTTTAATATAAATCATTTTCTTCACATCAAACTATTCGAATGATAACATGAAACTCTGCTTAAAATTAAGCTAATTGGAACGATGCAATATAAAGAAATTTACTATTTTAACCATGGAAATGTGAAACTGGGCTCGATACCAAATAAAATTCGAAAATTAAATTAAGATTGATTCATAAACGAATAAGTAATAAGTTCTTAAAGATTGTTTTCCCATCTCTTTCTTGCAAAGCAAGTTCATAGGTAATTCTACGATAAGCGATCATTTTCTATGGAAAATCGCAAAATAAAATTTTTGAATATAATGTAATTTGTATAATATTTTTAGTCACAGTCAACTCATTTAAACATATTAACATTATTTATCTTAAATTTTGAAGGAAAATGTATCCAAGTGCCATGAACATGATAGGCCCTCTAACAGTAGAATGACTGTTATGTTTAACCACTATAGAGATGTATGACGTCATTTATGCAAATCTCCTTTCTTGTTTAATTAAGAAATTTTGAATGTTCATATTTTGATTATTTTTTTAGATATATTGTAGAGACGCTTGAATTGGAGGAATCAAAATAATTTTTTCATCTTCCCTATTATCAGAAGAAATAATATAGTAATAATTTTTAATTAAGTAGTCAGTCAACTGAACAATTCATCAGTATTAAAAGAAATGTAAGGCAAAAATAAAATATGATATAACAAGTTATTTTTAAAAGTATAATAAATGCAGTAATGGGTTAGTTTAAGATTAAGAGGTATTCCGGTAAATAAATGATGAATGGAGTCGATGGTTTTATCTACTGATTTCTATCAAAATATTTATCAACTAAATACCGTTTTAATCTTTTAACTAAACATTAAATAATGCATTTTATATTTAGTTTATTTTTATTTTTTTACTTTTTTTTTTTTGTTTATTTTTTGTTTCGTTTTTAATACATGTGTGCATTAACGTTTAAAAATATACATATATTTTTTAATAAAAAAGTGCATTATAGGGGTGTTAGTTATATTTACATGAATGTAACAGTGCAATTTAGTGTTGTGCAGGCTTTGCGTAATGTAAAGCTCCATGTATACAAATATATGTATCGTTTTAGAAAGGTATTATTTACTTAATGAATAAAACATACACAGTAATAATTTTAGAATTTTATTCAATTAATGTTTATTAGTCCACGGTACGTATTTATAATAATTTTTAATTGATTGTCAAATATTTTTCTTTAATTTAATCAATATTATAATTATAAAAAACCTAAAAAACCACAATTGATGAATTACAAAAAATCTATTAAGAAAATAAAAAATGAATATCAAATTAAAAACTGATTTTTTACAAAATCCATGAAAAAACAATGTTGAAGAATAACGCAATCAGGCAATTTTGCCAAACAAAATTTATTTGAAACACCCCAAAAAATTGCTTTGTATCAAACTTTCACCATATTTATATTCAGAAACTGTTTTTTTTTTCGATATTCCAAACTTTTCATAATCTTACTAAAATAAGATAATCATGCTTTTTACTTTTTTTCAATCTTAATAAAAACATGCTTTCGCTGGCCAAATAATTTGTCATTGATTAATTTAACGATTATATGCAAATCTTTGAGATAGATAATTATTATCGCAATTCAAAAATTAATTACATTAGAACAACATATTCCAAAACTCGCCTAGACTAATTTGTAACAAATATTTTTCATTGAAAAAATTACATTGATTGTGATTACGAATATCTTAAAGGTTTCTCTGGGGGCAATTTTGTTTTAAACGATGTTAACATTTAAAATATTTCTAATATTTCTAAGTATAATGAGATACGGTGTTAAGGGAAGGTGTATTATACATCGTAAGTAATAAGAATGGTTTCAATGATATAAATATTTTGTTGTATATTTGACTGCATATTCACTTTTATTCTTATTTGCTTATAAAAGTGTATAAAGTCAAGACGTTTATTGAACTGTATGATTCTATTAGTACTCGTAGGAGTGAATAACATATATAAGCTTGACAAAAAAAAAATATATTATGTGTTTTTAAATTCGCAGAAATACATAAAAACTCATAAACACTGTTTCGAAATGGCTTAAAAATCAACTCATATAATTTATAATAAATAAAAAATAGGTAGTTTTCTAATTATTCTCATTTCAGCCACAAAAATTTGTGTATAATATTTTTTTAATATCCAACTTACTTCAAGGCATATTTCTCGTTGAGATATACATTTTTTAAATAAATTGTCCGTGTTGTAATCTAGCTAATAAATTACTTGTTAAAATTCTTAGAAAATGGACTACATGTATTTTGAATTAAACTTCTTTAATACAACACAAAGCACCGAGAAACTATCGAGATAACAAAATCCCAAAAACACGTTTATTTAAACATGTTAAAAGCAAATAATATCCAAAAACATAAATTCAAATAAATTTGTATTGATAAGCTACTCAATATAAAATTAAATTAGTAGCACCTCCATCGTTTTCGACACACAAATTGATAATTAAATATTATTAATTTTAATATTATCCAGTGTCGTTTGCCCTGTCCACTCCACTTTTGATTACATTCCTACCAAATAATAATTGAACATTATAAATAATTTACATCTACATGAACCTAGCCAACATCGAAACCATTCATTAACAAAATTATTTGTAACAATGTAATATTATCCACAATGATGATGCCAATATATTGATCCCAGGATAAACATTATTATTAATCCTTGCAACAATGCATTAATAATAATATTTAATCCTAAAATACACACTAATAATGTGTTACCCAAACCTCTATTACATTTCGAAGTATTCAATAACTATGAGTGTGTACTCGCTAATTACAAATAATACTTTTCGGTAATATCGATGGGTTTTCCACAACTGTAGTGAAATTTTATATTTTTATTATTTTCATATTATTTTTCTATCCTTGATTGGAAGATGAGGATGTAGAAAAAATTCCATATTTAAATTTAGGGAAAAATTAATCGAAATAATAATAAATATATTTCGATTTGAACATAAAAATGTATAATGAAATATTCATTACTATATATAATATTTGATACATTAACAACCATAAATAATTAAATGGAATTCATATGAATTTCAAATATTGAAGTTTTTTTCCGGAAAATGATTTTTTACATATACGGGTGTGCGTGCATGTGAATATTTCATTACACTCTCAAAAACAAAATTTAAAAAAATAAATATTATTTTTATTTTTTAAATATTTATATTATGCCTATAAATGATTTTATGAATATTAAATAAAATAGATAATGTTAATTGACCACAAAAATATGTTTTATTTTTAATTTGTTTCTGTCATAATGTATTTCTGGAAAACATGACTATATAAATCTAATTTTTTTATAAATACTTTAACAATTATTTGAAACTACTGATTTAGTCAGATGAAAATTGCAAAATTTATGACGCCACGTTATAGGGATGGGAGTCTCTCAAATGTCACCACCTGTGACAACATCGGTGGAGGAGTAAGAATCAAGATATTTTACGGTAAAAAGACTTTTTGATACATCAGAGCACATGATTTTCAAGTTTATTGCTCTTAACCTGAGGCATGGTATAACACAATTATTCAAGCTAGCACTAGTGTATTCATCCAATCGTTAGAAAATCGATATAAATATTTTCTGTTTTTCCTATGTTGAAAAGTGATACTTTAAAAATAGGAACGAAATAGAAAAAAAAAACTGTCTATATTTGATGATCATGTTAAAAAAAATTGAATATTTTTTCAAGTATTCAATCATTTATATAAACTAACAAGAGCGTACTAGATATGGTGGATGAAAGTAGAAAAAAATGTATAGGAGATAGTTGTCTCTTTGAGCCAAATGTTGTTATTCAATACTATAATGCGTTTGTTTGTAGTGTGAGGCTTATGACCTTACCATTCGATTATGTAAATTGGACTATATTCCATGTATCCATCTATTTCGATACTTAAAAGAACGTTTAATATGTATTGAAAAGAAAAATGTGCTTTTGCCAAACCACCGTAAATTTCGTTGATATCATTGTAAAAGATACCATCATTTACATTTTGACGATATTTGATACAATTTTAGTTATAATCAGAAAAAGTATTGGTTCCATTCTTTTGACTTGTAAGTTCAAAAAATAAAGACAAAATTTCAATAAAATATTTCTTTATTCTCGACAAATCCATTTTCTACAATATTTTCAAATAAATAGCTTAAATTTAACCCAGCTACTCTTCTATTATAGTGTTCGAATTGGATTTTTGCAAAAAACAGAGTATAATAGAAATATAATGGTAACGTCGCAAAATTAATGTTTATTAATATTACACTTTTTATATTAAATAGAAAAATAAAAAAATCTTATTCCTTATCTTTTATCCTTAATCCTTAGTGTCTTAAACTTTTATATATTAATTTTATTTATAATTTTTGTAGTACAATAAAAGTATTTTATGAATTTTTTCGTAACTACAAACTGCAGTTAAAACGTGAGGGTTCTTCTCGACTTTACCATACTATTTGCTTAAATAAACATTATATTTATTACCTGTATAGGTTGGTAGATTTGTACCTGTATTATATAAATCATCATATGAATATTTTAAATAAATGAGGATTTATATATTTAAAATGATACACAATATCACATCTCTTTACTACACTAACATTTTATAATAATACTTAAATGCATGATGAATATGTTACAGGTCTATGGGTCTGTGTGTAATCACTATTTGTTATGATCTGAAATCTATCTATCTATACGTATAAATTATTTTGTCCCAAATGACTGGCTGACGGATCAACTTACAGCCTAAGCTGCTGATCGTAGAAACCAGAAATTTTGAGGGAGTGAAAATCGGGTTCAAAGTTTGTATAATTCAACGAGATTCCTTGGTCCAATCGGTTTGATTGAATGAGAAAATTGTTTTTCCAAACTTTTTTCTGTGAAAATTGTCATAGCAACGGGTGACCAGGTCTATTAGTCGTAAATAAAATTCACTACGTATTTTGACAGATTATTGATGATACTGTATAGCCATTAACATAAAGAAATGAGATCGAAAACATTTATGATCATGCTTTGCAAAAGAAACTCAAAGCAATAAGTTGAAATAAATAAAAAAATTCATTATATGGACACAGAACTTCCTAGTGTTGAAGATATAAGATAAAATTCACTACGTATTTTGACAGATTATTGATGATACTGTATAGCCATTAACATAAAGAAATTAGATCCAAAACATTTATGATCATGCTTTGCAAAAGAAACTCAAAGCAATAAGTTGAAATAAATAAAAAAATTCATTATATGGACACAGAACTTCCTAGTGTTGTATTTAATCTTTTTTTCGTGTTGCTGTTTTTTTAATATGGAAGATAACGTTTTCAACAACATGCAAATCACTGTTGTAAAACATGAATTAGTTAAAAGTCCAAGAACCATTCTCGTGATATCGTGCAAACCGTCACAAAATAAGCAACGAGTAACATAACCTCGGAGATTCATTATGACTATCTAATTCATACTGATAATGGCTCTATTTATTGTTTTAATTTATTTGTCCATTAGTTTTGGAGTTTGTACGTTTGTCTAAACTATTGCATGATACGAAAAAATATACATTATTAAATTGGTTGGCGAACGAAAAAACGCAATTGGTGAAAAAATCATCGACTCTTATGTTGACCGATTTTGCTGGACAATTCAGATTCTCTTGCATTTGACCCTCAAAGAAGTTCTTAATGAGGAATATCGGATTGAGACAGCAATAAATGAATAGCTGAATTTCGTATTTAGTAGCTCAGATTTCGATTTGAACAAATAATAGTTTGCAATTGTATAGTAATTGTCAATGCATGTGATAGCTCAAATGCTACTCGATGTTGAAACCTGTATTACATAAATACATGCATCTATTACTTATATTATTTAGTCATTCAGGCAATATATTTAACGTTTTCATGATGATAGAATATGAATTCAGTATAAGTACGATTCGAAATTATTCTTTTTGATATCTCATAGTGTGGGTAATTTTATTTTTGTTTGCATAATAATATTTGTATCCATAAAACAAACGCTTAGAATCGAATCAAAAAAACAAATTTGATTTTTAATTGAATCAATTAGATTAGTACTATCGATTCTATTAAAAACTGCACAAATTTATCTAGTAATTTATTAATAAATAAAATTACTGTAAAGTATTTCTTGATTAATTTATTAATATTTTAAACTTATCACAATCACGACCCAAGTCAAATTAATCATTCATAATCGACTATTAACAACCAGACTTTTTTCATAAAAAACACAAGTTTGGCATGTGTTAAAATCTGTATTGCTTACGTGATAGAAGCAAGGAATTACCAATAAACAGTTTTAAAATGAAACAACTGGAAAATTATTATTTACTGAACATGTTCTATTATGATGTAGTATTTTTCCTAACATAGTGCTACTTAATTAATTAATTTTGACTTTAACGTATTTTTAACGTATTAATGCCAGGTAAAGGCAGAGAGCAGTTACACAGTTCTCACTCTAGAAGCGACTCATCTCCTTGAGAGACATTAATCTTCAAAATTTGTTCATCCGTCAGTCAAAAATGAAAAGAGTAAAAGTTTTAAAAAACTTTCATGAATAAAGTCGTATATGATCTCAACGTACAAAGGGAGCCTTCTGCATAGATGTAATAAGAGCAGTAATTTGACTGATAAGTCAGGATGAAGTTATCGTAGCTCTTGAAGAAGATGAAGGTATTAAGTCCATTTTTCTCCTCTTTTAAGACTATATTAGTTTCTGCAGGAGCAGAGAACTAGATGACGTAGAAGAAAAGAACTAGAAGCGGTATTTAGGAGTAATAAATCAGGCTTAGTAGCAGAGAGCTGCCTAGTAGTTATCATATTATTATCGAAGTGTTTTAAATTTAGGTAATTGTTCACTCCAATGATTCAAAGATATTTTTACAAGCAAAAGATGTTCTCGTGGAAAAACCTATCTGTTACACATCGTACAAAATAATACACGAAAATAATAATAAAAAATATACCAACATTACGAAGTATAACAATTGGCAAAGTTTTGAAACCAAATTGGCATAAAAAATAAATAAAAAATCAACTAATCGAATCTTACACCGATTAAACGGATTAATTATAGGTCTAATTAAATTGATTGTAAAATAATACATTATTTTTACACACTGATGGTGACACTCCAGTATTAATAACAAAATATAAGCCACAACTTTTTATTTTAATGGTTAAATATCTCCCTTATAAATACTAATAATTTTATCGAACTATCATCGAGAACAAAAATTTTGAAAATTTATTTCTACGAAGCTCCTGGTGGTTTAATGAGTCTCAATATACAGTAAATATCCTGAATGCGAAAATCTCGATAGTCTCGTTAATTTCATAAAAAGTAGAAGACGCGTTCAAAAGTTAAGGCGGTAAAACGGCCAATCGAAATGCAAAATCGTCTAACTATACCATAGACTTCTTCTCGTTCGGTCAACTAAGTATGCACTACTAGTATTAGAATAATCTAGTAAGAGAGATCATAGTAACTATGATCTCTCATCTTGATGAAATTAACCAGCTGTATTTTGATTCAATTACTGTCAATGTTTTCATAAAACAATGTTGAAACGATATAATAATATCCACTATACATGTTATATACATTTTCATTTGAATATTTTCCCCTTATTTAAGAATGTGTTATATATATCTATAGACAGAATAGAGTTAGTTACACCAATTTCGCGCTAAGTATAATTTATTAAATGGTTATTTTCATTCTTTAATTATTTTTGTTTCATTTAAATAAAAAAAATTAATTAGGGAAATTGCACAAAAGGTTTAATTTTAAGTAACCAAATATCTTTGCCAATGATTTTATACAAATAATAATAATTCATACAATTGATTCTAAAACATACAGAAAAAATTTAATTTTAGTTTTAAAAGACGAATCTTATTATCACTTTTGTAAGTTGTGAAATAGGATTCTATGTTTCATAAAATTGTCAGTCTATGGTCCTTAGAAATTTTTTGCGTAAAGTCTCTTCTACTACCATTTATCCTCAAAAATGGACCATAACATGGACTTTTATGTGCTCAGAAAAGTGCTTAAGTATCTACATTCTTAAATAATTTAGTCGCAGACTGAGATATACTGACGGTAGACTAATACTTAAAAATAATGACGAGTATCTGAGTATGTAAAGACTCGTTCGGACTTTGCAGTTTGTGCCAAAAGAAACAAGAAGAATCTGAGAGGCGAGTGGTGTTTAGTTTGAAATAATAAACTTTGTAACTATTAGAAGAAAAATGACTCGAGGATGAAACATTCAATTTTGTTGATATTTGTTAAAAATGTTACAAGTCCATATTCATAAATGCACTAAATATCGACTGCCTGAAACACTATATGATGATTGGCTTATAAATGATCTTATAAAAATGCAAAATTCGTAAAATGTCAAATTTTATTATATTATATTAGACTTCCAGCGTCCCTCGTCATTGATAGATACACTTCTAAAATTTGAATCAAAAATTGTATATGGCTTATTTTTCGAAACCGTAACACCTTTTTTCTTTACGAAAATTCTAGATACGTGATGCTTTTAGAACCAGTAAAATTTTCGATTGTCCGTTAACATACTTTTGTCGTTAAAACAATTAGAATATATTAACTATAATATCGAAATTTCACATAAAAATCAGAACACATATTGCGAAGCTTTCTGCGGTGTTACCATCTTATGAAAATCCATTCATATCCAAAAGCAATACCTTATCTTAGCTTTCTGAGTAGGTAAACGATACGATGGAGAGTAATATGAAACGAGATATTAATGTACATAGACAAAACCAAAACCACTGAACACTCAAGTTTAAATTGAGCTTATGTAATATCCATCAAATCATAATTTAAAGTCACATTTGGTAATGCAAATATTTGTATGTGGTAAATACCTATACCTCACTAAGTTCGACTACATTTTGTATAAACATAAATAAATGTGAGCTAATGGTGTGGGGGGAGTTAGTTCTGGAATAATATATACATGATGATTCATTAACAAATTCTCGTTTTGGTGTTTTGTAGACCTCAATAAGTTTTCTTATTCGTATAAAAAACTTTTTTGATACGGTTTCCATTTAGGGATTTGTAAGGAATTAAGTAAACCTATAGTTAATTAAAATTGTGCTCTTTTATATCAATTTTTGACTATGTTATTATCTTCATGAGGTTCTTCTGATTTTCTTGTTAAAATAATTCACTTGAAGGTGCGAAGGTCCAAAACTATTGAACAGATATTATAAGTTTTTGAAAATATTAGTATGAATAATCAGAATGCTTCTACGAACTTTCGAGCAAAACCAATTATTTTTGCACTCAAATGCGAATAGATTTTTCTCCGATTCTTCGATATAGTTTTTCGTTTAAATTTTGTAGAAGTCAGTTAAACTGAAATATTGATTTTAAAAAAAATACAAAAATCAGACCAGAAAATCTCGAAAAAATGAAGTCAATCATTACCAAATGAAATTTAACTTTCATGCGATTAAAATGTAGAAACTACAGTTTTTTCACCTGTCCAATTTCAACAAAGTTTTTCAAACCGATTTGGATATGTTTGGATGTTTAAGAATACATATTCATAGATCACAAGGAAGTTCCATAGTTCATAGTGTATTATTTAAATGATAGGTAGGTAGGTATACATGGTTGTGTAAAAATAAACATGCAGATGTGTTTGTTGTAAAAGTCAATTGTTTTTATTATTGTTTGGGGTTGAGAGTGAGGTTTTAATAAATCGTTTTTTGTTATTTGCCGTGAAAATGAGTATTTGAAAATTAATAGCTCTGCGTGTTTTTTTTTTGTATATTTACAATTGAGTGTGTTTTAAAGCGTAGTAATTGAATAATGCAACAATTTGGATTAACCCCATTGTAGATAATATTTACACTCGAAACGAAAGAAGAGGCAGGTGTATCATACTTTATATGTCGTAAATTGACTTGATGATTGGTGGTTTACGATAGTTCTTAAATACTACAAGTCCTGCCAAAGGTAGTTACAATAGAAAGAAAAGGTATGATAAATACTATTTTACAATTATATACTTAAGGTACTTAACTACTGCAAATATGTTTCTATTGTTTAAATTAATCCTATGTGTGGTTTTAAAAATTTAAGAAAATTTATTTATTAGCACATAAAAATTTAAATGTTATAAGTAAATAAAATGTATAAAAATAGTTTTTATTTTCAATATAAATTACAACTGAAATTTGTTCTATGAAGTATTGAAGGGTATATGCAAATAATTTTTGATTTCGAAGGTTTTCAGAGAAAGAATATATTTTAATATTTGCTGTTAAATCTTATGTATTATTTGTGTTTTTTATTTGCAAATGTATTAAATTCCGATTTTATATCCTATGTAAATTTGGTAAATAACTTTTAAAAAATGTTGTTTTTGATTATTTGAAAACTTAAATTTTTCAGAAAATAAAGAAAACTCTATTTTAAGCTTTATTAATTAACAATAACATTGGGGCACGACGCTCTGCACGAAGATACACGATCATTATTCAAATATTTAAAATTGACAAATTTTTCACACTTTATCCTCATTTACACTTCATTATCTTCTCAGTTTATTTATTTCGCATGTTTTTTTTTACTTTTTAATATTGTGTGATTTTTTCGTATTCATAATTATTTTGCAGTTTTTTCTTTTTGAAACTTTTTCCAGCTTGATCTTAAATTAAGGAGTTTCCAGGTTTTTAATAAAAATGTATACTTATGAATCTTAAAACTGTCATTCATCATCAGAGGTATCAGTAGAATTTATTAACATAGCTAACATTTTATAACATAAAATATATGGGTCATATTTACAAATGGATTATATTTTAATTTGAGAAGATTTTGTAAAATAATATGTTTATGTAATTAAACAGAAATTTATGTAATCAATATTAATAGAACCAGCTTTAAAAAACCAACTGAAATGTAATTTTAAATAACAACATTTCTATAAAACATAGAAAGGTAATTGATGACTATGAAAATTTTTATAGACATTTTTAATGTAAAATTATTATAAAATTAGTAAAAACTGTTTAGAGTGTTGAACAATGCCATAAACAATTGCAAAAAAGAAAATTTTAAAGTAATGGCTTAAAACAAGCGAAAGAAAATTACGGATAGAAAACCAAATTAAAATAAACTTAAATCAAAGTAAACTCGACTTCGGTTTACCGGACTATGTTATAAGTTAATATCCCGCATCGAGTTAAGTAGTAGACAAGACCCGCTCATTTTATTTTTCAGTTTATAATTCCAAATGGAGACTAGAATACATGTTTAAGGGCACTTGGATTATTAAGACGAATATAACGATATTAGTGTCGAAATCCATCCAGCCGTTTTTAAGATAGATAAAAAAGAAATTTACAAACAGATATATTTTAAAAAAAGAACAAGTTTTAGTAAAAAGTCAGATTGACAAGTCATTTCTGTTATTCGATAAAAAATCATAATTCTCAGAAAAACAAACAATTTGTGTAAATAATATGTGAAAAAAAACGATGATATTTGTAATAGAAAATTGATTTTCACTACACAATTGTTCATTCTCATTGCGTCAATAATAATATCATCATTTTGCTAGAGTATCATCATTTCGTAGGAAAACAAAAAAACAAAAATAACATTTTTCAATCAATTTATCAATTTTGATATGTGTGAAAAGTAACAAAACAAAAAAAAAAACACATTCACCAGAGACAGGCAGTCAGGCATCTTATAAGGATAATACCTGTAAGAATAATGCAATTGATTAAAGCTTTTTCAACATATATGGTTTTTCGAAGAAAATATAAAGTAAAAAAAAAGGTTTTGCTAGAACACGTTGACGTTCGTACACACATATTCATAATATAAGTATCTTAGATTTATGATATACTGTGATGTTCATGAAAAATTTCAAAGGAAATAAATCATTTTCGTTATTTTAGAGTCATATGGTTTCGCAAGTCAAGAGTAAACATATTTTTCCATAAAATGTCAACTAAATCAAAATTTACTCACATCACAAAAATCCGTAAAACATGCTAGCTTACCATTTTTCTTCAGTGATTCATGTTGCACGGATTTTTTTTGTAATTTTGATTTAATTTGTTTATTGAAGGCACACCAAAAATGCACCTTAAAAGCACCGAATTCTGGTATTTATATTATATTATTGTAGTTTTTATTTCAGACTTACTCTGTCAGTGTTATATCACGGCAGCAGTGCTCATAATGACTCAATTTTAATTATTTAAAATTTGAACACCTCGTTTAATCATGCAGCACCTAACAAGTACCTATAAAGCACCTAATTTTGAGCCTATTTTTATTCGATTTTGAATACTTTGTTCTGTGAGCTATACTAATATGTCATTCATACATTATCAAAATTTTTATTTTTATTATTGCTAGAAGAAATTAACGTTTTTTATACCTAGAAAATTAATATAAGATAATTTTCAATTAACGAAGTCTAACAAAATCATATTAATCACATATAAAAATACGTTTATGATAATGAATTGCTCCTCCGCATAGAATTATTATTCGCACACTTTACCATAACCGTTGGTACGGAATTGAGTTGCAATGACACATTAGTGCATTATTCAATAAAGTTTTGTACTTCCGATCATAAAACTGGTTACAGTAATGAATATAACTTTAGACAATAATTTAAAATTACCGTGGCATAAATATAAAACTTTGTTAGTTGAAAATCAAAAATTTATCGTAAGATCATTCGAGTCTTATAAACAACGTCAGCGTTCAAACATCATACCTACTTCTTTATAAAGGGATTTAATGCGTTCATGCAACAAACGTTATGAAAAATAATTATGTTTCGAATCTGACAACCGTACACAAAAATGAAAAAATTAATTTGAGTTTATAATAATTAACAACAAACAATGTTAATTTTTTAAATATCCTATATTTGATTAAATATTATTAGAATACTTGAACCATTTGCTATCATAAGTATTCATAAAATATATTAACCATGCAGCCCAATACAGTTTGTTATACTTTAATTATAATAAATCTAAGCAATTTTTTCCGGGCAAGACAATTCGATGGATAGGCGGAAATATATAATATTTTAAATCGTTACAAACTGTCGAATAAATAGATAAATCTTCGAAATCAGTGTCAAACATATTATAAGCTTGGCACTCTCGCCAACATATCTGTTTATATTTTTTTTTATTGTTCAAATATATTACAGGCTGTAAAACATCATGACCAAATAATTTCACTCATAAAATATGCACAGCAATATACGTTAGCTGCAAAGCTACAGATATACTGCTATAAGCCTGCCGGTGAAACGAACATACGGGATTTCACCCATCCAACAAGTGTCTAACACGAACAGCATTCAGCAGTTGCCCTTGTGCCAGTCATGAGCATGTCGGTGACGCGAACCAATAAGATTTTCTCCTACAAAAAGTGCCCAACGCGACTAAAGAAGTTTTCACTAAAAAGTTTCTTTGGTTTTTTGTTCAAAAGATCGTTTATGAAGCTCTAGTTTTTTTTTCTTCAAAATAACTGTTCATTTTTATGCTTGTGAGTGGAGTTGGATCATTTTATATGAATAAAAGTGTATATTTGGTGTATCGTCTATACATATAGTTCAGGTGTAAACATATGTGTTCGTATCTCTGATATTATATATCTATCGTCAGTATGAAACATACCTTGTGTATTAGAAAAAGCACGTATGATATCAATAAAGTGAAATAGAATGAAAATAAAACTAAAACGAATTTACTGTGTGTTGGTTTGGGTTGATAATCCTTACTTTTGATGATGATTATGATGATGATAATGCAATAGTAAAAGAAACACAACCCAGCTTAGCAAAGAAAATATTTAAAAGATTGGGGTAAAAGTTATTGCACGAGTTAGAATTTGAGTGTGTGATGAAGAATATAAAGTTTGAGTAAACATACAAATCATCTTATATAAATCGAAAATCGGATTTCATCCACTGAAAATTTTTATTTCGTATGTTATACCAAATATATATCAGATTCTCACAGTAATAAAATAAATAAATATTTAGATGTCATTGAAAATATTAAAAAAAAAAAAAAAAAAACAAGTAAAAATATATTAATTGTTTAAATACCTAACATATGATATAAATATTTAAAATCCATAGTACAAACAGTCGATACAGCTTTAAGAATTTGTTATATAATAATATGTATTTTAATTACGTTAATTTTTACGAAGTTAACGAAATTTTTCTTGTATGTTTTATGGTAATAAAGTTTAGTGATGAATTCATTGGATTCAGTTGATGGATTTTGCTCATTCAAAAACTTCAGTTTTTAGCTCTAGAACACGCTACCGAACTTCCAGGATGAGTCCAAAAGTTATATTCTATGCAATGTTATTTTAAAACATGCAGCTTACATTATGTAAATGCTTAATCTATTTTATATGTGCTTTCGAAAAATAAAATTAAAGCGAATTAATGTTAAGTTTATAAAAATAACTGTTATGAACAATTTTGTTGAAAATAATTTTTGTAAAATTGGTCACCGTATTGCTAAAATTAGAATATTTATAAACTTAGCAAACAAATTTTTATTACTTTAAGGAAATCAGAAAACTTAAATGCACATTTGTTGGAGTCCATCGTTACGTAGAATTTTCATTCAAACTTTTCGCCACTTATTTTTGAAGTTCCCAGTTAAAGATTGCATATTTAACTCGTGGTTCCTAGTTGGGGGTGTGAAACATTTTCTCATGTCAAGTAAAAGACAACGAATCTGAAAAAGATCACAATTAAATTACTGTTATAATTTTGCCTTTGGAAATTATAGATAGTTATCAAAAATTATTACATTGAGATAGTCTCTGAACCAGTCGAACAGGAGTCATACTTTCTAAATTCTGGGAACGTTCTAAATTCTGAATATAGTCTTAATATATGTCTCTCTTTTGAATATGAAAAAAAACCAAATTTTTTTATTTCTAAATATAATCTTTATTAGAAATTTCATAAGCAAAGTCTTTTTAAACATCATTTCTAAAATCAAACTTAAAACAAGTCGTGTATACTGATCAAATTGGCTGTGTAGTTTTGACTGTTACATCAGTGCATTTTCCTGTTCTTGTTTTTTTTTATTTTTATTTATTTATTTTTTTTGGATGCTGCAGAATGGACTTGAAAGTCCATTCTGTCTAGTTGAAAGTTTGAACTTCCGTTTGATTCATTTCAAATAAAAAATATTGAATCATAACAATTCTTTCAATAAATCTTTGTCAATCATTTTATATAATACGTTTATATTTCTATACTATATATTCAAATAATTAAAATATATTTCAATATCGTCTTTTCTTTTTCCTGTTTCTGTCATTCTTTATTTATTTTTTGTGTAACTCTCTTTTTTTGCTTCATTTAAAGATAAATCAGGTATTTATTAAAAAAATAATTGTATAGCAAAATAATAATAAAAAAAAGAAAAAATGATTAAATTTCTTTAACAATTTAAAAAGAAAATTGTAATATATAAAGAAATTGAAAGGCTTTATATTGATTCGAATTTCGAACCATATATATTAGAGTATAGAGTGATTTCTGTGATTTGAAGATTTATAACTTAGTATAATTTTCCAGGATTAATTATTCTTTATGATGGTATGAATAATACTCATTATTCTGGAAAAATACAAGGTAGTGCTTTTATCTATCATGGAAATGATAGATAGATAAAAGTATTATTTTAAACCATCATGGCAACTTTAAATCATCTTCAAACTACCAGAAACGGCAAACTTGCAAACTACCAGAATGTAAAAAAGTTTCTGGATATAAAAAAATGAAGGCTTGCCAAATTAAAAAAGAAGCATTCTAAGGATATTGTCATTTCTAGAGGCTCTCTATGCGCTACATATTCTGCTTGTCGATTTTTGAAAGCATTCATACAATGGGAAAGAATTTCGTAAAAAGATCCATCATCTCTATCAGAATTCCTATCAGAAATCACTTCGATAAAAAAAAAAAAATACTACATCATTTTGAATATTACTTTCTGAAAAGTGGACAATCATCTTTGCTTAAATACGCACAAATATAACTTGTCTTTAAAAGTGTTGTAAACCCAAGAAATCTACTTGATAAAGAGCGATAAAAAACATATGAATGTATCAACTAACGGAGTAACTTGTTTAAATTAACGCCCTATTTACTTACATTCTTTAACCGGAAGATGTGTAGAAAGTTTATGCTGCCTTGCGAAGTGGGTCGTGTAGGGTAACTGCTATTGGCAAATATAATAGCCAAATATTGGCAAATATATTGGCAAATATATTATTGTATCAGCAATCTGCCAGTGAATGTCTCATCCAAAGAAACGTTCTGGAGATACTTTGGAACAAATATCATATCAAAAATCAGGGTTTTTTCGAATTTAATTTGTCATGCAATTTTTACTCTTAACTTAATTGTTCAGCATACTATTTCTTATCATTTTGGATATTATTTTCGTAAAAGTTGACAGTCATCTATGCTTGAATACGCACAAATTATGTAATATCTCAATGCTTAATATTTTTGAAAATAATTGTTCAAATCCGTTAGTTGCATCTTACCTGGAAAAGTGTTGTAAACCTAAGAAATCAACTTGATAAAGCATGAATGTACCTACATGGAAGAAACTAAGCATTGGGTATAAAATCGACAGACACATATACGTAAGGCATATGAACAGGTAAAGATATAAAAGGACTTATAAGACCAAGGAACAGCACCTGTGGCACCCAACTAGACACAATACACTCTTTTGTATCATCATCGTTATAGCTCTTCTTCTAACTATAGTTGCAATATCACCTTCTGTGTTCTTGTTCTTTGTGATACCACACATATAAGATACTATGCCACACGCTTACAGGAATAACAAATAAATGAAGTGGCATGGTGGGATGAACGGACATACAACACCCACAGAAAATGGAGGGAGGAGATCTAGTATTATACTATATACAATTTATGGATTCAGACATTATGGATATGGTGAACAGACATTATAGGTACTACCATAAAGAGAATGGGAAGAAATGGAACGAGTGAATATGTAATGGCCGATATATTAATAGACAGATTCAAGCCGATATTAGGTTAGGTTTCGTTTTTCTCATTATATTTTCCTTATCTGCGTTTAATATTTACTAAGTGTACCATGAAATTTATTTTTGAAAGAAACTTTCGTTAAACAAAGCGATATGTTTCATCAAAATATAAATTATGAAATTATATACATACGATAGTGCGTAGAATATAACATCAATATAATTACTTTTTTCAAATCTTTGTGGTTAATACAATATTTCTATTTTAATTTTTTATATTTGATTAATCATTTAAAATACATCAATCATTTTTAAATTTTCATGAAATAACCGTCTTTATAATTCGTTTATTTCCTAAACTAATCTAGATCCCATTTTCAAACTTTTACCGTAAAATTATTATAGTTTTAGCTTCATTTTGCAACTAAAATCATCAATAAAAATGATCAAAGTTATTAAAATTATGATTTGAATTTTTACTTTTAAGAATCTGTAAAAATTGTAATAAAAATTTAAAAAGAGTAATTAATATACTTCCTTTGTAAACCAGCATGCTTAATATTTTATCAAATTGGCTTAACTCGAAAAACAGCTTTCAAAAAATGTACTTCACTGATTTTGTCAAATCTTAAGGTACTCATATCTAGACAACAAAGTCTCCAAAAGGGACAAAAAATTGCGTGTTCACCTTCATAACATCTAAAAGTATAATTAGGTCTAGTAGAAACAAATTTCAAAGTCTCACTTTTTTTTCATTGTCCGTTTCACATAAATTGCCTTGTGTTAAGTTACTGCCTGATTGTGCTTTCCGGTAACAGACATCAGCTAGTATTCCTGTTTAACTTTATTTCTGGGTGTACAGTTACCCATAGACAATCGATGCTTATACCTACTTGGAGAAGGTTGTAGTTGAGAAAATTTAGAATTGTCGAAGTATATTGTTGTTTATTGCAATTGGAAAACTTTATGAATCAATTTCAATTACGTATTTATTAAATTTGAAGCAAATAAAATTTTAAGCTATGTTTGAATAAGTTAATCAAAGTTGCATAAACATTTTCCAAATAAAATTTAAAAATAATTTTGCAAAAACCGATTAGCATTATGATTAAATAACACATATATTTTTAAAATTGTATTACTTTCTGATGTATTAAATATACAGGTGCTGTTTATAATACATTCTGTAACACACTATGCCAGTGAATATAAGTAACCTAGTTACTCGTTAGAGATTCAAAACCATTATTTTGAAACTGTAGTGGATTATATTATAATAAAGTATACATACATTGAATAGAATACAGTACTTATTTCATTCTGGTTTTGAACCATCACAACTAGAGCTTTCGCTGGTAGTGTGGTTAAAATTAGAAACTAATCTAAACAATGTTTGTACCTGCATTTCCAACCTTGTACAGGGGAATGGTCGAATAAAATATAATATTATAGTAAGATATTTTCATGGATGTATGTGGTATACTTGGATAACTGATTTTACAACAGCTAATGGTTTAGATGAGTGTAATTTTGAAATTTAATTTAAATAAAGTTTAACCTAGCTGGATTAAATGTAGGCTTTACATAGTAGTTTGCTGAATACCATTTTACAAGCGTAAATCAATCTTTCCTCAGATTATGTTCATAAAGAATTCAAGGAAAGAAAAAAACACCGAGATACATGCAACGTTACAACGTTGTCAGTGCTGCAATTTAATATAAGTGGTTTTATTTGCATTACGTTGTGGGAGGGAACAAAGTATGGGATCCCACTGAAAATTATTCAGCCTTAAATGTATGAACATTATCTGAGGATTCAATACAAAAACATAATTTCTTGGATTGAAATTGGTGGCTGCCTGAATAAAAACAATAATAATAATATTAATAATAATAATATAATAATATATTATTCAATAAATATCATAATACAATGATATTGAACAAGTTAATATAATTAACTAGCACACACATTGGAAATTCCTTGATTCCATCAGGTTAGCAATTGCTCATTTTAACAGATGCAAACGTTTTCTTTCTATTATGCTAGCCTATAAAAAATATACGTTTAGAAAAAGGATTCTGTTTATTCAGCTATCTCAGCAGAGGTAAGAAATCTATGAAAATTGTATGTATAACCAGCACACTATAATAATTAGATGTTAAGACCAGAGGCTAATACATTATGATTGGCCGATTAACTATCAACAATTATTTACAGTGTACACACAAACAATATGTATATTGAATTATTCACTATTGCAGGGAGACGGCTCAATTATTAAATAGTTATTAAGAAGAAAATCTGGAGCAATTTATTACTTAAAGAATGTTTATAATATCAGAAATTATAAAAAGTCAGTAATTATTCTATTAAAGTATCATGATGAATTCTTCTTCTGTTTGTTTCCTGTTTATCTGGAATAAGCTTTGTTCAATTTGCGGACGTCAAACGAAGTTTTTTATTTTCCATTTTAACAAAAGTTATGTTTAGTAATTCTGTAAAAGCAATTTTATACGTTTCTTTATTAACTTGTTGATTATTTGTTTGTTCAGGTGAATTTTTGAATTAATGAACTTAAACGAGCTTTAGAAATTTTCTTACTTGTATGATGATGTAATAAAAAATATTATAGAATTACTTTATTTAAAAAATCTTTATTTATAATAATATCTTTACAAAAAATCAAGTACAAAATTTTTTTCACTTAAAAGTAAAATAAAAAATCAAAACTGTAAATATTATTTAGAAATTCTCAATTGTATAACGTTTAGAATAATATCGTAAAACGACACTACAAATTTGCTTTAAACTGTATCAAAAATTTATTTAAAATCACTAATATTAACATATCATTTTCTAATTATAAATAAATAAAAAAGTTTTGATTTTTCACATATTTAAACATATTGAAGAAAATATAATTATCTCCGCCGCAAAAGTTGACAATCTCTTTACTGATTTATAACCTTTAAAAGTTATTCTGAAAATTTTAGATTATACATTTTACACAACCAATATAGTAAAAATTAGCATTTTAGTTTTAAATCTTGTATTAATTTTTTGAACTGTTAAAGATAAAAGAAATTTTGTAGACAATTTTTCATGCGGTAGATAGAAATATGTGTACAATTTTTCATTCCTTAATTTTGACACTTTAATTCGTTTTAAAAACGTGTAATTTTAAATTTTTATTTTAAAAATTTGTTAAATTTACGTAGGTAATGATTATCGTCGTATTGTTTGGAATGTGATAAACTGAAAATTATAACGTGTAATTTTAAATTTTTATTTTAAAAATTTGTTAAATTTACGTAGGTAATGATTATCGTCGTATTGTTTGGAATGTGATAAACTGAAAATTATATGTCTATGTGAAAAATTGAACAAAAAGACGTCACATCGATATATCTATGTGAAAAATTATACAAAAAGAGATGTATAGAACTATTTTAATACTAAACGTTACAATAAATTTTAAAATAGATTTAAAACTCTATAAAAAATCATCAATTTTTAAAATAAACCCCTAGGAAGTCTTCTGAACGTATCTGTATTGGACTTTAACTTAAATGTGGAGTTGTTTGTAGATGTTTTAAGCAATTTATTTTTGGACTTAGATTATACCTTTAATGCAAAATATATGTTATCGTTTTTACTTTCGGTAAGAAAAATCGAGTGGTTACAAATAGATATATCCGAGTTTTGAGGCTCGGTGGGTCCAACACGTTCGTTTAGAGTGCCAACGCAAGTTCCGTTCAAGCGCGGGGATGATGGCTTGTTTATCTCATAGGTTTCTGTTTTATTATATTAAAGACATGTGTAATATATTTCCATGGTTCCGCTTTGCTTTATAACTCCTACTATACTACTATTTGACTACCTTTAAGGAAGTACTCCATTGATAGTTTTAATTTATACGTTTTTTTTTACTGATCATTGACATTAGTTTGTCAATTGTTTAAATTTTCGGTTCAAACTTCGACTGATTTCAGTACACAGTACCTACCTGAACTGGAACAAACATAACAATAATAATAATTATAATTATTATGATAATGACATAAAAGCATTCGAAATGATTGTTTGAATAATATTTCTACAAAACACTAATATGAGTAGTAGATATCTACCTACACGTTGACAGGCGTGTGTGCACCTATATATTATACATAAAGGGCTGAAGTGCACCTACATCGCTCACAGTTTATCATTATTATTATCATCAGTTTCACAACATAGAACGCTGGAGGTAATTAAAACTATACTACATACATATTGAGTATATTCTAGGTAGTATTATTATTATTGTTGTAATCAAATATAAAATTTCATGTCTAATTCGATGTACAATGTCTGTTACTTGATGTAGTTCGATAAAAATTCGAAGCATGTAGGTGAGGTTAAAATCCTTATGGAGTAAAACATCCATAAAAATCATAAGTATGCAGAATAAAGAAGCGGGTCGCTTGCCACGAGGTAACATTCCGACTCTTCCTGCGAAAGAAGGGGGTGATTGCTGTGACTCACTAATTGTAATGTATGATCTTTCATAACTTTTTACAGAGTAGTCCGATTTCATTGTTTTCTTTTTTGATTGTATAGGGTATACCTCGACGTTGGTCCCAAATAAATTTTGGAAAAAACTGCCTTTCCTAAGTGTGGGAAAAGAAGGATTTATTGTTTACTTTTTTAAGCTTGAGTTTTGTTAATCAAAAATCAACCATGGAGTAATTAGTACATTATAGCCACAAATAATTTTAAAATAAAAATTTTTTAACTAACATATTAAACCACCAAAAATACTGAAAAGCAAAAAATACTAAACTTTTTTTTAATTGAACCGTAATTACAAATTTCATTAATTTATCTTAGTATATGTTTAATGTACCTTTGTATATGTGTAATTTTTTAAACTAATAATAAGCAAGTATTTAAACTAATGTAAGTGTACCTAAATAACTTTGAGTTGGTGCCGAACAAGCAAACTAATTAATTAAGTAAAGCGTAATGCACCAACTCAAAATTACTAAGGTATTACATTAATTAAAGAACTTAGTTACTAGTTACTTAGTTATTAAGAAATTTTTTTTTTAATTTTTCTGAATAGATACTATTTTGAGTTTATGCCGCACGTACGTGTCGTATTTTTTTTAGATTGAGATTGTTGCATTTACCTACTACTCTATGTAAAACTTATACTCGAACATACACATACGAATTGTCCATCTACAAAAGACATCTGATCAATAAAAGGATAAACTTTATAGTAAAAGATAGATAGTATTAGTAGACTAGAAAATAATGACGTAAGACTTTTTGCTCTTAAGTTTTTCCGAAATTAAACAGCCTAATTTAAAAGCGTTGGCTGACCGTTGAGTCATTCAAATTTGTACAACGATGCCTAAAAAAATTGAACCATTTAATTCTTTTAACAATTAAATAAATTTAACAAATTTCATTTGTATAAAATAATCATAGCAGCCAAAGACGGCTCAAATTTATTTTTAATATATAGCTGTATCAATCAGTTGTTTTAATTTATATATCATTCAAATGTCACTAATCATTCTTAAATTAATTTTCTGAATTTTAATAAATTTTATTCTTTAACCGATCACTTGTCTTTACTTTACGGTGGGTTCTTTGCTCGATATGTATATGTCTACGAATTATAATTAAAATATTTATTAAATAATTTCTAGGTTATTCATATGTGTTTTATTACAGTACCGTCTACAGTGTGCCGACGTATATTGTATACACAATTTTGAGCGAAACTTTCAAATATAAGCATACGAACGTTTAATTAAATTTTAACGTGTATTTAAAATACCTCTATTTTGGCAAGTTTCAGTTAAAGGAATGTATTCCTGAAAAATTCGTAACGGCATACGTTTCTGCGTTAAATCAGACTAATAGCATTTTTGGTGAAAAATTTGAAAACAGTTTCATAAATTTATTCATTTTTTGATAATTTTAGAAAAATAATGCATTTTTTAAATGAAAAATAAAAATCCGTATACTGTTTTTCTAATTCATTTCTGAGCATTATGCAAAAAACCGTATGTCTCCTTGCCGTGTATTTAAAAATAAAGATATTCTTAGTAAAAATGATCTAAATTGCCAAGTGTATTAAGTACATACTGTATATCAAAATAATATATTTATGGTAACAATTTATTGTAAATGTACCACCCACCTACCTAGCCTAGCTAGTGCTACACACATTTACGTATTGTCATATTGCACAAGCAAATAGTTTATGTTTCATTAATGAACACTTCCAGCTATTTATATTATGACTAATATTAATCTAAAAGCTATAATAATGATATGGGTGAACGATGTGCATGTATGTATGTATTTACATTGGTCAATCATATAATATATAATATTTACTTCTGCCGCTTTTTGAGAACATATTATATGTATGAACTCTGAAATGTTATCTTTGCATTTTATTATAACCGAGGAGATTTGGGGAAATCAGCAAAATAACATATATGTTACTTTTATTGTTAAAATAAATAAAAAAATTACAATTGTAAACTTATATGAGCTAATGGTCGCCAGATAAGTGCTTTTCGTGGGCAGACGGTATGCTAAAAAAAGCGACAAGTGTTGTGAGATCTCGATAGGAACTATATTATGTATTTTTCAATAACAATCATAATGGAGGAATGATAATAAAACTATATTCTACAATTCTTTTTTTAAATGTTTTCGTTTATCGTTTATTTTGAAACTCGTATGGAGCAAGCCTGACAAAAAACTCAATAAAATTTAAGAGGCGTAGCTTTTAGGTCATTTTTTTCGTCTAACATCCAATCGCCAAAATTTTTTTATTTTAGTCACTGTCATCATTGACTCTCTGATAACTGTTGTACGTGTGTCTCATAATTTTCCAAATCATCAAATTATTCTACCAAAACATAATACTTATATATATTTGGCAGAGCAATTAGCCTACGCAATCAATTAACTATAAATTTTACATTGTCCTTTGCAAAAGGATTCATTGATCCGCGATATGTAATACTTATTGATCACGTATTTTTCATGAACCATTAAGAAATTAGTTTTGAATAGAAAAGTTTTTCTTAAAATTCGTTTCATAGATAAATAGTTTCATTTATGACTCCTTTATCCATTGATTACAGAAAAAAAATTTTTATTAAAATGTAACTAAAAATATTAAAAATTTTATTATATCTTAAATGAATGCATGCGTATTAAAATAATATGCAATTAATCACAATTTTCATTATCAGTTTAGTGAAAGTAGGATTTTTGTATCCAGGTCTTCCCCTATTCGTGTAATATACTGTTTTATATTGAAAATTATTTATTTATGGCTTTCAATATATAACATAAACAAATTCCATTTATCTGTCCTGTTTATTTGTTTGTTTGTCTATAGTCACTTTAATAAAACAGAATTCAGTCTGTCACCATAATCATGATAGTGAATAATATTATATTTTTAATAATATAATAATTATTTGGCATTATTGTAACGACAATATGAATTGTTCATAATATTTTAATTAATAATATCAATATTTTCAAACTTAAACGTAGCTATTTTGTTCCAATGTTCAAACATTTTAGCATTGACAAGTTACGGGTTGGGTTTTAAAATTAAGAATATTGTATCCAAATATTTTGGTTTTTAATAACTCTAGAATATTGTGTCCAAGTTTCAAGTCGATCGGAGTAAAATTGATGACAATATTAGTGTTTAAGCGTCTGTCCACTATTTAGATCTCGTATAAGCCGAGCGGATCAGGAAACTGAAAATGTAAAGAAGGGAGGAGAATTCGTTAAAATTTTATGGACCTGGCCTCGATGATTCAGTGTAAAGTAACTGTAGTTTCTGAACGTTATCGTTAAATCCAAATTTTTTCAAAAACTCTTGACGGTGTTACCTGGAGAAAGCGATTATCTAAGGAAATAATTTAGACTTTTTGATTAAGGATAAAGCACCGAGATATGAGGGGCATCGCAATTCAATATTTTTTACTTATTTTCAGAAAGATTAATGTCTACCATTTACGTATATTTTTAATATTTCTTTATAAATATTGTGCACAATATTCTTCAAATTTTAATGGACGATTCGTTTTAACAAATATATTTTAACTATTCCACGAAAAAATCTTATAACATATGACCTTTAACAAAATATAACTGATTATTAGTTTGACAATTAATTAAATATTTATAATTGTTTTATATTTTCAAATGATATACATCTACAATATTAACATTTTATGACACAAAATTACACTCAATTACTTCAGACAAAATAATCATTAAGATTATTATCAATTTTCAATCAATAGTTTTAGATTTTCTAAATGTTTATTGCAGGCGAGTAGTTAAAATAAAATTGTATAGAAATGTATTTAACATATACTAACGCTCATGAAAAACGGGTTATTCATTTTCGATGAAACAATAAAACAAACTGTCAAATATAAAAATCACATGGTCAAATACTAATCACTTAATCGAAGCTGAATGATTCACATAATAATTTGAAAGATACTTGAAATGTATAAATTGCGCACTAACCAAATTAACAAATAGTAAGATCTCTTCGAAGAATAATAACGATTAGCTGATTCATATAGATGAGGAATACTTTGTAATCGAAACACATATTTATAAAATATAACACATTTTAATTTAAGAAACTGGGGCTGAAATATAAATTGATTCTAATCGTCGTATCAGTCGTGTTCGTAACTTACCAAAGTTAATACAATTTGATTGTTTCAAATAATTATAAAAGTTTACAATTACAAGCTGTTAGATTTACTGGGACAGGTACGTTTATAATAAAGTTTCGTGCTGTTGGATTGAGCTGAAACATTGTAAATTGCTGTAAACATTCATATTTTTTGTCTTCGAATGCTTTTATATTTTGATATAGAGGCTTTTAACAAAGTTTGTTTTAGACTGAACCACCCCGGTGTCTTAATCTTGCAAGTGAAATCCTGCCCACTTTTCAGTTTTCGATTGAGCTAGAATTGAACATATGTACATTGGATGAAAATACAATACAAAGGCTTTTATCGTTGCAAAACTCAATTCTATTCATTTCATTGCGCTTCCATCATATTTTGATAGTAAATATCTACCTTATAATTGTACAACTTCATTTTTATACTCGACATATATCGAATATATCAGAGTATAATAGTTTAAGTCTTAAGTTTCTATTACTAGCAAACACTGAAGCACAAACAAAATTTGGAAATACGTTTGATAGATTTGATAGAAAAATTGATACGAAATTCAGGCCATTTAATCCACAACTCAACATTCCATACAAGATAAAAAAAACTCAAGAACGAAAACTGCAAAAATAACAACCTATACTTGTAATATAGATTTTCCACATTTTCAGCAGAGAGTGCGATAACGTGAGATCTATGAGAATTTTTTTGAGAAAAGCGTAATCGGTTTTTGATCCTGGAAAATTTTCAAAACAATTTCCAGATAATTTTTTTCAAAACTATCTTCTTGTATTTGTTTATTTCTATGTAATCCAAATTCTTAGTTGGCGAATGTATAATTAATTCAATACACAAGTTAATGCATTTAAAACGTTTTGATCGTAAGCTAGCTACTACTATGCAATCATATTTTTATTGAATTTTTTATTTCTTTTTTTATTTATTTTTTTTTTAAAACTTGTAACGAGCAAAGTAATAAAGTAAATTGAAAAATATTTGTAAAATATACACAATCCAATAAATTATTAGTTTTATTTATGGATAAACTGGTGGGTGGTGGAGAATCATGAATAGTCGATGCAAATTTATTTTTAATATCATAAAATATTCAATATTTTGTTTTGTTTATTGAAACTGTGTGTTTTGTACTAGAAAAATGTTTCTCGCATTCAAGGAATATAACAAACGAAATGTATTTTCGATACGAAGAAATTGCTATAAAAAAAAACATTTCTTCATTTCAAAAAGATAATTACTGAAATAAAAAACGCACTTAAAATTACACTTTTGAAATTGTTTTAATCTGAAATATAATGTTTTTCTGAAATTAAATTAAGGAACCTCGTCTAGAATTAAATATAAACTGCATTAAATTGTTTTAAATACGTTCTAGAATGAAAAGGCTTATTTATGTAGCAGAAAACCGACCATTCTTATTTTATTATTTAAATCAAATCTATATACACAAATACAATTCAATTGATTTTATTAGTTCGTATATTTGACAAGCATTAAAAATATACTCCAACATGCGACCATCATATAAGATAATGGCCTAAAAAAAAAATTTCGCTTTATTTAAACAAAATTATATTTACTTTTTGCAAATTACACGATATAAAATGTAATAATATTTTTTAATTTTATCTGGCACAGAGACGTCCTGTGATGTCACTAGCTACATCACCAGAGAAAAACTATAGAAATATATAACATACATATAGTATATTAAACAAGGATACCATGGCAGATATTATATTTGTTTTGTTATATTTATATGCACTGGCTTACTAGCGTGCTATGTCACATGAGCGTGACAACTTCATTCCAGAAACATCGTTTTTCGCGCTGTTTTGAAAAATTATTCTTTAACATTGATTTTCATTGGTAATAATGTAGATTTTCCGGATATATCCATGTAGTGTGTCTGTTATGTAATAAAGGATTATGCAAAATGATTTCCAATTACTCACATAGCCTATGAGAATACACTGAAGAACAAGGTACAGATGCGATCCGCAAGATGCACAGGGCGAACTTCGTAGTAAAGAGAACAAAACAACAATAATTTGTCTTTTTTAATCTTCAATCGGGTGGATTGATTTTTCTGAAAAGTCATTCAGTGTTCAGTTACAATTACACCGCGATGAATGACGTGGAAGTCTACTTTGATATCACTATTTTTTCTGGATATAATCGAGACACACACATTAATATCTGTAAAAACGTTGAATTTGGATTCTAGTTACCTTTTAACGTTAAGATATGTCAAATTATCTGTATTCACAAAATCGTCCCCCTTAAAAAAACTTCCATCTATGAAGTTGATCAATAAATTGATGCATTGTGCACTGCAGTTTTTACTGAGACAAAGTTATTCCGTTTTTTCTCTCCGTAGAAATAGTTTGAAACAACAGGGTTTATTTGTTAATAGAGCAAAATTTTTGCATTATTAACAGTGTTAAGTGGTTTTAAATTGATTATTGGCTAAGTGGTCATCATATTACACAGATAACTTTTTTTTTAAATATTATTATTAATATCGTTCAATAGTTTCTAATATTACAAAACATTATTCATATATTTTTATTACCAGCTATTTGTGAACAATTTGGTATAAAATATCATCGAATTTTATTTTATCGAAATATACGAAACGTTTTGAAAAATAATATTTAGAAAATCTTAATGATTTGATGTGGAAACTGTTTCAAATGCTTCATCATGTTGTGTATATTGTGGATAAATAGTTATCGAATTTACCCGGTGAACAAAATTTATATTCAGAATAAAAAATATTCGAACAGTGTTTTCTAATTATAGCTAGCAGACCTGTGTGCGGCACCGCAGCATTAATTGTTGATAATAATTTAATAGCTTAAATATGAATCTGGCTTCTAAATAACTATGACATTTTCCAAACATACCTGATACTATTAATCTTTCAAGTAACACAAAAAAGGGATTCGTTTATGTTGTGCTTTCAACAATTTCCAACTTATTCAATTTGAGTGTTTAATAGTTCAAATGATAGATATTGAATCTCTGAGTGTTTCCATACCAAATTATACAATATGGATTTCTTATGGAACGTTTCTTTCTCCCAGTGTTGTGATAGTTTTGTATCCAAATATCTCCATTTCTAATGAAGATAAAGGTCAAAGAATACACAGAAACACTTTATATTTGACCTATTAAACAATGGGATGAGATGGAGGAGAGCCAAGAGCAGATATTCAACTTTTCATCAATTTTTTAACATATAGTTTTTAGTCATTATTTCTTTCGAAATTGGCGTCCGTTCTTATCCATTGCTAAATTCAGCTTATGCTTTAATAAACGCTAACCTGAAAAGCAACTTTTAACATAAAGTTATCATTGAAACACACTTGAACTGGGTTTCTGTGATTAATATGCAAAAGCGTCTCTCAGTCTTAAGGAGTGTTTATACACTTATGTAATTTATAAAAATCTATTTGTGGTGCATGCACAGTTGCGAAAATGAACTGAACTTGTACTTACCATTTACACAAATATTTAGTGATTGTGTATCACCTAATAGACAAATTTTTAGTGATAAGAAAACTGTAAAAAATAACAGATACAAATATTTCGAAGAACCGTTTTCAAAAAAAGAACTAAAAAGTATAATATATTTTTTATTAGAATACTTCTATAAAACATTCACTTGTAGCCAATTATAGTTTGAAATCACATATTTTAGGCAGAAAATGGGCTCGTTGACTTGCTCGATGGTCAAAGGTTGGCCATAAATAATTATTTATGAAAGTCTTTAATTTAAAATTACTTTATAGGGCATTTTTTTGAAGTCAGTTCTAATTTTTCTTAGAAAAATTTTAATTTTTATGATTTTAACATTACAAGCAAAAGATTGAAAAATAATCTTGTTTTCTATTATATGAATAAGTTTTATTATAAATTTGGGGCGTTCTTTTAATTTGCATCCACCATATATTAAGTTGAGTAATAAAATCCATCGCTTAAACACTATGGTTAAAAGTTAGTAACAATGTGTTTACCTATTACGAATAATATATAAATACAATTTTTTTGTAATTGAAATTAAAATACACATGTTAATGGGTGGAAATGTACACAATTTGAGTATAAAAATATCATTGGAGGGTTCCAGTGGTGATGGGTGGGTGCTGTTAGTAATATGATGGTGGTGGTGGTGGTGGTGGTGCAGTGAGTGAATTATATGCAATTTTATATTTATTTGAAAATATATAAATAATTGATGTGGTATTTTATTTAATTTAAATCATATGGTTTTAATATCATCAAATATAAATAGAATGAATACTTTTTTAATCGTAATATACTTTGTTTTCCATATAGACGCATTTATTTGTACAGTTAACACTATTGAATAGATTTCCAATATCAGTAATTTTTACCATTCGTCAAATGTTAAAAAAAAAAAATTATTTTGTATCATTATTAATTTTTCTAGTAATTCTATTTAATAAATTCTTTAAATTCCAACTCAATTAAAAAAAAAACTTTAATTTTTAAAATGTATTTTAAATACGGAATTATTGGCTTTTTTTATACGGAGTATAACTTAGAATTTACTCAAGTGCACTTTCTTTATTGTATAAATATATCTAATTACAATATTGAAGGCACCGATGAAACCAATTCGACGATACTTTACAGTATCAAATACACCTCTTCTAGCATTTACTGGTATATAAAAGTTAAATAAACTAAAGAGAGTTTTTATTAAGTCTATTTTCTATTACTTAAGTCATACACTAGAGTGGGCTTATTCTATATAACAACAACACACAACATTTTTGGCCCATCCAAATACTGACTCTGTCATATGTTAATTAAGTTCTGTGATCGGTTAATATCAGAATTTACGTTACTTCAGTGGATCCTAAAAAGACTTATATTAACTTATAATTACTTATATTAATTTTAAAACTCTGTAGACATTTGATTATATGTAACTACGTTTACCGACCGAAGAAAGTTATTATGAAACCATTGTGATCATCATTACTTAATTAAAAGTACACAATGAGGCCATCGATGTATTTGATTAGGGACGAAAATTTTCAGTGGTAAAAATTAATTCTTTATAAGTACATTCATTTAATTATTAACAAAAAAGGGAAAAAATATTTTTTAAACCTAAAATTCTTGATATTGAAATTTTCATACAATTATTTCTAAGTTTGAATTATTTTAAAAGAAATTTTCTCAAAGCTTATAATAATTAACCATACATACAAAGTTTTAAATTCTATATTAGATTTAAAAATAAGCTTATATTACCTTAAAAAACCTATTTTATTAACGTTTTTATAATTTTTGCGTAAAAATTAAGTTGAACTGAACAATGAATTATATTTTTACTTATTTTTCATAAAATTGATATTTAATTCATCATATGTATTCAATTCAAGCTGTATAAACAATTTTTAAATAGTTTTTAGCTAGTAATGCCCATTAAAATTGTGTATTAAAAAAAAAAAAAAACATTGTATAGGTATAAACATAATGCTGTAAAAATGAAAATATTGCTATAAATTCTAAACATTTAAAAAAGAAACAAAAATAAAAAAATTCAATAAAAAAAATAAAAATGATATTTGTTTAGGTAGATTTGTGATATTTGTATGAAACAAATGCATCATATTTTGTGAATAGGCTACTACCACAGATTTTACGACTCTTACCTTGATTAATTTATCCAAATACAATACAGTAATGTGAACTTTTGTCTAATCTGTTGATTGATTGTACTAATAACTAATAGATAAGTTGGGCATGGTATATATTTTAGGCAGTGCTATTTGTGTGTGTGTTTTTGTTTTGTTTTGTTATTTAGATTAACATTGAGAGTTATTCAAGCGAGATTTTCAACGTATATAAAAAACTTCAACTATAGGTTTAATAATACCATTATCGTCAGCAGCAGTTATTAATGCAAGTATGTATGTAACGTAACAATTATCTGCCTTGATCAACGCACCTGTATCATCCAGAACATATATTCGAAATTTCACTTTTAAAATTAGTTTTCAATTTTTACATCTCAAGCATAAGGACGATAGTCGTATCTTGTATACACACCATTTACTCTGTTAGATGTTATAATTTTTGGAAAAATGATGAGATATAAAGGAAATACCCGATTAAATAGGGTGTCTATTTTTTTATTGTACGAGTATACTAGCTAGCATGACGTTCCTTCCGCTGAAGAAACAATAAGCACTTGCAATTTGTCTGATAATAAAACTCTTTCCGTGACTATTCGATCGAAACTTGCAATTAATGCTAAACATCTGTGATAACTGCATGTAATGATTTTATAAAATGTAAAACGTTAGGATTTGATAGATTTATAAATATAAATTTTTATTTTGTAAATAATAAATATATCAGGTTGTTGGTTGGTTGGTACATTGTATATTTAAAATATAAGGGATTGAATAATATATTTTCAATTATTTTATGTATGTTTAATTTTGAACGTCATCAGGTTACCAACCCCTTATAATATCACCACCACTACAGTATATAAATATAAATAAATAAATAGTGATTTAGTTATTTTTTTATAAATATGATTAATTTGTGTGTAGGTATATGTAAAATAAATGTTATACATCAACAGAATATAGTTATAAAAAAATTATATATTTTTTTTACTTATTTCAGGAATTTATAGTTACATAATATTAATTACTCTTTTAACTGTTGTTGTTGCCTATAATTTTTCAATATGTCTGGTATATGAATATACTAATCCCCAAAGTACAGGTACATCAGGTATATACAGAACTTGTTGGGTGGTATGAATTGTGCTTTTGTTTACCAGCTGAATAGCCGAGATAGCTAAGGCATTACGTCTGTCTGTTATACCAGGCTTGTGGAGTTTCTCTGCAGTTCCTCTCTCACAACTCCAGACCTATGCCGTCAAAGATCCTTAAAAAATACGACTGTAAGCATACTCTTAGTCTCCACTCAAATCCAAATGCTAGTCACCACTCAATAAATATTCCTCTAATGGTATTGTGAATTTAATGTATCGGATGTAGTAAAAAAAAAATCGAGATTTAAAATAACGATCTATTATAAACGTGTGTGTCTGAAAAACAGAGGTGCGCTTCCCGTTCCAAATAAAATTCGATACAATGATTTTAATTTAAGCAATATCCATCCATTCGAAATATAATAAGAAAAATTGTTGGATGTTTTACACATAAAATATATCTTTATTCTCTGATACAAAATAAAATTTAAAGGAAAAATTCAAAATCATACTTTTTTGAGACATATACCGGACTTTTTCTAATTTCCTTTCGTTTTTTAGAATATAATTGAAATAAAAGTAGATGGTTTTTATGTTATTGGTAGTTTCATAGCTTAATATTTGGTTGGATTATCAATTCTTAGCTTATTTACATAAGAATTTCTTTTACATTGAATTTCCTTCAATGCTCAACTTAAGCTTTATTCTCGAAAGCGCTCTGTATTGACGGTATCATTTGATTTCACTATCGAGGAGTATATGTCATCTTTTGATTCCATCTAATACTCAACACGTTTTTTTTTAATTCACCTAATATATGCTTTTCGATTCGGAAAAGGATTCGGCAGGAAACGATGAGTTTCAGTTATACTTTTCTTCAAAAATACAATGATGAAGTATCACCTCCCGCTTCTGCTGTTTTGATGGCAGAAATTTCGACATTTTCAATGTAATTATAACCTTAGTATATCTCCACTGAAATAAAATAAAATATACTAAATCTAATAAATTATTGAGAGTAATTTAATGTAGATTGCATTTCGGTCTTTTTCAGACCTTTTTCAGTAAACAGCATTAAGTTATTCAAATATCTATTACATACATATACCTACCTTGATACATTTTTAAAACAAAAACTCACAAATTATTTTTCTTTTTGCAGGTAAGATTTTTCAATATAAAATTGTTACACATGAAGAACAAGATGTACTTGTAAGTATGAATTGCGTTTGGTATGTTATGTCAGGAATCCCATAATACATGAAATTTTACCTAAACCGCTAATAAGTATAAATAATTATTGAACGTAAATAAAAAAATTTTCTAACTTAAATAGAAAATTTTATTGTTGGTTTCCTGGAAAATTAATTTCTTGCATTGTTTTCGGAAAAATTGCGATATAAGTTTAACAAAAAAATAATGAGCCTTTTTTTTAGCCCCTTTCTTTTAACTCTTAGTGTACGTTTGCCTGTTTATCTGTCGAAAAACTTATATCCCGAATTTAACCCTTTTCTCGTGATCAATTGATCTGTTGATTTACAGGCAGACTCGTGGTGACGATAAAAATAGTATATGAAATTTTCGTAAGAACTCAACAAACGGGTGGATATTATACAAATTCTTTTAGAAATTTATTACAGAAAAATGTAACAAATTCGATTTTAATCAAAACTAAAATCAATAAATTTGAAATTCAAATAATTTCTAAAACATGTTGTTTTCGTATTTAAAGTATGTTTCAAGTTATAGTAAAACCATAAAATTGTTACTTTAATATAATAGAGTATGAAGCATAAAAATTATAATGAAGGAAAATATTGAATCGAATTGAAGATGAAATTAACATTCATTATTTAACAATATTAACATCCATTTGTAAATTTCATCTTCAATTCAATATTTTCCTTTATTTTCCTTGATTCGTGATGAAAATTTTTCTAAAGTTCGAATATTTCAATTAATGTATTATAAGGTAAATAATGTCATATAAAAGGGGGCGGAGTAATACATATTGGATTGGGGTAATATCTGATTTTAGTGGCAAAAAACTAAGGGACTATCTTGGAAATAATAACTACACAATTTTGGAATATCTACTCAATAACATAGGTCAAGTTTTTGAAACCCATTTTCCATAAAGGTATGTTGGGGTTGAAAAAAGTTAAAAACTTCTTTTTTTTAATGAATAATATTCTTTTCAATCTGTATATTAAACATGCCGTAAAGAGTATGAATTTATAATGTCGCGTCAAGAACTTTCTTATACGGAAGAAAATTACGAAGAAAACCATTATAACTTCAATAATCATAAATATTATACGTTAATATTAACTATACTATGAATGAGCTATTTAACACTATTTAAGTTGGACCTATGGTGAATCTGAGCTTATGAGAAATGTTTCAAACATGTTTGTTTTTGAAAAACAACAATTATTTGTATAAGGGCTTTTCTTTTTTGGTTTAAAAAATGGCTCATAGACCCATGAGATCCAAATTAACTATTTTGTCCAAAATCCAATGGCCACGATTTTAAATGGACATCCACCTACGGTAAATAATTCAAATTGATTGCATTCGTTTTCTTAAAGTATTCTTATCACAAAAATTTGAAGCATACATAAAGATATATTGTGTAAAGTATATATAAAGATATATTGTGTAAAGTCGCGAAACAAAGTTTGGATACCCTCGAAACACGAACATATGACGTCATTCCCGATTTTGATTTTTGGGTGATTCCAATAATATCCCTATAAGAAAGTTAAGAAACGTATTTTATATACCTATATGATAATATGTAGTGTAAGATAGATCCTTATTTATGTTTACAAGCAGAATACCACGATAGTTGATATACTGCTACATCTAAACAGTCATATGAGAGGGAAAAGGGATAAAGAGATGTTAAAAGCAAATGCATTGGAAATGTCGAAGCTTAACTTTATAGAATTTAATGTTTATTACTTTACTCTTACCAAATAATATTGTATATGTTATAAAGTACAGATATATAGGTTCTAGGTACTACTTCTACCTGCTTGATACTTGTTTTAAATACGTATGTATGTATCATTCGAAGTAACATTTATTACGATATCTATAATATAGGTAAAATAAAGTAAATTTGAGGCCAAAGTATATACAAAATGATTGAAGATGAATGCTAAATATTTGTTCACAGTTCATTTCAGGGATTTATGGATATAATAAGGAGAACAACAATTATGTGTCCCAATATATCTACCAAGCGAGTAATTTAAATTCTGTCATTAGGTGGCAAGTGGATTGCCAATTTTATCAATAAATCTACAAGGTTTTCAATTAGAGTTTTCATTTTGATATTGAAAAAACATATAATTGTTAAGAGAATCAACGAATGTGTATTTATTTCATTCTAAAGGGAGATATATACTTTCAATAATGGAAACCCATATCGCCCTAATGGCCACCACGGCTACACTTACAGCACCATATCATTTTCTTGAAATTTTCCAGCAATGCGCACATTTTCGGCTGTATGTCTTCGATAACTTCATAAATGTTTAAAGTCTTGAATTGATTGTGGATCATTGGCATATACCTTAAATTTCACGTGGCTCCAAAGCAAAGTCTAAAAGTATTAAATCACACGATCTCGGTGACTAATTATGATCACCTCTTCTAGAAATAACACGGAGCGGAAACATTTCTTACAAAATTGCGTTGGTTTCGTTGCTTGCGTGGCATGTAAATATTGTTGAAAATAAACGTCGTCCACATCTTCCAATTAAAAAATCAGCTCTAAAAAATCATAGTAGTGAATTTTAATTTTATTCATTGTTGTGAATTGTAACAATTTCAATGCGTTGTTCAAGCATGTGTGTCTTTTTGTCTATATATTTGGTTAATTTATTTTAATATAAACTTACAAACGGACTCCGCGGACGTTGTGCCTTCGGAACATTGGCTTTTCTTGACTTACGCAAACACACACACAGAAGCTCGCTTAAAAATATAATCCGATAGGAGAGTCACCTTTAAGGTTCCACTGTGAATTTAAATCACCCAGGTGCTCAAACAACTATGTCTTTAAAAAAAATTTGCCGATATGGAGGAGTTACTGCAGTACTTTAGATTTAATAGCTCTTTTGGACACAATAGTTCTAATTCATTTTTTTTTAAATAACATGTCAAAAAAATAAAATTTTGATGATAATATAATATTATATAATAGATGATAACATGAGACAATCTGTATAAAGCAGACTTATAATGATATCTATAAGTAAAATAGGATAAATATAAAGCTTTTGTAAGTATAGTTAATGCAACGGTGGTAGTGTCTAAAAAGGAATAAATATAGTGATTTAGTGTGCAACTTCACAAAAGCTCGTAACTATTGCACTAAAATCATAACTTTAATATGCATATTTAAAATATATTTTAGTATTTTTCTTTGTTTATATAAATATTGCATTCATTCATTTATTTATTTACGCTATTGCATTCATTTATTTATTTACGCTTCGACTCTGTTACGTGCTACTTTAAAAATTATATTTATACGTTACCGAATCTATAGTTTTTTTAATTGGCCCTGAGATAGTAGAAAATTGTTGGCAATAACTTTTTTAAACTTATGATTCCGTAATTTTTATCTCTAACAATATTTTATGTGTTATAAATTGATCATATTTCAAAATTTTAATTCTGTATCTAAAAAATATGTAATTTTTTTTTAAGAACTTCATTGACTTACTCATTGCTGTTTCGCCATAACGTAAAGAGTTTTTCTATAAATTTTCCTATTCTTTCTAAGATTTTTGAAAATTATTTGTCTAACCGGTTAAAATTTGATATAAAAATATATGTAAACGTTTGAGCTTCTTTCAGTTTGATATGCAAACTGTAAAAAAAATTCTTGTTACTTGGAAAATACATCATTATTTCACATTTTTTATGAGACATTTCTAAAAAGTATAAAATATTTTCCATACAATACACCAATCAAAATATTTAATGAATTAAGGATTGATTATCTTAACTTTTTTTAATCCCTTGCTGTCTGAAGTTGCATCAAAATTTCTTATATAAGAATTTATTACGATGTAATCTGAAGGCCACTTCTTAGCCAAAAATTAATTAATTAATTTAAAATATTTTAAAGTTAATTGAATCCTTGTGGTTCGTTGTACGTATCCGATGATATCCGGTAATATAATGCGGTTGTTTAAGGTTTTTGAGATTTTCTGATCAGACAAATCTTATTTTGTGCGTCCGTCATTCATCTCACAAAAAAAATATGTATTCTTAATACATACTACTAATTATACTACTTCTATTAATCGTAATTTGAGATCAATTAAAATATTTTTGATACTTTTTTCTGTGTAATTAAATAAAAAGCTGTTTTTAACTAAAAAATAAACGTTCTTCAACATATAATCAACGAAAATATTGGTTTTTTTTTTCTTTTTTATTTATTAAGTTAAAACGCTTTTTCACCGGTTATGTGCTACACGTATCACAGACAAATTTATCAGGATCGTCACCATCTAACCCGACACAAATTTCATGCTCCTTTTTTCATCGTGAAACTAAAAAATCTTTTTCATGCATCATTGATTTATCTTATTGATATATATTATTGATATATATATTATTGAAGATAACAGTTAACTCTGTTAATTATTATTTTCACTTGTATTGACATTCCCTGTTGCAATAGAAAAATTTTTTCATAACAATGCGAAAGCTTTCCATAAAAATTACTTGCAAAAAAGTAACTTGTTATGCAAATAAAAATAAAGAAAGAAGAATGGGTTAAAAGTAGAAAGGTGTGTCATATTTATTTATTTAGTTCTTGTTTTATCGAGATAAAAACTTATTGTATTAATAAAATGAACACTAAAAATAAATATAAAAACAATAATCGTACGTCTGATGTAATTTTTTTTTTGTGTGAAAAAAAGAGGGTGGAGTATAATTGTACTTCGAAAACTTTTTTCTTTTTATTTTACTACTCAAACAATAATTTTTTTGTGTGTATAAATAAGTAATGAAGAAATGATATTTACCTCCTATATTCATATAAATTTCGATTTTTTGCCCTTATTTGTTAGATTCAAATTTTTATATTTGATAAATACGCATTTCGAATACAAAGTAGTGATTATCGGTATGAATTAGCTTTTCGTAATAATTTTCCAAGGAGATGTTACTCGTTGCTAATTTGATGATGTACTTTATACTTGAAATATGTATTTATAAAATACGAAAAATTTTGAGGAAGTTTGGGCAAAAAATCGAAATTTATTCGAAAAACTCTAAAGCTCTGTTTGATAATATTCATGCCTATATTCATATTGAATTTAAAAGGTAGATAATTTTTCAAATAACAAATTTTATGAGGATCTTTCAACAAATGTTAAATTTTCTCCGACATTTCAATTAGGATTTACGTCTCCCAAAACAGCATTTTGAGCAACTAGGCTATATCAATACACTTAACACCAAATAAAGGGAGCTTGTGCGTTCATATAATGTTACCTATACAGTGAAAACAAGTTTTCATTGATTTGTATTGACATAAATTCTTTCATTCCAACTTTTTGAATCGATTCCTGATATCATACATCATCATTTTCTCCGTTAAATGGATTATTTTTGTCCAAGAGGAGTAAAAAGATGGCTGTTGGACTGAAATTAGTACTATTTTTATTATTATTATTATTATTTTTTGTTGCTTCGATGGTATTTTATAATTTAATTTGAAGGTCAGAAAACTTGATTTTACAAGGAAAATTGAAAATTGAAAATTGTTAATACAGCAATAATGGTGAAAATATCTAGAATGGGAAAATCTCACATAAAAATGAAACAATTCGCTTTTGTTCACAATAATAATTAAAAGTACCATTTTGAATTGGAATTATTGAAACAAAAGATTAAAGCTGAAGACTATCAAAAGAAGAAATAATTTGATTTTCCCGTACACCATACCTCTGGAGCGATTCGTTTTCAATGACGTCCTTGAAAACTATTTAAAAATTACTTTTATACTAATTTTTGAATTATTCCAATTTACTCCCAAGATTTACGTTAGCTATACATTGAATAGAAAAGAAACAAAAAATAAAAATTTTGTATCTATATATATTATATAGTCATTCAACTGTCAGTTGCACACTTAACTCAGTCACTCACGTAACAAGTAAAAAATGTTCCCTCACGTTGGTTGGTTGCATAACGTATATATTGTATACGTTACGTTAGCTGTTTCGTTACTAGCGATAGAAATAAAGTTAAACGTAAACTTTTACAACTTACAATGTTTGTTTTATTTTCTATTATATAACAAGTAAAAACAAATTTATAAGATGAGAGAAGGGAACAGAATCATCAACGATCGATATATTTTTATATACAATAATATAATGTTACATTTATATTATTCTATATTATATTAGTGTAACAGTGTGTAGCAGTATTGTACTGTGACCATATTAGGTAATATTTGGCCAATTGTAGAAAATTAATAAATAAAATAAGTCGAGTATATTAGGGCAACCAAAACGGCGGCCCTTATACGTAGACCCTTTGGTCCTCTGAAGGCAAAGATGCTTTCTACCACAAGCGAATTGTTATTATGTTGCTGGTGGTGCCGGTTACATCGCTATTACTCCAGCGACAACAGTTTGATCAATCAACCGCCCCATTTTTTGCAGTTGTTTTTTATTATAATTAATCACACTACCGCTGCATGGATTCAAATCCGCAACCTACTGTCTTAGTTGTCAAAGACGTGAAGGTATTACTGCTTTTACTCACTCGAACACTGATTCTGATGATAGTAACGATTGAAATAATATTGATTCACTTTGAGGGAATAAACAGTCTTTCAGATGGTATCAGCACCATGTAAATATCAAAGTCGCTTTTTGCTGTAAAGTTTTTAAATTAAAATACAAGCAATAAAATTTGAATCAATGTATTTAACTAAATAATTGCCTATAAAATTTTCGATATAAAGACATTTTAAAAATTGAATATTTTAATAGTGTCAATCTCGCTATATATGGGATGTATAAAAAGGATTAAATTACCATTCGAATCCTTATCTATAAATATTCACGGGTTGTCTTTGATATATTACCAACAACAATGTACGCAATTTAGCAAGGGGGAAGCTTCGATTCGTGTCGTCGCCACAAAAAGTAATTCATGTGAGGATCAGATGAAAAAAAAGAGTTCGTTAAAAAGGCCTTACTAGGCTACACGTCAGTTCTATGCTTCCCTCACACTACCAAATATTCATAGTCGATTGTAGGCGTTAATAGTCGATTTTTGGTAACCTCTCAAACATTAGGACAATTGATTGAAAGAAAATTTGGTATGTTTTCAAGAAAACTATGTGGTAATTTTGTTTTGTATTTCTTTTTTTTTTTTAATCTGTCTTATAACCTCTGAAAGAATTAATCGATCTCAGTTCTTTTTTCATCCGATTTCTTTTATAAAGCGATCAATTTCGTTTATAATTAATGCATCTATAGAATAGATGCTGATATCTAAGTATTGGATCACTAAAATATGAAGTTTTTTTATTCGTGATTGTAAAACGTATTTTATCCAATGCTTTCACACTAAAAGTATAAAAACATAAAATACCTTTTTTACATACAGCTGAACATATCGAAGATTTTAAAACATTATGCTCTGAAACTCTTAAAATAAAAAATGAAATTTACTCTGAAACATCTTATACATAATTGTAATCATTTTATGTTAAAAGTGTTTTCTCACAAATTAAACAAGAAAAGTCGAGTATCCACACCAACATATATGAATTAATATATAGAGATGAAAAAAAAAAGGAAATACAACCATAATCGAAAATACGGGAAAAACATACGAAGTAGGGTAATATGACGATAATGATCATGACTCATAAATGAAAATAGGGCAATAAAAGAAAAACGCAATAGAATTTAATACAGAAAACATCAACTTACTACGAAAACTAAATAATTTTATTTTTATAAAATTGATCTTAAAAACAAAATGTGTTTTTCCTACTAAATAAAAGCTTGTGTTTTTTTTATATTCGTATTCAGACATTATGTTTATGTTTTTAATTTTATTAGTCGATTAATCCCGTCAATCGATTTATAAAATTAAAAAGTTTATTGATTGAATCATATATAAATAATTCTTTTAAATGAAAATTTTTATTTACAAGTTTAAGATATATTTTCTTATGTTTCTAAAATATTAAGTTTCTAGATTCGTGCTTGTAAATCGTATTTTTTTTCCACAATAAAAGTATAAAAATATTTTACACCTTGAACGATTTTACAAATCAATACAATTATGTAAAAATGTCATTATTTAGCTTCCTAAAACCATAACAACTGTGAATCGATTTATAAACTTTTATCGATTACAATCGCTTTTTTCTAGGAGGCTTAGGAAAAAAAACCTTGCTAATTTTGTTCCGTTTCGCTACAGAAAGGAGTTCAATATAAAATATTGTCCCATTTTGTCAAACCATTTGACATGAATTTCAAAAAATAACATCTTCCTAGTTTGAATGACTTCAAAAAAGGCAGAGGCCATCAATTACTATGTTTACATAAATGTAACATATTAATTTAAAAATGTCGTTTTTTGCAATCGATTTGATGGAACGGTTCAATATTTTATCAAACCACTACACATCGATTGCAAAAAACTACATATTCCTTGCTTGATAGACTACTAAAAAGGAAAAGGTTATCAAGTTATTAAATATCACTCAAATAACCAATTGTTCGTGATTGTATACAACACTCAAAAGTAGAAACTAAGAATTTTTCAAAAAAAGACCCGCCTTCAAAATAACGAACTAAAAGGTAAAAAACAATTTAAAATTAAAACTTCTATAAATAGTTTACTTCTGATCAATAACCTTTTGAAATGGGCGCCAATTATATCCTTAGCTAAGAAATTTATTCGTTGGTGACGACTGAAAATTAGGAAATTGTATAGGAAGTTTTTTTTTTTTTTTTTTAATTTGTTAGTATTGTATATTTATTTGTAAGTCGTATATTTTATTATAATCAATCATAAATAAGAAAACAATAATGATGTTGCTCTGAAAATCGATTTAAAAATTAATCATTCAATTAATTAATTAATTAATGTTTGTCCTCCGCCTTAATAGAGCAATGGTACGTATATGCAGTGTTGCTCTGTAAGCCAGCTGGCGCTTGGTATTTGAGCCGAAATGTGGAGATGGAAAAATTATACAACAATTTCAATTTGTGGTGATGGAAATATTATATAGCAATTTTCAAAATGTTTGAAATTATCCAAGAAACTCAAATACTAATCGCCAGCCGGCTTACAGAGCTATATCACATATACCCACCATTGCTCTACCTATACGTATCATGTAAATTTATAACCCTGCAGAGATGATACTATTGCAGAATTTACCAAATTTAAGAACTAGCAATTGCGTCTTCGTTTTTGATTCATTCTAATGCATCGTTTAAAACGGTAAAAATCTACGTGCTCAAACCACGTTATTGTTGCAAGGCCATTAACTAAATAAAAATTAAATACATATAAATTTAAATATTATCTAACTCTAATAGTTTTTCCATCTTGCTCTCTTCTTTTGTAATTAACTAGTCTTATAGAAAAGAAGGATAGAAAATGTAGAAAGAACTGCCTAAGGTATTTGAACACATATTATGTACGTACCTTTAGTTGAGAATATGAGCAACAACGAACGATATTCTCATTAGAATCATAAAACATTGCACTGTTACAACTCTGTATACAACATGGAATATAAAGGGCTGTAGGTATTATTTAATTACTGTATTACATGCGGCTGGCTGGCTGGATGGCTTGTTTGGCTTCGTCGTCCTCTCCAACTCTCTCTATTGTATGACTGGCTGTTTAGCTACCAAAGCTTGTTATACTTGTGAATGAATATAACGTTGCTCGTTTTATTGTTTGTATGTTGCACATGTTTATAAAGATTATAATTTCGAATTTAGATGATTTTTAAATCACTTAATACTACTACCAATTATTTCCTATTTTCAATCTTAATAGAGTACTTTCGGTAGTGAAAAATAAAACATGAAATTTGGCAAAAATCAAAATTTATGTTGAAATATTCTTAAATATTTTAAATTTGAATCATAAAAGCAAATGATTAATTTATTATCTATCTTAAAGTTAAAATTCAATATTTTCGTCCTTATATTACGTAACTTAAAACACCAGGCTGGCATGTTGTGACGTCATTTCGGTAAAATTATTAGTTGCCTTTGTCAGTTCAATCTGTCAACAACATCCTAGTGAACAAAATTTGAAAGTGTTTGGTTATGTTTTTTTATCAATGTGTTGTTATATCATCAGTATTCTCAACATTGTATACCAATATTACGTCACTTAAATGGTAGAGAGTATTTTTACTTTTAAAAAACAGGTTTAATGTAATTTTATTAAGAAATCAATAGTTTGAAGTACTTAACATAAACTTCCCTATTGTATAGTTTAGTAATTTAGTTATAAAGCATTGATGAAAATGAAAAACTATTAGTCAGAGCTTTTTTTGATTTATTTGCTTAACTTTGAAATTTTATAAATTTTATAAAATAATGTAATGATTCACATTATGCGCATCTGCTAAGACCAACTCTTAAACCAATCATCAAGTGTAGGTAATAATACGTTCTGATTAACATATTCTACCATTAAAACTGTCATTCGCTTAAAAATACAATGCGATTCAACATCTGAAGTAGACACAGTTAATCCAAAACTTAACTTCTTTAACCGTTATTTCGTTATTTAGAAAATTAACTTCATTAAGCGTTAAATTATCGAAATTTTCACCGAAGTTAAAATTATTTTATCCAAAATTTTACGTAGCTGTTTTCCTTACCTTGATTTGAAATCGAAGTAATCGCTTTAATGTGGCCAAGAATTTGATTTTATTTTATCACTTTGTGTAGCAGTAGTAAGTAGTGTCCATAATGTAAAGTAAATGTAATTATATTGAAAGTCTATTTAATAATTTATGAAATATCACCTCATCGGGACAACGGAAACAAAAAATTATAAAAAATTTCATTGTTTGTAGGAACATTGAAACTAATGTGCTGGATAGGTTTGTTTTTACCTCGACGTGGCTCTAAAACTATTTACCAGGTAACGTTATAAACAAAAAAATTTCGTAAAAAGATGCTATTTTAATAAAGTTACCGATTATTTTACCTGGTAGTCTGGTAGATAGATTTGATGAAGTTTCTTGAAGAAACAATAAAAGTTTATCGTTTCTTGTATATACCTTCTATTATTATACTATTGAAGTAGTTCAAATATATAGGAAATTTACAGAAAGGCAACAAGTCAACAAGCAACCGATGTAACAGATAAAATTAATCGAACTTAACAAGATCGTTAACATTTTTTAAGTTAACTTTAAAATTAATCAGTTACGAAGATTGTTAACTTCGTTAATCATCTATTGATGAATTAACAAGTTCATAAAAGTCATAATCATGTGCTTTGGAAGATTTTGCTAGTATGCTACTGAATTAAAACTTCGTAGAAGTTTGCGCAGTATTACCACTCTAAAAAATTGTCAGAACTAGTGTGATTTTGGCATTGTGCAAATTTTAACTATGCTCACAAACTTTATACAAATCCAATCAAAATTGTGAATTTACTTCGATGGATATATAATATGTATTATTTCAAATCACAGATAGATGCATATTAACAAAATTATAATTTCATTGAGAATATCTATGAATATCCATAGGGAACATATCATATACATACGATATAGAAACGCTTGTTTGACTATGAAGAATAAAGATTTTGCATGTGCACTCTTCGGCTGGTTGATCTACTATGCCACTCTTTTACATTGTTAACTATACACAAATAGATATAGTCCAAGTACTTCATCGTTCATTGGTTTTACGAAAATGTTATATATTTTGTTTTTTTACCATTAAGTACTATCCAGTTCAAAAATAAAACTCTGTATCACCTTTCTATTATTATTTTCAGTAATTTAATTTTCGATTTTTATGTGCAAGTAGTACCTTCGATCACCCACTCTTGTATCACAAACATAATAATAATAAACAAATGAAGGAATCTGTGAAATTATATTACATAGTTTTAATAAATTATTTGTCACTTAATTAAATTATCAAATTATAAGTGTGAACGATTTTTGATCAAGTGGTAAATACTTCGTATTAAATTATTTGTTACTTGACTAAATTATTTGATCAATGTGAACAAGACTGTGGAAGAAATTATTGTTATTGTTTTGTATAATGGCAAGTAAATATTAAAATGGTGAGAATAAGCTTTAAGTTAAATAAAATAATTTAAGATTATACTCACAAGTTAATTTTTTGTAATACATGAATAATATCCAAGTTTTTTGTATGTAAAATTTGAAATTTGAATACATATGCCAATGGACGAAATAGTATTTGAATTAAAATCGGAAATAACAAAATACACGGAATAAAGGGACTGCACTGCAATTTACATATCTCGAAAATAAACAGACTTCTAATGCGTCCAAAAAAGTATAATTGATGTGTCATCTACATCTATACTAATATTATAAAGAGGAAACATTTCTATTTTTGTATGTATTTTTGTTTGCAACGAATAAATTTAAAAACTACTGGACTGATTTGAAAAATTATTAAAATTATTTCTCCGATATTTCCAAGGAAATGAGAACTACAAGGGTGAAACAACGTGACGTCCGGTTGGCAGATTTAAGTACATACGGCAGATACTCAATTCTATAAACTCGCATTGAGAGTAGGTCAAAGATTCAGTCAGTAAACGATTCCTGTTTCTGAGACAATACTAGGATTACCTGCTTAGTTTTTTGGAACAATACAGTATTATTTCATTCCCGATAGCTATGCTTGCATAAGCATGTTGCATGTCACTCATGGAATATTGAATTTAATACAGAGCTTGCGGCAATTCACTATCCATTATCCACCCACAAACTCGTTTTCTAACATCATTATTAGGATGTGTATTTTTTTTTTAAATTTATTAATTTGTTTTAAAATTTAAATGGTTTTCTTTTTATTCATTTTACTGAAATCAGTTAATGATGAATGGAAGAATTTTATTTTGGGAGGAAAAATTACTTTTCAGTAAAGTTAAAGTGATTATGGAATTTTTTTCTCAAGGATTTTATGCGTTCATTATCTCGTTCAAAAGCAATAAACGATAAATTAACGTCTATTATGGAAACCAACCACTAAAAAATTGCCATTCAAAATCATAAAATTAGAATAATGTTAACAATGAGACCCCGGACTGACGTAACGTAATGACAGGCTTAGACCAATCAATAAAGCAACAGCAGTCACAACCTGTAATTGGATGGGAAGCAGTACTGTGTACTGTTGTTGTATAAAAAATAATAATAATAATAATAATTCCCTTTGGTTAATGGCTATATAGCTAAAAGTTGCTGAAACCAGAAATTAAAAAAAAAAAATTTTAACAATGACACCATATAAACCAAAACGAATTAAAAATGTGAATTTATAATACGCGTTTATGTGACATTAAAGGGGTGGGGGCTATTTAGACACTTGCATTATATTAAACCGGAGGGCTTATCGAAAGGATTTCCTGGAAAAAAACATTTTTAAAATATAATCGAATCTTGATTTTTGATTTAAAAATTGGTTTATAGAAACACTCTTCGACAAGTAAATATCAAAACATTTTCAATATCAAAACATGTATTTTTTGAGTTAAAATTGCGCGAAAATTGAAAACAATACAATGCATATTACATGTAATTTAAGTCCACAGCTTGTTAGAATCACACTTCTGTATGTTAATAACAGTTGTGCTTATTGGATCGAAATCTTAAACTAGTTTTATTTACAATTTACTGAATAATCGATTAACTTTAGCTAACTAGAATTTTATATTTTGGGATTATAAATTACTTAAATATTGTATTTTTAAAAATTAAACATAAAAGCGCAATAGCATTTTTTAAATGTAAATGTATATAAATTATTGCAATTTTTTTTTAATAAAAGATAGCAAATTTTCAATATGAAATAATATATCACGTTCTTAAATATTTGATATATATGAGATAGTATGGTGTGAATACAACAACGCCTAAATGTAGTTTCATGCACGATGCAAGTAATAAGTACGTTCAAATATAACGTTAATTTACTTTCAGCACAAAGTATACATTGCATTTTCATCAATTTATTATTTTCAGGTATTTACCTATTATTTTCATTTTTTTAAAGTTCCTCAACCCTTGTACATTTTATTTTATAATAGTGACAGAATGGATTGTTAAGAATTTTTTTGACATACTATCACAAAAATATTAAATAAACGCTTTGTAAATTTTATTTTTATCTGCCAAACAAAACAAACAAAAATTAATAATAATATGATATCGTTTCGAATATAACATGTTTTTGATTTTAATAATTTTTGACATTTGATAGCACAACAAACACACAAAGCTAATAAAAAAAAAAAGAAATTAGGTCAAAAATAACATTCAATCCTGTCGTGTTCAATGTGTAGACTGAAAATTTTGTTATTATATTATATTAACTTGTATTGTTTGTATTTCAAGTGTATAGGTAATACTAATACTGTGTAATCTCGTATTTATAGCAAACATGATATTGTATCAAAATACAATAATTTTGTTGTTTAGTATGGAGGGAATACTCTAGTGGTAATTCGGTTATATATAAAACGTTCACAAATTTCCAAACGTTCAATTAATTTCAATTTTAAACTTTCTCTTTAGTATTCCTCAGTAATTTAAAGTCGGCGCCAAACAAGCAAATTAAATTATTAAGTAAAGCGTGATGTGTGGCCGTCAACTCAAACTAACTATAAAGGTAAACTTAAAGTAGTTAAAGAAGTTTAATGATAAACTTAAAATAATAACAAAAATATATACTTAAAATAATACTAATGCAAGGAAGTTTGATAGCGCATAAGCAAGCCACCAACATGTAGCCTAATAAGAATAATTTTTCGGAAGTTAACCCATTTAAAATAACCGGATGCTCTTTATTCATTTACTTTTCATGACACTTTGAATTATTTTTCTCGATTACCAAAGAATAAGCAATTCTAGTATGTAATAATGTGTATTATTTTATATATATATATATATATATATATATATATATATATATATATATATATATATATATATATATATATATATATATATATATATATATATATATATATACTAGCTGGCCCGGCAAACGTCGTTTTGCCACATATTTCTAATTAACTTCAACATTTTCTAAGTATAATAACATATTCTTAACAACTTTCCTGTATTTCTTAAGGCTGAAAGCTAAGGCAAATTAGAATAAATAATGATATTAATATATATTTTAAAGCATACCCGGACACGTTGCGGTGACAATTGATATTACATCGATTGCATTCAAAATTTGAAGCAGATTGGACGAAGGAATTCCGTTGTCCCATACAAACTTTGCCTCTTCTTTTCATCCCATTAGGGGTAGAATTTCAGAAAATCTTTTCTTATGGTATGCCCGGTATTTGATGTTTAACCCACTATTTGGTGTGGGATACCCGTGACACGAAATATTTATATATACACTCGTGTTTGATGTGGGACACCCGGTACCTCGTGCACCCACAATTCGTGTATATTGTACTGTGGTTCTCATATACTTGATGAAAAATAGTAAAAGGAAGTCCAGAACCACTAATATAGAAAAGAAGAGATAAATAAATTCTATTTTGAATAGCTGACCCGGGTAAACATTGTTTTGTTATTTATATAAATTATTTCTAATCAATATCAATATCTCCTAAATAAAACTGAATTGTTAACCGACGAAAAAGAAAGGTTCTTAATGAAGACTCATATATTTTATTTTTTTGTATGATCACGCAAAACGTTTTACAGCGTAGTTCGATTTGGTTATTATTATTATTTTTTTTTTTGAAATGGATAGGGTATACTCGGAAGTTGTCGCATATAAAATTGGAAAAAAAATTCCTACTCTAAAGGTGGTAAAGTAGGGTTAATTTATTGTTTACTTACTGATTTTAATGCTGACTCGTGTTAATCAAAAATTAATCATGTAACATATTATTTAGTATTTACTAGATAGCCACAAAAAATTATAAAATAAAAATTTTTTAACAACAACAAAAAAATAAATAAATAAATAAATAAATAAATAAAATAAAATAAAATAAACAGCCAAAAAAAAAAAAAATGAAAATCAAAAAATAATAAACCTTTTTTATTTAACCTTATTAACTAAGTTTTTAAACTAATATATTATAAGTATACCTAAAGCATATATATTTGTAATTATTATGAGTTTATAATTAACATTAATTAATTAGTTCTTAAACTGAGTATTCCTCAGTAATTTAAAGTCGGCGCCAAACAAGCAAATTAAATTATTAAGTAAAGCGTGATGTGTGACCGTCAACTCAAAGTGACTATAAAGGTAAACTTAAAGTAGTTAAAGAAGTTATTAAGGTTAATGATAAACTTAAAATAATAACAAAAATATATACTTAAAATAATACTAATGCAAGGAAGTTTGATAGCGCATAAGCAAGCCACCAACATGTAGCCTGGAATAATTTTTTGGAAGAACCCATTTAAAATAACCGGATGCTCTTTATTCATTTACTTTTCGTGACACTTTGAATTATTTTTCTCGATTACCAAAGAATAAGCAATTCTAGTATATAATAATGTGTATTATTTTATATATATATATATATATATATATATATATATATATATATATATATATATATATATATATATATATATATATATATATATATATATAATAGAGATATTTAATTATTAATATATAAGTAATAATAAGTATTTTATGTATTTAAAAAAAGTCTATATTTCTCTATTAATAATATTATATCATAAGGCTAGCACACTTTATCCTGTAAAACGTTTGTAATATGTGATTATTTTCCAATTTTTAATTATATACTATTTATTTAATTATATACTATTAAAATAATTTTCGTTTCGATATTTAACATAATTGAACCTAATTACATTGTCAACCAAACCTTTAATATACCAAAATTCAATCAACAAATATGATAGAAATGCCAGGAGATCAACATGCAGATCTCATATTTATTATATATTTATATATACTTTTTTGATAATCATTTTAATGGTAATACTCTGTTTTTGGTGATGTTATTATAATGCGTAAACATTGTTATAAACATGTTTATAACCTTTGCTAAATATTGTAACATTGTTGATGATAATAATGATGATGGTTTTGTACATAACATCACAAATTCCCATTCCATTTGATTTTGATCAAATTCCCTACACCTACTTAAACATAACATAACATGTTTTGTTTGAATTCACAATCATGTTGGTATTTATAAAACAAGTTTACTGCTATCTCTCTCCATATATGATGCTATAAATGTTGTCAACGATAGGAATACGCTAACTTTTCACTACATGCATGATATAAAGTGGATTATTAATAAACTTGATTGGTTAAACTTATTTTGAGTATATTATTTAAAAATTATTAAAACTGGAACATTCCTACAGGATAGATCATGAGTACTTATGTGTTTATATTATTTCCAAATACAATTCGATAGTAAAATGTACAGAAAAATTAAAATGTTACGTTTAAATTATTATTTAAGTATTAATAAAACTGTATACAATACAGTATATATTTATTAAAACATGACGGTTACTCATGAACAAGTTTCTAACTTTCAAAATCTTGGTTCCACTGTTGTTATTTCATCGTGGAATAAGCTATAAATAAATTTTCTTATACATTGTTATTGAATAAGCGGTTGCTTTGAAGCATGTTGTCATTACAACCTGTTTTTTTTATACTTTTTTTTTGTAATTATTAAAGACAACGGATAACGGATAAAATAATTTTGTTTAAATTAATAGAATCACAAATTAAAGAAAGTTTAAAGTACCTCTTAGTTTTTTAAAAGTTAATGCAGAATATTTGTATTATTGATAGCATATTCAATGTTTATAGGCAAAGAGTTATTATAGTGATTTAAATATTTGCCTCATGCGGGTTAATGCCTTTTATGATAATTCATGCGAGAGAGGAATATACTCTACATCTCACCATGTTGGCGACAATATTCCAATCTACTTTTAAATCTATTATCACTATGTAAAACTATGAAGTACGTACTGGGATAGAGAACGGGTCTATATTATAAAATTGATTCAGGTATGAGTTCATATAGTCTAATTGTGTGGATAGGTTAGTTATGGCAATATTGTGCCTTAGTGTATATAATACACTTAATTGTGCAGTGCTGCTCATGTGACAATATTATATACGAAGATCATGTTTGTAAATGAATGTCCAATACTTTGTTTAGTATAGCTCTTATGAAACTTTTGTTTACCGATTGTATGTTTATATATTGTTTATAGAGTGCAAGTTGCACATAACCAAGGGAAATTGTCATATCAAAATGAAAATATATAATAATATAACTCGTACAAATCAAAAAGAGCCAACAGAGACTCTCTTTCTAGTGTCTTGTTTTCGTTGGTTTTTGCTTGAATATGACCTTTAAAGTTCAAAATAATAGCCTTTTGCTATAAGCTTTTTTCTGCAAATTGACTAATTTTAGAAATTTAATAAAATATGAATATATCATACGCCTTAATTTATTGTTTAGTCCGATTACGAGATAACAACAGGACATGAGCATATGGAATTATATAAATAACTTATCGAGCAAACAATGGTTATCTTTAAACAATCTACCGATATCCAATTTACATGATACGCTTAAAATTTACTAGGCTTATAGAGTTGAAAGATTACTGTTAACATTCAAAATCAAATTTGTCCTTAATGTGTTAAATTTTCTAATTTTAAAATAGATAAATAAATGTAAAATTTGTATCTTTAACCGCTAATATGACAAATTTGCATAATAATTGTTACAGCACTGAGTATTCGTTATTATGCAAAGTACTATGGTATTACAGATACAAATTGTATATTGAGTGTATTCCATATAACTTAAAAGATTAAAGCACAAAAAATTAATTCTATCAAGTTTTATGTAGGTAAGTCTTGTTCAGACATTTCTCGGATTTGTGGTCTCCTTATTTATTAAGTCATATAATATATTCTAATTAAAAGAAAGATTATTTGAGCATTTATCAATAAAAAGCTTGAACAATTTTAGAACAAGAACAAAAATCTTTCGGATACTTTCAAAAACCAGTCTTTAAGGAGAATCATAAATTGAATTTTATTTAATACACTACATTACCAAGAATATTTTCCGAAAATAAAATTAAACCCTTACAAATATTATGTTTTTTTTATCACTGTATTTTTCATAAGTGCGGAAAAACAGCAAATTGGAATTCTTTGTTTCCTCTTTTCATGTCATGAAATACCGTCTCTAATATTTTATTCTTGCCCTGGTCGTTATAACATGGCTTGCCCATTATCTGCTTTATTAAAAATCACAACATAATTTGCATTATAATTTATATTAAAAATCTTAATTTTCGCATTAGTCTATACTCCCCCTAGCTTTTCACTTTGGTGGCGCTATAAATCCTGGTTATAATTTTTCTTTCGAACATCGACCACGCGGCAGTTCTTCTGTTACAAATATTTGAATTCTGCGCCATTAATGAGTTTAATGATTTCAATATCTGAGATTTAAATAATTTTAAATTTTAAATTATAATTTGCCGTTAACTTTCGTTAGAAATTGTATTTTCTGAACAGAAGGATGAACTGACATATACAAATTAGGGGCCACTTTAAATGATATGTCTTATATTTTTTCAATTATTGATCACGAGGCATACTATCTTTCATCTGTCTTATATATTTAAATGAGCAATTCTTGTATATATATATATATATATATATATATATATATATATATATATATATATATATATATATATATATATATATATATATATATATATATATATATATATTATATATATATATAATTGGAATCTCGGAATCGGCTCCAACGATTTTCATGAAATTCAGTATATAGGGGGTTTCGGGGGCGATAAATCGATCTAGCTAGGTATCTTATTTATTAAATGTCATTTTATTTTTTCATTTAAAATGTCATGTGTTTTATCGATAATTTTTTATAATGTAATGATATATTTGTTTAATATTTAAAGTCATTGGAGTGGCTAAGTGTTAGCGTGCTGGACTCGTCTTCTGCCTCGACGTAATATAATGTCCAAAAAACACAATTTATAAAAAAAAAAAAAATACCGAGCAAAGCTCGGTCATCCAGATATTTGTTAATAATTTCGGCAACATATGATAGCAACCATTTTATACGCCACTACTCTATAACCAGCCACTCACCACTCCACTTTATAAGTAGCAATAATAATAATAATACATATGATATTGCTTTACAAAGCCAACCAACTACCACCCACTCATATGAGGAGATTACTTCAAACAATCCAACAAATATTGTATGTACTTCATTACTTGACTAGTACTATACAATGTACCTGTTTGTATAATATGTTGTGTGCTTATAATATAATCAGAAAGGACACAACTTTTCAGGTGAAGCTATAAGCATCATCGCTTTTCGTATTATATCTATACTCTACTTTGAAAACTTATTTTCAAACAATACATTGATTACTTGTTGTCAAGTGTTTATATTCAATGTCTACATTATATAGTAAAAGAGAAAAGACATTATTGTTGTTTTAATCACATTAAAATTTGATAAACTTTCAAGATAAAAAATTTTTTAGTTTTTTCATGGTGAAAACGCGTTACACTTTGAGTCTTAAGTAATTGTTTAGTTGATTTTTACTCCTCGTTTATTGTTGCACAAACTTTATATATGACGTTCATGTACTTTATATATATCCAAAGTCCTTTTTATTTATCCAGAGTCTACATTTTTTCCTTTTATACTGGAAGATATGGAAGCGTTGAGAATGGAATAAGCACAATATACAGAATATTCGAGAATTTAAAAGGGTCATAAATGTGTTAAGAATACTCTCAAATCATCTAGAATGTTGGAGAATGTTTTAAAATATCCTGTCTATAATAATTAAAATGTACTTCTTAACAACGATTTTTTATTTTTCCAAAATATTATCTTTGTAATACATTATAAGCAAATGTTAATAGTTATAACATCAATGTATCCAAAATAAAAACTGGTAAAGAATCAGGAATTTATACCGCGAATATCAATATATCAAATAGATTGTCCTTTACTTGTAAGTGATTACTATTTCCCATAAATATGTCTTGTGCCAAACATTACGACATTTTTGCATCAATTTGTGGTAATAAGTAGTGTTTTTATATATCAAACTGTATTCTAATAATTTTCAAACCATTAAAATATAGCAGATTGAATACGAGTTGTTCACATATAAATTAGCTTTAGATTGTCAACGAAATTTAATCTTTAAAAAAAATTAAATAATTATCACGTAGATAATGCATTTATACATACATTTATACATATTTATATAAGTATATTTAATTTATGATATTTTGTCTATATAATATCTGTGTTTATAAAGAAATATCAAATTTACTTATTTTATAGACAATAAAATTATGTAATTTAATATTTTCTTATAATATGAAAATTATCATTTTATTATTATTTGATAATAACTTTAACATTTAATACAAGTGAAACACATAATATCACTACTGTTTATATATATTTTATTATTAAGTTGATTTATTTTACTTAATTCTATTTTCTTTTAAAAACTTGCTAGGGGGAAAATCTCGACTATTTATATCTAAGTTTGATAATAATAAATCGAAACACATTTTAATACTTTTAATTCTAATATACAGTTTTAATTTGCTGAAACCATAAATAGTGTTGTGATGGGTCGTTATTTAATGACTGCAACTTAACGACAGTGGAACGGAAGTATTTCTCCAAAAATGATCAAATCGTTGAAAAGAATTATAATACTCGACATATAAAGAATATGTCACATTTTTTTCATATTAATCTAGAGTTTGTAACGCTAATAAATATTGATGACATAAACGTAATTTTGGTATATACCCATGTACACCTATAAACTTCAGCTGAAATTGTGGCGGAAAGATCCATAATTGACAAATTATGAATCCATTGGATTCAATGGACCCATTTAACTGTTTCATGAACATAAACTTACTTTTAAGGTATAGAATGCGCTTCTGAAATTTCATCGCTCTATTTCTTTTCTTTTTTGAATTATCTATATGAAACACAGACGAAAATGGACTAATTAAGTGATTCTATAATCATTTAATTAGTCCAATGGATCCATAATCCATCATATTTAAAAAAAAGAACAAAGTGGTTAGTTTTTATTTTTTCGTGAACCACTTTTCGCCACAATTTCAGCAGATGTTTTTCTATTAAATATATAATTTGAATATAAATTATTAATATTTATATGGTTTGCATATTTATTTATATGGACTACATATTTATAAACGATTATGTATAAAAATAGTTAAAACGTATTTATCAATTAAGACTGTTAATTTTCATATTCTTTTTATTCAATATAAAATATTCGAAATTATAATATTTAATTTATACGTAGGTTTCATTGATTGATTGATATATATATATAATATATTGGAAATAAATATACAATAAACGCAGTACCGATTTCTATGAAATATATATATATATATATATATATATATATATATATATATATATATATATATATATATATATATATATATATATATATATATAATATATATATATTTCATAGAAATCGCTACCGCGTTTAAAGTATATTTATTTCCAATCTAATTATAAATGAATCTGACAATTATACCCAAGGAAACTAATTTTCGATTTGTGAATTGACATTGATGTCAAATTTAACTTTAATATCAACAGGAATTTTATCTCTTAACAAATACTATTATTATTAAATATTTGAACGCTGGTTCTCAAAACTTGTACTAAGGCTTTCGATCCGATTTTCATTTTTATTATTTTATCACTTTATTCATTGCGTGGTATTTTATTTACCTAACATTTGTTTACAATTTAAAAAACATTTATTTTAATTTCAAAATGTTGGCTATACTTGAATAATTTTTTATTTTTTGTTCTAGGTAAGATTCGTTTAATGAAACGTTCAGTACTCACTTAGTTGTAAGTATAATAAAATGTCGAATTCATTTTTTTTTTCAAAATATAAATAACCTTTTGGAAAATATGGTACAAAATTTTCCGAATATAATTAAATAAACCAAAAAGATAATAGAATAAAAAAAAATATTCTACAAAAATATGAACAGTTTTAACTAACTTAAGCAAGTGTTTATCAATTTCTCTGTTTTATTTTTGTTTATGTTTGATTCCACATAACTTCTTAATTTATGGATCGATTTTAAATTTTTTAACATTGGATTCAGTAAAACTTCAAAGTAGTTCCATTTTAATTTGATTAAAAAAAATTCTTGGTCTTATATGAGGTTAATTACCTTTCGAAGTCCGCACCAAACGTATCCTCTTTATTTTTTTTTTACTCTTAAATTCATTTATCTGAAGGCGGCACTTGATTTAAATTTTAATGCCTTTAAAGTTATTTGCCTTATTCCTACTGAAAATGTATAAAAGTCCAAATTTGTCGAATTTTGTTTACTTTCAAATTTCATATTTTCTGAAAAAATATTTTTTATGCGGAAGAAAAGACATTAGACTCCGGACTGACGTAACGTAATGACAGGCTTAGACCAATCAATAAAGTTAAGCAACAGCAGTCACAATCTGTATTTGGATGGGTGACCACAGCAGTACTGTGTACTGTTGTTGTTAAAAAATAATAATAATAATAATCCCCTTTGGTTAATGGCTGTATAGCTAAAAGTAGCTGAAGTCATAAATTTTAAAAAAAAAAGAAGCTATTTGACCATGTAACATATCAGAAAATTTTCTAAAGCATAAAAGCTTAGGTCTATCTTCAACCATCAAAACTCAATTAAATACTTGCAATCATTGGAGAAAGAATTGCTGAAGATTCAAATTTGCCAGTTCCATGCACTTTTGGGCTTGCACTAAGACTTTTTTGAATTTAACGTAATTTTTGTGATGTTATAAGAAACATTTAAGCTGATCGTTGCAAAATTTGTTCGCTGTTTCGCTGATTTTCCAGGATAATAATAATTTGACAATAAAATAATTTAATGAAATGTCAAAATATTCGTGTATTGTTGAATAGATGTTATATTTTTAATTTAAAGATTAAAATTATCATGTAAAAGGGGTTCTATCAAATTAGGTAATGATTTTTCTAAAGTACTCCTTAAGAAAATTGTGATATAATTCTAAATTTTTCTTATTTCGTTAAAACTCTGATATAAGGTAATTTAGAAGCTCCCTTACAAGCTCAAAAATAGCGAAATAAAATACGTAAGGCGGTTTTTTAGGCTACTTACATGTCCTCTCGCGCATAAAATTATAAATAAAAATGAATATTTGGTGAAAATCAATACATTTAAGAAATTAAATTTATGATTATTTTCAATACGTGGAGGATACGACCAAAAAATACTTTGGAAATCACTCACCAATAAAATTGGTTTAGTTTTCAATGAAACATAATAAATCATCCTATACTAATTAAATGATAATAATATTATTTATAAATTTCTAATTAGTGCATAACATAATATTTATTAATTATATAAATAAATACTACACACACACACAAACAATGTATAAAATATATTATATTAATTAATAAATATTTTAATTTAATTTATGTTTCACAAGATAATGAACTTGAAACATTATTATGTGTGTAGAGAAGAAACCATCATGGAACTAAACAACACACATGGAATAATTTATTTAAAAAGAATTATTACATAATATAATAATATTTGTTAGAATATATTATTCTATTAATTATTATTATTTATATATTATTGTTGAGTGAACTTCACTTCCTGGGGACGATGTCTTTCTTCAATGTCTGAGAAGTGTTGTTGCCTTTTATAAATATGAGCGTGTTTGTTAATTAACCATAAATGTTTTACCTTGTCCTTGAAAGTAAACAAGGTTAATTGTATAAATATTTTCTTTATTTTTTAACCCATCATAGTTTTTTAGAAAATCTGAGAGATGGCGCTTCGCTTACGGTGTCTTTTGGGAAGAAATATTTGCCACAGGTATTTGGAAAAGTTTCAGCCATATTCATAACGTATTAAACATTTCAATTTCAATAGCTTAACAATCAAGCTGAGTTGGATTAAATTTAAGGCATAACTGCCCCTGTATGTGCAACAGTTTATAATTGGATAATTGATTTTGAACGTTGCTAGACATCAACAGAAGACGAACATTATTTAGGACGTCCCGAAGACGTCGGAATCCCAGAAATAATCGATAAAATAGTTTTTAAGCCATAAGGGTTTCAAAAGAAACCATTGCTTCAATATTGCACGGTTGAATAAGCTGCTTAGAAAAACCTTCCCAAATTTATGTAAAAATAGATTTTGCCAATAAAATTTCTATAACAAATTATATTTTTAATAAAAAAATGTTTATGTTGTTAATAAATGCTGCTTATTTAAGTTAAGTTATAAAGGTACCTAAAGGTTTTAGTTTTTTTTTTTTTTTTGTTTCTGTTTAGCATATTTGTTTTAAAAACATTATCATATACACCGGGGCGTAGGAACGAAATTTTTGCTGGGTGGGTAGGTTTGCTGGGTGGGCAGAAATTTTAATCAGGGTATCCCCATTACAATAGTGACAATAAAACTGTCCATTTCGGTTGTCCTATTGGCTATGAAAAACAATAAATTCTAAAAATAAGTTGTTCACCCGAAGGTAAAAATAAGCATCAGTTACAAACCATCGATGATCGAAAGTACTATCCAGAAGATTATCGATGAGTCATCTAATCCTCTCTTAGACTAGAAAGGTCAATTTTCCGTGAAAAACTATTGTTTTGCCCTTCAAATTATCCTACACGAAATTGTAATAGAGCAATAAAATTTTTAATCTCTTGAACAAAGGGGCATGGCCCACCCAGGGAAATTCCTGGTGGGCAGCTGCCCACCCTGCCCATACGGCTCCTACGCCCCTGCATATACAGAGTTTGGAACATTATAAAGGGTTATTCGTGCTCATCTTATTAAGAGATTGTCCCAATATAAATTGTGTCTTTAATGTGTCCATCTGTTCTTAGTGTTAGACTTATGGATTATATTTAATTATAACACAAAAATTTCTACCAAAGTCAATTCAAATAAAGGTATTTTGGTGGTTTAAGAATTAACATTTTGTTTTTTCCTGTTTGTTGAACAAATTACAATATAGTTGAATTGGGAGATATGAATATATAAACATTTGTAGATGACCTGTTTTCTACAAAATTAAAATAATTATTTATTTATTTATTTGTTTACAATTACACATTTTAAGATTGATATTTTCTTCAAAAATTCGTAAAACCAAACATCAGTAAATTTTAATTATTAATAATTTTTATATTGGTAGAGGATCTCAGGCGGGGATTTTTGCATTTAATCGAGCGCATACGATTAATATATGGGAGATACCTTACTTCTTGTTGAGTACCTCCATAGGTGGTATGTATTTTTTGCAAGTTTATGACAAGCTCGATAGAATACATTTAAACATAATACGCCCAGTTTTTGTAGTGCTTCGCAAAATATAAATCTCATCGCTTTGTAGGGCAACAAGACTAATTGCAGACAAAATGTGTTCTTATAACTTTCGCGGAAAGTAAACGGCACCAAACTACTTATCTATTGTGTAAAATAAAATCAATTTTTGTATTTGAAACATTTTTTTTTTTTCGAATTTACTGAAAGTAAACTTATTATTTATAGAAGGTACTAATTATTTTTGATGCACCTTGTATATTTTGATTAAATAGTATGTATGCATACTACACAAATTGGAAAATTCTCCAATATATATTCTTTTTTAATGCTTCCTATAACACATAGGTAGTATAGGATACATAAGGGGATTTATTTTTCATTATAAACAATAAACATGTATTAAAAAGTTTGTACTCAATACTCTTGCAAGTTACTAAACATTACATTCTACACTACGACTAATATTCACTATAGCAGAAGATTGAATTTTGTAAAGTTAGCAGAATACAATTATTTTACGACTATGATAAATAAAAAAGGCAACATTATTTTTAAAGGGTTATTTTTTTTCAATGTTGTTTGGAAATATATGTAACATTGCCAAGATAACAAAAGTCAAAGATATCTATCAGTCGTAAATACGATTTGTTAATTTAAATTTGGCACGCATTATAACAAGGTAAAACATTTTAATGTAACTTAAAAAATAATTAAAAGGGCTCGTGCATGGACTGTAGAGGCGCCAATTTTGTCAATAAAGTGCTAACTAGTTTTTTCTAATTGAACATTTCGAGATTATTCAGAGGGATAATATAATATACAAAATAGACAAAAATATTAAATTTGCATTTTTACCTAACATTATTAATGAAATTCGCGATCAGAATGACATAAAAGATGAAAAATTATAGCACGCCATGTAATAACTGCTATTGAATTTAAAGATACAAATGGTAACAGTATAATTACTTGTCAAATTGTGACTAAAACTAAAATATCGAATGTTTACAATAGTAAAATAATCGTAAGTACTTAAAATGTTTTATATTAATGAAAACAGCAATTTTTCCTAATTTAATTGACTTTCATAATTTCAATAAACTTAAATAATGACTATTTAAGTTCGTTTTAATTATTAAAATGAAAATGATGAATAAAATAATTTTTAATACAAACATTAAAGGTAGTGAAACGCAATTACTGACATAAACAAATGTTTTTTGTATATAAAAAGAAACAACTTGAATTTCTCCAAAACAAGAGAACCAATAGTACATTCATTTGTTAACAGATGGCGGTCATCATTTGTAAAACTCGATTTGCACTCGAGCCCTATAGGTATGTACATAATGTCTTTAGGGTCCTGTTTATAGTCCTATTAACTTCACGGACATCAAAATTCAGCTATTGTATTAGTATAAAAGTATGTATATGTGTTTATTTGTGTTAATTAAAACCACATATGTTATAGACATTTGTGTATATATAATAAAATGAAAATCCATGTGTATATAAACACATTTTCAATTGAGTTTTTCTTAGATTTTATTTTGTAAATGGAAAACTTGTAAATACAGAAAAATTTTATTTATTTACTTACATAAAATGTGTGTTTTTTTTTAAAGAGTGAAAAATTCTGTTTGGCATGGAATAAAGCTTTTATTAGATTTTATTTTGTATTGTTTTAATTCAGATTTAATTTGTATTTTAAAATATTTTACATGTATAAATCAACGAAAACCTGATGCAAATTCAAAATTCATTTCACTGAAATGTAGTTTGAAAGTATAAAGTTTGCTAATAAATACTATTTGTATTGAATCCAAAGCTTTAAATATTTTAATATAAGGTTATTTACCCAGAACTAGAACCCGGCTCAATATCTTTAGGAATCTATATATTATTTTCTATGGTTCATATAGTTGTCTTTATAAAATTCTGGAATAAGCGAACTTACCAATAGTGAAGTTCATGCCCAATTATTTCTTGTCGCTATTTCTACTACAAGCAATAGAAATAATCTAATAAAAAAATAAGATTATACTAAGCGATATATTATAGTATAATAATCTTATAAACAAATTACAAAAATAATTAACAAAATTTTTAATTGTTTTCTAAATTTTTCTATTGAAATTCTTCTCTTTGAGACATGGTATTAGTATAGTTCGCGTATCAGTCAATCTTCTATCAGTACAGAAATACACGTCTCTTAGTACACAAATAAACTGTTTGTTGCAAATACCATTTTATAAATATTCTAATGTAATTATAAGCTTTGGAATCATCATTAGATGTCCGTGGCTATTTTGCAACCAAAACTATTGGTCGTTGAAGTGATACTGAGCATATTTCCCGAAAATCAAGCTCATTATGCATAATTTTGGTTGAAAATTACTAAACTAACATCGTTGCTATTTCACTTACTTTGTAGAATCATTTTCAGTAACTTACCAATTTTTATTTAGCACAATATATACTTGTAACAATTGAGATACAAATTATAAATAAAAACAAATTTCAATAGATATTAATTTCAATGATTTATTGGAGAAAATTTTTATGAAGTTTTTAATAAGAATTTTCGAGAAAACTAATTGTAATTGTAATAATGTTCCAAGATTTAATGGTTTTAAAACATGCACTTATTATAAAAGTTTTATATTCTCTATCCAAGTGGTATTCGAATATGTACTATTTATGAGATGTTGTTTTAAGTTTGAAAATTATTGATATATGTTGTCATTAGCGATTAATGCTATTTGTGAATTGGGTAATCGTCTTCAGTAAATCAAGGGTGAATAGAAGAACTAGTTTTTACTACTTTTTCAAACACAATTATTTTATAATTTATAACTGAAATTATTAAGTAATTATTGAAATTTTTTTACACTACTTTTTATTACACTTAGACTTAAGTTGACAAGTTAGTATAGATGGCAATTTAGAAGAAATGTTGAATCCCAATGAAGGAATGCTGAAACTGTACAGGTAAGCTTCCGTGAAACAGCTAGTTGAGCGAATAGCACGACTTATTAACGATAGCTTTAATTTGTGGTTTTCTATTATTAACTGAAGTAACTAAAACATAATGTCCTAACATGTTTCGGTTTTTACGACCATTTTCAAACATTGTTGACCTTTAACACAGAAATCCCTTCAGAAACCTAATGTGTTGATCGTTTTCTCTAGCGGTTATCCGCGGACACCGATACGTATATCCGGAACACCCCTGGTAGCTACATACATAATGCACATTTGCTTATTTATAAGTTTTTGTTTTGTAATGCTTTTCGTTTACATAAAAACGAAAGGACAAGAGCTGTAATATATATTACTGAACGTTGCAAGATGCATAGTGGTTATTGGATATAAACTGCAACAAGAAAACAATATGCAATTTTAGGAAGAAAATTTCAACTTACCAATACAGAACCTCTTCATCGGTGAAACACAGTTGAAACAAATAAAAAATCCAAAATTGTATTTACTTATTTTATAAATTCTATATATTTCTCTAAATATTAAAGTCATACAAAAACAAATGTTTCCAATAAAATAATTTTGTCTATCTTCACACCATATGTTAGAAATATTTTTCATTCATTCACTGTGCTCAAACATGTAATATTCGAAATAGTTAGTTACGCTTCATACAAACAGACTGTTGCGTGTCATTGTAATAAACTTCATAAGATATGAACATTTATCGCGCTTAATCCTTTTTGATTATATAAACTCATCTCTTGGTATGTTCAAGCCATTCGTACCCGTTTTATATATACTTATAGAGTTACATAGCTCTTTCTATAACATTTACTATCATAATAATAATAATAATAATAATAATATAGTTTAGTTTACTTATGTGCTTATGCTTCTTTCCCCTCCAATCTTGTGTAGGTAATATATATAAAATATCACAGTCTTTGGAATATTATATACGGTTTTTACATGTCTCGTTATATTAGTGATACTATGTAACAACTTACGTTATTTATACCAATTTATTTGGAAGAAAAGATTTAATATTATAGTTTTGAAAATTAAATTACTATTTTAATTTATTGGAACGCGGGTTGACGAACTTATTTAATTAATTTTCATATTTAAATAAAAAATAATTAACATAATTAATTTTTGATATTTGCATATTTATACGTATCAATATGATATTTGAAAAATATATTTTTTTAAATAATTTTTATCATTTTATCCTTAATAGTTTCTTACTAAAATCGTTTAAAAATAATACCAACGAATAATCGTTGGTTTTTCCAGATTGATGAAATATCTATCATCTTGCTCGCAAAAATTGTTACATTCATCAATTAAATTTAACAAAGTTCTTTAATTCAATCAATAAATTCGACCAGAGTTTATAATTTAACTGATAAATACTTAGTGATTAGATTCAAAATAATTTTGTTATACGACTTTCCGATAATATTTTTACAAATTAAATTAAAAAATGCAAAAAACTGGTTTAGAAGCAAGTTGTACGAATCAATTTGTACGAAGTGCCATTGTCATTTGGGAAAAAACCAATATTAATACTTAAATAAGCATAATCGTTTTTTGTAGTACCTATTGGCAGCAAATGTTTAATTCACAAAATAAAACAAAATCAAAAATGTTGGCATGTAATTTTCTCCATCTGCCTATTTAAAAAACTAAACATCGTTAAAAATTTTAACCATTCTTCAGACGCCATCGTAAAAAAATTAAATGTAAAAAAATTGTTCTTTCAATTCGTAATATCGGAGATATATTTCTGAAATAAAACATGTTTGATTAATAATTTGAAAAAATCTATTGAAAAAGTGGTTTTAAAATTGATTGGTTAGGAACATTAAGCAAATGATTAGGTTGTATTTTCTTTCTTCAGACTTTAAATTCGATAGTGTGAAAAAAATCAAGTACAATATAATAATCTATAACAAAGACAATTTCTAATCAAGTATCAAAGATTAATCCGCTTAATAAGGTTTGCCACAGAACTTTTCTCGAAAAACCGCTTCTAAATATAAAATTATATTCTTTTTTACAATTAAATTGTTTCGGGAAAAACTATTTGACTAACCCTCCATTTACATTCCAAAATTGAAAAAATAAAACAATATACTTAAATTGCATTAAATAATGTGTTGTTAGGTAGGGCGCATAATGCGGCGCGTGTGGTAGTTACGCGACATGGCAATGGGTCAGCACAAATTTACGACACGGCACTACGCAGCAAGATTGGCGAGACGCGACAAACGCACTGAGCTGGAGACATAGTTTGTCGCCCCGCTTGTCATACGTTTCTCACGAGTCTATTAATAAAAAACTAATAAACGAAAAAAATAAAAATAAACAAAAAAACACGGAACGAGAGAACTGCGTGGTAATACGCGTCTCCCAACACGATGCATGTGGCGCGATTGTATAATATCGCGTTGCTCTGTACTACACACGCCGCTATATACGCCAGGCCTTAGATACATCTTTGTATTTCGCCTTTTAGTCTTGAATAAAAATCATGAATGTACTTATCTAACGCCAATTAGAGGACATAATATGCAAAGACATTATATGCCAATTTCATTCGTTCATCAATGGCTTGGAGCTAGTTCTATATCTAATTATTTTCTTCACAATCTGTATTTCTGTTGTCATAAAATGGTATTTTTATGATACCATAGACTATAAAATATATTTAATAATATTTTGAACTGATATATGAAATTATAATATAAATTTTCTAGTAAAATTATGCTAATAAACTCAAATTCGGTGTAAGTATATTATATCATTTCACTAAGAAAGGATCATAAAATCATTAAACCAGAATAGAAAATTAATATACCTAGACGAAATTTTGTAAATGTGTATATTTGTTACATTGAACACAGAGATACGCACGTTTATGTAAAATGAATAAAAATAATTAAAATGATGTTTAATAATGCTTATAAGCAAAAACTAGAAAACCTTACCATAGTATGGCAAAAACTAGAAAACAATTTTTATTTGAACAAAAATTTTCTTTTTGTTAATGATATTAAAAAAAAAAAAAAAGTTAGAATTGAGATGGAATTGTATAAAATTTTTAAAACATTTTTGGAACAAATTTGACTTATGTGAAAAACAACTTTATCAATAAAAATTTTTTTAATATTACTTGTTACCCGCAAATGAGTAAACAAACGTATTTTGTACACTTTATGCACAACTATGTGTTTTTTACCGGGGAATATGTGTGATTCATGTGAAATTAATAATTATTATCATATCTATAAACAAAACAAATTTCACCACGCTAATTTTCTACTCTAATTTTATATCGCTCAGTAAAAAATTCTCAAAAAGCGAAAATTTATATTTCAATTTTCTTTATTGGCGAATATACATTTCAAATTTCAAACTATTAGATAAAATTGTTATCTGTCTAAACCTATTTTATATCCTTAACTGATGAATAATGATAAATGCTGAAACATTTATTAAAGAATCTTTGAACTAAATTTTAAGTAAAAAGATTTCAATTTTGCTACCAATAATTTTTTGTCAAGACTTTTAAAGGAACTTTTCAACTTTTGTGCAAATTTTGTGTTTCTACCTTCAAGAGTTTCTTTGTGCGTTAATGAATCAATCAAAAAAGGTCAACCCCTGTACAATATTGTACCGATTACAACTAACTCGAGGACTCCAAAAATGTTAACATTTGCATTTTCCCTCCATATCTTGTAGATTTTGTTAAAAAATTGCAAAATGTCTTAACTTTTTTTTGACAAATATTTAAAAATTAGTTTTACGTGGAAATCTTGCTTAAATAGAAATTTTTTGGCGACTTCAAAAAATTTATATGTATAATTTATTCTTTATTTTTTATTTTGATGTTTTAATTTTGTAGGCAAAGAGATATCCCTTAGGTGGTAAAAACAGCTTTTAGTGATTAAATTTCATCATAATGAAAATTTTTTCGTGATTTTATACAAAACTAAAAAATGAAGAATAAAAATTTATTTAAAAAGAAGAGCCGACTTCAGAAAAATTATATAAAAAGTAAAATATAATTAAAAATAAAAGCTTCTATGAATAATTTCCTTGTGACCAGTGACCTTTCGAATCTTATCCTTATCTAAAACATTGAACGGTTGGCGTCGAAAAGAAATTGGTGATGGAGAGATTATAAATTGAAGTTTTTAATATTTTACTTTTTAATTCATTTTTGTGAATACGGTTCTTCTTTCTTTAAAAATTTTCTATTTTCCAATAAATGATCGTTTTGAATATTTTTTTTTTTTTAAACATGAATATTTTTTTATATTGACCAATTAAATCAACAAATGTAGGTATAGAAAAGAAAGTTAAACGAACAAACGACTTGATCCCAGAGATCAATATATGATAATATAATAGAATCGAATTGATATGTTATCACAAACTTTTCAAAACATATTACAAAAATTACTGTCAAAATTGTTTGTTCAAAAGAATAGGAAAATGTATGTACAAAAAAAAAATTATAAACACAGGCTAAACGATAGAAAACATCACAAAGAGACGTCATCAAATCAAATTATTTTTCGAAAACAGTTTTTTCGTATGTGTATGTAGAACTAAACACAAAAGCAAACAACAAAATGTATATCTTTTTATCTCACTTCAATCAGCCAACATCAATAAACTGTATTTATTGTTTTGAACGAATAACAACAACAACAACAACAACAGAACCCCTTTCTAAAAATGTCACAGTTGGTTTAACTAACAATTGTAAAAGAAATATTGTTTATCCAGATTATTCACATATTATTTGAGTATTTGAGTGTACACAATGTTTCAGGTGTAACAGGTGTAGTTTGAATTGGCAATAATTATTAATAAAATTAAGTGACAAGCAAAAACGGAAAGTCTATACTCGACATATACATATCTTAGACTATATTATTTTTAGTCTAAAGTTTGTATTGCTATAAAATATTAACAGCACAAACAAAATTTTTGTATAGGTGTTCATAAAATCACCTAATTACGTCAATTTCCGAATGTCCGCCAGTCCGTCACTAACAAAACAGACTTAAAGACTGTGTTTAAGTTTGTGAATGAGCAAAATCGGATCATTGGGTCCAATGGACTCAAAACTAAAGTTTTGAACCAAAAAAGCAAGAAGAATATTTTATATAAGATGAAAAATGTTCGTTTTTTTAAAACAAAAAACTTTTGCTTGGAACATTTTTTTGTAAAATGCTTTGGTGCACCAGCATTTTAGGTAAAATTTTGCTATTCAGTACACATATTGATACTTCATCATATGTCGAGTATCTAAACAATTAACTCTACTACTTTTTACATTCACTTGTTAAATTTTAATATTGTTCCAAAATAAAATGTATAGATTATCAAGATTTTTATTGATTTTATGTTTTTATGCTTAAGATAAAATATTAGCATTTCTACAATGGACATTAAAAATACAAGCTGTTATGTTGTTAAAAGATAAAGAAGTTATTAATACGGAATTCTTGAATTTTAAATTTATTAAAAATAAAAGGCGTATTTTTCAAAATATGGTGGAAAAATAAAGAAATAATAAAAGTGGACCTTTTTTTTATTATATGTCAAAATATTAGATTTTCATCTCATTTATATAATTGCTCAATTTCAGCTTAATTAAAAACCGAGAAGTGGATTCAATTTAACTTCATTTTATTGCAGACAGTCACATGGAGTAATTAAATAAAAGCTTGTAAAAGACTAGTTTTCATTATCTTATATCATAATATTGTATTGTCAACCGATAAACATATGTAAGTTCAATTTCCGCTCTATCGGAAATTGGAAAATTGGTCAAATTTAACTTACAAGATTTGTTTACAAGTCGTAACTTACAAGATTACAATTTTGAAACTAAATAAAAGCTTTTAGTAAAAAAGAAAATCACATTAAATATTTCCCCGTGTCATAAATAGAACCTTTGGTACATTAAATTAATTATACATATGAAAAACTCATTTACAAATTCATTTCTAAAAATTAGTATATATTATGAATAGAGTTACAACTTATTCCTCTTCAAAAATTCTGTTATCTTTTTCGGTGCCCACAAAAATTTTCGATTGTAACCACATGATTTAAATTGGCAAAAATCTTTTTTTTTATATTGTAAGAGGAAGATCGATCATTCAATAACAAATGTAAAATCCTCATTTATTTTTCGTTTTGTTCACCACGTAATAATATCTGTCTGTTGTCGCCCTACAAAGATAACGCCCAAATTTTCAAAATGGGAATGATACTAAATAGATTTGTAATATACTCCAAATAAGAACTTCAAGAGTAATAAAAAAATTGCCCCCGCTTGTTACCTCTTAAGGGGTAGAAAATGAATCTGAAACCTTACCTAGCTCCAATGCCGTATGCATAAATTCAAAAACACAAAAATCATAAAAATTGGTCCATCAGCTCTTGAATTATTAATGATGTAACTAACACGGCTTTGTTTTATATAATGTGACGAGAAAAAATTTGCTATCGTTTATGGCGATTGCACTACAACATCCCATCACAAATATTCAGAACCCAGCTATAGTGCGTACGTTAGTTGGTACCAGATTTAAGTTCCCAATTTTCATCTTAAAATAATTATACTATTATAAAATAACCAAAAAGATTTATCTATGGATGATTATGACATACGAGATAATATATTTCGTAACAACGAACGCGCTTGATTTTTACATTTCCTCATACGTAATTTTCTCATCACAACTAGAGACTGTAATTTAATAACCTCACACAGGCATGTGTGTATTTATACATGTGTGTGTGTTAGTGTGTACACACACGAACACATACACTGTGTAGTATTTATCCTAAAAATATCCTTTCAAAAACATAATTTTAAATATGTTTGATGATAAAAACAAAAAATAACAAAAGTTTTTTTTTCTGCTTATATATTTCTGTGTTGTTCATTTTTTAACGTTTTGAAAATCTCATTGATGATAGTGGTTAAGCAACTTTATCATCGGATCATTTATATTTTTATGATAAATCGTGTATTCATTCATATTTGTATATAAAGTTAATTAATTAATATTATACCTCTTTGTGTTTGCCTCAAAATTAAATTATAGGAAAAAAATATTTGTCTGACAATAAATATAGCAATCCATAAAGACTCACACGTCTATAAAGTCGTGAACATCTTTGTAGGAAATTTCTATAGAAAAAAGTGTATTATAACTATTATTATATTTATTTAAAAAAAATTATGTAATGATGTTTACTTTAAGTTTAATGTGTTAATAAGCCGCATTTGTGGCGAATATGAACAATCTTTGAAAAAATGTTTTGAGCAAAATTTGTTTGTATTTCTACTTTTCTTTTATATATTATGGTTTTAAATTTTTTGCATGACATTCTACCTTCTGTAAAATGTTTTGATTGATTGCATTCATTTTCCGCGAATAATTTTTCCGCGTTTATGCAAATGTACGTATAAAAACACACACATCTATTTCATTTTTGTGTAATTTTCCGAAACCGACTTGGATGACTTCGGATACTTTTTTGATTTTCAAGACGTTTCCAATAACTTTTGATATTAAAAACATGGTATTTTGTTTCACAGTTATTAATTAAAAAGAAATTTTATATTTACCTCAACGATTGTACAAAAAATGCAATATCGTATAAACGACTCAGTTAATAACTGAAATCGATTTTCAAAACGTATGGAGATATATATAGACATTTATCATTTTTCACACACTTATTACAATACATTATTAAACCTAATATCAAACGTACTTTAAACGCATACTACCAATTTAAATAGAGAAATAATAGACAAAAATAGCGTAAAATAATTTTTATTACAATTTATTACCTTATAACGTTTTCTTATTAAGTTAAGTTAGTTAATAATATGTGCTTACAAATTTGAAATATAATTAGTATACTACATCTTAAGCTTAAAAATACCGGTACGTCTCTAAGTTCATTTACATTTCGAAGTAATTATGTCTATTTAATTATTTATGTAATTCGAATCTCAAATAGCTTCTTTTGTACAAAATTGTACTTGCATTAAAAGCAATTAATAATAATTTTTTTCTTTTTTTTCAGGTAAGGAGAATTAAGGAAATATATTCAAGGACAAATACGCAACATGAATATTATCAGTTAAATATATTTTCGAGTAAGATATAGTTGTAAATCATTTTATTAATTAAAAACTTCCCTAGATCTTTTTTTTTATTCGACATAATTTTGTGGATATTTCTAAGTTAAAAAGAAATGCTGAAATTTAACTACTTTTCAAACTTTTCATTTCTTTATGAACTGGCTCAATGGCCAAATGAAATTCTTTCGACTGTTTAAACTCTAAGTTGCGGGTTCGAAATCAGACTGCGAGTGGATATTTTTAAATGAAATAGAAATTCATTTTTTTATGAACTGACTCAATGATCACGTTAGTAAAGGCTCTAATATCTTCGGTCTTTTGACTGCCTACACTCGAATTTTTGAAACCAGGCTGCGGCAGTTTGATCAATTATTTAAAAAAAGACGGTGGAAGGTTGATCACTCTGTCATCACATGGATAAGAACGAAGTAACTGGCTCCACCAACAATATAATTGTCACCTTGTGCAAGAAGGCATCTTTGTCTTCAGGTGACGCAGTGTTCCAAAAAAGAGTACAGATGACCAAACAGTCTAGGTACAAGGAACGCGGCTCCCCTCTTAATATACTTTTTCATTTCTTTATGATTATCCCAGTGGAAATCTAAATAATTATAAAGCGTACGTTATAATAATATTTCAAATACACAATTTATACTAGGAATAAAAAAGGATATAAATGTTAAATTTACGTAAAAATTTAAGGATAAATATATTTGACAAAAAATATAAAAAAATAAAATCTACATACTTTGATCTTTTCAGTGTAGAATAAAAATAAAAAAATTATATTTAAAAGTAAATAAATTTTTTTTTTTTCATGTGTGTATTATATATATTAAGACTATTCATATTTCATATACTATCAAAAATTTTCAGTCATAATAATTGGAAATATATTCGTAGAAAAAAATTTTAAAAGGAGAATATTCTTGAAGATATAATTCTTCCTGCTAATGTTCTCCATAAAAACGAATTGAGTTGAATAAGTAGATATTTTCAGGTTCCAAATTTTAAAATTTTGTTTTCCTGTCAATTATTTGTAATACAAAAAGAAGTGCACGACATTCCACGTAAATATGGAGCGGGAAAATTTTTGAATATGAACATAAGAACAATTGGCTATTTGTTGCAAGGAAAACTGTGAGTAAACTGGACATAGTTTAACTATGTTAGACTACGTCCAGTTTAACTAAGTATTTTTTTGAAGGAATATTCTGTGACAAAATAAATTGATTTAATTCATTCATTTTATAACAGGCGAATTGTAAACTTAAAATTCACCTAGCAGTCAAGCGTCGTTAAAATTGAATAAAATTTACACTGTATATATATATTTTATTCTACTGATATGCCATTGACTGCAAAAAAATGTCGAAATTTGCAATACTGTCGTAATTTTTAATTTTTAATCTCTTCAGAATGAAAATTGACTCTTAAGCCGTGTACACTCGAGTAAAACGTAGCACCATCAATTAAGTTTGACGCGTAACAGCAACCTTTGTGTGTATGGGAACGAGTACCACTGTCTTTTAACAAAGGTTGATTCGCGACGATGTGACATTGCGTCTCAAAAATTTTCGGTAAAAATGAATCGTATCAAAAGATGTTTCTAGTTGGGGTTACGAATAGTGTAGAGTTAATAACGAAACATTTGTAAAGAAATGACGTAAACATTATTCATTTTTATTTAAATTATATTTAAATATTTCGATATGGTGTGAAACGAACAAAATAGAATACAGTTTCAATTGAATTGATTTAATTTGTGGAAAGCCATATCAATAAATAATAACACTAAATATTTATTTAACAATACAGTTTATTGAAATTTATCAACATAAACAAATACTTAATGCTAAAATGCTTTGTAATATTTTGTAAAACAATAATAAAGCAAATATTTATCAAGTTTAAAATTGTAATTCGTAATAAGTACGAAATTTAAAGTTTAAAAATTTCATTAATACATCTATTGCATATTAAACTTTTCAGAAACGCCTCCAAATCCAGCTGGTGTTTTATTTTAATTTCACGATTTATTCGAAATTACAAAATATTTCGTGTTCTCAAAATTCAATATAATTGCTTATCATAAACGTTTTTTTATTACTTATGTATCTTAAATATTTCGTAATATTTAGAAATTTCTATATACACATCTATTCTAATCGTACATATATTCGATCGGAGAAAGTTTTCCTAAAAGCAAGTAGTACCAACATTTAAAACAAATATACACTATATATTACACAAATTTATATATAATATATGTGTAAACAGTTTAATTTACAAGTTTGTAAATACGGTGAAACTATGTTGATAACTTTACACATTGGTTTGTTACCAAAATACAAAATAGATAACGAATTTTGATTACTTACTTACAAAATTGACTAGTTTGGTGTAGTAATGTAGATTTGTGGTACTATGAGAAACGTATTTAACATTTATTAAATATGGGTAATTTACAGCGTTCGCTAAGGGTTATATATTTTAAAAATATATGATTCTCATGTTTGAACGGATTCTACACATTCAATTTTTGATTCGATGCATAGTCTATGATACTTGTTAATTTTAGGAATTTTATGGCGAACAAAATGGTATAAGGTGGCTCTTACGGTGCTTGCTTGCTATGCTTTCAGGAATTATCGATTAAGAAATTAGACATGATCTCCCTACAAACTTTCGATTAATATTTCAATTTGTTTTATTTACCTGTTAATTTTGTATTTTCTATTAATCTTAGACTTGAACATATTTTTAGGTAACTCGCTGGTGGCACCATTTGTTTTTATGACTCAATTTCTATAAGAGAAAGATTAGATATCATTAGCCATGAATAATAGAATATTTGAAGAATACAAAATAGACAAAGAGGATTTTTTTTAAATATTAATTATAGTTTTTTCTATCTTTATATCGTTTTATGTCTTTATAATTTTATAAATTCAGAGATTAATTACGCGTAATTAGGAATAGTCAAAATGTTGTGAGATTAGAAAAATTGATCTTGGTATAGATTATAAATAATAAAAATTTTAACCTGTTTTTTATTGTAGCAACTTAGCATGTATTTATAGAATCAATCCAGAAATGGTTATAAATTTTCCAAGGTTTGGGTTGGCCTTACGTAAAATGAAAGCTATTCCAGTTTTCATCTCGATGTAAAGGTGTAATACTCCTTTTACGTGAAGGTTTAGTTTTCTACTATGTATCCTACTAATATTATAAAGCCGATTGTTTATTCCTCTTTCACGCAAAAACTACTGAATGGATTTTAATGAAACTTTACAATAATTTAGCTTATACATCAGAATAACACATAGGCTATAATTTATAAAGATATTGTGTTAATTTTCCAAAATATAACAATAAGTGTCAAGTAAGCAGGAAAAAAATTTTACAATCGATGACATGTTTTGGCGTGTGCCGTAAATATCGTTGAAGTTATACATATATAATGTATTTAATTTGTAAAAATAATATTTGTCGTTAATAGGTAATTATTGCTTCGTATTTGCATTACTTAGGTCGTATTTCTTTTTTGTTTTAATTTGTAAACATAATATTTGTCGTTAATAGGTATTAATTTTTATTTTCATTACTTAGGTTGTATATCTTTTTTTTTTCAAAGTTTGTAATAATAATATTTATCGTTATTTTGAAAAAAATATTAAGAATTATTAGGAAGGATATTGTGAAGGCCACAATCTTAACTGGAGAAGCAAAGGGAGACAATGTTCTTATACCACGCATCCCAATCATACCCAATAATTTACCGTTTAATTTTAAATGCATTTTCTATGACTATTAACAAATCACAGGGTCAAACCTAAAAGGTAGCAGGCTTACATTTGGGCACGCTGTGTTTTTCTCACGGCCAGCTCTACGTGGCCTGCTCACGGGCATCTAAAGCACAAAATCTGCACGTTTATGTTAAACGAAAAAAAATCGATTAATATAGTTTATACGAGTATATTGCAATAGCTACCTATAACTTTTGTATTACCACCAAATCAATCCTAATAAAATATTATATTTAAAAGTGAATGAGAAATTGTAATAAATTTTGGTGTGATTATTAATAGCTATACACATATATTATTGAGCTAAAGACAATATATCTCTCAATACATAGCCTACTTTTAACCCGATATTCCCACGGGATGTAGACTTACGCGGGTGAAACCGCGGGGCGCAGCTAGTATTGTATAAAACTCTTCTTAGTAAGCGTAAAGATAAGGTAATCGAGCTCTTCAAAATATTGAATAAAAAACTTTGAAATTCATTTTAATTATTGCAATTAGCATATTTCAAATTCAACTTTTCAGATCCACTTTTCAGAAATAGATCTAGAACTAAAATACTTGTTTAAAGGGAATACGAGTACATTTATAATTTATCACTTTGCTGTTGAATCACAAAAGTGTATTTCACAAGAATTATTTATTATATCACTCTGTAATTCATAAATGTAATATTTCAAAAAATTTATATTAATTTAATTCCAAATTCCAGAATTATATATCGATTATCATAAATTTAAATTACATTGAACGTTAAACACAATCGAATTCATATATTTTTGATGAGTACCGCTTTATATATTGTAATGAAAATATATTTTCCAACCTCCATTAATATAAACACAAAATTTGATAAACATATCACCCATATCTATATATCTAACATATAAATATCTATGTAAACCACACTATCCAACCAAAATAATATATCGTACTCTTGTTATCCATCATCATAGAAGTAGAACAAAGCATATTAGATTCTCAAATAAGTGGCATAATAATAATAATAATAATAACAAACCCTTACGTGTATGGCTTTGGGTAAACAGATCATTGCTATTTAAGCAAATTATTTTTATAAATTAATTATTCATTGGTTAAAATAAAAACTTTAAACAATAATTTGATACTAAAAATAATTTGAAAAATACATAGAATGAACAATTACAATTCTAGTTATTAAAACAACTCGAATTCCTCATATTTCGGTGAAAACTTTACCAAATTTGGACTAGTAGTTATTTATATTTTTTTATTTTGTCGACGATTAAAAAAAAAAAATAAAATGCTATTGTCGTTTTGTAAAAGAAAAAGCAAATATTGGCCATACACATTATCCAATTATTATTAGCATTGTCTTGGGCCTGCAAACTCTACCCAAATACAAATTAATTGTTTTGAGTAAAATTCCTAAGTATTAGTGATGAGCATCATTAGTTTCGGTCTTGCAAAAAAAAAAAATAAAACAAAAACAAAACCAAGATTATATTAACCCGTAGCATAAAATGAATATGGAATGTTTTCGATTTCATTGTTTGTAGTAGAAACAAATACTTTCTATCAGAATGTTCATAATACTAACTTGTATTATGTGCAGATATTATGTGTTCATATGCTTGTTAAAAGAGATACTCCATATTGTTTTCTGAATATACAGAGAGTGTAATGATATATTAATTCTAGTCAAATAAATGACATAAGGTCTGTATTAACTTTATATGATATTCCATATTTATGAAAATATCCGTACATTTGAGTATCAATATCTTCTATTATAGTTGGAGGACACAAAATAATTATTAATAAAAACAACGAAGATAACAATTACCAATGTTAATTGTTTTAATACTCGATATATTGTGAGTGGCAATATTTGAACTATTTTTTAACATTAGTATTATCTTAATATGCAATCGACACTTTAATAAGAATATATTACGTAATTAATATCTTTATATTTATATATAAAACTTAATCCTTCGGCGTGTCTGTCTGCCTGCCTAATCGCGATTAACTGACTACGTATCGGTTTTATTCACTGATACAATCATTCAGGAAGAAGGTTTACGTAAATAATTTGTCGAAGATTTGTGTAAATTGGTTGAAATACGATAAAACGAAGTAAACACTGAGGGCGAAAGTAGCTTTTTGGGCCTTACATACGTTCGAGCAAAGGATGTGCACTTAAGCTGAAGGTTGAATCCGGAGGCCGTTGCATTTCTTTCTGGATGTCAAAGATTCTATTTCCTCTATTTGTATCCTGTGTTCGAAGAGAAAGCAAAATTGATAGTTATTTGACGGACACAAAACAAATTTTCTTTCGTGAGAAATAAAAAAATCGTTTTCAAACACGTGTGTTTACGATATTCCGATATTTTATTCGGATATTTCGAGATCCAAAGTTTAAACGTACCTTTTATATAAAGTAATAAAACTCACAGTAGTATTAAGTAGAATATTTGTAATACATAACACACACAAATGAAAAGGTATTTTCCACTAAAATATTGTTTTGATTACAATATATACAGAACGATTATACTATATCTATTATTATTTGTATATGATATTATAGACATACAAAGGTAGAAATTTCGAGTTTGATTTGGTTGTCGTAATGTAGGCATGTGTATTATTATCCACCTATCATACCAGTTTATAATAATAAATAACCCTTATTAACGAAACATATCGAACTTAACGTATATCAGCAAATAAAATAGATAAGCGAATTGAGATTACATTTATTTTAATAAATTATAATTAATTATAATGGATTCATTTGTTTAACAAAATGTAAGTGATTTAATTTAAATTATTTCAACAATTAAATTACTCATTGTTTTTATTCATATTTTGATATAGAATTTTTGAGTTACACGTTAATTGAAAGTACTTATTAGATATGAGTCAAAAATTTTATTTGAATTATTTGATTTTCTAATTTTTGAACTTAAATCTTTTTTAAGTAAGGTTGTGTCACCGACATCATTCAATTTAAGAACGGGTTTAAGCCTTCGTTTAGAATCATTGCCATAGAATGCAAGATCAATAAATTTGAAATTCAAATAATTTGTCAAAAATTGATATCCAATATATTTAAATTAACTTGCATTCCTGAAATTGCACAAAAACTTTGGAATTTATATATAAGCCTTAGGAGTTCAAACAATAAAAACATTTAAAAAAATTATGTTTTGCACTCTAACAATTTCAAGTTAAAATCCCCTTTTCCCTAGGAATATTAAAAGTTTACGGCCGGTTCTGAGACCTACCGAATAAATAGAAAAAATGTCATAAAAATCAATGAAGCGGTTTCGGAGTTTCATGGAAACTACTTTGACACGAAAATTTTATATATAAGGTTTTGATATTTCTTCTAAATCATGTATCATCTCGAAATTTCAATAACTAAAAAACTAATCTTATTTTCCGCTGAATTTAAAATCTACTTTATCACTTTATTAAAAGCCGTCACTGTACTTATTGTTATAAGTTGGTTATCTTGGTAATTACTTAAGGTATCAATTTGATTTTCACACTAAGGTTTTAGATTTGTTAGAACAACTTAAGAACAACTATTTTCCGAAAAAAAGTGTATTACTTATTATTGACAAAAATTGTAATATTTATTTATTCAGAAGTACTTTAGAAGTATGTAAAAACTCATATTTGAATCTAGGGATCGAAAATTTATATAAAACCGGTAACACACATTCCTTGAAGAAGACAATAAATTTTAAATAATTCTCTTAAAGTTGTTAGTTCATCATTTTAAAATATGAATAAATGTAAATTATAGTTATAAATTTGTGTTGTTTATTGATTGACTGCTAATATTTATATGAAGATTAATCACGCGTAGTTATTTAATTTTTTTTTAATATGACCATTCAAGTGATAATTTTTATGAATTAATTGAAAAATATTGTCAAAAATTGTCAAAAAAAAAATTCAAATAAAAATTTTATTTATAATAATAAATAAGTTAAAACGAAAGTGCGTCAACACGAAAATAATATGAAACGAAAGTCTTTCACTTATACTCTCATATATACATAAATTTACAATATTTTCTTTTTTTTTACAGTTGAACAACTTTTCGAAAAAAAAGTTTTTCGTAAGCGAACAAATTTCACAAATAATATATATATAAAAGTTACAATTTTTGTATGTGTAACATCCTCGCCTATTGTGCTACACTACTTACTCCCGTGTAAAGGTGTTAAGTATTTGTGATGTAACTTTTCATACCCAACCAAAAAAAAAAAAAATAATGATGAGCTTTTTCTTTCACTTTTCGACTGTGATGTCAACCAGGCGTATAAATAGAATTTTTTCGGTATAAAAATATGTTTTTCTTTACATGTAAAGAGTGTATTAAAGTTGCAGGGCACGACTTTGTCTATATGGATCCTTAGGAAATCTGATTCCATTAAAAACTAATACTTAAAACCAAATTCTTTCTAAAAGTTAAGAAACAAAGTTATTTTGATAAACATGAAAATAAACCATTTGCATAATATATGTAAATTTGTCTTCAAATAAATACCGTGACTCCAGTTATTTGACAATTTTTGTTTTTTTGCTTTATTAACTTAATTGATGTATTTTGATAAATTTTGTAAAAAAAGTTTTGGATTCCCGTAAACTAATGTAAAATGCAGAAAAAAAAACATACTGGGATAATTCATTCAATTCACTCTAACTGAGTTCCGTCATTTTGCACTTGCAGTTGACTAATCGCATTTGACTATTAATGTAAAGTAAAAGAATCTTAGAGTCAATGCACGACATAAATATATATTTTTATCTTTCAATAAATGATTATAAAATAGAGCTATCACAGTCTTATACCACTACATACCATTCGAAAAGAATTAAAAATATTTAAATATATTTTGTTTTCGTATACCTTATAAAATATAACATTTCATGCAACTTCACTCTACCTTGAAGCATTCTGTAAAAACTCTTAGATATTCATGAAATATGATAAGTGAAGTGTAAAAGTTTTAGTGCTACTGTGTTTTTTTTTTCGTTCACATTGCACGATATACAATAATTGACACGGAAAGTCAAAAAAATAAAAATAAAAAGTTTGTACAGAAGTTTTACTTCACCTGAGAGTTTCCTAATACGTTTTCGTTAGTTCACTTTGAATTCGTTTGGTTAATTGATATATTTCGATGACTTTTCGGAAAATGAACATAGAATTAATTCTTCGTTCTTAGTTATTATGTAATTGTTGTGTATTCGATTTATTAATTTATTAAAATTTGTTATTGTTAAAAATATTAATCGTTCAAATGAGATTTTTATAAATTTCCATAAAAAGAAAATTAGTCCACTCTTCTCTTATAATTGTTTCATGACCGCTCTCCCGCTCGATTTTAACATGATTTTAAACTTCAGATTTTGTAATGATTCGGTTGATTGTCGAGAGAAAGTAACCTTTTTGAAATGCAATAAAATAATGTAGTGTAATTACAGAAAAGTTGGCGGATAGAGTAAACTTATTAAGTATAAAATAAGTTTACTCTACCGATTTGAAGCGCTTTAAAGAAGGTGGTATGAAACAGAATAAGAAGTAATTATTTCATAACTTTTAACATGGCATGCCTTAGTAAGGTCTTCGCTGGCTTGAATTGAAAGACTAGTAGAAACACAAAATAAGAAAATTCACTCACTTTGCTCATATTAAACCTTTATTCAAGTTTTGCAACACAAAGGTCATATGAAATATCTCTTTAAAAAAATTCTTGCAATGAAAAATAAATTATAAAAATTTCTAACAACTACATAGTAAATTTTTTTAGCAGCAATATATGCGTATTAGACGTAATTTATGGTACCAATTTCTGTCGAGATTCACTTTAGATTTATAAAATATAATAAGTAATAAATTTTGATAGACCCAGAATACTTGTATTCCATAATTCATATTATGATTTCCCACAATTTCATTTCGTTCGTAAGCTTCATTATAATATTTCGAAGATAACATTCTTATAGTGAAATTACACTGATAAAAATCCACCAATACACGAATCATACTCTGAGATAATGCATATTTTATAAACAACCAAAGTTATCAACTCCACCTGACTCTAATATTGCATTTATCATAGCAATAAAATATTCATTCAGCACTTTTGAAGTTTTTTTCGCCGTATTTTTCTTATCCTAATCCTAAAAAAATATTATCCATGAAAATTGTTAGAATACGTTAAATAAATATTAGGATATAAGAAAAAAAAACCATAACCATATTCATTCTTATTTTGTGTGTATATTATTCCTGGTACATCTGTAATGGTCTTAGGGGTTGTTTAAATATAAAGGGTAATGCTGTAACAAGACAAATATGTTAAGGAACAAATAAGGGATGATATAAATACTAACACATTAGTATTTGCTACTGGTATTATACAGGTTGAGTTTATACAGAGTATTTTAAAACAAGGCTGAATAACAGTTTGGAATATTACGGTATCAAATGATGACAATTACTTTGGTTACTAAGCCGCGTACACACGTTACAACATTAGCGTGTAACGTAACACCAGAATACAACTTTGACGCGTAACAGCAAATCTATATGTGGAAATGAACGAGTAACACCGTCATGTATCAAAAGCTGATATGCGTCGATGTTACATCGCGTACCACAAATTTTAGGTACATATGAATCGCATCAAAGGATATTACTAGATAGGGCTACGAATACTGTGAACTCAATAACGCAACATTTACGAACATAAGACATAGACATTATTTATGTTTATTTTAATTGTATATAAATATTTCGATTTGTGGAACGAACAAAATACAATACCATTTATTGAAATTTATCAACATAACAAATACTTATAGTGAAGGTACTCTACTTGGTAAACAGACCAATGGTCTCGTAACACCTACAAACCGTTGGTCTCGTAACACGTAGCAGTACAGATTTACGGTACAGTTGTATGGTACATTACATGGCATGCTTGATTCGAATTTGATGATTATTTTCAATGTAAATGATTGGAGGTACCAATGATTGGTTTAATAAAAATACATGTTTGTACTAAAGGGTTATATATATATAAACCATGTAACTCTTTCTTTGTGGCGTGGGGGGGGGGGGTGTGATGCTATCATGATTTATGCTGCTATATGGGGTCAAGGTTGGCGACTTTCTTTTGAAAACGTAGGATTTTCATTCCCAGAAAACTATTTAAACTTTGAAATTAGCTCTACAAAGAAAGAAATGAAGTTAAAATCAAGTCAATTTTAGAATAACAAAATATTCTGAAGAACTAAAATTCTTTTGAGACAACTTGTATTTATATAATAACATGGGTGTGAAAATTTTGAATAATAGCTTACACTCTTTTTCAATTTAAATATTTTTTAATTTTATACCATGAAATAAATTTTTGAGAGACATTATTTTATAAAAAGCTTTCTTTCACGTACTAAAAACTAAAGTCTAGAACCTGATGGTGATTAACACAACCTGTATTTTCAGATAAATGTATTTTTTTTCCGGAGAAATGTAGATCAAACAATTTAAATAAACTTAGATAATATTAGATCAGGGAATATCATCACGCTTGTATATTGTTTAATATATTAAGAGATGATTTTAAAATAAGTTTGTATATATACACACCCTTGACTGATTTCAAGCAGCGTTCTCCTTGCGAATCCATATAAACGCGACTTCTTCCATCATTCATACAATTTTCAATTGAATACAAATAAATATTATTTTTCATTTGATATTTACTATAAAACTTCAAGAAAACAATATTGAACATATATTTTCTTTAATACGAGTTTTTATGTTAATTTTAGTTTAAAGTTTTTTACGTCACCTAATATTAACCGCATAAACAAAATTTTGGTATAGGTGTTCATAAAAATACCTAATTTGTCCATTACGGAAGGATGTACAGTCGGAAATCACTGACATTTTGGTGACGTTTTCTAAACTTAAAAGATGATTCCGTGAATGAGTCGGTCCATTGTGTCCAAAGAAAACAAAAGACAAAAAATAAAATAAAGACTAAAAGAAAACAAATACAAAAAATGTCTATTTTGTTTAAAAAAACTTTTGTTTAAAACATTTTTTCGTAAAATCTTTGACTTCACCACAAGTTTATCTCAAATTTGGCTTGTAAAGCACATATAGATAATAACAATACTATTATTATTATATATGTAATTAATTATTAAAAATAAATTTAAATAGAGTTAAAGATATTTATATAGTAATAAACATGGAGTCAAGTTTCATACTCTAATATTGAAATTCCATACATTTTTACTTTAGATTGCAGATTGCATGTCCTACTCATCTTTAAGCAACTTTGAGACAATCTCCATTGAATATGAATATACCGAATTAGGGATGTACAGAAAGTATATGCGTCATACACTTTCCTATTTGTACGTAAACAAGTCGACGTGTTGCTATAAAATAATAAGTTGTCGCACAGTTAAAGATATTCTCGTTTCGTTTTTCACTGTATACCTTACATTATACGTTTCCCATAGCATTCACTTTTGTATGAGATATAAAGATGAGAAAAACGACCTCGTACTGAGAGCGAACGCTTGGCACAAAAAGCGTTGTGAGTAATATCATTTCATAATAATATTTTCTTATATAAAATAAATATATTTCTTACAAAATTTCTCCTACATATTTATGATGTAAAGAAAGCAAAATGAATAAGGGGAATGGGGTACAGAATCTCATTGGAGTACCTTCTATGGTTAGTCTTGGTTTTTTTTTTCTTAACATTTTTTATTATTATTCCTTATTATCCATGTTTTATTTTTTGTATATTATTTTATTTTGTTGTTTTGTGTTTACATACGAATATTATTATTATGATGACTATAGAGAGACTGTGTGTATGATATAATATTATGCTGTAATACACTGAATATTATGATGGTAGCCAGCCAGTGTGTGTTTGCGTGCATAACAATGGCATTTGCATTTTTTATGAAATATACCATGGATGGATGGATGATGAATATCATCAAATATGCTCTTTCAACGCATTTAAATGATCAGAATAATTTTGTAAGTATATTAAGCATGCAAACAGTTTCTGTTGAGAAATCAACAACAGTTTATTTCAAATTCAAACGAAAAATCACTGTCATTAATGGGCTGACAGCTTCCCCGATTCAGTAGAAATTTGAATGTTCGGTGAAATATTTAGTACACATTCAATAAGAAATTTCTGTTACGTAATTTTCTAACAAGTTTCTGTTTTCATAGTTGTTCCAAAATAACGATTTTCCAGAACTAATGACGGTATATAACGCCAAAACCGAATGAACGAAAATACATTTTCTTGAAATGATATTTCAGTAATATTAAATATTTTGAAACTGTAAGTTGACTTCATTTTCTTCGCAATAAGAGAAAAATTATTCAGGTTGAACTCTGTATCTCCATCTGGTATCTGAGATGTTTGTAAAATGGGAACGTCATTAATACATCAATTATTGTTTGGAAAAATTATCCGTCCACGTTCTCTTAACCGACCGGGTTCGTCTAAAGTCTAAATAGTTTTAACAGGCAGAGAGACACGAAAATAGCTCTGGAGATATCGATACGTAAAATAGTTTTTATCTTATACAAAGGAACACAAAACTGCTGAACTCAGATGTTACAATTGTGCTAATAAGAAATATATTTTGAACAAGAGTAATGTACAATCCATTGAAGTAAAGTGGTAATATTAGAACTGCAACTATTGATATCCATATCAATAATTTCTTCAAATTTTGAAATTGTAAAAAGTCTCAAAACTTTATAGAACAATTAATTAAAAGAAAATAATTTTTTGTCAAATAAAAACACCATAAAAGTTGTATTACACTGGAAAATTTTCTGGATAACTAATTTCATAAGATTTAGGCTACATGCTTTTCCTATATGACATTTAGTAAGATTACTGATAATCACAAAAATATAACTTCCATTTGTATTTTAGTGAATTATTTCACCCATGCAAAAAGATAAGTAAAATTAACATGTAAAAGTAATACTACCAAATTGGAATTAGCAAAAAGAAAATACTCAATGTTACGATATGAAGTATGAAGTAATAACTTTACATTGTAATTAAGTACAATTTTGCCATATATTTAGTAACAAATAAGTGCTGTGTCAGCCAGGCTTAGCAGTAATACTTAAAAAGACAAACTTTAAATTCTATATTTATTTTTTGTATGGAAAAATTACAAAATTTTTAAATCCGAAATCTTGTTAAACTATGTTTGATATTTGCAAAAGTTACTCCAATCTGATGGATTTTTGTTTTAACTATTTCGAGGCAAATGAGTAGGCTATTTTCTAATATATTCCATTCTGAAATATTCTGTATTATTATCTCCATTAATTAAAAGACACAACAGTATGATTTAAATTATGTTGGTCGGAACAGGTTAAATTAAGTTGGGCTGAACTCATTTATGGCATACTGCCATAACGAATTTATACCCACCTTCTATAATTTCCACTCTTTCTATTCATAACAAAGATTTTTGTGATTTTATCAGAGACGTAATTTTATTATTTATTACTTATCCACTTAGTGAAAGGATCGCTATTATTATCACTGCTGTTTCAAAATATGTTTTTCTGGTTATAGGAACGAAAAATATATTTATACGTCATCATATAATTGTAGTTAATAAAACATAAAAATTCTATTCTATTCTAATATCTTGTAATACATAACATTCAGAAAACCATATCTTGGTTCAGAGATTAACAATCTGTCTTGGGAACTTCGAATAAAGCTTGTACCAGTATCACATAATACGAAATAATATCATATCATGTGAATGAGAGTCTTCTTCGTCCTTTCTTGTTAAACTTTATTATATTATTATGAGTATATGGGTAGTGGTTTGAATTATTATTATCCTGTATAGTTAGTTGTATGCTTAAATTATCCTTAGTTCAGATTGTATATGATGCTATTATACTCTCTGATTTTAATAGTTATTTGTCTAAGAAAGCTTTTCATTAAAAATATTCATAACTATAGTGAATTTGATTGAAATATTTTAATTATTACAATAAACCTTAAATGATTCGCGTTTTTTTTTTGGATGAATTTGGTATCTTCACATAAATAATCTTTACACGACTTTCCAAAGAAGGATTGTGGTGTTTTTCATGTGCCTATGTGAATTCCTTTATTCCACCTTAGCTTCCATATCATTAAAATCCTTTTATTTTATATTATTAGATATTTTTTGTTTTTACTATTCAGTTTGTTTTTAACCGAGGAGAAAACGATATTCTTCAAGTCGACCCGTATATATTTTTTTTAAAGTATGACGACCCTCGCATACCTCTTTACAGTGTAGTCCGATTGTGATCATCCTTTTTTAAATACTCCGAAGTTGATTTCATATAATTTTGGAAAAAATTATTACTCTTGTAGTGTAGGTACGAAAACAAGGCACGATTGATTGTTGTTTACTCATCGATTGTGATGTATGACCACACATTACTTTTATTACAGAGTAATCCTTTGAGAATTCTTTTTTTATCGAATAAAGTGTACCTGGAAGTTAGTTCCATATAAATTTGAATAATTATAAAATAAAAAATTTTAACAAAAATAGAACATAGCCAGCCAAAAAAACTGAAAAGCAAAATATAATAGATTTTTTTAATTTAACCTTAATAAGTTCTGAAACAAATAAAAGTATACCAAAGAATATATTTTTTTGTAATTATTTTAAGTTTTTAATTAACCTGAATGACTAAGTTCTGAAACTAATGTAAGTATACCAAAGTAATTTTGAGGCAGCGCCAAACAAATTAATTAAGAAATGCGTGATGCATAACAGCCGACTCAAAATTACTTAGGTATAGTTACATTAGTTTAAGATCTTAGAAATTATTCTGATTCGAATATCTTTAGTTCCTAGAATATATATTAAATAGACGTTAGTCTTACGTATACATTGAACTTCTAACTAACGGTCTTCGAAATACTGCTATTTCTACTGCTACTGCTAAATATTATTGATTTATGTATATATTTATATATATATATATATATATATATAACGATCAGAACGTTATATGAAAATACCAAAAAATTTTAAGTTTTAATTTCAAATTAAATTAACTACAAAATATTACAAAATAATTACCTTAAATTTACGAACTATACATATATAAAATTTATGAGATGTCTTGTTAATAAATATCTTTCCCAACTTAAGTCGTAACAAAAGCCTAAAATAAGGTAATAATATTTACTCATTTTAATGAATAGAGTAAGTTATCTATCCTTCTAGGTTATATAAAATTTAATACATTTGTGTGTTTAATATTAATATATTTATATAGCACCTTCACATATGAAGGACGTATGCGTGTATATTTTAAGTATTTTAGCTTTAAGCCAAAAAGGAAAGTTGTCTAGTTTGGCTCACTGCATTTCTATATCGTTAAATCAGTTTATTTTGTAAAATTTATGTTTTACAAACATTTGGCCTGCTAATTTACCAGATAGTTTTGATGTCTTGGACATAAGTGTAACGGAACCATGAAATAATAAATAATAGATAATGGGAATAACGTCGTTAAGCTGAAACCATTTTTGTTGATTGAGTTAATTTTTTATTCAAAGGTAATAAAATAAAATTATCTTAAAATTTATTTTAAGAAAAAATCAATTAAAATATTTGTGAAAAGTGTTTTTTTTTTTCATCACGAGTAAAAAAATTATTTGAATTTGTTAATATTTAATATAAAAATATAAACCTAGACTCAATATCATAATAAAAAAATAAAATATCGAAAATTACTTCGAAATCGATTCAAAAACAAAAAAGGTATAAGCTTTCAAAGATTATTTTCTATCTTTATGGCTATACTAGATAATTACAGAACCTACTTGAATCACTTTCTTCAGGATCTTTGAAGGATTTTTAAAAATTACTTGAGTTAAACATGAAATGGAGACTTTTTAACTAAAGACATAAAACATTAAGGCAACATGCATGTCTGTTCTTCATAAGCATACTATGAGTTATTTGTTACTTTTGGCAAGTTTTGTTCGTTTTTGCTCTTTATTTTATTAGATTCTTTATACTCGACATACATAATATGTCAGAGTATATTAATTTTAGTCTAAAGTTTGTAACGCTAGTGACATGAGTGACGTATTCTAAACATAAAAATTGTGTTTAAGTTTGTGAATGAGCAAAATCGGTCCATTCGGTCCAATTGATCAGTGTCTCAACTTTTAAACTACATAAGATTTTTTCACAAAATGTTTGAGTTTTTCACAATTTTATTTCAAATTTGGATAATAAACTCATCCACGTAATAACAATACATATATACGTATATACAAGTATAGACTGGATATTTATAGTATTTTATGAATCATAATTAAAAACAGTCCAAACAATGAAATTCAATCATATGTCGAGTTTGTAAAAAATTTACTCTGTTAGTTGTAATATTCACATGTTTACATTGTTTTCAATCATATGACCATATGTGTGGACGATTCTCAGTGATAAAAAATTCTGGAAGAAATAAACTAATGAATTTGGAGAATATGTATTTAATAGTATTTTACAATGATTCTTTAACGAAAGCTATGAACAGAAATTATCCCAAATATGGTTGATATTGACGACTTTCCTTAATAATTGATGTAACTTTCTATCTAAATAATGACCAATATACCCATTTGAGTATAAATTTTCATATCGGCAATAAAAAAGAGCGCAAAGTTTTTATGTAATAAAAAATTTTCCACAAAAAACGACATCAAAAGTATTTCTACATAATTTTACGAGCAATCATCATCAAATTCATTTGCTTTTGTGATTTCGCTATTAGTTCTTTTAGAAAAATGCGATAAGGGAGATAATTGTGTGTTTCTTGTAATTACCTTCGTGTTTTTATTTGAATAGTTATATAAGAGTAGAAACTATTCAAATAATTTTTATACACAAAATATATTTTACACACAAAATTTATTAAATTTCTTAATGTTATTATGTGTTAACCTCTTCTTCTATCCGGTATGTGCTGGATCGTTAAAAATGGAGATCCGCGAATACGGATACAGATAATCAGTTCTTAGATTCGTGAATACGAATATAGATTCGTATCTTAACTTTTCCAGTCAATCATTTAGTATAATGTTTTGAATTTCCTTTAAATGTGATTGTTTATTGAATGAAATATGATTTTGATTTGTGATATCACTTAGCAGTATTATTTGATTTGAATAATAATGAATTATAATAATAAATTTGATAATAATATAAGTAGTCAGCTATAAGAATAATCACAAATACGTAATGAAACTTCATGTAAAAGATGCTCTGAAAAAGAAACGGATACGGATACAGATTATGGATCTATTTTTGATTGCGAATATCCGCTGATACGGAAACGGATATCCGGCGCATACAGACTTTTTTTATAATATCCACTTGCATATTTTATAAATCTTTAAGCTTATAGTTTTTTTTTTTTTTTATCCATAATCAAATGCAGAAAATAGTACATAATATCAACACCGTGATAAAATTCCGTAAGCGAAGAAGTATTTGAAGTATGGCCAAATTGTACATGCTATATTTGTGGATCGCCATGAAATGATAACACCTTAAGGAATATATTTTGGGATTAAAAACTATTTGAACCATTATTTATTTCTATTTCAATATACGAGATGATTAAAGTATTACACTAGTCATGTAATAATTATGCTACTCATGGGACTTGCCGTGCATATATAGAATAAATTTTAATCGGAATAGTTTCAGAATGTGTTTCCAAACGCAACTTTCGGAAAAAACTTGTAAGAAAAATTGAGTTATAAAAAATACACTGATATTGTGAAAGTTATTCATTCAATGTTGTGTTAAACAAAATAATAGGCATATGCACAACAATAATAATGAATATTAAAGGATTGTTTACAATATATGTCGAACATAGAAAAGGATAAAGGCGAAGGTTACATCTATATTCATTCAATTCAATTCGTACAATGTTTGTTGTTTGTTCTATATGTGTGTCGAATAAATATATTGTTGCGGTAAAAATAGGAATAAAAAGGATATAAGTAAACATTTTGTGTGAGTGTTTGTCTGTGTTTATAAAGAACGCAGGAATCGTTCATTCTCAACATACCTATACGTACCTTTGCCTATTATTATTGAGTTGTATATGTGATAGAATTTCTGTGTTAGGGTTAGTGAAGGAGTACATTTTTGGTAAATAACGTTTTTTTTTTTTGGTCGTGAATTGGCTGTTTAACAAGTCTCTTATAGCTCAATTTCTTTTAGTATGTGACTGCAGTGGCACACAAATGTAACATATCGGTTTTGTTCATAATTCACGCAAGTAAGTCTAAGTTTTCATAAGGGGTTTTGATTTAATTTAATTTATCTAATTTAATTTATCTAATTATTTTTGGTCCGTTGTAATTTTCGAACGCATTACTAGATTTTGATGAAGTTTAATACCTACTTTTATTATATTAAGTTTTTAAATAAAACATCATTTTTAGGGGAAAATTTTTTATATAAATACAAGCTTAACTGTATATTTAAAGAACGAACTTGATTCACGATAATTGTGTTATGTTTTCACTCGGTTCTGTCATCGCAAGTATCATAGGCTACAATTCTTTTTTTACAGTCCATGAGACTTAAAATTACCGAACTTAGTGAAACAGGTACCAGGATTCAAAACGGGTATTTATAGTATGCACATACCTTGTGTAATTTGGCAAGTGTTAGTTAAATGTAATATATTTGTATATCGAATGTTGTTGGTAGAATAAGACTTATACGGGCTATATATGAAAATAATGTCACCACCAACAGCATTTCTTAACACCGTGGTCTACGAATTTCTTTAGGTTTTAAAAAGCAAATTGATGCTTTCTTTGTATCATGGTTTATTGTGGAATTTCTTTCAAAAGGAAGTGAGTAATGTTTAACCAAATTTTTTAAGTTATTTTAGTTACTAGAGTTACCTGAGCGATTAATTCCTAAACGTGATGATTATCCAAAGGACGAGTATAGCAATTATGATCTGGGTACAAAAATAATCTGAGGAAATTTCGCACGTTTGTAACAGAAAATCAATTTCAACCATCCTGTAGAATTGTATAGTCAGAACAATCTTATGTTAAACAAATTCGTATGGTTCGTTCAGCACACCATTCATTTTTGATGTTGTAATTCATTCTAAATGGTTTCTTAATTCTTTCTAAGATTTAGTTGTTTGATTTTTCTATATGTTTCTTTATTAGAAACTTTTGTTGTTTTTATTCAATTAGATTTTGATTAAGAAAATGTGTTTTTATTCATTTCACTACCCCCTCCTACAATCAACTAAAGCTTATTCATCAATGCTTTTGTTTTTCATTTTGCAAGAGACGGGGAAGGGAAAAGGTTAGTCAATATATTGTTGTTAAGTCATTTGTTCTTTTATAATCTTTAATTATATTGAAATACAAATTATTATTGACGTAGTTTATTTCTGTGGTGTTTAAATAAATGAATTTTCGAAATATTATGTTTTGTTAAGAAAACATAAACTTACTGATTCTTTATTACATTTTTAGAAGAAAATTCAAAACTAGAAATGTTAGAAAGTTTAAAATGAAATTCTTTTTTCCTGTAAAGCGCATCCTAAGCACGGTAACCACGGTCTGGAAGGAATCAATCTTGTTATCAGCTGTAATATTTTAATATTTTAGAATGGCATAGGAAATGAGTTCATTTAAAATAATATATATACAAGAAAAGTAATTTGCCCATTTTATCAAACCATAACACATTAATTGTAAAAAAAAAAACTTTTTCCTTGCTTGAAAAGTTTAACCCTATAAAGAAAACGAGCAAGGATTATTGTCTACCTGTTAACAGCATAAAAAGAAATTGCATCAAAATAATGAAAATTATAATTATTATCTGTGTATTCAATCTATATTTTTAAATCGAAAATTTGACCAAAAAATAGTGATTGACGCCATGGAAATTAATTAAATTATTAACTATATTATAATTAAGACGATCAGTCTATCGACATATATAATACAATGTTGGTTTAAAAATTTATTGTCGTGCAGGTGACTTCTAGACCCTATGGCTTCCTTATTGGTAATAATGGTTAAAATAGACAAAGGACATTAAGCACTCAAACGACCCACGAGCTCATAGTATTCATATATTCCACAGGTTGAGAACTCCTTAATCGATTTTCTAGTTTTTAATATTGTTCAAAAGTCTTATTTTTATCCTAAACCGGATAGATTTTTATAATTTAATTATTTTTTTCTAACAATATTTGTTAAGAAAAAAAATTTGAAAATCTGAAACAACCCCATAAGACACCTTTCTAATCGTTTGTATTCAAATTTTTCATTTTGAAATCTCTTTCAACAGTGTCCATTACGTATTTCATGTATTTTATTAATAATAATTATTAGAAATTCTTCAGACATACTCAACCATTTCTTCGAAAATTATATGTTATGACACTGATAAAACCTTTTTAAAAAATGGTATATCTTACTCTAAGCCAGTTGATAAAATTAATAAAATTAATTAATCTTTATTTCTTTTTTTTTTTGCAGGTAAGGAAAACATAAGACAAACGAAGAAAAATACTCGACATCTTCATCGTTACAGAGACACATTTTTTCTTTCGTAAGACTAATTAATTAAGATAATAATTATTTGTTTATCTTTGCTATGTCGTAGTACATATATACGAAGCAAACAGTAACTCATCCGTATATTATACAACATTATTTATAATATTTAGAGCATTCGTAACATTCAGCGCGAGCTATGTACGGGGTAGTTTTCATTTTCTACCCTTCTCCAACCTACAACTTAATATAGAGACACATTTATTTGTATACTTTACTGATACATTTTATACTCTATTATAAACAAGTAGCAAGTACTTACTAAATATAAAAAAAATACAGGATCTGTCAAGAATATATTTTCTTAATTTCCTAATTTTAAAAAATGTTACAATCAAAATATCTTTGAGAACTTGATAGATCTCATGGCATTCATAAATACCTGTCTGAAAGTTTGTAAAGTGGCTTAGGTATGGTTAATAAGATAAGTTTTGCCTCCTACGAAAATTCTGCAAATTAGACCATAAAATTTTCTATTTAACACACTTTTCGCGCTATTGGTTTTTCACTTTTTTCAACAAAAAAGTTTTGCATTTTTTCTTGAATGATCATCTAATTGTACTTAAAAAATCACCAATCAATTTTAAGTTTAAGTGCATAATCAAAAAGTTTACAGGCTCTGTAAAAGATAATGCTCCACTTATTTAAATTTTTGTGGGCAAAAAAGTTGTTACATGCGCTAAAAATAAAATATTTACATCGGCAATGTTTTGAAGAAACGTTAATTTCACTTCGTTAATTTCAACTTGACTACTAAACCAAAAATGAAACATGGTGTTAATATATGAACCGCTCATTAGACAATTTCATAGATAGTTTTCCGAATTTGAATATGAAAGATATATCAAACATTTGAATGGAAAATTTAGTTTCATTTGTAACAAATTATAATCATTTGAAACCTAAATATCATCAATAAAAACTTAATCTTCTTAATCATCCACTCACTTTCAACTGAAAAATGTGAATCATATTTGCTTGTAATTATATAACTTTATAAATAACATAACTAGTGACTCCATTAAGCATAGACCACACTCTCGATTATACCTAATCCCTATAAAGAGTTAAAAAAAAAACTATATTGCCATAACATGGTTTATAGGTCAGATATATATGTGTAACAAACTCTATTAGTTTTAAAAATTTGTTATTTTAGTAAATTTCTTCAATGAATTAAACGTATACAGCAAATTCTAAAAAAGTGCAGTACTACTTCAAAAGTTATAGCGGAACAAACATAGATAGGTAGATAAAGACAAATGAAATTCAAAATCGCAAGAGAAAATTCGCAAGGCATGTGTGCTTCTTTTAATATCTCTTTACTGCATTAGAAAAAACTTAACAAAGATTGAAAGACAAGATCAAAGTTTGATTTTTCTTGAAAAACGAAAATTTGATATTCCTACTACGAAGAAAGGAACGTAATATGTAAGGATAACTAGGTACATGTCACGACAAAATTAATACTAACAGAATTAGCGTAGAATTGATTTTTTAATTTAAAGTATCTTGATAAGTTTATGAAAATAAAGCATTCGGAAAACTTGAAAGCCAAATGGTTTTATTTTATATGTACGGATTTTAGAATGCACACAAAATTGTGAGAATAAATTAAGAATTTTCCACATTTTTCTTGCTATTGGATTACTTCTAAACGTTCTGTCCATGGGTTGCATTTTTTGTGATTTTTCTCGAAGATACTTCATATAACATATCAGGCCAATAAAATTGCTAGTCCATTCATAGTTTTCTGTAAAATTAGACCATTCTTTATACTTTTTAATGACCTTGGTAAGTGGTTTGAAAAAATTTTTGTGAATAACACTTGCGTACATATCTTTGAACAAATTAGCAACTTGTTTAGAGAAATAAATCACTTTCTGTCAATATACCGATAATATTCCATTCGTTCAAAAGAATCATCGACAGTTGAATCGAATGCCTTTAAAAAACATATGAACAAAAACGCTGCAACCAACTATAAGTTTGCTTAATAACGGAACAATAATACTCATCTTAGGCTATTTTTTTATTCTTAACTTGAACTAACTTTCTGCAACTTTGTTATGAAACATTTTGTACTCAACAGACAGAGATACACACACAGTGAGACAGTTGGTAGTTAAATTCACTAGTTTAAATAGTCCATGATCCATGATGGAATGACACAACAAAGATACACAACCAGACATTCACAAACACACAGATATCATAACACAAATGTAGATGGTGATGAAGACGACGATGAGTTCGCTATTTATGGCTCTGTTTTCCTTATTCTATTTGCAAATGAGATAAGTATATGTATATGTATGTATATAGAGGTATGAGCGAGGTATGTGTGTAATAAAGATCAAAGGCACTTCAATCTAGTAAAGTCAATTAAACATCACATAAATTTTTAATTACTATCTGTATATGAAATGTTATTTTATATTTATTTTATTTAATATTATATGTATATAACATAATATATAGAGTGATTTTAATTGATGAATGTAAACCTAATTTTTAATGAGTGTATGACACACCGTTTGTTACAACGTAACTTTTCATCAAGTTCTTGCATAAGGATAATTAATGGTCAGTTCGTTAAAAACTAGAAAGACGACCAGAAAATTTGAATAGAGAAAATTTATAACAAAAACATCCTAGAAGAAAGTTTAAACGGTTTAATTTTAGTCAAATTTTTTGGGGAAAAGGGTAAACTGGGCATTACTTACGATATACGAAATAAATTTTGCAGATACAAGCTAAATTCAAAATTTTTTATGTTTGAATTTTGTTAACACAATTCCACGAAATTTTCCACTGTTTATATTTCACTAAATAGATCCAAGCTCTGTGGCATAAAATAATTTATAAGGTAAAATCTGGGTCAGAGTTTGGTTCGAAAACCTCGAAATTAAGTTTAAGCTATTCAATATACTTCGAAAGTTATATCACAAACATCGAACACTATACTCCACCATTACGAATTGTCAAATGGTTATTAATAAATAAGAAACTAGGCTTAAAATATCCAGTTCAACCAGTTGCGTTGAAACAATGCGGAAAATTTTATAATTTGTTTATTTGAATGACATAGTCCCACATACGTCATCCAAAACTACAAAAAATTATTATGTATCTGGTCTACACGTAGGCAATATCTCACTAGAAATTGGAAACCTCTTTCGGAAATATAATATACATACTAGCTTATAATAATAATGATAGTTTAGGAAGATTTTTAACTAGGTACAAAAAACATATAAACAGCCATAAAACTTCTTCTAACTTCTCCATTTATCTTACCAATACAGGTCATAAAATCCACAGTGAATACAAGCTGGAGGTGTTACTTGTTTCCGACAAAAGCCAAAACTTAAATTTGCTATAAACCCTAGAGATCAATTAATTACAATTTTTAATAATCAAATAGATCTTACTAACTCCCCTTTATTAAATTTGAAATTATAAATATCTGTAAAATTTTCTTGTTCAAACTCCATCCACAATTTCTTCATCCACAATAACCTTACCTTCGTTCTCTATATATATAATTCCAAAAAAATAAAAGAGTAAATATTCATTACTGAATGATGGATGAATTTATAAGTCGAAAAAACACTCGTCATTTTAAAAAAGTGAAAATTAGACAAAGTAAAAAGTTTTCATTATTTTATAATTAATATAATAATAGTTTTTCCTCATTTCAGCCAATTTTGATGGTGACCTTAGAAATTATATTAAATTTGTTCTTTAGTTGATATTTGACTCTAGGCACCATCACATACCAATTAATATTACCGTTGAAAGATGAGGTATACCAGCCAATACGTTACATATCGTCTAACACTTCAATATAGTTAATTTTATACCCTGGACATTTATTAAGAAAATCTTGTATACATAGATATTCCTACAAAATCTTATTAGGATTCTGAATCAAAAGCTTGATAATCTGAATAATGTGTTTGTGTGACATCAGTGTTATAGTTCTAAGTCTTCAGTACACTTCAACAGTTATTTGACTTATTTGAAATAATATAAATTAATATTCGTTGACTTTATAACTATGTATAAATCAAACTCCAAGTAATAAAGTTTAATAAATATATTTGCATATAGGAACAATATTTACAATATATTTATTTGTAACGATATGATATTTATCGATAACCATTAATGAAAATGATAAAAATTAGATATATGTGTAACGTAACCACTCTCTCTATGTATTTATGTGTGACGCGACACTTTTATTACCTATATCTACTACATTAATACGTGGGTAAAATAATTTTCGGGAACATAGATAATATTTTATATATGTATATAATTAACATGTTATTGCCGAACTCATTTAACAGCCTCCACACAATTTACCCAAAGTTTTATAGATCTGAATTAATGATAATATCAATTAATAATATAGCTCTTTAATTATATAACTCACATTATAGTGATAAATTTTATTTTTATTAAATTAATTTAATTTTTGTATAATTGATTGAAATTCTCGGGACGTAAACACTCAAAAATACTGTGGGTGAGCAAATAAGTAAATACAGAAACCTCCAAATGAGTAAAATCGTTCATGTATTCAATACTTGCAAAAATCATAAAGGCTGAAAACTTTATGCTCTACTGTGGTTGTTGCTAACTCAAATTCCTCATATTTATCCCCTACCCTAACTGCACTGACCGTCTAAAATAATTAAAAACGTCGTATCGAAAATAATATTTAAAAATGTCGAAATTTTTTTTCCACCTCTACCGACTGAAAATTGAAAATTGTTTACCCAAATTTTCTTATTGTCCTCTTTTGCAATATTCCCCGTAATTTTAGGCTGTACTCTATGTGTTAGTTTGTAAGATATTCATGATTATGCGTAGTCTAATGGTAATTATCATTTTTAAACTCGACTGACATAAAAATGTCCGAGTATACTGTTTTTAGTGTAAAGTTTGTAACGCTAGAAAATGTTGACCGCATAAACAAAATTTTGGTATAGGTGTACATAGAATCACCTTATTTGTCAATTTCCGTATGTCCGTCCGTCTATCAGTCTGTCCGTCATCAAGATAACTTAAAAACAAAAAGAGATAGCTTGTTGAAGTTTGTAAATGAACAAAATCGGTCCATTGGGTCCAATGTTCAAGACCTATTTCAAAATTATAAAAGAAAGAAGAAATATTTATAGATAAAAAAGATTTCCTTTTTTTAAAACAAAAAACTTTTGTTTGAAACATATTTTCGTAAAATGCTTAGGTTTACTACAATCATCCTTTAAATTATCATTAACTTAAGACCTTTCTATAATAACATCTAACTTAAAATCCATATATATTTAGAAAAACAGCTCACCTGTATTGAAAAATATTTCATAACGTCTTCTCCATTTACACTCTTGACTGTTAATAGTCAGTCGAAATCATTTGAGTTGAAGTATACAAAATATTTCTACCTTTCTAATTCTTTTAAAATAGTTTCATTTTGAGTGGTTCTTATATGTACACTTAAAGATCTAGCATCACCATTTAGCACAGCAATAGATATAGTAAGCAAAAACTACATACTAACTACTGCACTCAACATAAATAATGTCAAGTTTTTTTTTATATTTTTCGTTTTTTTAAATTCAATTCTCACTGGATGCTCTTCGTGTATGTTGTGTATTTGGTCGAGTACGGACGTTTCTTGGTATGTATGCTCCCATTACGTGACGACGGTTACTCACTCATTGAGGTAAAAAGGTGGTGTTTAGTGGTATAGTAGTGGTTACGTTTCGACTTGTAAAGTGTTTTAAGAAATGTATCTTCAATATATACTTATATTTATCTTTAGGTTGGTTAAAACTTCGTTAAGTTGACTTATCCAATTTTTCGCGATAGGAGTCTACTTTGATTTCTAGTATATATTATTATTGACAAATCAAGCAGATTTTAGGAATAATTTCTCAACTGTTGACCATATTTTAAAAATCAATCAGGTAATTGAAGGAAATTGGGAATACAATTAATCTATCTGTAGAGCTTTTATAGATCTAAGTAAAGTCTTTTGATAAATTATGAATATATGGCTGAATCAAAATATATTCAACTAATCCATACAATTTATTCGTGCGGCAAAGCCTATGTAGAAGCAGAAAATCCAATTAATGTTAAATAAAAATGGGAGTGGAGCAAGAGAATCCACAAAACCCATATATATTTAATTTTGTTTTAGAATACGTCTTCAAAATAATTGACTATGCTATAACTGTTAATGGGCAAGTCTTGTCAAATTTAGGCTTTGCAGATGACTTGGAAATTATTTCCTTTTTTTCTAGCAACATAGCAATTATGCTAAATGAACAAAATGACCATTTAAAACCTGCTGGCTTCACTATAAATATAAAATTATCACCAATGGACCAATCTCTGTAGAAAACAATGTAGATGATATCCATCTCTTTAGAAAACAATTCTTTTGATTATATAGAAGACTACGAGTACTTGGGCCAAATTGTATCTTTTCACGATAGTCGCTGGGCCAATGCCTGGAAATTTTAACCTAAAAGAAATTCTGAAGAAGATTATTCTTTATTTGCCAAAACTAAGGTAATTCCTGTATAACTCCAGTGTTAATTTATGAGGGTGTCAATCTTGGGCTCTAGCAGACCATATTGGCAATAAGCTGCACATCTGCAAAAGAAGAATAGATCAAATAGAAAATAAGAAATAAAGAAATACGATTAAAAACTCAAATACACTCTGACAAGTTTATTGCTAAAAAACACAAATGGACATAGATAGGGCACATCTTAAAGCAAAGAGTTGATCGATGTCACCGATTCTTATTTAAATTTGAGGAATCATTTATTTGATTATTTATATAAGAAAGAAGGACACAACACATTATATATCAATTTAAGTATTTAAACTGAGTATTTAATCATTGGACATTTAACCGGATACATTCTCCGAGCTATTTATTCATATCAGAAGTATATCTTTATCAGATGTGCTTCTTTTTGTCAAAAAATTTTTTTTCTTGAATTTGCATATTTGTCGACGTTTTGGTACATTCTAAGCAACTTTCATTTCGTCATCCAATCAAAATCGATCGATTTTAGAAAATTTTGTATGTATTCATATGAAATGGTTTAACATCTGTGATTTGAACTTGTTCAAGCCGCTCTTATTCTGAATATAATAAGCAAAAAACAACTGTAACAAAAAATCGCAAAAACAAAAAAAAGTTAGCTTATCTAGATTACGACTAAAAAAATTTATGTGATTGAAATGACGAAAATTTAGTTTTTCATGTAATATCCAAATTTACCTATTTGGTGAAGGTGCTTCGAGCATAAACCTGTTTAAGTACCTTATAACATCAATACATTACTGTTCCCGCAATTCTGTGTCCATTATTTGTAGAGTATTTAATTTGAAATGATGTTTAAAACAGACCCGATATTTCGTTGTAAATAAATATACATATATTTTTAAACACAACTAAAATTTATTTTCAATTTAAAATATATTTATTTTAATTGAAAATACCTCTCATGAAAAATAATTCCCTGACATTATAATAAAATTCTTATATACTTATTCGTTGTTACTTGGAAAACTATTTCTACTTGTAAAATATATCTACTTATTATATATATATATATATATATATATATATATATATATATATATATATATATATATATATATATATATATATATATATATATATATATATATATATATATATATATATATATATATATATATATATTATATATATAATTTTCAAATAATAGTTTTTAATAATAATTAATTTTATTTTAAACGGAATAGTTATTGTTATTGCATCTCTGACTTCTTTACTATGTTATTTAGTCGTGTATTTAGTGATCTACAAATTATTCTCTTGATATTTAGTAGATATTAATGTTTAAAGTCAATGAATTTTATTTCATGCTTTAGTTACGTGAAATGATCGTTGAAATGTATGTACTTGCTACATTTAATAATAAATGTAAAGTCTTATTTTCAGATATTGCAATGTTGCACTGTTTCATCATTTAAACATTTTTAGTATCAATAACAAAGATATACACAGTAAAAATTTTGTATAAAATTATTATAATGTTAGTGTTTAAAACAATCCAAACAAAATTGATGTTGATTATCAACACAAGATGTTTAGTGTTAAAATTTCGTCTCAAATAGGGAGCTAAAAGTTTTACATTTGTATTATTTCAATTATTATTTGAGTTTCAATATAGAGTAGATAACTAATTTAAACTAACGAATTATTGAGTACCATTCTTTGAACTATTTTTAATTACAATTCATAAAATACTCAAAATATCTAGTCTATACACTCATAAAAACATGTATTGTATAAATGTGTTTAAAAATAAAGTTTTTCATATGGCATATTCCAATCAATTTTGTTTAAATTGATTACAAATTGGTTATCCAAATATTTAATTGAATAGATGTTTAAATTTGAAAAATTAATTCAATTATTAATTGAAACTATAATATGTCATAAATGTCTATAACATCCGTCAAATATTATACAATGGAATAAGATCTATATGATCTCGAATAAGTTCGAAATATTTATTACACTTTAAAAAAATGACAAAATAAAAATCAAAGTGAAAATATTACGATGCCGTTAAAGTTTATATAACAATCGATCGTAAAAATAAAAAGTACTTATATTTTATTTTTCAATTTTACCATAATTTTTTTTTTTATATTCATTTAATATTTTTTGGTGTTTTAAATGCGTGCATACTACCCTTACTGTCTCAAAAACACGTATTCACACACAAAATGTAGAAATATTTTTATATTTATATATATATATATGTATATATATATATATATATGTATATATATATATTGATGATCCGAAAACAAGTTCTTGTATTTATTCCGAAAATAAAAATATAACTACTATAATTTTTGCCCTGTAAAATTAAACGAATATGTATACTGGCATTTGACTTTTAGTCTTTGCATACTTTTGTTTAATAGTAGAAAATACAAATCCACTTGACCATGGTCACAAATCAACACTCATGAAAAACAAAGATTTGTAGCCTGTAATAAAAACAATTTTTACAAAAATTTAACATAATAGACTGACTAATTTTTGGAAATCAGTTTAAGTAATTCTTTATAACAAGACTTAATTGATATTTCCGGGAAATCTACACAATTACCAAAGAAAATCAACGTTAAGTTTAAATTTACAAAACAACGCGAAAAATGATGTTTCTGTATTGACGATTATCTCGTGGTACGTGTGACGTAGTAGCATCGTAGTATGCTGATAAGCCAGTTCATAAAAATATAATAAACCAGTACAATTTCGGTCATGGCATCCTTGTTTAAAATACGTATGTAATATATTATATACTTTACTAGCTAATGACGTCACCAAGCAAAGAGAGTTTCCGTTCCAGATAAAATATAAAAAATTATTACATTAAATTTTTAGGTTATTATTCTTATAGGATAGCCATATTTATTAGTAAAGTATATTTTTAATGTTTTAAAATACCATTATTGAGAAAAAGTAAATATTTTTTATTTATCTTGATGACGGACGGACGGACACCTATGTCAAAATTTTGTTTGTGACTTCAATATTTTTACACTTTTGACTTAAATTAGTATACTCTGACATATTATTTATATGTCGAGTATAAAAACACGGTATTGTTTGGCTTTTAAAAAAGAAAATAACTTATTTAATCAGTAACGTATTGTAACCTGGTCATAAAGTCGCATTCAACACATTTTTCGTGAGATTTTATGTGTATCATCGTCATATTTATCTGAAACGGCTGACAATACTTAAGGTTTTTGTGTGTAAAATTTCATGAATATTTTATCAATGCCCTATATTCTTTGTTTTTTTAAGATGAAACATAATATTATAAAGCACTGTCACTACCTAAACGCAAAGTATATGTGGAAACTGAGCTTTATTTGTCCTCACCGTAAATATTCCTTTTTTTTACAATGTGAATTTTTGAATAATTTATAATATCGTCATTAATGTAGCAAATATAAGGAAATATAATAAAAATTGTTTATTTTGAGATGCTTTTTTTATTTAGATTCCACAAAAACTGAGAAATAAAATCTACCCTTAATATTTTCAAATTCTTAACATTTTTGAACATTCCATAGATTTCTCATATTCATTACATATCCTAAATCAGAATACATATCTTATTCGAATTTGTAAAAATTAAACATTGCATGTATAATGGAAATTTCATAAAAATGGTTATAATTCAAACTTTGTTAATACAATTAAAACTGCTAATTATTATTCCATGTCGTGATTTCCGTCTTATTCAAATCTTAAAATAGTTCTAATATTGATCTATCCAATGTTCGATGAGCTGGAATGATATTAAAACATTCTGATTAGCATGATAGCGTTGTAAAATATAATTTCTTTTAGTTGCCGTGTGCTTTGACCATATGTGGATATAAATTTTAGTGTTAAAATGATTTTTTAATTCAAGTAAAAATTCGTTTTAAGGTGCGAGCTTATTTTATCTTTTTTAATACAATAACTATTTGTATGAGAAGTAAATGTAGCTGAAATAGTTCTATTTTTATACTCGGCATAGATAATTTGTTTGTAACGTTCGAAAATATGTTATTGACTGTACAAACAAAATTTTCTTAGTGTTCAGAGAAGTCCGTCTGTCCGTGAACAAGATAACTCAAAAAAGAATAGATCATAGCGAATTGAAATTTTGATGAAGTATTTTAGGCATAAAAAGTAAGATAAAGTTTGTTAACAAAATTGTTCCATTGGATCTAATGGACTCATGATCCTACTTTTGTACCATTAAGGGTAAAAAAGTCAAGAGACAAAAAATGATTGTTTTTTAAAAACATACAATTTTCGTTTGAAATATTTTTTGTAAACTGTTCAAACATTGATACTGAACCATATGTCGAGTATTGAAATAATTAACTCAGTTTGTTGTTATCTTCACTTGTTTACGTTTGGTCTTTGACAAAAATATATACTTCAATTGTCATTCATCAATCTCTAAATGATCTTAGTTGATCCAAAGCCAGTTGTAAAAGATAATAGAAATATTGGGGTTAAAATAAACTTAAGGTTAAGGAATTCTATAACTTTTTGGAACAACAACTTTAGGGAAACTGCTTATTATCAGTAAAAACGTATTCTATATTTCAAGCCAATTTATTTTATTGGTCGTTTTACATTAGTTTTCAAATTCAATGGTGATCAGTTTTTTTTATTACAAATAAATTGGTTAAAATGAGTATATGATAAAGCATAATATAGGAATGTATCTTGATTTATACACTCCCCTGTATTGAAAACCAATAAGTTAATAATCAATGCCTATTTTACCTCACTAGTGAACTGTGTAGATTTAGTTGACATTTTAACGACTAATGTTTACACAGTATGTAAACAATTTATTTACACAAATTCATGGAAATGATGTCAACATTTGTTTGTATCCATATTATATTATATATGTGTATATGTTTTAGTGGAAATTTGTGTTGATTTTCAAATCATTTCTAAATTAACAATAATCACAGTTATAACTTTGTAATATTAAAATAAAAATTTTCATAGAAAAAATGTACAATATTAATTTTCTTTTTTTTTAAGTTGATTTACGAAGTATAAAAATTTAATATTAAAAACCTCGTTTTAGTCTTTTGGAAAAAAATTTTTTAATAATAATTGAAAAGTTTTATTACAAAATAAATTTATTTTTCGTTATAATTAAAAAGTATGATCAAATTTTAAAAAAGAATTTTTAATTCATTATGGAGCATAACAATAGTTCTCGGACCAAATTTTAATATTTTCACGTCATACGTTGCTAATGTCTGTGTTTCAAAAGCATTAAATCATTGCTGGCATCCACATCATGCTATCAGTGTTGTATTTTAACATGTTTTGATGACGTTATGTACGGATGCTTAACCAAGATGTTCTACTTTCGAAGAACAGGTGATATTATTTATAAGAAAATAATGGAAATACTGAAATTATTTATTACAATGTCATGGTGCGTTTTTAGTTTTTATAATTTTATCACTTTTAAAGTGTTGATAATTAGTTAAAGTTTTTCACACACATAATCAATATTGTTTATTATATAGTTTTAAAATTAATTAGAAAAATTGATAATTTTTCTTCCAAAAGCCCAATTATAACGTTACGTTTTTACTTACACGAGCTTAAAATTGCTATTTATTTGAAAGTTGATATAAACCACTGGTCAAACAAAAAGTTCTTCAATAAATTATTTTAGTTTAAGCTTTTAGTACACAAACTTTTTTCACCCTGTTTAAGTAGAAAATGTAACTTATCAAGCAAGAACTTCGTATATTTTTTGTATTCAGATTGTGTTTTGAATTATTTATAAGATTGTCAAAATTGTATAATTTATGCTGGGTTTAGTATTGCATTGTTCACTTTTAATTGTGAAATAAAATTGATACTAGATAAAGTGATGTAGGTGTTTAAGAACTAAATAATGTTTTCATTTAAATGAATTATAATTATCGGTAAAAATAATTTCATGTCCAAAACAATGGTTTATATACAAATCAATGTTGAGAAAATCTTCGTTTAATAGCAGAGATACATTTTTTGTGTTGAATCTTATATTAAAATAATGCAGAAGAAAGAATTGGAATACTTTATCTAAGAAGTAATTAATTTTGGATATTGAACTTTTTTTAAATCAATTGTTTGTATAAACGTGTTATGAAATTTTGAAGTATTTAATGGTAATGCTTTTATGCTACAATGTGGCTGCAAAATCATGAATTTTTGTTGTTGTTTTTTTTGTAGCTGTCAATAAAATATTGATCGATCCATTATTTTTATGAATGCATGGAAATTAATAATACTTAATAGTACAAATTTGGGTAACTATTGATTCGATGGTGAAGGCTACAAGCAGTAAATATTTGTATAATATAAGTATAAATCTAATTGACGTGTTTTTTCTCTTATTTTTTAATATATAAATCAAGTTGCAAGCTTTGGGTAACTATACTTTTCCTAAGTACTGCAATAACCAAAAATGTGATTGAAAAACGTATTCCTTATTTCCATTGCGAACTTGATAAATTCTACCTTATTATAATTAATTAAGAAATATCTCCAATCTATATTGGTCTTATAAAGAAAATTTAGTTATTATAAATACATTTGGTTGTATCTTTTACATAGAAGTTTTGCGCGTTCCAAAATCTATTCCTAATCAATATAGAATTGGATGTAATTCGTATGAAAAAGGCCTGAAATTACTATTTGCAAGTTATAATCAGTGGTAGAAGCTTACAAGGTAAAGTTGGTGGAATATATGCTGCAAGCCGTAGTGAGCTTGGGATTAGACAGCTATTGGAAGTTGTCAATACATGTAAAATTAAAAATAACGGTGAAATCGATATTTGTTGGACATTCATGCGTTAGTCTGTACAGCAGATTTAATCACTATCAAGATGGGGCGAAATACTTGAATGTTGTGGGTAGAGATTTGAGGTACTACTTCGCAAACTTTCGAATGTATGGGCTTAAGCGGAGTAATCGGAAAACGAATGGTGAAGGTGCATATGTTCCATATGGTGGGATTGAGAGCGTAGAAAGTTTTATCGAAGATTGTGAGGACCGCAGACAAGCTCTTTATGGATTTAAACTCCTCCGCAAGTAATTTAAATATACATGATGCCAACATTTTACTCACAGTGGGAAAATACTTTGAAAAATGGCAATCATATTTGTATTACATTCGTTCCTTGAATTTGTCTGCGCTCGCTACTTTTCAGTTATTTAAATTTTATGTTGAATTTTGTTTTGTTTTTTTTTTTTTTGGGAACTTTCTGTAATTTCATTAATTATTTTTATTATTGAACATTGGAAATTGTTTTTGCTTCATTTTCTGGATTTACTCAGGTGTAATATTTGGATTTGTATATCAATAAAGAATAATAATAATTATTATAATAGTAATAAAAAGCATATTATAATAAATAAATCAATTAATATACATTATGATTGGTTTATGATTGAAATGCAATTGTTTGTTGTATTCTTTGTAATAAGTCTTATTACAATATCATTCAATAAATTAACAAAACATCTTTAAAAATAAATAGTTAATAAATAAATACAAAAGAAATATAATAATAATTTAAATTAAAAGTAGAACCTGTTGTGTTATTGGAACGTGTTATATTCTAGTCACAATTGTTATTACGAAGAAAAACGTATATACACACACAACATAACCTGTTGTTCAAAAGAGGCATTACACTTTAGTGTAATGCCAACTGCGATCACACAGTGGTGTGTACATACCTGTATTAAATCAACACAAGATGATTATATACTGACATATTTGTGTATGACAAAGATACTATATACACATGGTTAGTATGAGATAGCAATATATATAACTGTTTCTCTTCATTTAACACCCCCCACTATTTTGAGTAAGAGACAAACATATATACACCAACAAGTATGAACTTGTTGGACATACTGTTGCGTCGTTTTATAGTGGTGGGGATAAATACACAGCGATAGAGAGGCAACACACTAAGTATTGTATATACTGTACAACTGTAGAAACCGGTGTTGTGTGTATGTTATGTGTGCGCGAACGTGTATATAGCTCCTATACTAAATAGCTCTTTGGTATGCTATGTTTGTTAACCCGCCTTGGTTCTTCTTTCTTTAGTTGTTGCGGTACTCAATGCTATCAGTCCGGGCCAGACTGTGATACAGTGCGGTGCACCGCTTGTCCTTTCATCCTTTTTAACTGTTTGCTATCCGTAACCAACGTTTCTTGAAACTCTATATATATTGAAACATATTAATCATTATTAAAAATAGCCACATTTTTTTAATACTTTTTTTTTAAATAAAAAAAAATATTTTTTTTATTAAAAACTGATTCGTATTGTGAAATTACGATTATTTTATTTATTTTGTGTGAGGTAAGCAATAAATTCAATTTTGAAATATTTCTAAATTCTTCGACAATCAAATTTAAAATCATATTTTACTCGAATCTTGCTATTTTCTAAATATCTATATTTGAAAAAAAAAATTAAAAAATCATAACAATAGTAATTAATATTTAGGAGTTAAAATTAGAATTAATTATACATATCTTTTGAAAAATTGTTTCTAGAAAATTTTAGGTATTAGTATAGAAATTTTTGTTTGACACTCGTTAGACATTAGTAAAAATTTTTTGAAACTAGTAATTTTGTTAACTAGTGCAGTGATTAATAATTAAGATTTAATATAAATTAAGGATAAATCCATACCTTTTATTGAAGGTGTGGGACAATCAAATTAAAACAATCAAGTTTTGCGGATCGATAATCAAATTTTTTCAGTCATTTTGATACACAAGTATCAAATTTTGACATCTTTGAATCTGTGACTATCATTCTTGACAATCTCTTATTCGTAATCTTTTAATCGTAATTTTTAAGCTAATTATAAAATCAATCAAAGCACTTCTGTATACTTTTTCTATGTCTTAACGCGCGGTGTGAGAGTTCTATCAAAAAAAAAAAAAATAATAATAAAACCAAAAAAATACTAGAGAATTGCCAAAACAGTTCACTACCGTCCTAGTTCCACTCATAAAGAAAAAAATAAAAGTAAACATTAAAAAAAAAACAAAAGAAGAAACACTAGAAAATAGAGTAAAAATTTTTTATTTTTCGACAGAGAAAAATTTGGGAAGTGTGCAATATTTTATAGACTTAAGTAAATATTAAATAATAATTTAAAACATATCAGACCTTATTAAGAAAATATAAATTTTTAACAAAAATTTACCTAAAGTCAATATATTATTATTATTATTATTAATTAATTAATTAATTAGATTTATATATAAAAAAAATAGTTAAATTATCGACAATCGTAATTAAAAAAATTGTTAAAAATTTTTTACATTTTATTTTCTGAGAAAAAAGAGATTAAATCCCCAAAAAATTAAAAAAAAAAAAACATAATTAATCTTCCTACAAGATTCAATTAATTTAATTATTGATTAATTACAACGGCCTAGTCTTTAATTTTATTGTTAAAAATTTATTTATTAAAAAAAAAAAAATAGTGCAATTTGGGTACAAGATACAAAAAAAAAAAATTAAATTAGTGATAATTTTTGCCAAAAAACAAAACACAAAGTTAACTCGGCCTATTTCATTTTGGGTCAACTTAAAACGTATCTCTATATGCGTGTACAAAAGTAGTACGAATCAAGAGTTATTTGTTTTTTTTGTGGCCTGTTATATATAGTAGTAGACAGTCCATAAATCCAAAACGACTTCTCACAAACAATCCAAAATTAAAAGCCTAACACCTGTGACAGAAACTCTTTCACGACGTATTTTCAATATAGTACCTCATATTACCCCTACATTGTACCTTTTACTGGTTATCCAATACAGCAACAACAATCCACACAACATCATCCAAATTTCCCTATAATATCCCATCATCATAATTCATCGTCGGGTGCAATTGTTTCTGGCTCGACAAACGCTACCACCGCTGTTGGTGCAGTACCAACAGTAGGTTTCGCTGCATTTGCCGCGGCTGCTACGGGCATTGTTGATCAACATCCACAATCCACATCATTAGTCAGTGTTTGTGCGTGTAATTTTTGTAATACGAGTTCAAATTATAATTCTCCAGCGGTGGTCACAACTAATCAAATTGTTGTACCACAAACAACAACTCCACAAAATTCGACATCATTGGTAAATGGTACATCCACAACTGGATCAGCAAATTTAAACCAAGTGGGTACACCTGGTTCAAATCAATCTGCCGCACAATTTTGTACACAGCTACAGCCAAGTAGTACGATAATTGTAAATCGTTTTACTGAAATTAATTGTTACGATAATAGTACATCAGCTCCGAATCAAATTACAACAAACGGCGGTTATACGACAGATCCAGTTGCATCAAAGCATTTACATTTTATTGGAGATATGGTAAGTCAATTACTAGATTTTACTATCTATTATCTTTTTCTGATATTGAATGGTTCAGATACAGATTCAAGAAAGATTAGAATAAGTTTTTTCAAGTAGTAGATTTCTAGCAATTTTAAAAAATATTCGTTAATTCTATTTAACTGCTTCAAATGCGAGTAGCTAAAACTAGACTATTTTTTGATAAACTTTTGAAAAAATTTCGGGATTTCTTTACGAAAACTTCCAGTTGGATTTATAACTTTCTTGTTTGTTAAAGTTTAAAAAAAAAACAACAAATTTGTGAATTATATTGAACCTGTTTAGAAAGATCTATCCTCTTAGTTAACGCACAATATGCATGTCAGTCATGTAACAGGAAGATATTGTAAGAGTTCGAGATGCTTAAAATGTTTATTATCTTAAAAACGTAAGGAGGGGGACTAAATAAGAATTAATTACGCTTTTTATGGAAAAAAATTAGCCATAGATTTTACTTGGTTTTAGAATATCCGTCTTCAAAAATCAATATGTTTTCTTTATAAATTTCTTTAAGATAAACATTATGGTTGACGAATTTCAAAACTTTGTTATTAATAACTAATTTTCTTACCTGGTATTGTAGTCATAATTCTGCATTCCTTTTAAAATCTAAATGATGAAAAATTATTTTTTTTATAAATCTATGGATAACGTTTTTCATGCACAGTTTATATAGTTAATAAAAGGAACAATAAACTTTTCAGATTTGCTATTGGAAAAAGCACTTAGAATTAATTTGCTATGTATAGATAATATCCTCTCTTTTTTCTCTTTGGATATCTATAAAAAAAAATCAAATTATCTTCTACTTGTTGACGATGAAGAGACGTTTTTTTTTTTTTTTTTTATTTGAAAACACTTTTGAGGTTAGTAATGTCTTTAATCTTTCAAATTAAATCGCTGGATCTTTTTCAGTATATAAAATAGATATTTTATTTATGTATGAGTATATTGAAAATAATTTCTAAGAAGGATATTAGAGGTTAGTTGTACGATTAGAATAACAGATTTTGTTATATGAGGTGAATAGTTTGACCTATATTTCAAATATATGTTTTTCTATCAAAATGTAATATAAAATCAATTTTTTTTTTAAATTTTCTCTATAAACTAATTGTATTTTATTCGTATCTCAAACCGTTTTTTCAGCAATTTTCTTTTGATAAATGCTAGCAAAATAGATATAATAATTTTTTGTGTATGGGCAAAATCGGTTCATTGGATCCAGTGGATCCATGACTCTTTAACCAACTCGTGAGCCATTAATGATAATAGATAAAAGTCCTAAACCAACGTTGTTTGTTTTGCAAAAAAAAAACAACCTAAATTGAAACATTTATTCATTAACTGTTTAGATTTGCCATAATTTCAGCTCAAATTTAGGTAATAGATACATAATAATTGATATACATATCATATATATATAACTGCTGAAAATGTTGAAAAACTTTTAGAACAGTAATTTTCTTCCAATTATAAGAAAAATGGTACATTAATTTGGTATAAAAAGCCTCTATCTATATAACAATAAATCAATCCCAATAAATCTTACTCACTAAACCTTATAATCAAGGCGTGCAAAAGTTTATGAAAGCATTTTTATTTTCATAAAAATTTTAAGCAAGGAAATTTGAAATCTCCTACCTTTTTGAAAATAATTAATTTTTGAATTAAGTATATTTAATCTACTATGCCCCGTGCAGAGTTGTTGATTCTTTTAATTCGAATTTAGAACTATCGAAATGAATTTTTATAGATATTGACGATAAATACCACTAGCCATAATCAAATTTCTGTATAAATTTTATATACATAAATATTTTAAATAATTTTATACATGCATACTTTATTTATATAAACAACATTCTATAATAATACGTAAATAAACCAGTGTAATGTTTAGATAGAAATATCCTGAAATAGTTGAAATATTTTCCTAATAAATTTTCTGATAATACAACAACATAGGTGTACACAATATAATTTTAGTTTATATACAAAATCGTATAAGTTTATCATTGAAAAGGTGTTTATTTACATCATATTCTAAATATTATTTTACACTGTACTCATTTACACGTTAACGTGTTTATAGATAACAAAAAAAAAATATTATTTACATCCTTTAATTGTTCGGTAGTAATTCAAAACATTTTATATTTAAATTATTATTTAACAGATAAAATAAAATATTTAAAAGATAAGTCTTTTATTTTACATTGTTGAATCAAAACATTTTTAATGTCCTTAGCATGTCTTCTTGTATTATTGAATTGTTTACTATGTGTATTATTTATTAATTATAAATAATGCATTTAATTAAAACGCTAAATAAATAACATATATAAAAAAATTGAATACTAAAAGTAAATGACGTAGTCATGATATTTTATCATATAAAAATTTTAAAGTTAAAAAAATCAATATCTTTAATATTAGAACTGTAAAATCATTTAAAAAAATTTGATAATTCATTCTATGACTTTTGAAAATTCGTTGTAAAAATTATTTGTTGGCTAACACTTTCATATTTTCATATTTTCGTCAATATTAATATTATTTATATCTAAACATGTAAGAAGAATACGTTTTAAGCATATAAAGTTTTGAAAAAAAAAATACGTGTATTCAATTAGAAATTACTAGAGAACGTGATTCAGCTGAAGATTATTTAGTAAATTTAAGAATTCCATCAAAGCTAATTATTTGTCCATTTTTTGGTTTGAATTCAAAGTTTAATTTAAAATATTTTCTATAACTTGTTGTTTATTTTTACCTCTATTTATTTATACGTAGTTATGTAGATATTGAAAATTCGTTTTAAACAAAATATTACCAGATTTGGGTGTCCTAATTTCAATAGTGCAATATATACTTAAATTTCTGTATAATTTGGTGAATTTTGTCGCAAACCGAATTTTCTTTGATAGTCACTCGTTAGATTAACGACGGTAAAAATGGGAAATTTGTAGGCGATCTATCAGAGATCACGGTTTCGCATATATTTTTAATAAAAAACAAAAAAATAATAATTTAAAAATATTTATTAGGACACATAAAGCTTATTATAAATCCACAAAATAAATATTACAAAGGAAAAAATTTTAAATATGTCGACTATTTGAAAAAGAAGAAAAATAAATCACCGATTTGTAAAAAACAAATTTAATGAAAATTCTTGGAAAAAAACTATATTCGTAATTTCAAGGATAACAACTCAAAAAAAGAAACAGTTAATGTAATATATTTCCTGAAAGTGGGAATTTAATCATATTATGAATGGAAATTTATCCATAGGACACACATTTTTGAACGATATTTTTAAAATATAAATGTTTTAATGAATCTAAAAAATTTTAATTGTATTATTAAGCATGTAAACAGACCCAGTATTAATATTAATATTAAAATAATGAATCATTTAATTGGAATTCATTATTTATAAATAATTATTATACTAATCAAAATCGTCAGATACCTACATTATGTTAAGTTATAGAATGGATCAATGATCTATGATACATAATAAATATGTTTTAACATAGAAAAATATTTTTTTTTTAAAATAAATTTATGAAATATTTAATTTTATTTTTAAAATAAATTTATCATGAAAGCATATGCGTGATGATTTTAAAGTTTTTTTTTTTTTAAAACTTTTTTCAAAAATAATATTCATAAAACAAAATATACTCAAAATATTTGGTAATTTTCATTATTTTATATACTATAGTTGAACATATTTGAAGTTTGAAGCTGGCTAAGCAACAACTATATAGCAAAGATATTATTTTGAAAGTTTTTTTTTATGGGAGTGCATAATTTTAACAGTCAAAAATTTTGAATTCAGAAAAATGAGAAGAAAAAAATTTTTATTGAAACTTTAAATGAAAATTATTAGTGAATTTAGCTTCATACAGGATTATAGTGCAAAATTATTATTTTGTTGAACACTTGTGCTATCGTTTTTACTAAATAGTTTTTTACTCACAAAGGATTAAGAGCTTAAGAAATCTTTGTAATCTTTTATTCGTCATAACCGATAACTCAAAACTGCCAATTTTCTAGTCGATAAGGGGTTGCCTGAAAATCCAAATAAAATCTTGGCTAGTTGGGAATATTTGCCAACATTTGAAATTAAGAATTTCACGCTTTTCTTCTAGTAGCGTCTGTATGATTATGAAAAAAAATAAAATTTTATACTTTTTTGAGCAATAAATGCAGACAATGGTTTCAACTAAACTTAGAGACGTGAAATATGGTGGAAGCGATGAATAAAAGTTTGTTACAATGAATCTACCAAATTTCAATTATCCTTTTTTTTTTTTTTAATTTATCAATGCAAAGTAAACTTTTTTGAAGGTTTCTGAATAATGATTTTCATTTGAAATTATTGTTTGTTTTTAATTTTTTTTTTCACTGAAATTAATTAATAAAATATATACATCATGTTTGGCCATAAATATCAATAAAAATAAATAATAAATAAATATAAATATTAACTTATATAAATCATATTTAATATAATTTGACATACGAAGTTAATTAATTATTATTTAGTTGTCCTTATTGGCCTTTTTTCGAGAATCGTCTTTTATTTCTTTGTATATGTTAGACAAACATATATACATCCAAACAAATACGCACCGAGTGTTGCAAAATGATTCGCCATATGCTCTATCATGCGATACTTTTTTGCATAAATAACTTTTTTTTTGTATTTCGACTTAACACCATTAGTGTTAAAATGTGTGCCTAATGAAGAACGTTTTTATGAAAAACAGAAATAATTTCGAGTTGAAAATACTACAGATCCAGGTGTCTTTATGTTTAATATCCATTCTTTCCTAGAGGGACTTTAAAATTATTTGAAATTTGAAATTTCTTTAAGATTGTGAAAATTTGCATAATTATTTTTTTCTATTACCGCGTTATTCTTAAAATTTTCTTTTCGTTTAAGTTCGTTGGGTTTCGTTAAAAATTTTTGCTATGATTAATATGACGACACATTTTATGATCATGTTTCTTCATATGTGCAAAAACTGTGCGAAATATTCAAAATGATATCAATTTATAAAAATCTAAATAATAATAAATCTAATAAAATTATTAAAAATGGAAATTAATAAAATGAGTTTAAATTAAGAATACATCCATATCCACTAATTAGTAAATTTTTATTTTTTTTTTGAGATAATTTAAGTATTATACACAAAATAACAAGAATGAATCTGCTTGATTGGATTCTAAATTTTTATTTTTTCCGCTTAATAACGTAGAACAGATCTATATCATAATTAATTTGGTATTTATTTTCTTCATAGATAACAAAATGTTCTTTATAGGTATACATTCATTTACTATCACTGGGTAAAATAAATTTATGAAAGCAAAATAATTATTAGTGATCAATCGATCAAAATACACAATGAATTTTAATCAAACCATTATTCAATTATTGGTATATAAAATTCATATATTTGGTTATCAAAAATTGTATTAAATGACATTTTGTCAAAGTTTTATGAGAAAAATTTTTGCTTCACGTATTATTGCAAAGATAGAAGATTGTTGTTTGAAAAATTCGAAAGATTTTTATTCGATTTACACCAACACTAGATATAAAGGCACTTTAATACTGTCTTTGTTATTTAAATATTTAAAATGAAAGGAAAAATACTAAAATAAAATGTAGTATATATACCCATTAATTGGTAATAGGATCGACAACCCATTTTAGTTTACAAGCTTTAAGATATACCACACCAAAAAACCATACATGAATAATATATTACATTTAATGGAACGAAACTGACAAAAAGGGAAAAATTTATTTAACACGTGTTTGAAAAAAAAAAAGAAAATTGTTTATTTGTATATTTCTTTAAAAAATAATGTAGATAGTTTTATTTTATTTTTTTGTTTTTTCATCATCCGTGACAGTTTGAATTACATTTGAAAGCAGAGATTTTTATATTGTGTGTGCTTTGGGAAAATACTATCTTGGTTTATACACATACACACATCGTACTCTACTGACAAGCAAATCGAATCCGATAATCTTATTTGAAAAGGATTTCAAAAGGTCATAACGTCTAACTCATAGTGGTGTTCTATTATTAGCACAGAGAATTGAACAAAAAAAAAGTTCTACGAACTAGAATATATACATCTTTTTTATTATTTTTTCCGGGAAAATATTTTCCTATTTTCAATCTTTTTAATAGTTTTCTTTTCTCATATCTTCGTATGTTTTTCTTATACTAATATTTAATATTATGATTTTTTTAAAGATCAGCGTGAGATAATACATTAAGATATCCAAAGTACACGCGTCAAATTTTTGAGGTGAAAGGGAATCAAAAAAAATTATTTGTAAAAAATGAACCTAACGTTTGAATAATTTTGAAAATTTGAACATTTTGTGTGTTATAAAGAATGAAACCCATTTTTTCATTCAAGCATCTTGTGGATTTCTTCATTGAATGTATGAGAAAGTAATCGCTTTTTAAAAAATTGATTCACCAAAAATAATTTTGTTTTTGAGTTTTTTTTGAACGACTGAACAAATATTAATAAGTTTTAGGAAGAGGATACATCATTTCCAAATGACTACAAAACATTATTGCTTTGTGTGTAATTATGTTTCAAAGTTGAAATCTACAAAAGATTTTTTAGCCAAGAATTTTTAGTCTCCGCGAATTTATTTATAGAAGAACTTATTTAATTTAATTTTATTAGTTCATTGTCTTGAAATCGGTCTATTATTTTCGAAAAAAAATTAATACATTAGATATTAAATGTTAATAGTAAAAACTCCGTATGTTCCTAATAAAATTAAATTTAATTGGGACAACTCTGTGAAAGTTATGAGCGAATATATTCAAATATATAAAATATAATAATAAGTGCATATTTTAAAGAACCTACATATATTTAAAATTATCGAACCGATTTTGATGAAACATACAATTATAAATCGCGAACTTTTGTTAAAGCGGATAAGAATACGAATAATGATTTGAAAATTTTAATGTTAAATTTCACAATAAATAATGCAAATACAAATATCTTTATTTAATAATTAAATACAAATTTATCTACCTAATGTTGATTTAAAAGAGTTTGCAATTTTATATTTATTACCTGCCACGTCTTAAAAATGTTACATTATTGCTATTACTTTTATCTTTATTCCAACCTTTCTTCCATTATATTGGTATATTATTTATTTTCATATTGTCTATTGAATCAAATTACATATACGAATAAACGACAAATGAAGATACTTGGAAAATGAGGTATTAATAATATAATACGCACACTGATAAAATTTAAACACGATTCAAACCATCCCAAACATTAAATAATTGTGATGAAAATTAAATTTTTTGTACGTGTATAGTAAGGAGAAATGTTGGAAATTGATATTTTTTAAAAAGTTTTTCTTGAAAGTACTTTTACCATCTTTATGAAAATTTTATATTTGTAGAAGTGTATGTTCTGAATAACTAAGCAAAAATTGACCACGTCGTTTAGGTGATTGGTAATCCATGCTTCAACTTTTTTAATCGTAAGCATTCATATAATATGTATTGTAATTATATGTTTATTAGCTACATATGTGCTAAAATTATGACGATTGCAAACATTTCACGAAAAAATGTTTCATATAAAAGTTGTTTGTTTCTTAAAACGTAAACATTTTTTTCTGAAATTTGTCTTCTATCTTTTATGGTTTACAAGTTGGGTCACGGAGCCATTGGAACCAATGCACTGATTTTGCTCTTTCATACGCTACCAACTTGCAATCTCTTTGATTTTGAGTTATCTTAATGACGGACAACCTATTACCAAAATGTTGTTTTTACGGTCAAAATTTTATAGAATTACAAACTTTAGACTAATTATTGGTATATTATATATGTCGAGTATAAAAACTTCAATTTTCTCACTCTAATTTTCATTATATGCATATTTTGCATTCTCTTATTAATTTTGTAATACCGGGCTACCTAGAATAAAAAAAACATAAATACATTTTCAAAACTTTCTTATTCCATTCCTGATGTTGTAATAAACAAAAGTTTAACTTTTTATTATGTTTTGGTATGCATAAATATATTCGAAAAATTAAACGTATACTTTTCTTGCGTTTACAAATATGAGTGAAAAATATCTTTATTCGCAAATCACAATATTTTTTATATATCATATTGGATATTGTACCGCAAAATTACCATAAACATAGCCAATAATTCCAAAATATATAAAACAAATTTTTTTCCCATATCTGAATTTAATTTTATAAATAAATAAAAATTAACACGTCATAAAAAATATTTTGACTTACTACATTTTAAATAAGTATATTTTTTATAATTTAACTAAGTAATATAGAAATAATTAATACGATAACTTTTTACCTTTATTAGGTTGTAAGTAAGCAACGAACTTTGCCAACACATAAAAGTGAGCAGTCAGAGTCAGTAGCGATACACTGTTTGGTCTATAATATGTCGGCGAGTCTGTTTGTTTTTGATGTGGCGCTATTAGTTTTACTATTCGACACGACAAGAAAACGTAACCACCTTCACAAACCCCATTCTCCCCATTATTCCATCACACTATACCGCTATATTTGCATTTTGTTATTAATAAGAAGTAACAGCACCATCCAAAGCATTACTAGGATACTATAGAAAAGCTTCTCAATAGAAGTAAAAGCTTATTTATTAAAATAAAGTCTTATATTAAGTTTTTGATGTTGCACATTTTCTATACAACAGCTTCTTTAAAATAATACTACCAAACATTAATTTGTATAGTAATAAATAAATACAATATTATAGTTCTCCCGAAAAGTTTTTAGGTTTAAGGTTAGATAAATTCTGACAGAGTCGAATTTATGTTTACATTTAATGTCACCACTTGCGTGAAAAGTAAAAAAGTCACAGATATCACTTATTCTTCATGTGCGTGTGAGAATGTTGCTTTTATTATATTTGTGTGAGACAATACAAAAATACAAGTACTGGTAGAAGATTGCAAAATTAATCATAATCTAAAAGTAAAGTTTACCAATAAGTATAAGATGTGTGAATTGGATAAATTTTTACTTGTTGATCTTATGTCAGTAGCCAACTCTGGGCACATGGTAAGCGTCCCAAAATTTAGAAATACATAATTTCTATCAAACTTGTTAATTTAGATTATTATTTGATTCTCAAATAAGTACAAATTTTATTTATCATTGACAAAACAAACACCTAGTAATAAAGTAGTGAAAATAACAACTAACAAAGTTATTTGTTTAGATATTCAACATATGATGGAGTAAATAAAAAAAACTCTTAATATACAGTCTATACAGATATAAATACATATATAACGATAATATATTTTGAGGTTTGATTGTGGCGTGATATTTTACGAACTTATGTTTCAGTTAGAAATTCATTGTTTTTCATAAAAACTACAAACTATGTTTCAAAAGTTGAGTCCATAGATCCATTGGATCGAATCGACAAATTATGCTCATTCAGAAACTTGATATTATATTTTATGTCTAGAATTCACTACCAAAAAGCAAATATTGACTGTTTGTGAAGTCAATATTTGCTATCGAAACTAATATATTCTGACCACGCACGTTGTCATACCGGGTTTAGTTAAAAGTCATCATATCGAATTAAATTATTAAGAGCTAAGTTTAAGTTATGTGACCTAATGAATTGCACTCCAGCTTAATGAAATAAACGTTTCTTAAAATAAACTATAAGAAGTTCATATAATATAATTATTCTTAAGATATATGTTCTTAAAGTTATGAAAGATCCACCTCTGTAAAGAAATGTACATTGAAAATTCAAAAAGAAACGAACTATTTTCACTAAATGGTAAATGCTTTTAACATTATTATTAATTTGAAAAAGAATAAAAGTATATATTTATACACACATTAAAGTATAAAATAATATTAAAGTCTTAAAGAAAAACATCTATCTATCTATCTCATATAAAACAACATATAAATTTAATAATAGGCATATGACATCCAACCCCATCCATTGAATGGGTGGTGTTTATTGTTATAATAATAATAATAATAATAATAATAATGCATATACTAAACATAGTAAGTTGCCTCATTTAATTTAACTCAACCTGAACAGACATATTTGTTGTTGAGTGAAAAAAAAACTTCTAAATAATTGCTTATTATTTACTATAGGTTTTTGTTAAAGAAAGAGTTTTGTACCTTGTTTTTTTTTTTTCGGGAACATATATTTTTTTTCTAAGTAGGGTAGTTGTTTTCTTTTTCTTGTAGTCTTATTATATATTTTTATTTAATAGTCTCTCATATTGCTTGAAATAAACTTTTAACTATGCATTATTATATTTACTGTTTTGGAGAATATTTTATTGAAATAAATGGTATTTAATAATGATTTTTTACCGAGACGTTTTTTTTTCTTAAATCTTATAAATACCTTATTTATAAATTTGAATTTGAACGACTTAATAATAAAAAACAAATAATTAAAGTCAAGCACTTTTGATGCTACCTTAGTTTCCATTTCATTGATATGATGTTCAACATCGTTAAAAAAACAGTTATTTGTACCCAAAATAACTTAAAAATTTTGGCTATGCTCTTGTTTTACCGTAAATCCATTCATTCTTATATCTATTAGAACTAATAGAATGGCGAATATCATATAAAAAATATGATATAAGAATATAAGAATTAGATATAAGAAATTTTGTTACATCCTCTATTAAAGGGAATAGAGGGGAACCTCCTGTTTTATGTTTCAAATTAGGTCGATGTAATCGACTGTATCGTCAATCATAAGATTGTCAATTCCTGCTGATACCATTAATTATAACCTGTTCAAAATAAGAACATTATACCTGTCTTCCACTTTTAATATTACCAGTCTTGGTTAATTATGTGTGTGCCTTCAATTTTGAGTTTTTACATTTCTTAATTTAATATTGATAAATTGTGTTCAATCTTGTTTAATTTTCCATAGACATAAAAACCATTTGCCTATAAATAGCACATTTTGCTATTGCTAATATATAGCATTAATGTCCTTTAGATAATCCTAATGTCCTTAATTAAGATAGGATTATCTAAATTAATGTCCTTTAGATAATCCTATCCCAGCAATTCCAAATTTCGTATTTTGACTGTTTTATAAATAATTCTTATACATGGTTACTTAACGATAATAAGCAACTGGGTCCAGAATACGTTTAACGTGTTAAAAACACGGGAAAATAATGGTATATTACGAAAAGGGAAATACTGATTGTTTGGAAATTTTAGCATAACATATTTTATAAACTAAGTAAATAAAACTGGAAATTTCCACAAAAAAAAGTATCTAATTTTTATAGATAATCACAAAGAGAATAAAAAAAAATAAAATTCAATCTTTTTTTCATACTAAAAACATATGTTTAGTTATTATTTATAAGAAAACATGTCTAATACACAGTGTTTTTTTTTTCAATTTTTATTTTTCGTTTTCCCAAGAACAAAATACTATAATATGTACGAACAACATCTTATATCTTATTTTCGAAACCATTTTTCTAGTATACACATAGAGGAACACATAGAATTTTTGTTTCTTTTTTTTTTTTGTGCTTGTGTTATATTTTTATACACCCATTTCATCTTTGTTCGTGTGTACAAGCTCACAAGTAACAACCAGCTTTTATTTACATTACTTATCTAAAAGTAAATATTTGAAATGATCCAAGAAAGCTTCCAGTTTGTGCTGTTACATCATCCCTAACAAATACATAATGTATAGATATTATTCTTTGAATATTAGAGGATGATTTTTAATTTTATTGTAATATGTGGATTCCATATATCATAATGTATTATTATTTTGGGTGTTTTAACCATGATTTTAATTTAAAGTATCGTTGCTGCGAAAATTCGACCATAATCGCCCAGAAGTGAATTTCACTGGCATTGAGTATGGTAGCGTGTGTAATATAAGCCTCTTATGTGTGTGCCATAGTATGTGTAATGTTTTTTATTGATTATATATATTTTTTTATGTATGATTCAAAATAAAAATATTAACATTCTGCAGTCCTTGTCTATATAAACTATGTAGTGCACAAAATTTCTTACTTCTTCGTGCACTCAATTTTCTTAAAAGTAGGGGGTACAAAGATTTTTGATTCACGTATTAATATATAGATAAGTAAACCCAAATTTTATATTTTATTCTTTTCTTAACAGAATGACTATAAGTTAAAGTTCAAAATCATTCTAATACTGATTTTTGAAATAAATTGTATTCTCGATCTGTAGAATTTTTGAAGGAATATTAAATTTTGTCTACAGTTTGTAATGCTAGGAAATAATGTAGTACTAGCAAATACTTGATTATTCATCTTCATGAATTAGCAAATATGGGTCCCATAGATCTATGACCTATCTTTTAAACCACAAAGAATAGAGGAATAGAACACAAAATATTTTTTCTTAAAAACCAACAATTTGTCTTTGAAAGTTCAAATTCATATAATAACACAAGATCGATTATGATTCAAATTATTATGTCACAAATATTTTATAACTGTAAGAACTAGGTGCCCTCATTATTATATTGGAATATTGTAATCATTCGATAACAAAGAACAAATTCTTTTATATGATATGTTACAAAATCAGATAAACGTTATTCAGCTGAAAAATGGGCATCTTGTCACAGCAAAGCAACTTACTGCATATTGAATTATTTAAAAAAATACCTCAGGTACAAATTCTTTGGATATTCTTACTTTATTCTTACTTTGGAAAACTGTAGTATTTTCATCTTCTGATGCTGCCGCACCGAAGTATTTAATCTAAGAATCCAGACTGCCTAATAATATACATCCATTTTGGTTATTCATTTAACTATTTGTAGATACCAAACTATTTATTTCTTATTATTACTCACATTCAAATTATGAATTCACTCTGTCCAAAATTCATGCGTTTAGTTTTTTAGAATTATAAACAAACTGATAAAACCAGAAAGGCATACGGGCAAAATTTCAACTTCGCTTTAAAATATCTAATAAATAACACAGCGTAGATTCTCTTTGTAACACAGTTTTTAGAACTTTTATTTTTGACATAACCCGGTTTTTCTTGTCATAAATCGTACAATGTATAGGTGTAAAGGGACTATTTAATCTTCCGCTAAATGGTATATTATAAATTTTTTAGGTTTGTGTTACTCTTGTGAAAATATTCATATTCCCCAAACTATCATTATTTTCTACATATATTTGTATATTGTATATCTATATGCTTTTTGTGTATTCCTCGAAAACATGTATATATATATATATATATATATATATATATATATATATATATATATATATATATATATATATATATATATATATATATATATATATATATATATATATATATATATATATATATATATATATATATATATATATATATATATATATATATTCTTTATAAAATAAGAATAAATCGTTTTAGATACCCTCTTTTTTCGATGTATGTAAGGGATGTTTTCTTAACCTAGAAACGAGAATATTCTAAGATGATCGCTTTATATATTCAAATAAAAACTAGGGTTGAAAACAATTAGTATTGTTTATATTTTCATTCATGAGTATGATTTGAAGTTGATGGTGTTATTGAAACTGGAGATACCATATCAAGACTAACTAAGAAGTTTAATCGTGAATATTGGAGATAATTCGTAAAAGTTATTATTTAAAAAAAATTGGTGTCAAAAAAAGAGTCCTCTTCCAATTAGAGTCCCCTTCACATAACAGGTCTTTTTAATCAGACATACTTACTTATGTCTTCAGAAGGCTTAAGTTAAGGATAAGTTTTAGGCTATCTATTTAAAGGATGAAAATTATTTTTATAAAATGATGTATCTTAAGAATAGTATTGCCTGGAAAAATATCGTCATTACTTATTCATGATTACCGGTTACAGAGCTTTGAAATGGTATCAATTTAATCGAATATATATGAACGACGAAGGGATGATTATGTACTATTCATGGCGATATAAACGGATTGGAAAAATATTGAGAAAACGCTTCCATGACTATTCCATTAAACTGGAGTCCTTTTTTGTCAAATTGCAATCCTCTTCGATCGCTCGGAGTTGTTCTGCGCGTCCGTTGTTATTCTTTCGTTTGAATTTTTCGATTTCAATGCTCCGGAATAATTATGGAATAATTATTCATGATTAATTTTCACAATGAAATAAAATTTGTTTATTTTTTTTTTATTTTAACTGTCTTGACAAAATCTACCACCATAGCTCGATATTTAACGATCGTAGCGTATTGTTACATACCTTTTATACTTCCATAATAAAAAGCTATAGAAAATAATTATTTAAATCTGATTATTAATTCTCCAAAAATTCGCGGTCATTTTATGTCAACAAAAGTATATTGTCTTGTAAAATACTAAATAATCATCCTTTACTCAACATGATAAGTGATATATATATTGTATAATATTATACAATAACGTATAAAAATTTGTCTTTGTTAAGTATATTTTTGAGTGCTATAAAATATACTTTTTAAAGGTTTATTCATTCAGTAATTTTAAATAAATATATTTTTCGAGCAATTGCATGGTTTTTTGTTATTTTTCGTATAAATATTTTTATTGTTAAATTATTTTTAACTATTGTTGTTTTTTGCTGTGGGCGAAATGTTGTCAGTCTCGTTTGCATATATTAGCGTTTATAAGATTATTATCTAAGATTGTTCAATAAGTTTTGCGGTTTGATAAGAAAAACCAAATTTTATTTCGCTTCTATGCCATCATCTTTTGATAAAAAACACTTTCCACGTAAGTATTTTTTGTAGAAACAGATAAAACTCACTAGGGGCCACTTCTGGTGAACACTGTGGGCGCTTTAACAATTCGAGCTTTTATTTTTGGATTTTAGCTATTGTCAAAATACTCTTGTGATGTTTTTCTTCTGTTAAATGCGTCTTTTTTACGAATTTTTTGCAGTTGATCTAAAAAGTAACAATGATATTCAGAATTTAGAACAGTTTGTACGTAATCCACAAAAAATTCCTTTCGCATCCCAAAAAAACTAATGCTAACACCTTCTTCACCGATTTCTGGACACGAACTCGTTTCCATCCGAAGAACCAGGTTTACATTACTATTGAGCACCTTGTTTTGATTGAGGGTCATGGTGATAGAACCAAGTCTCATCCATAGTGATGAATCGATGCACAAAATCTACTTTATCCTTTCGAAAACATCCTAAATATTGCTGAATAATTCACATTTGAATGTGTTTTTGACCATTGTTAACGAATGCGGCACCCATTTTGCACACAGCTTTCTGAAACGTCAGTCAAAATATTGCTTACATTGCCTAATGGGATGTCTAGGGCTTCTACTAAATCACTTTCATTTATTCGAAATAATAATCGCTATTTTTATTGATTTTTATTTTTTTTTGTACTATTTTGTGTATCGTATTAAAATCAGACTATTTTGTAAAAACTATTGCGAAAGTATTCTCAAAAAAACAAAATATATACGGACGAATAAAGACTCCATTAATCCATTTTAAAGTATACTAAAGGGCATTGCAGTTAAGTTTGTTCGTAGGAGATCTTTTTCTAAAAAATCCTCTCCATTTTATACTAATATGATTTATTTTTTCAATAAATATTAATCCGTTAAAAATTGCATTTGGAGTAAAACTTCAATTGTAATTTCCACGTGTAGATACTAATAAATAATCGGTATATATATAAAATAAGTAAGTTATATTGTTTAATCGAATTTATAGAAGGTGTTTCTTATAACTAATTTTTTAAATCTTGAAGTAGAAAACAATAAATGATTCTGATCTCAATTTTTATATGTTTTCATTTTCGTTTAAATGGCCAAATGTAGATCAAACTATCAAAAATAAAAGTAAAAAAAAAGCAGTTCATACGTAATGTATATTAAATTTACCAAATATATATTTTGTTTAAATCTAAAAAGTGAATTTTTTTTTGTATTTAGTAGAGTAGTAAAGTAATACTGACTTATAAAAAAACAATAATAATAATAATAACTTTTTTATGTTATGAAGCCGGCCGGCCTGTCGGTCGGTCGGTCGGTCAGCCAACCAAGCCGCGCAATCATCATGAACAAGTCAAGTATGGAGAAGAGAGATGGGTGCGGTCCGACGTACAGCGGGGAATTTATAATGATGATCGCGCCGCGTATATAATAAAAATATGTATGAGTTTGTTCTGTAGTACAGTATGTAATAAAAGGAATATAGTTTCTTTAAAAATATCAACATATTCTTAGGGAATCAAACTTATAAAAATTAACTTCGAAATTTATTTAAATCAACAAATCGTTTGAAGATCATTTCTTTGAATTTTTATTTTCAAAATACGGTGGAAGCGAAATTAAATAAAATACAATACAATATACCATCATATTGTATTGTTATCCGATTTACATATATCATCACAATCGGAAACCGGGAAATGAATCCAGTTAAACTTAAAAGATAACTTATAATATTGGATTACACGCAGGTATTGGGACAATTGAAATTATATAAAAACTTCTAATAGTTTATAAAATATGAATGTTTTCCAAATTATAAATAATGCTCAATTGAAATTTTTTCAAAGTGTTAATAATTTTTCATCGTTTTATAAAATCTTGTTAGTACTTAAATATTTTTCTTTTTGTTTTAGGTGAGTTTTTAATCGTTATTCCTAAGAATATTCCATTCTAAAAAATGTAAGTAGTTTTGAAATAAAAATTTTATGAGCTCTAAGCTTGCAATTTTAAGTAACATATTGATACACATAATAAAATCCACTGTTTCAAATCTATCTGATAGAACTATTCGAGTAGTATATGTTCTTATCTTTATCATAAAGTAAGATTAAACTTCAGTCTTAAACTTCAATGAATGCAGGTATTTTTTATGTAGCAAACTGATTACTTGAAAACCTGAAGTTAATTAAGGATTTTGTATAATTAATAGACCTTTTTTCAAGTCAAATAACATAAAAACAGTGACAAATTATTACATACAAATTTTTAACATAATTTAAGTTCAAAAGTAAAATAAGTTTTCTTTATCTCTTTACAATACTTTTTCGAAGATAGAAACTGCCATGTATTTCTGTATGATCTATTGAATGATAATAATATAGACAAGTCTTCGAAAGAATATCTCTTTTTCTTACATATTCACGTATGTATTTGTATTTTAATCTTGACCTTCAACTGAAGTCAGTACATACAACTTTACAACACACTTACATACCTACATACATAGACCGTTTATAATATTTTATAATATAATAATATTATAAAGAACTCTAGTGTAATAGTTGTGTACAAGGCAAAAGCCCGTCATTCAACTTAACATATACGATCTATTACTTAATGAGAAACATGTTTTAACTCACTGAAAACGACCAATCCACGTACTCAACGTGCAATGTTTTTTTCTTCTTTCTTTAAATATTTTATATTCTTTTATAATATTTACCTTTTTACAATATAAAGTGGTCCATACAATATAAAGTGATGATTTGTTTGTCATTGTTTTTTTGCGATCATTTACGCAATATCAATAATTGCGTAAAGAAAATTAAAAGCCGCATCTGTTAATTAAAGTACTTCTGGCTTGTGACGATTAAGTATTCTTCGAATAATTACAACAACAAAATATCTTGGAAATTGATTTTCTGAAAAATTAATCGTCAAAAATAGCTTCTGCAAAGTTATTCCACATGTAAAATACTCTATCTGAAATTAAACTTTTATAATAAATATATATGACACATTTACAAGGAATTTTGAATTTTCTGAAAATGTCATGGAATAGTTAAGGAAAATGAGAAATTATGCAACTAGTCAGGGTTCTTGATCTCATATTGTATCCGATAATGATGCTTACTCATGAACAAATCACTGTTTATGCCTAGAATTGGAAATCGATTTAAAAATGACGAATGATAATAGTTCATATTTACAAAAAATGGTCTAGAAAAAGTCAATGTCAGGGAATTTCGTTCTTGGGATATAGTACACCTTGATTTAGCTAGATAAATTCTCAACTTTATTGGGTTCAGATAGCTTCGATTGTAGTCTTTTAAGTAACTAACAGTAAAGGAGTGTGTTGAAAGAATGTTTGTGCTGCTAGCTAGGACTAAGTTTGTACAGTGATACTTCATGTAGATGTATTTTTTAAACGTAAATAATCATAAATATAATCCATTGTTTTAATTTCGGCCAAAAATTAGTTTCTTTGTTACAATTGTGTGCGAGGAAGTACATACTCTCTAAGATTTTGTGCGTACTCCGAAGTATAGAAAATGGCATAATTTATGTTCCTCTACAAAATAGATGAGATTTATTGTACTTAATAATCAAAAAATCTAAAAAGTTTCAGTGATAAAGGGTAATCAAGGTCCATAAAATAATGCTTATTTAACGATCGTATACCTGGTTTACGAAATATTGCTCTAAATTTTTATCAAACGATAAAAGATATTGAAACTAATTTGACAAACAGAAGACAATATTTATAGATTTATTGTTTATGCTTTGAGAAAAATTTAGTTTTAATTGGAGAATTTATTGGTATAAGTACCAACTTTTAGTTTCCAAGATATGAATTAAGAATAAAAAAAAATATCTTTTACGTCGAGAAAATTAAAAAATTCGAAACGTCTTACTCTAGGTGTAAGATCCGAAGTATTCAAAATTGATTCCCAGTTTCTATGCTTTTTCTCCGTGAACTACTAAAAATTTATTTTCCCTGGCAAAAATTTACATGCAATAAAACAGATTTGGAAAAATTTCTTATATTTTACAACACAACAAACATTTAAATAAGTCGATTAATGAAAATGAATTATGCAAATCAGAATATTATGAAGAGTTATATTCGACATAAATCAAACTTTATAGCTGCTACTACTGAAAAACTTTATTGAAATTGGGTTAAATTATAATAATAATAATAAAAAAATATACCTATCATACATATATATATGAAAGAAAAAGTAAAAAAGAAAATTTACAAACAAACCATCAACATACACCGAAAAATATCCAACAATATATGAAGGGGATGGGGGTGATGATGATGATAGAATTGGGTTTGTAGAATGTATGATACTACTTTATTGAGAAGACGCGAAAGTTATATTTATGATGATAAATATAATCATCATTACTTTTATAAAGTTCTCGCCTTTTTTTTTTTTTTAAACATCGTAACAAACTCCTATGTGATGAATGCAACATAGTAGTACCTATACCAATGTTGAATCAGTCTTGGTGTTGTAGGAGTAATAGCAGTCGTAAAGGAGGAAAATGAACTGTCAAACAAAATAAACATATTAAAAAGTTTTTCTTTTTATAGAAGTGAAATGATGAATTTGATTTTAAGTGTTTTAAAATAATATGTATAATACAAGATGTCTTTCCATAAAGAAAATAATGCATAACTAGTCTGAATTTTTGTCTCATTTACTCAAATATTATGAAATTACTAGTGAACATAACAATTAACAGAGTAAATACTTGAAATATAGTTCAGTATCAAGGTTTAAATTTTTTTAATGATAAGTGCTCATAAAATACTCTAAATACGCAATTCATACAACATATGTATTAATCATATATGTACTTTGGCGAATTTATACAGTTGCCGAAAAAATGTTTCAAACAAAAGTTGTGTCAATTGTTCTCTTATCTTTAATAGATCAATCATTTCATCATCATAGATCCATTGGATCTAATGGACCGTTCTTGCTCGTTCACGAACTTGAACTTAATTTTTATGTCTAAAGTACGTAACCAAAATTTCATCTCGCTATCTTTTATCGTTTTTAAGTTATCTTGATGACGGACATTCGAAAATTGACTAAACAGATAAACACACTAAATGACAAAATTTTGTTTATGCCGTCAATATTGTCTAGCTCGTTACAAACTTAAGACTTAAATTAATATACTCTAACATATTGAAATACTCTGAGTATAAAAATCAGGACCCGACATATCCATGACATAAAAAAAATTAAGGGTGCTTATCCAAAGCAGTTAGAAGCACACTCTTTTATATAATATTTGTTTAAATTTCGAGCACATTTAACTTAAAAAATACTTACCCAAGTATTATGAAATTGGGTACGTACAGTATTGACATGAAAACCTAGTGCTTGTCAAAATTGTTCTACATACACAAAGAAGAAACCAAAAATTCAATAACATTTGGATTAGTATTTTTTTAGTTATTTATGATCGAAAATTCAATGTGCTTCCAACAGCTGTTTAAATGTCAGTTTAAACTGCTTCAACGTTGCAAGTTTGTTGATTTTATTTACCACACTTATGGAAACTCTAGAAACAAAAATGCAATGGCGTCAAATCACATGATCTTGTCGCTATCACGAATCCATGTAACCCTTCAATCTTCAATGGTTCCAGTTTCTTCGAATGCTGCGAATTTTCCGATCAAAATTAAATTACATATCTTTATAATTTTGTACACCTGTACTTCTTAATGTGATTAATGTATCATCAAAAGTAAAAATATAAAATTTGGTAGATATTTTCCATAATTTGAGGTTGAAGTTCCATTCTGTAGATTTATCACTCATTATTACTGACGTCCTGAAGGAGACTGATTGTATCGGTGGTAGTTCTTTGGTTGAGTAGTGGTTTAATTTTCTTCTTCCACTTTTCTTTTTTAAATGTTTACAAAAATTATATAAAAGTTTTTTTTTTTTTTTTTTAAAGATACCAATTAAAATTTGTTATAATATACCACGTAATTATTAATAAAGAAATTTTATATAGGTTATTTTATGTCCTGATTTTAATTAGAATACTGATAATAAAATTATGAAAGTTCTACTTTTCAAAGAGTTCACATTTTGATAATTTATTTTAGTATTTATAACTTACTTTAACAAATTTAGTTACTCGTATTCATAGAGGATTTATTTCAGAAACCGCGAAGACTTGTTATGTATCTTATTCACAGTTTTTGATAGGGTATTAATGCTCCAAATTTTAACCAGTGACTCGGAATTAAGTAGCCTTATTCTTCGAAGTAAAAATAATATTTTCCGAAATTTCCGATTAAAATTAATAATCTAATATAAATTATACTTCATAATTCAGTTTTTTTTTTATATTTACCATGAAATTTTAATAGATTTTACAAAATTTTTACGTTTGATTTTCTAAAAATATAAAGTTAAGCACACAAAGAAAAATAATTCTTATAGTAAATAAATTAAAAATTAAACGAATATCCTTTTAAATTGGTCTTTATTTTATTTTTTTTTATCCAGATAACAGAATATTATAAAAACAAAAACTAATCCGTAAGACATTAAACAATGCTTTTATTAGCTACTGGTCTATCGCATTTGAATTTCATTGGAGTGTTAAACGATAGTTGCGTTACATTTTTAGTCACGCGTATTAATTTAATTAATTAAATATTACGGTTTTTTGCCATGATAACAGAAAAATTTATAATTATTGTAGCATCATATTAATTTTTTAATATGTATAACCATAACCATAAGATATAAAACATACCTGTTAAATTAGATGTGTGCAATTCTTTAAATATAAAAATGTCAATCGCTTTTCAAAAAATCATTTCTAATTTAGTTTCACTACATAAGTAAGTGTTCGATTTACTAAAAATGTATTACTTTCAAAACTTTTTCAAGTAGTTTATTAAAAACTACTTGGAACTAAAAGTCTTTTCGTAAAATATATGAATGCTAAATTTTAAACCAAAAATTAAAACTCTCTACGTATATATACACAGGTAATCTAAAAACGCGACGGCCTGAATCTTCAACGCTTACTTAAATTATAGGTATTTTAGAATTTCTACAGTTTAAAATGAATGTTTTTATTTACAAAATTGTAACGTAACTTGTGTGCCAAAATTAAATATTCTTTCAAATGCGAATTTTAAGAAAATTAAAACTTGATAAAATCTCTGTAATTCTTTCAAGTGTTAAAAAATGAAATACGTGTAAATTTTCGTTACAACCGTGTTCATCCAACGGTTATTAATCGTATCAATAATTTTGTATTAATTGAAGTGTCTGCCTTCTAATTATACATTTCTTATAAACCGAAAAGTATATAAATCATAAATAATCATAATATCATTTATGGTCGAATAAAATTTGTTGCATGTATGGTAATCTTTAACATACAATAATCATTGTATATGTATAATCGTTACCAACAAGAACAACTATATAATTCCTCTACTCTGTTGACTAACTGGATGGATACTTTGTTGGTATAATAATCATGGTTATATTATGTTTTACTTGTCTTCGGGTCGACGACTTTAAAACTGCGGAAATATTATGTATATTCATATGTGTGTATATGTGTGTACGTATGTATAAACTTCATCCATCTTTGAAAAAATCTTTGTGTGTGCTTTTTATACTTCTTCTTTTCTTTGCAATATATTCAAGGTGAAGCAGATTTTTATTTATTTTTTAAAAAATAATTCCTATTCCGTTTTTATTTGCTTAATTTGCTTGCCTGATTTGCTTATTCTTCCCGATCCGATTGTGATATTTGAAATATTAATTAAGTACTTTCAAATAATAATCATTTCAGTTACATTAACTTGGCAAAACGGAAAACGATCGCTTGCCATAATGTGAGGCTTGGAGTTAATTGTTTTCATGTTGTTTATGAATAACAGTTTTTTACTATGGAAAGGATGAACATGATATCCTGGTGTAGCATCAGCATAAAATTTTCCCAAAATTCTTCTTTGTTTATGTTTTTTTTTTTGTTACTTAAAAAATTATTTGAATCTATTATTAAGTGAAATATAGACTTATTGAAAACACTTTGCTCTTTCGAAATTTTTATGTTTTAGTAATGAATCCTGAATTTGGACAAATCTGTAACATATCGCGGAACCACTTTCATTCGACGCGTAATTATGTAATTTAAAACAGAATAACTTTTCAGCAAACTCGGTCTGTTTTATGTTAAGGATAAAAAAACTAAAAAAAGACAAAATATACCCATATTCGTAATAATAAACAAATTATTATCCTTCAATTCTCCTTATTGGGTAGTTCTGCGTACGGAAATTGCAGATCGCACCTAGAATACTCGTTTATAATTAAATTTGTGATCTTTTATTTTCGAAAATTTCAAGCAGAAACATATTTATAAATACTCGTTGTAAATTTATAATAATTTTAAATTAAAATTATGAAAATTAAACTGCGTGCCGATAGACTTACATTGGCCGCCTATTTACTTGTATACTTCAAAAACATTTTGAGAATAACTTCTTTGTGATTGGTTACAACATTTTTATACCTTTATTTATTATATGATGCCGGTATAAGATGTGGTCGATCAACTTCCACTTCCTTTTAATTTTGGCTCCCAAATGAGTGTTTATAAAAAATTTTTAATTGAACGTTGGATTTTATTTTAATACTATTCGACATTCAGATGTTCAGCCTCAAGAACTTCTTACCTACATAATTAAAATTATTTCATTGAAGACTTTGAACACATAAAACTAAAATCATTCAAAATGTAGAATTGAAATTTGTTTTTGATAAAGAAAGACCGATGATAATATATTTATTTATTGATACTTTCTTTATCGTATAGATTTATGAATTAAAAAATAAAGTGTTTTTATTCCGTTTTTTTTCCAAAATAATTTTGTTCAAATACATTTTTGTTTTGTCAGAAGCTTACTGTGATTGTGACCAGAACAATAACTTATAATGTTGTGTGTATAAAATGTGTTACGAAATTTATCATTGGCAAAATTCCAACTAACATTTCAATTAAAATACTTGAAGTATGGATTTTAAAATATTTTCTCAAATGCATTGCATAAATAGTTTTATTAATTCTTAAAATGAAGTTGATTAAAATTACAATTAAATCTGTTTTGTATATAGTCGAAATTTTGTTGTTGAATATCAACGCGTCGGAGTAATTTGTTAGTCTGCTAAGTCAGACTAGAATATCTATGGTAAAAACGACGATGTTCACGCATAAAGAATGAGAAATGCACGAAAAAGTGAAAAACGCATTTTGTTAGTGAAATACTACTAAATTCGCAGGTTTGCACTAATATTGCTCCCCCGCTCACATGTTGCTATGCTCGTATAAAGTTTTTTCGTAATTAAGCCAAATATTTGAGGATGTAAACAATTAATTATAAATATTATTATTTCCTTACCTTGGATTATTTTGTTTTATCTATTCATTTATTGTGTAATACAAATGTTTTTCAATTCTCAATATGAATATTTAGGTACTATTCTTATGTATCTTATTATTTTATTGGGGGAAATTTCTACTAAATCACTATAATTTTATAATAGTAAATATAAGAATATAAAAAATATGATACTAGTTATACTTTTAAAATGTTAAGCAGATTTATTAAGCTAACCAACGGGATTTTTGGAATTTTGATTACATACTGAATACAAATATTATAAGTTTATTACTCGTTCTTCAAACTTTGCAAAATGGCTTAACAGGTTAACGAATCAGGCTGACGAACGATTTTTTTAATTTGAATTTTCAGCATATCCCGATCAAAATTAAATATATATGCTTAGAATTTCGCTTTCTAGTTTTGAATTATCATTTTCAATTAATTTTCACTTAAGAAAACCTTCTTTTTATACTGAAACCTTTAACAATCATCAATAATTTTCTTAAAATACAATACATTTTCCTAATATATACTGACCAAAAGTATTTAAACACTACAGTCTCTGTATTTCAAACCATACAGCTTCAAGGCAATAAGGTGTTTATCATTCCTTTTATAAAAAAAAAAAAAAATAAGATTTCCAGTATGTTTCTTACAAAATATATTCTGGTTTTTCTTTTGAATGGAAATAAGCCTAAATTTTTCTGTATGATGAAGGAAAAAAAATGATATTAATTTTCAATAAGAGTGGAGAAAAATTCATATCAAACGAATGTAAAAATAAAAATTATATATTTATATATGACGAAAAAAATTTTTATCATTCATGTGACAGACATCAGATTAAAAAATATTTTGTAAAATATTTAATTTCGTAGAAGACTTCCATTATTGTAAGTTTGGAAGAAACTTGTTCATCAAACTACCTGTATGACTTTAAATAATGTGTAAAAATCGATAAATACATAATAAGTACATAAAAATCGATAAATTATCTATATAATCTTATCACCTGCTTATTCGAGCTTCTCTGAGAAGAATAAAAAATCAATCATTTGTTTATTATATATAACGCATTTAGATTTTTTTGGTATCTTTTTGAGGTTTATTCAGCTTCAACAAATTCCTGACATGAGTAAATGTTGCTGAAGATATTCAGTTTCAAGTAACATAATTAAGCGGTAAATGAAAGTGGTTTTAAGTCGATATCATTATTTGCTTACGAATAACGAGATAATCGAGACGAAAAACTAACGCACATACATACATGCATACGTACGGATATACACACACAGGTATACTTCAAAAAAACTGCGTATTTGGGTTCTAGTTACATTGGAATATAAAGGTATGTGTAAATTAGGGATTCACGAAACAAGATCATTCGGCATCAAAACAAGATTTTCTCACTGTGGACTATTTAACACAGAGAATAAACTTTTTGATAATGTTTTGAAAATTTAATGAAATGTGAAACTAATTATTTTTTTCGAAAAATAAGTTTTATGAATTTATAATAATAATAATAATAATAATCGTGTTAATTTTATTATGTTGACCTTCAATTAAAATTATATGCTTTACACTTAATTGAAATCAAAATTTTATTGTTTTGAAATTTTTATTTTGAAAACAAAACTTCTGAAAATGAATTATTATTTTTCTTCTAAAACAAATATTATAATTCCATAATTTATAATAATTAAAAAAAAAAAAATTAAAATTTAATAAAAGAACTAGTAATCTAATCAGTCCTTCAACCCTACATAAACAATCTTGTTTCAAATGGAGGAAGCGCAGAGAAATTTCTGAATGCTCAGCAAATCTCTATATAAGCCGAGAGTGCTAGAAATATTCTACCGATAGTCGCTGCAGTTTAATTAATTTTATATTTAAGTAAATATTGTAATTCCAAAATAAATAATTGAGTTTTCAGCGGATATATCTATTTAACCATTATATCTTGCACATTATAGTGCTATTTTGTGCTTATAAATCTTGCATTTCTGAACAAGTAATAACACTTTAAATTAGGGATATATAAGTGGATTCGAAGATGAAAGAATCATATCTGCTTTCCGTTGACGTTGCCACCATATCTCTCTAAATTTCTCTCCATTTAGGCTTATATACTTTCTATTCTCACAAACGTTTAAGTTTGTTAGTTCCAAGCTGTCTAAATAGCTTAGACTTTTTCTCCCCCTTCCTTCCTTTTTCCTTCAAACTTTCCCGTTAAACATATAATCTCGAATCATTTTTTCCCAAATACATGGTCTAACAATCATAATTTCCTACGAAAAATATGATTTATTAGTTCCTTTTTAACTTTTGCCTTTTATAAGTACTTTATCATTTTTCACTTTATATTAAATATTCTCCAACACCAAATTTCAAAAGAAGATTCATTTAAGTTTTTATTAATAGTTCAGCTTTCACTGCTGTAATTCAAATCCTCTTTTGCACTACTTTCTACATAGCAATCACATTTGCAATATCTTCTGAGTTTTATTCCCGATTTCTATCATGTGATGTACACCTGATAAATTTAAAACTGCAGTCATAAATTTGGAAACCCACGTCGTAAGACCCAAGACGTAATTGATGTCCTTAATAATTTCTCCTTATATTTCTTCAAATATGAATAAATGTTCTTGTTAAACTTCACCTTAAGTATACTTATAGATATTAAACCAAAGCTATGAATAAAAAAAAAAACGAATATAAAAAATTAAATATACCTATTATTCGATATGATAATTATGTAATGATAATATGCCTTTCCTATAAAACCACATTACTTACCTACTTCAGAGATGAATATTATTCTTCGAGTTGAATTTTTTTTCTCAGAGAAAATTGATTTTATATTTTTATATAGCTGTGTAAAATGTTGAATAAATACAGTGTGTTTTTTTTTTTATATCACAGTTAAATTTTTTTAACGAACGATTTGCTTCGTGATTTTCTTGGAGTATCAAAAGTACACAATGAAGTTTTCAATCTGACACGGCTGTGTCCAATAAAGCTTTATTTCATTGTAGCCATTAATTAAATTAATTTCTCGTTTACTATAGCAAAGCCAAAAAATATGATAGTACTTAAAATAAGTATTTACTAAAATGTAATTAAAGTTAATATTAGCCTTTTTATACTCGACATATATACAATATATAGTATATTTATTTTAGTCTAAAGTTTGTAACGCTAGTAAATATTGACCGTATAAACAATTTTGGTATATATGTTCATAGAATCATGTAATTAGTTAATTTTCGTATGTCCGTCCCTTCGTTATCATGATAAGTGAAAAACGAAAAACGAGTTAAAATTGTGGTGACGTATATGAGACATAAAAATTTATGTGAACCTCGTGAATGAGCAAAATCGGCCCATTGGCTCCAATGGATCTAGGATCAATAAAAAAAGGAAATAATCGGTACAAAATCTATCATTCCTTTCAGGTAGCACAAATGTTTAAAATAATTACGTAAAAGTAATAAATTAACGACCAAGATATTAATGATATCCATGGTGTCATAGGGGTTTTGAAAAAAAAAATAATTTTAATTATTTTTTAAACTTGAAAGTAAACAATATTGATAGATTGAAAACCGTTTAAAATTTTTTGAAAATAATGAAAACTCCATGGTGAATGAACACTCGGTATCATAAAATTTTATTGTCGTTTATTATTTGAAAGCGATCTACATAGGTATTCAAAACCAATCGTTAAAATATAATCTTACCTTATTCATTCACTTGAGTTTTTAATATACACTACTTGGCCCTTTTTTTTATATAAATATTCGATGCAAAAAAACTGTTATTTACGCTACAACAGTTATTACTACAACAAACCTAGTTATTAAAATCAAGTGAAGAAAACAACTAACTGAGGTAATTGTTTATAAATCTGACATATAGGTATTTATTTTCGAGCTATTTATAATTATTGAAATTTGTAAAATACTCTCAGCATAAAGTTCGTTATATAATCATGTGTTTGCTAATTAGCAGTATTTGAACTTAAAGTGTGGTGAACGTAAACAATTTATGCAAAAATGTTTCAAACAATACTTTTTTTCCATCCCTTATGATGAACATTTTAAACTTATAAAAACCTTAACAACTAAATTTCATATACCTTAATTATTTTCCATATATAATGGATATTCAAATGAAGATTTAAAAAATAAAATAATATTCAATAAATTATATATAATATACACCATTAAAATTATTCATATAATCTCGAAAACCAGAGAAAAGATTCGATGTGTACATTCAAATTAAAATGTTCAGTTTAAGCTTCAATAATAATAATAATAATAATAAATCAATTTGAAATAAAATAAAAGAAAAAAAAATAAACGTTAGAATGATAGAAATAATTGAAATCCTTTGTAAATACATGACGCAAATGTTATTTACGATTTAGCTTGTGTGTAAGGGAAGGAAAAAATACCAAAGTTAAATGAATAAATCCTTAATATATATATATATATATATATATATATATATATATATATATATATATATATATATATATATATATATATATATATATATATATATATATATATATCTTTTATCCTTACATCCATCATTCAGGAGCTCTATATTTGTGTAATATAATAGGTATTGTCATAGTTATTATCTTTGTCTTACATTCATAAAGTTAGGATATTTATTAATTTTATTTCATGTTTTTCTTACTTTTTTTTTTTACAAAGTAAGCGAAATACATATTTTAGTATATTTATTACTATTGCATTTGTACAGAATGTTCAAGTTGTGTTTGGGCGTTTTTCGTTATTCGTGTTACGGTATTCTGGTCCGTTTGAATCCGGTCACATATCCATGGTCGCATGCTATGGTTATCGTATCAATAACTCTGTCATTACTGAATGAGTTATTTGTTAAATTTATCTAGTTTCGGATAAGATCTTTTCTAGTTTCATGCTTTCAAGTGTACATTCGTTTTTTATTTAAAATATTTTATAGTTAAGTTAATGTATATATTTTTGAACTATACTAATTTAGGCTCTCTCATTTGATAAACAACCCGACACATTTCAATAATAAAAACTTGACTTGACACCCCCTATTTTGATGTAACATCCGTAATATTTATTTAATTCTTACAAAATATGAATTTGTCTCCTAGACTGTAATAACGAATCAATTTACATCCCATTCACCAAAATCCGTTCATACATGATAAAGACCTTTAAAATCTCTATCGTTTTGGATTTTCCGCAGTCATGTAAAAAATAAGAGATATTGATTATAGTTGAGAATTGTATGACAATATGTTGAGAATGGAACACAATATTTATGACAAAAAATAATAGAAATATTGCCATAATTTGATACGCACATTTTTTAATTTAAAAATAAAAATAATCATTTAAAGTTAATTTAGACTTACATTCCCTAGCCTCCAAAAGAGTTGAAAGATTTCATCTTTTGGATATGATTTTTTCGAATAAATTCACTAAAACATTTTGTATTATTGGACGATACACTCATTCATTTCGCCAACGACTAATGTCAGTAAAAATATCGTGTGTCAATTCAATACGAATGAATAATATTTTCTGTATCGTTAAAAAATAAACGAAGATACGAAACGTATAAAAACCAATAGATATGCAAACTCATACACAACAGGAGCAAAGCAAATGTTTTTATTGCTTACATAGAACGAGATTGAATATAGTGAAGTTAAGCGAGAAAATCATTACAAATTTTCATTTTATCTTTTTTTTTTTTAATCTTTTTTTAATTTTTATTTTGCATTTCATTTCTGTGTATATGTTCAAAAAGATTTAATGAATGGTTTTGTTAAATATAATTTGATATACCACCGCACACTGCAACCGTATTCGGTTCTTTTTTTTTATTTATTTGTGGTGTATGCATATTTTTATACCGAGTGATATTTATAAATATAAGCAATCTTTTGTAACTTTACTCAAACGTAAAGGAGAAAGTAAAGAAGAGTCTTTTTCGTAAAATGTACCTAATAAGCCATACAAATCAATAAATGAAATATGTGAGACAACCATATCTTGTAAATAGATTAAAAAAACCATGATTTTCGTCTTTGAATATGTTTGTGCTCTCACGATATCCACTAAAATGTTAATATTGTAGAATTTAGAAACATCTACAGATAAAGGTGGTCAAAATCGTTAGTTTCTACTCTATGGTTCGATTAGTCGATTTCTTAAGTTAAAAAAAATAAATTTTTTTAAAAAACAAACAATTAATTGTATACTTATTAATATGCACATTATTAACGTTCTGTTTTTCCCTTATAAATTAAGGCTACTAAAACGCGCTAAATAAATAAATTAGCGAAAATCAAAAATCTCGTTTATCTTTCATGAAATGTCATCCATCATTGTGTTTCTCCTTCTCTTAACAAAAAGGTTTGGTGTCGATGATAGACTTTTTTCTGTACACTGTGTTTTACACCTTATTTTGTTTTTAATAAATAAGCATAAATTTTTGTATATTTATGTATATTTGCCCATAAAAATATCTGAAAAGCATTATTAAACATTTTTATCTAAACTGCTATTTTTTTCCAATGTTTTTAATTGAATACGGTACTTCCGACAAAATGTATCGTTAATTGGTGTTAATTAATGAAGTTACTTTGAACTAACATATACAAAATTTTGCAACAAAAATTAGTGCAACAAAATGTTACCTCTGTTATAGATTTAAAATTCTCCATTAATATGTGAACGTGTTACATAGGTAGGAATAAGTTTGAATTATTATATTGACAAACATGTTTACAAAGTGATCCACTTAAATTGAAATATTTATCAAAACACACTATTTTCGGTGACAAATAGTATTTTTCAAATGAATCAGGTTTTTTATTTATTTTCAATTGTCCTGTGCCTGTGTGTATGTAATCTTACAGTAGCTCCACTGAAACACACTCATGATGACGTCTTAATGTTATTAGTAGTGATGAGCAAAGCAAGACTAAGACCAAGATAGGGACAGTTTTGGTCTTCATCTCGCAAACTCAGTTTCAGTTTGACCATAGATCTATCTCACTTAGTTCAGTCAACAAGTAAAACTTCACCATATTTACAATTTTGGATTGAGCCAAAATTAAGTATACATATGTAAATCGGATGAAAATATAATATTTTAGAACATATGGTGAAAAATATATAAATATAGCGTTGTATAAACTGAATTAAAACTTTAAAAAATTCAATTCTTGCGCTTCCATCACATTTTGATATATGCTGCTCGTATTTATATACTAAAAATTCTAGATAAAATCCTAAAATAAAAACATGTAAAATAACTGTTAAATATTACTATTTTATAATATTGTTTTTAATTTTTTCAATAAATATTGCTACAAAAGTGGTTGATTTGCAGAAATGTCTCATTTTCGGTGAATCATGGCTTAAAACAGACAGTATCAATGTACTACACCCATTACAATTTAGATTCTTTATTAAACCATTAAAGCTTTTTATATCAGAAGTAAATGTTCCCGTATATTTTTAACTAAAGTTAAAAAAAAAAAAAAAGAACTTATGAAATGTTGTGGTTCGTTGTATTTTAAATATAAACTGCAAATTATTTTTATCTCATTTTAATTGGCCACTCTACAATTTTAATTATTGTTTACTTGTTTACTACTACTAGCTGACTGCATTGCACTCTCTACGTAGAGTTTTTTTTTTTTGTTATTATTTGTTAGGATATTGTGTGGTGGTTCTTGGTAGTTTTATTAGTTGGTTTTGATTTCACTTTATTATATACATTGGAAACCTGATGGACTTTTAATTGACTGATGGACTTCCGTTTTCTAAAATCTACAGTTGAAATAATTTTTTATAAAATAAGATAATTTTTCTGATTTTCTGATTCAGCATTTCAGGATTAAATACGAAAATGGAGCAAGATAATTCAAATAATATTATTGTTTTTGATACCATGAAAAAATTTCAATAATATATCTGTTTCAAATATCGAAACTATTGAAGTTTAATTTCTCTATTGTAAATATTAATTCGTGAAGTAAAAACATTGTACCGCATTTTACGAAAATTTGGCGGATGGAGGAGTATGAAATTTGGCACACTTATAATTTGTATAGAGAAGGAATGAAGAATGCGAATATTTTTTAAAAATTATACATAAAATCAATAAAATATACTTTTGTTTAATATACTGTTTTGTTAATAGGCAGTGAGATTCACTTTCGAGTGATTTTGGTCGAATTTCGATCGCTGTAACGGGACTCTAGTATTTATAGATATACCATTAAAATTGAACGAAAGAATTCCTGATTTCTATCTGATATATCTAGTATCAGTTTTGAATCTTTCAATCGAAATTAGCAAAAACTGTATTATTTTTAAAACATAAATATATAAATAAGATATTGGATGTAAACCCAATGCCTAATATATAAATATGGGTTTGATGCTGACATGGTTATCTAAAGCACTGTTAACTATATAGAAAAACTGCATATTTCCCCTTTTTCATGTGTGAAAAACTTAATTTAAGGAAGCAGTAAAGTAAAAAACAGTATATTATTTAGGTAGAATGAATCGAATAATTTTTTTAACATTCTTACAAATGTTTCTCAATTCAAAATCGATTTTTTAATTAGAGATAATGGTGTTTTAATTTTATTTTTCGTACAAAAAATTAAACGAATATTAAATACATTATTCTTATAATTATTGTTTCTTTCTAGCATATATGTTTAAATATTCTAAAAATATGTTGTCACTAAAAATAACTAACTAGCAACATTTAAAATTTACATTTTCATTTCATCTGCATGCAATTGACAAATTTATCAAAATCAAATAAAAAATTCCAGTTCAACACGATGCAGACATATTGAAAATATGAAATTGAAGTCAGATTAATTTAAATGAAGTTGGTAGGCTGTGATTTCGAATTATTTGAAAATACTGGAGTAAAACAACCTATCAACATTGTTTTAATTACAGCCCATGTTCAATTTTATATTAATCTATTTAGAATTTGTGACCAGTATACAATGTAATTTAAAATCACCGTCTCAAGTTCATAGACTAACTTGGTAATTGCGTAGTTATTGCATATTTCTGACGTTTATTCAATTCTATTTGTCTGCTGTAAATTTTAAGCTTTTAGAAGTTTGTATTCCTAATTTACAAGTATTCCGGTTTATATATTTTTTACACTTTCGTACCCTAATTAAGGAACTACTAGCACCAAGGCAACTTTTGATAAAAAGGCTTGATTTATTTTTAATACAAAGTTTAAATATGTCTAAACAAATTCCAAAAATTTGAAGGAGATTGCCCGATCATTTAAATAAATAATTAACTTTAAAGTTGAGCAATTTAACATTGGTCTTATGGGGTAACCTTCAAACATTGATACATTTCTGTATTTTTCTCGTAAAACTGTCAGTGAATATTTTAAAAAAACTTATGGATGAAAGTAAATATATTAGTGATAAATTTAATTCAAAAACATTTACACTTGCCCGACTAATTAAAGTGTATTAATTAAAAGAAAAATAAATGCCGCCACTAGCCAATGTTAAATGTATATCTATATATTGAAAAAAATCATATGGTTACTGCGTTCCCCTTACCGCGCTAGAGTTGATACCTATCCCCACACCGCCTGGCGCTCGTACATCCTTAAGCTGTCTTTTTATTTTAGTTTTGTTCAAATGAATTTTGCTGATTCGCTCACCCAAGAGGCGAATACTATTTTGAAAATTGATTTTGGAAAAAACTTCAAACCAAGAAATACATTTTTGAAAAATTAACCCTTGATCAACGATGGATCTAGAGGGGGCTCAGGGTGCCTATCTGTCTTGAGTGTCTGCCAGTAGGAGGTGCCATAGGCTGGATAGTTAGTAATATGATAGGTGTCCTGCGATTCGTAGATGGAGTAAGGGCGTTGAACGCCACTTTGACCGCAGTCGAGAGATAGTGTTGATCCATCCTGGCCCTTGTTGTCCAGTTTTTCGAGCTTAAAACATATCGTTTATCTAAAATTTAAATCTTAAATTAACAAATGTGGTGCGTTTAGAAAGATTTTTTAAAAAGGAGCCTTTCAAAAGATTTTTAAAGGTTTTAATTTTTGCTATCAAACAAAAAAAACCTTTTAATGGTCAAACTATGGTGGAAGCGAAAGTAGGAAAAAAGAATTGAGCTTTTAAAACAACCATCGTCGTTTTTAATTAGAACATGACATAATATTGTATTGCTGCCCAACTTACATTTCAATGGATACCGGAAAATGGGTCAAATTTGACTTGTAAGTTTTGAGACTTGGAAAAGTGAAACTTTTAAACTTCTAATTAATTGTAATAAATTATTAATGATTTATTATACGAATTGTTACGCCGTTTTATATTGGATTATAACTAATTTTATTTGAGTTTTTTATAATGTACCTTCACGTTTTAAATACATGTTGTTTCTATATCAACAAAAAATAATTATAATTAATTTAATATATTAACAAAATATTTAATTTAAAAAAAATCCCAACCTAATTTAATTAATATAATAATTAATGTTTTATAATTTTTTATTATAATCTAAAATATAGAACTAAAAGAAAAATAATTATTATAATTTAAGTAATATTAAATGAACAACACGTTATCAGAATGATTTAATCATATGTGATTTCCGTATTTAGAGGTAATATTATCAAAAACTATTTACATATTTATATCCGGTCCACTACTTGTAAAATATAGTATGTAGTTGGTCTGTTGCTGATGGTTTGATATTGCGTGACGTCACGCTACTACCAATATTTACATATCATTTGTTTAAAATAAAAATTTCTTTTGATTAAATTTTCCACAATGTATATTATGTATGGTTGAACGGTAATTATAAATAGTGTTAATATTTATTTATCTTTTAAATATATACATTAATTATTAATTTTATTAAATTATAAACTTTATTAACTAATGTTAGAATAAAAATTTTTCAAAAAAAAGGAACCACCTTCATAAATATAAACTAAAAAGTAAAAAATATTTTTAATTAATAACTAGTTTAAATATTTTTTTTTGTGACAAATTAAATTACCTTTCTCAGTCGACGCCAACCAATGAAGTTTTTAGAGATAAGATTGGACGCGAGTTACAAAGATAATTGATCACAAGGAAATGATTTATTGAAGTTTTTAATTTAAAATTTTTTTTACTTGTTAGTCCTTTTCTTTCAGTGTTGTGTACAACAACGAAAAATTTTTCATTTGTATGCAATTTAAACAATAAAAATTATCTTGGCCCCTTCTCTCCACTTAAGGACATCCTGGTTTTCTTATCATAGTACCACCCTTAGGATATCTGCTTACCAACAAAAAAGGAATCATCAAAATCGGTTCATAAAAAAGTCCGTTTTTGGAAGTTAGTTAAAAATATATATAATGTTATAAAACATCAAGATATATTTATACTTTATGTACTAAAGTGTTGAATATAATTTTCGAAATTCCTGAAAAAAAATTCGAGGACATTATCTGACTAAACATAAAATTTAACCAATTCAGCTTCATTTAATATGAAATTGTAATTTTTAAAATTAAAATTTAATTTTATCTTCTTTAAACTCTATTACGAATAATAATTATTAAATACTAAATTTACCTTTTAAAATAGACAAAATTTTTATAAAATTGTAATACTTCCAATTCTTTGTTTCTTTAAAATGATTTTTTCTGAAAAAGTTTTGAAACCAAATTCAAAATCACAATTAGCTCTAAGTTTAAAAAAAAACTGCTTACAGATTGTTATTCAATTTTACCACAATATAAGACCCACGAAAAATTTCCCAATTATTAAATTTTAAATGTTTACCGCTAATTAAACAGGAAATGTGGTGTAAAACAAAACATTTTAAAACGAAACCTTAATTTAACTTTCGAAGTAATTCATGTTAGTTATTTTTTATTAAAATAAAAGATAAATTGCAATTTATGTATGCAAAATGAAGAATGATTTCCACTTAACTCCAGTGCCTATAAAATTGAAAGAGTATTGTGTTATTTTTTACGAGCTCTATTTTCATACATTTTTGGAATCTTCTGAGCAACTTTCTTTTGAAATCTATCGGGCATTTGGTTTATTTATTATTAAAGCTTATATCTATCTTATTATATAAAAATGAATCGCAAAATGTGTTGGTAAGCGCATAACTCGAGAATGGCTGGACCGATTTGGCTAATTTTGGTCTTGAAATATTCGTGAAAGTTCAAGGAAGGTTTAAACGGTGAGAAACATAAATAATAAGTAAAGGAAAATACTATAAACGACAATTTAATTTTCGAATACAAAATGTTCCAAGCTGTGAAACATATTTTGTCTTTTTTTTTCTCACATGTTACAAATCATCATTTCCATAGAAACCAAAATCTAATTTTGAAATTCAAAATAAAACTTCTTTATCTATTCAAAATAAAACTTCTTTATCTCTTCTCACTAGCAGTATGACGAACTGTCAACTATATAAAGTGTGCATATCGCATTGTTCAAGTATTACCGGAATCATTCTTGGTTCAGGAGGTCCATAAACCTTTCATCAAGTGTATGTGTTCCACAGCAAAAATTATCGGGTGAACGCGGTCCCGTCTGTACCCCAGCAAATACCTGGTAAATACCGGGTGGATATAATGTACCGGATGCACACTAAATACCGGGAATCCGATAAGAAAGGATTTGAAATTCTTCCCCTAAGGATGTAAGGATCCGCATGTAAACGACGTAATATCATTTATTAAAATGTGAAATATAACACAGCAACAATGTTGAAGTTAATTAGAAATATGTGGCAAAACGACGTTTTGTCGGGCCAGCTAGTTTTTAATAAAGGCATTCTGGTTTTAAAATCTCACCAAAATGATTTAACAAAATGGGAGAAATGGCATTAAGGAAAACAATTTAAGCATAAAATAGCGAAAAAAATAAAGCTAGATTACTGCTACAGAAAATTTATTATGATAAAAGGTAAAAAATAATTTTTTAATCTTATTTTCAAATTTAAACTTCATCGTCAACTTTGGTAGGTCATTTTGCTTTGTAGAGGCCTTGTTTTTCAAAAAAGTTCTTAAAATCAATTGTTTCTATAGACTTGTATAAGAAGGGTTTGGTGAAAAAGGTCTACAATGGGCTGCTTGTCCGAGGTATGTATCTTCTCTTCACCAGTATTACTACTGCTATTACATTACAACTCATTCATTGGTCAAATCATTTAGTGCAAATAGCTTTTAGTAAACATATTAAAACTTATGTCATATGGGATTTTTCTGTTCATTCCTAGCAGTGTATTTATATTCATTTTCTGAAATCTATGTGGATGGATACTAGAAGCTTTAAGGATTGAAACACGTCAGAAAGCTTAGTAGTACACCATGATAAACTCAAATAATTCTATTACGATAAAATAAGTTTCATTCATCGACTTATACTTCTAATATTTGTTAAGGTAACACTCCCATAAGTAAATATTTATATATAAAAAAAGAAACACCATTTACTGTTTCAAGTTTTACAAATATTAACATCGCATAAAGTGATAATGTTTCTGATCTGATTAAACATACTATACTTTGTTAGAGCGAGCTTCATACAGATTTATTTGTATTTGAAATATCATATAAAATATAAATCTTATTTACATGTTTCTTCATTATTTAAAAAGAAAAACTTTCTTTCAATACAATCCACTGTTTATTTGTATTTACTTATTTCTTACGGTTCTTCTTTTCAAAAACACGTTACAAGTTAAATAAATATTTATGTTGTTAATATGTCATAATATATATTCTTATTATCAAACGTTAATATTATTTAACTTTTCGATACTTAATGTGATACGAAATACGATAATAATTCAATATTAATCATGTAAGAATGGCTAATAAAATATGTAAATAAGATCATATTAAATATATGATTAATTTTGGAATAGATTCTTTCTGGAAACGCGAAAATCTATATAAATATCATTTTAGAAATTCTGATATGACTAATGTGTATATCAGATAATTCCCCGGTGATCTTCGATACTGTGCAAGTTTATATTTTCGTGAAAAATATGACTAGAGGATTAAAAAATGATACGAATTAAATGTATTTATTATTTTAATGATGCTCTCTAATGAAGAAGTTACTGTTCAGTGCTAGAGCGGGAAATGATTTAAAAATAAAGAAAAAGTCAATGTGAAACTTGGAAAAGCCACGGAAATTTCGTTCTTGGGTTACCAGTAGGACACCCTATTAAAAGAAAACCAACTTGATCGAAGACAATCAAACACACGCACAGAAGTTTCACTGAGCGTTTATCTTTTCGTAATAATTACAATTCTGCACAGGCTGCACTTAACTTTCAAAAGTTATAGATATTATGTCACTAAGACAATCGTTTTAATAGTCTCCTAGACCTCCTTGACTTGCATGAAAATTAGTTACATGGTCCAAATAGGATTGATTTAATTTATTTTAAAATTTGTTTTATTCGTCATTTAAATACATAATTTTACAAATTAAAAATTTAATTTTATGATCGAAATTCTGAAAAACAAAATAATTCGGACATAATATGTGGGTATCATTTGTCTGTATTCATATGACATTATGAATGTCAAGGTATTTTAAATTAAGTATATCGTGACGGCCATATTTTAATGTTGTGAATGTCTGAGCAATTATATTAGTAATATCACGTCAAGATGTAAGTGGTAAACAAACCATGACATTCAAGGTCTAGTTAAAATAATATCATTTATTTTTTTATGCATATAAATGTGTACAATAATAAAATTGAAAATATTATTATTAGTTAATTAATTACATTATGACGTGATAAATTTATTCGGTTCATTCATTTGTAAATGTTGTTAGAAATTTATTGGACTGACTAGTCGGAGTTTTTTAATTTAAGAGCCTATAATGCTAGAAATCAGTTATCTACAAACAACTTATTAAAAAAAAAAACATTATTCTTCGTATATTCATAACTAACCATGAAAACGAAATCCATTCCTGATAATCAGTTAATTGGAAAAAAATTTCAATAATGTATAATATATCTATTTGCTTGGTAAAAATTTTTTCAGGTAAAAGTTGTCAAACTTCTGTTTTATTCCTTTCAATAAGCTTAACTTTTACTAATTATTGATGCTGTAACTATTAAATTACTTTCTTTACACTCTTTTGTTTAAGATATAGAAGAAAATATTTTCGTATCTTAAAAAAATGTTCTAAAGTATTAATTTGATATTATTATTAATCGTATTTTTATTTTTGTTTCAGGTGAGTTGAATCTTTTTATTTTTCAAATTTTGAACATGGGTATGTAAAATTTTTTTATTTCATGTAGCTGCTGTTATTTCACTGTTGACCGGTCTATTTTCCACAATTAAAATGACAGAGAATTTACAATGTTAATAAATAAGATAGCAATCATTTTACTAATTTAATGATATGAAATGAAATCTGTAGATATAATAGGGAAGATGCACAAAATTTTTATCACGTTAATTGAAGCGTCTTCACTTCACAAATATTAATTGATTTTTTTTTTATTTAAGTTATTTTTTTTAAAAGTTTATAAAATAGCCAAAATATGGAAGTTCAAAATTCTTAATTTAACAAAGAAGGAGATTTGCATATATGACGTCATGAATATTCCCCATATATGACGTCATGCATGTTCTCTCATCTCCATATTGATTATACATAAGAGTCATTCTGCGATAAGAGGTCCTGTCAATGTCCATGACCCTTATATACACGTATAAACACTTTCCTTCAAAATTTAAGATAAATGATGCTAGTTTACATAAATGAGTTGATTTTGAATAAAAATGTTATGAAAATTGCATTTGAAAAAATTTTCTCGTGTGATTTTTGCCAAAGTGCGTGTCATATAAAATTACCGCTTATCGTAGAATCACCCGTCAAACTTTTTTTGCAAGAAAGGAATGGAAAAGAAGCTTTTAGAGATTTTAACTTATTCGTTTTTCAATCAATTTTAATTTCATTCACAAATTTAATTTGGTAATGGTTTGTATGGGTAAAATAGCAAATTTTTTTAATTGTATCTTCCCTATTGTGATTATTACCGATTCATTATTTATTTTATTCAAAAAATAAACATTTTAACTTTTCTTACTTTTAATTGATAAAACGTGTTACAAGTCTAGTGCGATGAATTTATAATTTTTTTACATTAGAATAATTATAAATAAAAACAATATAAATTATTTAAATTTTGTTAAAGATGGGTAAATTAAAATATTATTATGAAGCATGAAGGATATGAGAGTAAAAAAACATTAAATTACGCAATTTTAAAGGATTTTATCCGATTTATTTAGTATTCCCCCTATTCTGCCAATTTTTAAATATATAAAAACACAAACTATTCATTGGAGTTTTCACCGTCGGATAAGGTGACAAAAATTATGAAATATTGGTTTCAAATTAACTGTCCTATTTATATATTTTTATTTACAATACTCACAGGAACAATCGAAAGTGTTCAATTATAAATTAATTCAATACAAATATATCAATATTTTTTTTGCATTGATTTGAATTTAAGTCTCTTGAGTCGATCTTTATTATATAATTGATAAAACTATAATTCACGAAAAGTATCCTAGCAAACATCCAAAACAGAAAGACTTCAAAATGAATGAGTCATAATAATGAACTCAGATTTATGAGGCCTGTAAGAATTCAGAATTCTGTAGGAAGTCCAAAATGTAGGAAGAGCACTTTTTATGAATTATTTTTATCGTTTTGTAAGAAATCAGAAATATGAGGTATCTTTAGGAGATTAGATTTAATTTTTGTGATACTGGTTTCTAATAATATCCTACAATTGAAGTTTTTCTGTTAAAAATTAATTTGGAGAACTAATTAAGCAACAAAAAAAAAAAAAAGCGAAGATTAAGACAATATACTTAAGAATTAGTTTTACCACAAATTCCTTTAACGATTTGGTTTAAATTTATTTTTCAGATCTTTCTTAAGCTCCCAAATTTATCTAGAAACACCACTTGTGTTTTTCATGCTTGAGAAAATCTGTCTTAGAAAAATTAAAAAAAATCATTTATGAATTCTTGTAAATAAAATACCATGATTTGAGTAAAATATGCATGGTTATTGTTGCATGAGTGTTCGAGCTTAGGTGTATTCTACACAATTGTTTTAAATTTATTTTAAATGTCATCCGAAGGAAAACTTAAAGCATTCTTATTTATGAAGTCTTAGGGTATTAAATAAGTGGCGCATTCGACGTCTATATTATTTCATAAATTATGTAGAAAATTTGTGGATAAATTTTGTAGAAAAATCGTACGTTCAAGTCATAAATAAAAATTCTTCCAGAATATCATATTGATACATGGGATGTCGGAGATGCTAACTCATTTTTTACCCATTCAAAAATTTCCTAACATTCGTTTAGAAGGTTTTACTTCACAAAATTCTTCCATTATAAATCGAAAAACGATAACTCAATATAATTTGAGTCATATTTTTACGATATAAATTTCTAATCTAATATATAAAAAAAAAAAAATTATTAAAAGTGTTTAAAAGAGCTAAAAATGTTTTCTAAAATATCAATGTTATTACTAGCGGCATTGTTAAAAAAGTATTGAATAAAAGAATTATATCATCGAATTAATATAATTAATTAATATATATTTTATATTTGAAGTGTCAGCACACTTCAAATATAAAACAAGAAATCAAATTATAAAACGCATATCATTATTAATATTAAAATGATATTTTACGCAATATTAAATATTTTTGACATAATAATCGGAACAAAACATCAGATTTAATTAAAACTTCCCATAAAATAATAAAAACATGACATACCTATTCTACCATATTAATAATAAAACATTTTGTTTTCTCTAACTCTTTTCGTCTCTTTCGATTTTATTACACAAACAAACGGCTTCAATACTTAGAAAATATATATTTTCATGATAAGATTTCATAGTTAATTTACTCGTAAAAGTAAAATTATTAACTCTTTGATCATTTTCTGTCATCAGTCACGCATACGGTTTATATGTATTTACATACAAATACGTACTACGTATAGCTACGTTTGTATTTCAGCGTTCTAAAGGGCGCATATTTATAAAGTCAAGTGTTATTTACAGGTTGTTTTAGAATAGTTTTCTTTCATAATATCTTCAATATAGTTCCTCACCAGAAAATTACTAGAAGGGAAGTGCAATTATTTACGTAAAACCAAAAGGGTGAAAAAGTTATAACTGTGTATAATAGGGCTTGGAGGCAGTGTACATTTTTAAAATTTATTTTAAGCAAAGGCAGAATGGATATTCTGAAAGTTGCAAATGTATATAACCGGCTATCATTAAAATCACAAATATTTCAAAAGGAAATATTTATTAAGACTTCTTTAGGATGTCTCAATTATGACGTCGTGATGGTTTCTTTTTTAAAAAGTCATAATTAAGAACTGTTTAAGTAGTCTAAATATTAGCTCTAGCTTTTTCCTAATTCCGTAAGAAATCGGGAATATGAATACTTTAAGAAGTGTTATCGAGTTTGATATATGTGGTCCCTTTTAGAACACGATTGGATTTAATTTTTCTGGTATATGTCTTACAAAGGTTATCTAATATTTACGAATAATAACCTATAATTTAATTAGTTTTTTATTCATGGAATTTGTTTTTATTTTTTTTTTATTAAAAATTAATCGGGAGGAATATCATAAAACAAAAAATCGGAGAATAGGACAATATACTAACGGATTCATTTTACTATAAATTGCTCTAACAACTTGGTTGACATTTATTTTTGAGATTCTATTTAAGTTCTCAAATTTATCTAGATAGGCGGAATTTATCTAGATGGAATTCATCTAGATAAGTATTCTTATTTATGAAGTCTTAAATCGTTCTATAAGTTGCGGATTTGACTTCTTAATGACTTCGCCAAGAGTTCTTTTTGAAGATAATTCTGACGTCCAAATTATATAGAAGAATTATATAGAAGAATTCTTTGAAAGAAAATGACTATGGAACTATTCCTCTAATTTGACTTTTGGAACTTAGACCCATTTCTGCGCATTCAAAAAAACCTACTTTTTTTTTTTTATTTAATAAAAAACATGTGTTAAGCTCGAAGTCACTTCAGAAAATCACTTCATAAAACTAGGCATAAAACTGTTGAGAACAGATCTTGACATAATGGAGGTCAAAACCTACTATTTATACTCATAGCGATATTGTATAATAATTTTGCATTTAAGTCAAAATTGGTTTTACTTAAGAGGATCTTTATCAGCTGTTTGGTAATAGTACGAAATCTTACTTCATAAGAATATAGTTTTGTCTAAAACTAATTGTGAAAGAAACCTAAATATCGTTATTTAAGATTGAAACAATAATATTGAACTTTTTATCAAAACTCTATGATATAAAAATTGATACCAAAAATACAAAACACTTTTTTCGATATTAAAATCATAACATGATATACCATTTGCCTGTGCACAGAAAGAGTGGGGATATCTTTCTACCTGTTACCTCTCATCTCATAAATGAAAGCTTTTATATAAAAGCACGAAGATGTATCGATATTTATACAAAGTAATACCACCGCTGTTTAAATATAAACACCACGGTTAAATTCATGCTGCTTTGTCGCTTGGTTATATATTTATATTGTGTTGTTGTTGTGTTAAAATACAGGATATACCAGATTAAATGAGTAAATAAACTATTTATGATAAAACTATTACTAACTTATCTATAACTAAACTTTCATCTTCGAATATTTTCCACCGAAGTAAGTATCTTGTTTCAAAACTTATGACGGATTCACAATCTGAAATTATGTGTTTCGTAATGCAGGCAAGTTTCTTTATTCGGTTTCAAAAATCCTAATGTCTACTTGTATTCAAATCTCGCAAATTGAATTTGAACCACTTCTAGGTTCTTACTTGAAATTAAGCATATATATATATATATATATATATATATGTATATATATATATATATATATATATATATATATATATATATATATATATATATATATATATATATATATATATATATATATAATAATTTACCATAACTACGCTTCTGTTTTGCTTTTGTTTTGTAAAATATTATCAAACACAATAAACTTATTAGATATAGGCGGAATCTTTATAATAGACTATAAGGTAAAAAAATATTTTCTTAAATACAAATATATTATTTCTAATAAGTGGTAAATGAGCTATTAAAGACGATTTTTCCTAAATTTTTACTATATACTACCATATTATTCTTGTAATATATTATATGATAATATTGTATTCTAATCATATATATATATACATATATATGTACATATATATATATATATATATATATATATATATATATATATATATATATATATATATATGATTAGAATATTATCATATAATATATTACAAGAATATATATATATATATATATATAACATATATATATATATATATATATATATATATATATATATATATATATATATATATATATATATATATATATATATATAATATATATATATATATATATATATATATATATATATATATAATATATATATATAACAGAAGCGTAGTTATGGTAAATTATTACAATATAACATTCGAAGATTTTCACGATTGATTAATCAACGGCGGGTGATATTCAATCCTCGAAATTTGATAATATTTTGACGATTAAATCTGGAAATATTGAAGTTTTTGTTTAAATACTAGTTTCGATCAATGGAACTGAAAACCTTCTTTAACATAATACTATTGTAACCCGAATCTATATCCGCGGATAAAATACCGTTACCAAAATCTCGATTGACAAAGTATCCTTTAAGAAAAATTCCTTTTATCAGAATATCCTTTGACAGATATTATTAGATAGAATTTCCTGAAGAATACATACTGGTATTATATTTTGGTGGGAATCTTATTTCGTACTCTAATCCGAATATGATCACGATAGATTTCGAATCTACATGTAATACATTAAAAGAAAATTACTGAGAAGTTAAAATTAGTGGATATAATTTTTATTTTAATCAATGTTTCAGGTTCGTTATAATATGGACATTATTTTTGCATTTAATTTGAGATTATTATTAGCATTAGCATTTATTCTAATTTGTGATGTAATTGCTGGATATGGGAGATAGTTAGCCGTGATTATAATGACACAAATAGTCACTCATTAGAGCCTCTGTTATCTTATAACGAGGCAACCTGGGTTGGGGAAAGACTATAATGCTCGTTTGAAAAAAATTGTTTTGGATTATGATTCTAATGATAAATTTAATTAATTATTGAAAGTAGCTAAAATTATTTATATTTATATTGATAAGTAAAATTCCTTTCTTATAACAAAAATTTAAAGTTTATATATTATAAGAATATTGTTTATATAAGGAATGTTATGAATATATTTCATGAATTTATTTAGTCTTATCAATATGGGCAATATTTATTTAAAAAATCGTTAATTATTAATAATATCGATAGCTAATAACTAAATAATGAAAACTTATGATATTTATAAAATGTAAATTGATTAAATAAATTAAATATTTTGTTTTCAAAATTGTTAATGTTGAAAATATTATTTTAATAATAATGTTTGTAAATTTTGTTATTTTCCCTATATTTTGTCTAAGAATTTTTTTTCCGTGGATATTTTGTGTAAAGGATATTTAGTATCGAGGAAATTTTGTGCGAGGATATTTTTTCCAAGGATTTAAAGTCATAGATTTTATCTATGACTTAGAATTTTATCATATTTTGCTTTTAGCTTTTTTCATACTGAATATCAATGTAGATACTGCAACACTCTGTACACTTATAAATAGCTGGTACGTGTTTTGGTAGTTAAGGATTTAGAAAAGGGTTTGAGAAGGGAATAAATATTTTCTGATATAGATACTTTATTAATACGATTATGTCCATATTTCAAATTTCGATGACAATCTAATTTAGATTCGGTTATAATACGTGATAACACCCCCTCAAGCTCTTTCAACTTTGTTGTTTATTAGTTTGTTAGGTGAAGGTGTGGATAGCATATTGTTTATTGTGAAGCTTTTATTCGTGTTCACACAGAGAAACACGTTTTTATATGTGATAAATCAGTTATACAAAATATTTTATGAACATACACTAGCAAAAAATTAAATTGTTTAGCAATGAATAATGATCAAATAATTTTCGTTTTTTCGAGTGAAGATTTTTCCAATAAACATATTTATTACAGTAGTAATACATTTTTGCTCTGTAGAAAATTTTTTACATTTCTATGTAAACTTAAGAAGATACTTGCGTAGAGACGTCGTTAAATTGATTGCATTACAAATTTTCCTACTTTTGTATTTATCCGAAAACACTTCTTTCTCGGGAGGTTATGATTCTCATAAAGAGTATAAAAATGTCCGCTAAATAAAGATAAAAAATTTTCTATGAGCTCATTAGTGCTCTTCCTAAGCCAGATAGCTCGTGTATGTCAGTCAACAGTTTCTGTTTTTTATTAAACAGAAGGAGCCGTATTCCGTGCCAGATAGCTATATGCCATTAAACGTTTAGTAGAAAGTTGTGAAATTGTCAACACTAAATCAAAATCGTCTTCCATTTAGAATAAATTGAGTTATATTTAAATTATTTTGACAAATTCGTTTTCTTGCATACTTCTGCGAAATTTTACGTTTCCTTCATTACATTCAGTTTTGCTTAGTCGACTTAATCAACAAGTGCAGTTTTTTTATGATCTGTCTAATTTGCCAACTAATCTTGTCCAAACCTATTATCATATTTATTAATTCACACAATCAATCCTTATCCAAAAATTTGACGCTTGAGTAAATCGACCTCATGTTGAAACAGTTTGCCAAAATTAACAAATTACATTTAGAAATTGTCTCAAAAGTAAAAAATATCAAATCAAATCATAAATTTGTTCTGTAAGTATGTTTGAAAAAATATTTTTCATAATTGGTATGGGTCAAGTGTACTCTTATTCACAGAAGAGTGTTATACTAACTGGTAACACGAAAACACCTTTTCAATATGTTTTCTTCCTTCTTTATTTATATGTATACAATAACAATAGCCAATGTTATTATCTTTGTCAAACCAATAAATAGTACAACCATTTTCCATCTTTATCGAAAAATATCCTCTTAAAGTGTTTTTCACCTTTTTCGTCTTCATATAGTGAACGAAAAACCAACGATCATTTATTTAAGGCTTAAAATATACACGTATGTTAAACGAAGATAGCAAATTTGAAGTGAAAGAACTTAAAAACGAAGATAGGGAATATACTATTTTATTTATTTTTTTTTGTTCAAGTTTGAATAGGTTATGTTGTTTTCTTGGGTAGATTGGGTGTCAGATTGAGGGAAAATGTTGTTCTTTATGTCTGACTGACATAGAAAATAGAATAATACGTTACAGATGTTTTCATTTGTTTTTCCACTTTTCGACAAAAAGTTAAATTGAAATTCGATTGCAATTGAATAACTTTTATGTGAAAGCGGTTTTCTTCAAAATATTTTATGTATTTCACTATAGTATTAATTGTTTACTATATTAAATAGCTCAGCTACCCGTGCCTGTTTAATCTTTTATTCTAAATATATTTAATATCGAATTCTTACACTGTTTATCTGTTATTACTTTCCGAATGAGCCGAATATAATTTTTAAAATAAAACCGATCAGATACTTTAGAAAAATCATTTATGTTATCCTTTTATTCGAAAATTAATATACAACATTTTTAACGTATTTTTTATGCCATAATTAGAAAAAAAATTAGCATCCTCCAGTCTTTATATAAACTATATGTGTGCCAAATTTCAGAATACTTCATACGCCCAATTATCGTGAAAATGTTTGCGCAGGTTTTGCTTCACGTATTAATAATATATACATTATCTGATCATCAATTACCTTTTGAAGTCGGCACCAGTGAATCAATTTTTAGCAACCGACTTCAAAATATAATTGTTCATAATGGAATTATTGTCTACTTGTTTTATAACTCAAAATTTTTATTTAAATGACATACATCCGAATTTCCAAATTTTTATAGGACAAACCTGGAAGTATATTCTCCTTTTAAATAAAAATTAATTTTGTAAGTTGGTTTATAAAAGGTCGGAGTTTTGAGGTTACAAACTTTCATAAAAAGTGCAAAACTGTAATCAAAACTTAAGTTTTCAAGGAGTGCATAAGACAAATTTTAAATTTTTTGGATGATAACTTAACTCCTTTCGTTGTTATTAAATTCGCAAGGAAATTTTCTCGCAACTCTAATAATAAGTTAATCCTGAATTTTATTTCTTGGGTCTACAAATTTGAACTATCCTATATAATAGCATTCACATAGTTCGAATGAGAAATAGAATTGTGACTTGTATGTTCGTTTTGCCTGTTGCTCCCTGGTGTATAGCACATAACTCTATACACTTTTTATCATACAAAATGATGAAGAGCACACATATTCTAAGCTGTTATTTCTTTCTCATTCTCTTCCTCATCTTTCTCGCTTGTGGTGTCTTCTTCTTGCACACAACTAGAACTATTTTCTGTAGTACACATAAATATAGATCGTTGGAAATATTACACACGAGGGTTTCATTCTGTTAGGTACTTGTTGTATAAAGCATAGAAACTTACGTTGGACTACTTATAATATAGCTCTGTGACTCCTTGTAGCATATGCATCGTATGCTGCTACGTATTTCCCGTCTAACACACTTCAAGTATATATTACTCTTGAGATAATGTTAGTACTCCTGATTTTCTTCATAATAATTGATGTAGATTTGAAATTTGAGGTTAATTAGAGTAATTTTAATTAGCCATTTTGTTGACGTATTCATGAACTGGATACGTAATCATTCTATAGCGAATTTTATCTTTCTGGATAACGATCTGTTAGTTTCGTTTTATTGTAGTCTCATTTTACTCATCCGTATCTCCAAACGATTTCAACTCTATAATTAATAATTGGTCTAGGTATGACCACTAGGGACGTCCTCACGAACACACAGATTTGAGTGTATGAAAACAAAGTTGTGTCTTAAAATTTGTGAGTTTTGTTCTTTAAACTTTGGAGTCATCACTATTCCGCTTCTTTACCTTATGCACGTATTTTATACAAATTCGAAGTTTAGCCTTTTTTATGTTAAATCATAGCTTTCTTTTAATATATTCAAAGAAAAAACTATAAATAATCAAGAAAAGTGAAAAACGAGATACGTTATTCAGATTATACTGACTGAATTTCGGCTTTTGTTCAGCCATAAAATTTGGCTGGTGACGATCATTTTTAATCCTAAATCTTTGAAATGAAAGTTCAACACAGTTTGTCGATTTAAAAACTGATAGAAAATTGAAAGCTATAAATTTTGAGGGTTCTTAATGAAAAAATAATGTCTTTTCTTCATGAAAATATTAAGCGACCAAAGAAAAGGTATTTTATTTTTTATATACCAATCAAAATATGATGACTGGAGAATGATGAATTGTAAAAGAAGATGAAAGGCAAAAAAAAAAAAGAGAAAATAAAAAAACACTACACTAAATATCTGAAAAATTCAATCAAAAACAAGTGAAATAACAATTTGTTTTGTTATAAATAATGGTATATAAAAGACAGAGATAATAGATATATAGATGGTAGTCAAACAATAATAATAGATTATCTACAAGAAAAAAAAATGGAATTTTTATTATTTGATACCGTATGTTTAGTATTTAAGTTATGCTGTATATGCATTATTATACAACATCAACGCCGCCTTATCTGTATCGTGCATAATATAATATGATGCTCTGCTAGTGTCTAAAATTTGTAATAAAACATTCGCATTCTAGAAAATATAATTATTTGTTCAATTGTTTATATATAAATTTTATACCAAATGTCAAACAAAAATTAATGAATAATTACAAAAGAAAAAAACATTTTAATTGAAGTTATTGAGTTGAACATTGTAAAACTAATTGAAGACATTGCATTAGTAATTATTTTTAATAGCAAATATAAATTATTACTCATTTAAATTAGTTAATAAATCAGAGTTATATAACATTTGATTGATGACTAGTATTTCGTTACCATAGAAACGAATGAAAACATTTTGTTGGACGGTGCCCATAATCACGAAACTTACGTTGTATAATTTTATTCAAACTGTGAAATTTGACTCTCACTGAAAGTAAAATATCTAATTATTAATATCAATGAAGTAGATTAGATGGTCTTGTAAGTAGCAACTTACAAGACTTCGAATATTACACAAACATTATATTTTCTGTAATTTTTTCATAATGTAATAAATGCAATATTTTATAGATTTTTTTACTTGATATATATGTATATATATATATATGCCAGAGTATAGTTTATAACGCTAGCAAATATTACACGCGTCAACAAAATGTTGGTATAAGTGTTCGTTCATAGAATGAGCTAATTAATTTATTTCCGTCCGTTCATCTGTCATCGAATAACTAAAAACAAAAAGAGATATGAGAGTTAAAATTTTCGTAGACCTAAAAATTAATTTTATTTATTTTTTTTTTTGAAACAATAAAAATTTAAGAATCAAAAATGTTCCTTTTTTCAAAACAAATCCCTTTTGTTTGAAGTATTTTTTTTTTTTTTTGTGAACGGTAAAGATTTACAATTTATATTCAAATTTGTCTAATAAATACATATAATTGTAACACATACTATTACTGTATTTGTATTTATAGCTGCTTAGATTGAATGTTTCGATTACTTTATGAATTCTAATTTTAAAAAATAGTTAAACCATTGCTCCATATGTCTAGCATCAACACAATTAACACATTTATAATATGAACTTGTTTGAACCACGATTTTTTAAATCCTTCCAATTTGGTTTTAATTTTTCGCCTAAAATCAATATTTTTTCGAAACAGTTTAAATATTGATAATTTATCATCCTAATTAGATCAATCAATTTAGTATTTATGCTATTATGATATAATCCTTCAGAAAAAGGATAAAATCTTTTTTTCAAAGAAAAAAACCTAGTTTATCAAATCTGAAGAATGTTGGTAGCAGTTAAAAAAAAAAAGGTATCAAAATCATGCATTCTGTATAACAACATCAAATATTGAAAATCCCATTCCCACTCTTATATCTAATACATATATTTCGATAAATATTTGAAGGGGAATACTAACAGCATTTTCACTGAGTGAGTACATTTAGAAGTAAAAAAAAAGCATATGCTATGAAAATTCGGTTTACTCGTCCTATATGTACGAAAAGAAATCAATCGATCGACTACACCATTCAGTCTCCACTTACTGACTGACTGACTGATACTATCAAACAACAAGTAAACATGATATAACCTCGATACACATGGTGCCCACATTACTGGAAAAACTGCACGAAACCTGGAAAAGTTAACAAATTCGAAATTGCTGTCTTCTAAAAACCTCTAAATTTTGCCAAAAGTCGGGAAATATTAGCAAAATTTCAAAATACAACAATAAAATTTCAAAATAAGTTAGTAATATATTAATTAATTACAATGAATAAATACTCTGGGATTAAAATAATAGCTTCAATTCAGTAAAAATTGATTAACCGAAGTGAGGTCTATGGTATAACTAGACGATTCTGCACTTCGTTTGTTGTATTTCTCTCTCTATCTGACTAGCCATTATTTTTCTCTGCCGTAACTTACGAACACTTTGTTCGATTTTGACGAAATTTGGTGGATATAGTGATCACATGCAAACAAGAACACAATTCATAAATGACAACCTTTCATATGAATTTCTTTGACCTTTGAATGCATTCTTAAATTGTGTCTCTTACAGTCGATTACGGTAGAATGTGCTTTTAGCTTTTAATTTGTACATAGAAGTAAAAAATATACATTCTATAAACTGCCATTCACTCAGAATTGAAGTCGAAGAAATATATGTGAAAACATAGAAGCACTTTAGTTTTATGAGTTACCAATTTTTATGTGAATTACATGACAAAAAAAAAAGATGATTTTTTTTTTATACAATTGAAAATACCTTGTATTTTGGGATACGATTATCATTATTAAATAAAGATATATATCGATATACAGATACTAGTGATGAATATATACAACAGGATGTGTATCTATGAGATAATAATATCGTTGCCATAAAGATAATCTTTATTCGAGATGTGTTTCGAAACAAAAATATCTTTATTATATTCGTCTAGCTACCGTGTCCAGTATATGTACTTTTTGAACTTAAGAAAAATTAAGTATCCCATTTCTTGGAAAAATATTTTAAATTTTATTTGTGTTTTATGTCATTTGTTAGGTTGGAGCTCAATTACAGTGTCTTTGAACCTTTCGTTTTTATTGATTTTCCTTTTCGAATAAATGAGCAATAAAGTTTATATAAATAAAAATGCTGCGAATAGAATAGAACCAAATTCAAATAAATAAACTAAAATGAAAAAAAAAAAAATTTTAATTAAATACTTCTTAATAATTAATAGTTAATGAAAATAATATAATTTCTTTGTGACCAATTCCCATTCGAAGTTGGCGCCAATCATATTCTTAGTTAATTAGTCCTTAAAAAAAGCTCTGTTGTTTTAAGTTGAATACAAGGTACATGATTAGTCAAAACTTTTTTATGTAAACAATTTTAAATGTTAAATATTTCATTGAAAAGCCTATGGAAAACAATCTATTTCTTGATGTTTAAGTGATAGACTTAATAAAATATTATTTAAGGAATTTTTTCATTTTTTGTATAAAAATTATCATGTAGTCAAATTTCATAGTTTCATATTCAAATTCCATAACACTTTTATAAAATAGTAACGGAAATTTTAACTTTGACTAATTTTTATTTTATTTTGGAAATATATAAGGAAAATAGGGAGGGAAGATTAGTGTGTTTGAGGACACTAACTATGAGCGTAGTTGATAAATATTTTTGTCGATATTTCTAATGTCAAATTTAATAAAGGGGAGTTATTTAGGTAAATTTGAATTTTTTAAATTGTAAAATATGGATTTTTATTTAATTTATTTATATCAAAATTGTTTTATTGATTTATTGATCTATCAAACTTAATTTTTTGGCTTTTATGGAAAAATATGTAACACATTCGGCTTGTCTTCAATATCAAATTTATGTCCTATATTGGTGAGATGAATACAGAAGTTAGAAGTTTTATGGCTAGTTAAAAATAACCTACTTGTCTGACCAACATAAGCGACATCGATATCGAAAATATTACAAGTCAAATTATATTTTTGGATGTTGTAGATGTATAAACCCCTTGGAATAAAGCCACACCCAAAAAACGAATCATAATATATATTCCAATTTACTAAACACTTGTACGAAATATTTTGACTTGAATAATATTTATTATATTATGTTATTTGTATTCAAAAATCGATTTAAACTCAGTGTCATTATAAACACAAAGGTTATATTGAACAATGTGTGTGCTTTTTAACAGAATAAAATGAAAACATTTACAAAGAAACACAATAGCCGATCATTTACAAACCGCATTCATATTATAAGTAATCGATTTTCAATGGTCGACAACATTCAAATACATTTAATTTAACACATATGGTAACTCTGTTGTTGATTATTTCTACATTTGAAATTCTGATCTACCGGTATTTTGTTACAATAGCGTAGTTTTAGAAGTAATTTCGAAAAAAAAAACGGTTTTGTTTTCTAATTGTATTTTTTTTATTGATTCAAGTAACAGTATAGGGTTATGTATGGGACAGCAGGCTGTATAATGAATTTTCCATTGGACAATTTTGAAGCGACTTTGGGTACTAAGACTTTTTGTGAAAATTTTCCACGATTGTTTTGTAATCAATCGCATTTGGAACATAATCTCTTATTTTGTAAATATTATTTTATCTCTTGTTAAACTAAAACTAGTGATTCAAATTTTTATGAATTTTAAAACAGCTTGAGACGACGGAAACTTGATTCCTTTACTTTCCAAAATATAAAGTTTTTTATTTCACAGTAAATCGCTAGTTCAGTTCCCATGTTCCCATATTACTTTTATCTTAGTCTCCGTTTGCTTTTTCCATATTTTCATTATTATAGCCGAGAAACCTTGATTTTTTATTTTTATTGAAATCTATGTATCTTTTAATAAACGTTTTATTTGAATCATTTATCGATGTAGAAATCAGGCTCGGAATAACATTTATATAAAAATTACACTAAAGTAATCAATTTCTATTTAATTTGGTAAATTTATATATAATATCAATTTATATATTACATACGATTCCCTTTTTTATGTTATTTACACTGTCTGTGTGTCTGTCCGTGCTCCCGTCTCTATATTATTAAATGCCCACTCTTTTTTTGTGTTTATGAAAATATAAAAATTATATTTTGACATTAAATAGTATCAAATTATGAAATTAAAATAAAAGTGTATTCATTTTATTTTTTTTAAATAAACATATACCAAAATATTGTTTCGGGCATGTTGGAGGGGGGGGGGCTTGAGTTATTCAAATATTCGCAGCGTTCTATAGTGAGACGTAGAGTATAATCTGACGAGGGGATTTTCAATTTAACAAATGATTGTGGAGGTTTGCTCTGTATAGATACATTTTGTTTTCATATTTCAAATTTACTCAAATGTTAGCATATTCAGAACGTTTTTTTTAACGTGAATTTATACTATGCATTTATTATGTGAAGAAAAATTTCTCAAAGTGCTTGGAAATTTGGTTATGCTTGGCATGTTCCACTGGATCGTCTCAAAAAAGAGTAAATAAAATACCAATGAGAAGCCTTAATATACAAATATACATAAATCACATGCTAGCCTTCACTAAGTTAATAGATTTTGGAAAAATATATGGTCGTTTTTTCTTACTGTTAATGGAGAGAAGTTTATTCATTTTGAATCTCTTTCCAATAAGGAAATGTGGAAAACAATGTTGATATACACCTATATAGAATATAAGACGTACATACATTACAAATTTACATTGTTAACCAATACAATAATAATTCACTAAAACAAATTGTTATTACAAGTTTATTTTTAAAGAATTTAAGTATTTTATAATTATTAATGAGAACTCTAGGATTTTTCGAATAAATTTCGATTTTTCCCCCAATTTCCTTAAACAAATTATTTTGTATTTTATAAGTACGTATTTCGACTACAAAGTAGTCATCATCAGTATGAATTAGCTAGTTGTAATGATTCTCTGAGGAGATGTTAGTCGTTGCTAATTTGGTGACGGTGCAAACCGTTAGATTTTCACAAATATTTAGTGTGATCAAGCAGTGAATTGTAAAACCGTCGACATCGTCGCCTGCACGAGTAATATGTAAACAATGTAAATAGTCACGTGTACTGAATGAAGTACTATGCGCACAGATAAGCGATGTGGATTTTTAAAAGATTGTGTTCTTTCACATGTCGTTAGAAATATCTTAATAGAGGCGATTATAATATGTGTATACGTAATACTATTATTATAATGATTCTCTCCAGAAGCTTTCCACATACATGCTTATATATCAAAGCAAAGAAAAGCTTTGATTCTTGGAAAATCTTCAAAATTTAGTGTTCCAATAGCGTGTGACTGTATAAAAACTAGCCACATTTTTATGAAATAATATCACTTTTGTTATAAATGATATTAATATTTAAATGAACCTCTATACAGTTGTGTTTGTGTTTGATGAAAAGGGGTTGATTTTACCCCTGGAGTATGGGTTGAAGTAGTTTGAGTGCTTAGTGGGGGTGTATGTTGTCATATACATTTTTTTTTCTGTGTGTGTTTTTCATTCTATTTATGTAAAATTTATGAGTACATATTTCACTTACATACCATCCAAGAGTTTTTCTACTGATTTCCCTGTCGATTTTCAACAAAAGTTTGTATTTTATATTTGTTATGTTTTTTTTTTTTTTTTAGGAAAATATCTAACAAATTTTTGGTATATTTGTGTAGCTTGTTTGTTTATGTACCCTTCGCTTTTCAAAAGTTATAAATTTACATTTTTTTTTTGTTTTCTTCATGGTTGGGTGTTTTTGTTTTCTTTTAAAATAAAGATTAACGACGATTATTTGTTTTTATACGACACAGTTTTCTTTCGATCATATTTTCAAGCTAAATTCAAACTCTTGTTATCTTAATTTTTTTTGAAATCAATATTTACGGCCTAAAGCACAAAGTTTTTAATATTCAAATTCAAGGGAATAAATAGGAATGTAGTTTTGATATTTATAAGAAATGATTTTTATTTCTTAAATATAACTTTTATTTCTTAAACTATTTCTTTAAAACATATTTTTTTTAACTTTTTTTTTTTTTAATTATAATTCGATTTTGAGAGAAATTATTACCAAATGAAGCAAATGAATACAATGCTCCAAAATACACACTATGGCACGAGCTATATTTATCGATATCAAAAGAATTTTTGTCTCCAATCTAAAATTTTTGTATGTATCAACGTTTTGGAACTTCGTTAGCAATTTTAATTTCGTGTATATTCGTCTGTTAAAGTAAAGCTGTGGATTGGTTAATTTCAGAAACATCTCACCTACCAAATTCGTTTCTGAAATGCAGCGTTCGAAATTGAATCTTTCATTAAGTAAATCATTGGAAGACTTTATTTATCATCCAACTTTAAACATACTCATGGAATTATATTTTGAATCATGGAAGGATGTAGAATCAGGATAGGTATAGTTGCAATACACAAACCAGTTCTTTTGTATTTTAAAATGATCATAAATATGCATCCCCAATTTTTTATTAAAAAGGATCTGCGCTTGCACCGTCTTAACTGATTTTACAGCATAAAATGTACAACACATTTGTTTATTGCAATAGTGTGAACTTTCAAGTAAATGCATCGTGAAATTAATATCTACGATGATATCTCCCTACAGAAAATACAATTTATTTCTATTTGGTGTAATAATACATATTCAACACTGTATTATTTACAGATTAATGACGTAATAACAATTGTAAATTGTAATGAGTTCACATCGAAACATCAACAATATATATATATATATATATATATATATATATATATATATATATATATATATATATATATATATATATATATATATATATATATATAAATATATATATATATATGTATATATATATCTTTGTCTTATCTTCTTTGTTATAAATATGTTAATAGTTTGTTAGAGCAAATATGAACTAAATTCTGAAATATGTGTGTATTGTTATAATTAAGAGTTAAATAAATAAAAAATCTGAGACATTTTATTGCAATACTAATAATAATAAATAATGTATAATTATTTGGTATTTCGTGTGAAATTTTTTTTTTTTTTTAATCTATTCAGTTGAAAAAATAATAACTTATATAGATTATTGACCTTTTTTTCTAGAATAAAATGTGATATTTTCTAATATTAATAATTAACACATTAATTTTTTTTTTTAAATAATTGCTATTAATATTATTTTAATGTTTTAATAATAAATCATTGTTTTTTATTACTATTTCTTTGGATGGAAAAAAATAGTTATATTAAATAAAATATTTATTATCAGAATTTTTATTTAAAAAGCAACTAGTAACTAAGTTCCATTCGATTTATTGAGTGTATATACGCCTTTTTAAATACTTTTGGCAGTGGTAAATTGACGCAAAAATTCGTTTGGTTGACTTTCTAACAGGCTTACTTACTTTTCTATAAAGGATTCGCTTCTTTTTTGAAATAAAATGAAATTTTAAATTAAGTAATATCAAGAGATATCGTTTATTAAATAATGTTCAGTTTGTTTGAAATATTCCAGGCATATAATTATTACCTATATTATAAATAAAACATGCAATTTATTTGTTCATTTTATGATTCTGTTCTGATTATTCTAGTTTATTTCAAAAAATATGTTCGATTCAATATTATTTTAAAAATAACACAAAACAGGCGTTATTCTGTTTGTGAGGTCAAATATAATTTAATAAGTTTTTAAACGTTTTTGTAATAAGAATCAAAATTTTAATGGTTGGTGTTATATACTAAGACTATAAGCTAGTTTCAAGTTTTTGGGTGGTTAAAGATAAAGTAACTTATATAAATTAGAAAATTAGAAAACCATTACATACTACTTTAGCTAGTAGAGCAAATAATTCTTAGTTGAATTTAAAATCAAAATAAGATTATTTTTAGGTGCTGCAAAATTAAATTAGGTGGTTATCTAAATTAAATTAAACCAGCGTGGTATCTCGGCAGCCCTTCATGATTATGACTCAATTTTCTTAATAAAAAATTTGAGCACGAATTTAAGCATATTTAAATTTATTTTTGAATAGATTTTTCTGTTATTTCAAGTCACTGATAGTTTGGATTAAATGTATTTATTGAATGCATGGTGTGACACCTAAAAAGCACCTAATTCTGGTTCTTACATTGTATTATAAATGTTATTTTTAGCAATTTTCACGGCAGCAGTGCTTCATAATGATCCAATTTTCTTAATTAAAATTTGAGCAGCTAATTTAATTTTGCAGCACCTAAAAAGCAACTATTTTTGAGCATATATGAATTGAATTTTGATTGCTATGCTAGCTTGACAGGATTTTCATTACTTGGAAGGAAAAAATTAATGTGTAACTATAATTATTAATTCCAAAACCAAAAAAAGTGTTGACAATTATGTTATATTGTATTGTCATTCTTTTTTTTTTCTTCTGTGAATTGATAAAACGATTCAGTAATAAATCAATACACAAAAACTTTTCCAACAATAATAATAAACTTTGTGTATCTCTATTCTTCCTTCATATCTCAAAAAGGAAGTGAGAACTATCCAGGGACATGACAATATATATTAAGTGAATATGAATAATGTCAGTGTAATAAGAAAGTGCACTTAATAAAACAAATTTCATAAAGTTAACATTTCTCTTAACTTTGTGAGTGAATGTCGTTGACTGTAAGAGTAAAGGAAATAAATAGACAAATATATGTATGTATGTATTAATATATTCATTTCATTATTACAAAACCAAAACTTTAAATTACAGACAAAATGTGTCTAGAATTTAAAGACAGAATATTTTTAATTTTGATTGACTAATATGTAAAACGTAACAAAATTTGGTCTTGCAAGAGTATGGATTATTGGGATAGCGATTACAAGGCATGAAATAATTTTTTTTTCGCTCATTCATTGCCGAAAATTAGAAAACCACATTTGAATATTTGATAAGAAAAAATTGTTTATACCTTCTTTGCTTGCCTATCTGAAAATTAGATTGCTCTTGGTAACTTCCGTTAAGATAAATTTTTGTTCATTTAATCCGTTTCATTGGTTGCTTGTTGGCCTATTACAAGCTATTACAAGTTTTGTTTATTTATATTTGCATAAACAAGTCCGTGCAATAATATGCATTCATATATGTTTATGCGTAAGCTACTGTACGCTTACGCCAAGTCAAAGATGTTTCATGCATATAAGTATCAGGTAATGTATATGTGTTTAAAATTGTTATATATGCCTATGGTTGTATAAGTTTATTCTTATTTAACTTTTTTAAATAAGAATAATGTGGCGAATTGAATACGAAGAATACTAAATTTCTTATATTCATTTTAATAGATATTAATTTGTCTATTTTATTTAATTTTAAATGTATCTTTAAATATGTATAACCGCATACTATAATAAATGTGTACAATATACTTTTGTTTTTTCTTCGAGCAGAGTCATCAAAGCTATCTACCAGGTGCCATTCTAAATAAAATAATCCCGTAGAAAGATTTCTTTTATTCAAATAATCTATAATTTTAATAAAATACGCAATTATTTTATTTAAAACGGTTTCTCGTTAATAGTTTGAAAGAAACAAGATCATGATTAAAACAAACCTTGCTAACCCAGTCAGTCCAAATGAATCCCAGCCCAAAAGTAGTATAAGTTTTGGATTGTCAACTTTTAACGATTAAATATTACTTGCTATAAAATTTCGAAAATATCACACTTAATGACTAACAGAGTTAATTTTTTAAACAAATTAACGATTTGCGAAATTATCTGTGCCCTCCTATGAGTTGCAAAACAGCCCACTCGTTTTTCATATAGAAATATTAAAAATTTATATCCGACGGTATGATTATTTTGCTACTAACACAGTCAAAGAAGTTTTACTCGAATTGAGGCTTTTACCTTCCTTTCATTGTTTTCAACTATTTAGCTTTACAATGTACAATAATATAAATAAACGAAAATCAAACTGGTAATAAGATACATTTTGGCTCAAGTTTCACAGAAAATGTTGACATAAAATTTTCATTATCTACATTTATTAATTTTGTTTGTTATTAATTCGTGTTAACTTTCCCACATAAATCAAAATTGAATAAGAAATATTATTTCGATGTATTTATGTCCGGTAAATATGTCGGAGAGAATATCTTATCATTGGCAGAATGTCTGTAAGACTATGATTACGATATGACAAATGACAGACATGTTGAATAAATACATATGAGATCGTTTAGTTTCGAACCAAAAAGCAACAACTTGTTAAAATAGTTATAACATTGTTTATATGTTTGTTGTTACACAAATAGCTTTCATCGACCGAAAGACGAGTTGACAGACAAACTGACAGACGGACTAAACGATAATAAACCAACATACTATATTTTACAATATAAAATTACATTCGACACGAAACTCATTCATCACATATGCTAAAGAAAACTATGAAAATAATGTCGTCCACCATAGGAAAATAACTTGTTGAGAGTTGAAGTATTTTTAAACGAAATAGTTTTCGGAATTTTTGTTTAAAAAAAATATTTACAATATTTTGTTGAATTTTTTTTTTTTTTAGTTTTTTATATACATTTTTAAAATTTTTCCATTAAATGTATTTTTATATAAAGTATGTGCTATAATAATTTAATATAACATTGAATAATCATTAAAATGAATCTTCTGTATAGCTTTAATTTTTGCCAAGTTTTGATTATCAAATTAAATTTAAAAGCGTTGAAAATAAAATGAACTTTTAGATTTGTTCTCTGATTCTCCAATCTAGATGAAATTTAAGCTTTTGAAAAAAAAAAAATGTTTGAACTTTAATCCCGGTTGAAAGTTCAAATCCTTATTATAACCAAACGTAGATAGATTAATTAATAATTTTTATTATAAATTATCTGCTAAACAATTAAATATTATTTTTATTTTTAGTAATGTGTAAGAGAAAAAAAGAAATACGCATCCACCCTTTTTATTGCTGCTTTGCTTGTTTTACTATATCATAAATTAGAAATTTTGCCAAAATTATCATTTGGCAGATATTATTTATACAATAATGATTATTATATTTGATTTTTTAAAATTCTAAATTAATTAAAATTTTTTAATAATCTTTGAGACGAAAGATACAATAAATATCTTTGATTTGATTCGTAACTTTTTAAATGCTAGGTTCTACGTATTTGTGATTTTTATGAATTTCAGATTATGAAAGAAAAAAATGACTTATTATATGAAACATTTAAAAGATTTCTAACGATTTTTTTTTTTTTTGAATTATATGTAACCTCAAATATTTTTATCAACATAACTACCAATTTTTTTTTAAATTTCACTAACATGTAAATATTTCTTGAATGTGAATTTTTTTTATTTTGTAACTTTTGTATCTCAATTAATTTAACACTTGTATTTTCTTTTTGTTTCAGGTGAGTTGTAATTTTGTTTGTGAATATTTTAATATTTAAAAGACTACGCGATTTTGTAACACCACTATACTCACACATGTATGAAGTGGCCACCCACATCAATGAAAACTTTATAGAACACGGTATGTATTACTCTATAACTAAAAATAACTAAAACTAAATAGAGAATTTACATTTGACTTTAATACTGTGTTATGTTGTTCGTATTATACAGGTTGATAATGTTAGTTTTGGTTATGGCATAAAACTTTTAGATTGGAAAAAAGATGAATTATATTAAATTTTATAAATTTATAATAAAAAATGGACAGGATGAAAATAAATGCGAAGATCACCACATGATAAAAAGCAAAAATGAATTTCTCAATCCTCACGTTAAGATGATCGAGCCAGAAAAGTTATCGATGACTATATTTTTCTAAAACCCTTTTTTAAACGCCGTGTTAATTTGTAGTTTAATATCTTCCTTTATATACGAGCTCGATTTACTCGAGCGCGTCAGATTAAGATATGCAAGATACCATACCCCTTGTTGAATCCACCCGCTAAATCTTAGCTCTCTATATGATGCTGCTCGTAGAGGGTAGCCGATCAGAATATTATGAAAAAATTCGTAGTTGGATTTAATCGAGTGCGTTAGATTAAGATTTGATTCCGTGCTGAAAAGTGTACATTTTATCAGTCTGATTATTTTATAAGTAAGGCCCTATTTTCCCTTTACTATTCGTTATAAATTTACCTTTTTATTTTTTACATTTACTATTTGTTTTGTTAATTAGCGTCTCTTAATTGTTAGTAAATGGTTTCCGGAATTTCAGTACTTAATGAATATAATTTTTGAGAATGAAGCGGATATTAGCGATTACTTTCTAATCATTAAGGAATGTTTTGTTATTTAATATTATTTACATTAATGATGTATGCAAGTACGTTTGAGCATCGAATCGACAACGGCTTAGAAACTATAAAATTGTAGTAACCATTGATGGGAATAAATGTTCTATACTAATATACAGAACGCTGGTCAGTTCATAGGTTGTGTATTTAAGTCCAAATGGATATACTTTCTTTCGAACTGAGTATTGATACGAAAAAAAATCGTTAATTATCACAGTTTATTATCATGTAAAACTGATACGAAGTAAATTATTACAGAAAACACTTTTATGAAGCACCTTTTATATGGTACACTTTATTTTGTTATATGTTGCACTGTCGCTGTTGTATAAGTAACTAACTATTGCAAAAAACTTTTTTAATTTAATTAAGCAATTTACAGGTATGAGTTATTTATTTTTTTTTTTTTAGTTTAATATAGAAGTTGAGAAAGAAGAAAAATTTGCTTTAGAAACATAAAAAAATTATCTATCTTGCCTTTAGATAAATTTTTATAAAGTAAGAAATAAAATTAAAACATTTTATATAATACTTTAGTTATAGTTGTGGATTTTGTGTTTGCTTTTTATAAAAAATATAAATACAGATTTGTTTCTTTGAAAAATTTACTCTGAATCGAAATATTCAAAAGATTTTATTTTCGTTCCACAAATTCAAAGAATTGTTAATTATTTTTTCTTAAAATGTATCAATTATTTTATCATAACACTGAGAATAAATTAGAATTATAAACTTGAAGTCCTTTCCAGTACTGGCATTCTTCGAACTGTTGAAACGATAATGTGGTTAGCAAACATTTGGCGAATAAATCACGGTTTGACTCACGTTTTTTATTGAAATTTATTAAGATTTCCAATAATCATTTTTAAAATTACTTACCTTTTCATTACTGCCATTAAAGAATATTTTTATTTTGAACAAAAATTTTATAAATAAAAACATTCAAAAAAATTGGTAGAAAAGCGTTGTTTTGTTCGCTTCATTGTGTGTTTAATATGGGACCATACACGTTTATTGTATAATTAAAAAACAATGAATAGCTATTAGTTTGGACTGTTCATCTCATTCAGAAGTTAATAAAAAGTATATAAATAATATCTACGTACACAAAATTTAAAAGATATCTGATATAATCCAAAACATGATCTTAGTAAGACAAATTAAATATTATGTCAAAAAATTAATTGAGAAAAATAGTATGTAAACACATAGTACAGTAGCATAGTGGCAAGACAATCTGTATTCGAAGTATAAAGTACCGTGTTTGAAACCGGAAATTAATTTAAGTCTAGTTTTTGGTTTTGAAAAAAGTGATTTTTTTGTTTTTACTAAGGGGGAAATTTTACAAAAACTTTACAGTGAATTTTTTGAATTTTATCAATATGCTACTAAATTTCGTCAAAATCGAGCAAGGCGTTTGAAAGTTATAGCGGAACATAAATAGATAGATTGATACAGGCAAACAAAATGCAAAATTATTGTTATACCTCACTTCGTTGGGTCAATGAGTGTCTAGGAACGAGATTCACGGGGCATATACCAAAACATATGCAGTGTTTATTATCGCCTTCACAGTGCATTTATAGTTCTGAAAGTCTTCATGGGAACTAAACTAAATTTCCTAAAAAATGCATCGATTTGGAATATCATAGATTTATATTTAAATACTTGATAGAGTTTTTTCTCAAACGTTTTCGAACGTCGAAGAATTGTTTTATTGTATTTCTACAAATTTTTGTAAGCATTATTTAACAACATAATCATAACCGAATGAATGGAGTAACAAAAGTAACATAAATGTGGTCTAACCATATTGTATTAGTCTTGTAAAACGTTCAAAATCAAAAATTATTTTATTAAAACAATATATAAAATTTTCTGATTTTGAACCCTCTATGAATGTAGACAGAGCCTATTACGTCCATTATCATCAATCAAATATTTGTGTAGTCTGTATACATCTATTTCTATTGTTGGAATTGATTTGTGTAGAGAGGTTTAAACAGTATAAAACCAAATAACCAAAACTGAAATCAGAATAGATGTAGTGAAAACTACAAACTCCCTAACATAATGTATTATATAAACAAACACAACAAATCATTAAATTCCTACGATGCTTTGAATCAAAAAGCTCACATATATATATTATAAAAGCACACGTTTCTATATATAATCTAACTGAAATAACTATATATTCACTATAATTTAATATTATATTCATGTAACCACGAAAATGTATCACGGGATCTTCGAGCTTAAACCATACCTTCTACTTACAGTAAATATCTTTATGAATATTTAACAAAATTTTAGTCGTAAATGAAACTAAAATATCAATAACCAAAATTACAATTTTATGTCATTGAAAATGCCTTCTTAATGCGATTAAATGTTGCCTTTTTGAATCGTACAGTAAAACAATAAAATATAATACAAAGAATAATGTTTATGATAAGAAATTTAAATGTAAAAGATGCATTTCCAAATTCTGTGCCAATGTGTTTTAAGTCATAACATTGCATTGGCTTTCTTGGGGGATAAAACTCTAATCACAAAGGCTACTTTTGCAGGATTTTATCGGTAAGAAAAGCGTAATGCTATCAAGTAAGATGTTTAAAATTATTCAAAAAAAAAGAGCCCAATGAAATACATCCTAGCATTTGACAAGTTTCTACTAAACATGACGTAAATAATAAAGACAGTACTCCAAACGAATGTTGTGTCTTTTAAAAAGGCTAAATTTTTTTTTGTAAATACTCTTCTTTTTCTTAAAGAAATATTTCAAATGTTACAGAATCCAAGATTTTTTGTATGGACTTTGGGGACCTTATTCCACCAATTATTTTGTTTTTCGACCATTTTCAAAATACATTTGATATCAAAATGTCAGTTGTTTGTGGGATTCTCAACATGTTTTTATGAAATTATTGACAAACAATATATATTGAATATCGAGCTAATAACTGTCACAGTCGCTGCTAATCACAGTTTGTAATCGAAATTATTTGGTAATAAACATGTGGTCATTTGTGAATATTTAAGCGAATAATAATCTTTGACATACTACATGTGTTTATTCACTCTAAAATCCTTTCATTGACAGACAAAACCATTGAGTTGTGTGTACACAATACCTAACACACCGTAACCAATGCCATGCTGTGAGATATGTATATCACACAGTCAGTCGTCACTGTTGTGACTGGGTTATTTTATACATAGGTATTCCTAGTGCATGTAAAGCGAGATGGTATTATAACTATTTTTTTGCAGAAATCACCACCAGGTGTGATTTATATTAAATTTACTCTCTCAGTGACAAACATTTACGATTTATTATTTTATCAAATAAATGTTCCTCTTTGGCGATAAAAATAATTTAGTTTAGTTTTTTTGTCTAAAACATCAAAGGCAGTTATATATCGTTCTATACATTCTGGGAATTAGAGTTTTTGCTGTAAACAGTTGTGTGCTTTTTATTCACAATGAAAATTCTTTGGAAAAAATTTGCAAGCCAGAAATAATTAAAAAAATTTTTGATTGTTTCGACTTTGAATTCGTGGAACGTTATACGCTGTATTTTAACGAAAAAGGATAAAACGAAGTAAGCGTCAAATATTTTGTAATTCTTTGTTCTGAATAATTTCATTAGATATTGTTACACATTTTACTTAGGTAATTCTTAAAACATTATTTTTTTAATTTGCCTCAATTTGGCTTCAATCTAATCCTTTTTTTGTCTTGAAATTACGTGAAAAACGACTTCTTACTATTGCGTCAACTGTGTGCAACAGCACATACTGCGCAGGATGTAGTTAAATTTACATATTTCCCTATCTGTGAAGATACTGTGAGTTTGAAACAACAATAAATTGTGTCAAAGGATATTATGCAGCTAACTGTAGCATTTTTTGATGAGCAGATGTCGTCAACATGGTCGAATTTCTCTCTGCATCGCTGAACGTTTACGCTTAAACTATTAATTAAGAGCTATTAACAAAAATTAAATATGACAAGTGAATCAATATGACTAACGGGGTTAATTGTTCAGATACTCGACATATGATTGAATATAAAATATTAAATTGTTGGTTTATTTTTATTAGTATTCATAAAATACTATAAATATCCAGGCTATACAGTATGCATGTATAATAATAATGTATTGTTATTACCTATATGTTTTTATTAAAGCCAAATTTGAGATAAAAATGTGGAGAACTCAAGCATTTTACGAAAATGTATTTCAAATCAAAAATGTTTTTTCCAAACTTTTCTTCTATCTTTTTAGTTTTAAATTTGGGTCAAGAATCCATTGGACAGATTTTGCACATTCACGAACTAGAACTTACTTTGCATTTTTAAAATAAGTTACCAAAATTTCAGCATCTCATTTTTTTGAGTTATTGTGATGACGGACGGACGCACGGACAGACAAAAATGGACTAATTAGTTTTTAATTTTGTTTGTGCAATCGATATAAGGTAGCGTTATAAACTTTAGACTAAAATTAATATACTCTAACATATTATGTATGTCGAGTATAAAATTTTTTTTTTCTTTTTGTTGACCAACCTATAGAAATTATCATGAAAATATTGTCTCTTGGGAATGTGAAAAATATTGTCTTTTGTGAATGTGAACAATAATTATTAAGTTAAAGTTGTTATTTATCCAAATTATTTACTATAAACTTTTTGAAGTCTATGGTGTTTTTCACTTCTGTTAGTTAAATATTTATTTATTATTTAAACAGAAAATATCTATTGACGGGAACATGAAAAGATAATTGAATAAATAATTTCTAACATCGTTAATAATGTGACAATTTAATTATGTAACAACGGAGTCATGACTCAAGATGACACACATACATACATACACATATAGATACGCTTTTGGAACGTGTCACATTATTATTAAGTCGAGTATACCATATGAAAACTTACTATTATATATGATAGAGAGGAATGAAGATAAGTGTTTTACTATATGTAACAGAATATTATCTAAAGTTATTTGAGAAAGTTAACTGTGTACAGAGTGTTGAAGTAGGAATGATATGCGATGAACAAGAAGAAATATGCGAGACTTGTGATGTTTTGAAAGTTGGGATAAAAATTTTTGTATTTCGAGAGGAAAATATATCTTTAAATTACCAATCTATAAAATTAGTTTCCGTAAACAGTGATTAAAAATAATAGTATATATTGCAATACGATTTAAAAACGTGGACTATGGTACAATAGACGTTTGTTTCGCTGTAACTTTCGAACACACTTTCCGATTTTTATGAAATGTGAAACATGTTCATCATATTCAGACAACTTACTGTGTAGTTTGTGGTCTCCATGAGGCTATCATTAACTTCGTATTATCAAATTTTCAAAAATTATTATTATTGTCATTTGTGTAAACTCATTAATCGATTACGAAAGAGAGGTGCAACCTTATTTACTTACTAATAGCAAAGCCATCTTGAGTGAGGTCTACTGCTCATCGAGGTCTACTAATAAGCACGTTACGTGCAACATAATTATCGCCAGACCAAAAACTTCATATCCTATGAACACATTTGTACAATAAAATTGACCCAAAGAGCACATAGATGTTTTTTAAGAGAAGAAAATAATTTCTTTCTTTAAAATTTTAAAGCATTAATCATACACTTTTAAATTCTTGTATATTGGAAATTCCTCTTGAAACATTCTGTGTAAGTATATATGTGTATATTAGTGTAACAATAATGATTATAGGAATATATCCTACGGGAACATCTAACCTACATTCATTCTATGTAATATCTAACATACAATAATTATTATCCTCATGTATTATCTTTGAAATATTTGTTGCGTGAGTAGAAATTATTTCGGTGAGATTTTACAATACGGTTTTGTTCATCAGAGTTAATAATCTGCTTAGTTTATTTGAAAATGGTTCTTATACTGCTTTTTACAGACATTTTGAGAAATTATTTTATTTTTTCAGAAAAAAATTGTAAATTTGTTCTTTACTTTTTATGATAGCACAGTAGGTTGTGGTTTGAAAGAAAACATACTACATTTTGCTAGGCTTATATTATTTTTCTTAAAATTGTTAATGGTAGGAAATGTGAATTAATAGTAAATGTTTAAGTTTACACTTTGCCTTTATGCACCCATTCCATTTGGGAAACTTTAAATTACCTTCCAATATGTATGTCTGTTTGTCCGCATATTTCTCAGAAATTAAGACATAGGGTGCAGTAATCCATTTTTATTGGATTAAATATTTCAGCATCAAAAGATTGAGTATATAAAAAAAAAATAAATAGTTCCGAAATAACTACTTAAGCGCGATTGTCCACAGTTGTTATTGACAGAAAGTAGTGTTATAGTAGCAAGCTGTTTACTTAAATTACAGGTAATATGCATTATATTTCCCTAAATTTTCGCGTCCAAATAACTGAACAAATATTTGTTCAAATGTTTTGAAATTTGTATGCACGGACGGGTTGTCGAATAGTTTTTTTCAAAAAATTTCTAAGGTAAAAATCAAATTAGATTATATATTTAAAAATGATTTCCTAGAAAAACTCTTTTGAAAGGTCTATGTTTTCATGTCAATATTGTGTATACCAAATTTCGAAACAATTGGATATTTATTTTTTGAGTTATTTGGGGGGCGAAATTGAAAGATAATTACTAATTGGAGGGTCTTCAGTATTATGTTAATCCTCCTTAAAAGAAGTAACAAGTAATTTCCAATAAATACTTTTATGAAAAAACTATGCCTTGTATCGATTTCGAAAGGTACTCTGTTTAAATTAAATAATTACTAAAGTATTTAATTAATATTATATTGTACCTAAGTGTTTTTTTTAATCAGTTCAGTTTTATTTTTTTCATTAAAAAATTTTATTTATTTTAAAAAGTTAAAAGTTAAATTTTGGGAAAAATAACTGTATAAAAGCTTGGATCATTCCCAATGTACCTGTGAATTGATTTTTTAGGTATCTAGTAATTGTTTTAAACATCTCAGCTTTCCTACTCATTCTGATTTTCAAAGAAACGACTACCTACATATCTTGTAATGAATAATATAATGCACTATGATGCACATCATTTATTAACACATGCATAACAGTAATCGTGCAATGACCTTTTCCTATAATTGAATAGAAGACCTTTTTTATGCAGACACATACCATGTTAGCTATAATATGTTCATTAACTACTGATTATGTTATTGCTTCATGAACTTGAAAAAAAAACACAACACATTTCATGTAGTTAGGAATGTAGCCGGAATCAACTACCGGAAATTATAATTAATTTAAAATATAAGCAATTAAAAACTGTTAATATGGTATGAAATTAGATAGAATTTATTTTAATATTATTTTCTATTGTAAAAAAGGTATTTTTCTTTTAATTTAATTATTAGTGTGTTTTCTAAATGTAATTTTTTACGGATTCAGTGAATTAATAATTTTCTGAAAGTGGGTGGAATTTTTTGGGCAGATCAACATACAAAACTATTACAATGCAAAATATTTGAATGGTATTAGTGGAAATCAACAAAACGTTTTTTTACATCGCTTTTGCATTCAACAAAGTCGATTTAGTAAATACAAATTTAAGCAGTAATCTCCCGTAAAGTTTTATTTATAAGCTCGTAAATGTACTTTCTTCAACAAAATATTGTATTATCATAGTACAAATTTCCCTGCAATTTTCAGCTCCCTATCTCATCGAAAAATACGTATATTTTAAATGCATTTATAATGTCTAGAGTTAACTAGAGTTAATTAAATTAGATTTCTTCAAATTTTCATGAAATATATAATTTTTTTACGATTGCCTTAAAAAACTTAAAAATCTGGCATAATATATTCCTTTGTGCCAGGTTTTGGGATCCAATTAAGAAAAAAATGTTTTGAATCAAAGCGCAAAACAATTGTTTTTTGAGCGAATGAAAAGTGTTTTAATCTGTAATGATAAAACATTGGAAAAATTTTATAATATCGTTTTAAGATTTTGAGCCTGATATATTCACGAACATATACGGCCACCCTTATAAGATTGCCAGTTCAAAAGATAGAATTTCGAATTTTTCGTTTTACATAATGTTTTCTTTTCATTTAATAATTTTATTGATATTTACGATATCCATCTTCAAAAACAAAATGTTGAGATTATCGTTTAACTGTTTTTAGAGAATACAATAATTAACATATTTTGAGTTAACTTATGGATGTGTTAATACATTTGTCACCCTATTATCAAATATGTTTATGATGTTTATTCATTACTTCAATAACTTTTCAAATATAATTATTTTTAATCGATTTTAAATTTTCGTTTCCAGTTTTTTTAAATGAAAAAACACCGAAATCGATAAACACCGAAACTACTTATCGATCCTCACTTGTTTTTCTGTGTGACTAAGAAAAACTAATGGTTATAAGATACAATAGTTTTATCCCGATAATTGACTTTTTTGTTTATTGCAAAAATAATGTTTTTCGTACTCAATTGTCTATAAGTCCCATTAATAATTTGTTTAATGAATTTCGTAATAATTGGTGCCATTGGGTTAAGTGATAAAATTTTCGATTTATTAATATGCATTACACAATAATTAGAACTGCAATTACATTTGGGTAAGTATGAAAGTATGTAATACGTTATTCATTAACATAAATTGATATCATAGTTTTGTATGCTGTTTATAGGTATTAATAATATAGAATATGGCCATTGTAATACCGAAGAAAGAGTAAATGGCGATAAAGGTATCTTGTTATTACTGAACAATGAAGTTATATGTAACATTAAAATTTTAAGTGATTAAGAAACACAATAGGAAGGAAATAAGCGTCATTATACTAAATGAATCAGTCTTGCGGTCTGAAAACACGAGCACATGTTTATGTTTTTGGGAGAAATAGGGAAAAACTTTTTACCAGCAATCGCTGTGACCTGGTTTAATAAAATGGGAAAAGTGTTTATTTTTTTACATTACAATAACTTTATCGCTGTAGGTAAAAATGCCAAAATTATCAAGTTTGCTAGAAATGCGATTAATAATCGATCTTAAATCGTTTGATAAAACGGGAAAATTGTTTTCCAATGCTGTTTCTGTGAAAATTAACACAGCAAACCGTGAGTGACTGAGTCTGTTATTAATAAAAAGTATATTAAAAAGGATATTCTATTTGTATAATAATTCTTTATATACTAAGAATAATACATTATTTTTCATAATAATAAGTAATAACAAATAACAAACAACATTTATATTTATTATTTTACTAAGAAAACTTTATGATAAATATCAGTATAGTGAAGTTGTTTTTACAAAAGTCAGACATTCATAGTTAATAATAGAATCCATCCCTACCTTCACCTTAACTAGAATGTATGTTTGTTTGTCTGTTTATTATCTATTTAAAAAGTTCAGAATAACAGTAAATTGATTGTAAAATTATAAATTGTACTTACATTTTATTATAAAAAAATAAATAAATACTTACTATATAAACTATGATGCATGGAATATGGGAAATTGTGTATACATTGCAATGTAAATGACTGATGAGTGCATACTTTGCACTGCATGGTTCTGAAAAAGTGTGTCATATTCATTAATATAATGGAAAAATACTCCAAACATGATCGGTAAAGCAAGACATTATAAATGGTATACAAGATGATATCAAAGTTTAATTGGTTACACTATTTATTGTAATTTTAAGTTCTAGGCAAGTATTTAAATTCTTCAAATAAAATCCAGTGCAAAAATCTCAGGAGCTACCTATGGTACCTCTACACTGTATTCAAGTTTTATAAACGGTCATGAAAAGCTGTGAATTATAATTATATTATAAATAATATGGTAGTTATCTATCTGCTACCAATATCAAATTAATTATTATTTATATTAACGTTTAAAAATAATTACTGCTGTCCTTCTTTTCCCTCGGCTTTTATTGTTATACACCATGTTACCTATTACATATTCTTTTTCAACTGAACGCCTAGAAGTTGTATATTTGTAATTTTTAATTGTGCAAACTTTTCTGCTATTTTTATGAGGAACGTGCTGATCCATCAAACCTTGTTTTGCCATTTTTAAATTCGACATTTTCTAATAAATAACAACATATATTCACCACGTCCTTTATTTCTAAATAATGAAACAGAGGCAAATCAGAATAAATACTGACATTCATTTATGTTTTAAAGACCCGGTCACGTATTGCAGTGACAATTTGGTTTGCACCAAGCATTTTTTTGGGACCCCGTTACGTCATTCCATTTGAGTTTTGAGTCCGCGTCACAGAAATAAACATATAGCCCAGTATTTCACATAAATGTACATATATTATGCTTCGATGAAAAGTATATGGATGTCCAGAACAACGAATGTACACTTTATGTAATTTATTAGTTCGACATTCTGCTAGTGAGAAGATAAAAATTATTGAATAAATATTTTTTGAATTTAAAGTCAAATTCAATGAAAATGATGCTTCTAGTATTTGTCTTACACTTCAAGTGAGAAAAAAATAGCCACCATTTTCACCTCCCTAAGGGTAGAAAATGGAATGTTTCTCACTGTTGAAACCTTCCCTGAACAAATATTTCAAGATCAAAATTAACCATTCTCGAGTTTGAGCGAGACAAAAGATATAGCACTCTATTTTTATATATAGAAAGATTTATTTTTTTTTATAATACGCTTAGAAACTTGGCTAAGAATCCAATCACTAACTGTACAGAAAAATTTAATTAACCTAGTTCTTCATTAAATAACATTTAATGTTTTTGCTAGGAACCTGAAAAATTTAGTGAGTATTTGCAAAGCAATTCAAATTGTTTTTGAACGATTTAACAATAAATTTCTGTTTTGTTTAATTTAAGAAATGGATAATACTTTGAAAATGATCATCACGTAAAAATTTTCATCAAAAAAAATAAAAATAAAACCAAAACTATTTCGAAATGTCTGTGTTTATCAATAACCGTATATTTGGATTCGATATTGGAAATTTTATTCACAAGTTGTTCTAATAATAAAAATAAAACAACGATACCGAAGTTATCGACTTGTGCAAAGTAAAAATAAAATCCATCGAGAAAGAACAAGGAAGAAATACAGGAGTATGATGCTGGGCAGAAGTGGTGGTGGCTTAAATGATTGAATGTTATATATATTATATATAAATATATAGTATCGGAGTATGTGTGGGGGAGTTTTTCTCGTTACGTTAAGGAAATGTTAAAATGCGCACACAAATATATCGTCATGGAAAGATGCCGTTCGTACAAGCAAGCTAATGGTCCACACATACACTCACATATTTATACACAAGTCATCCATCCATCTCGATGTCGTCGAGCGTTGGTCAGTTGGTTTAGTATGACCGGCGTCCATTCTAGTATGTCACGTTCGTACCACGAACTTACAACGACATGTTGTCGCATTCTCAATTCTGTTAGAATATATGTTTTGTCACGTGACTGACTCACTACTGATGACTTCGTATCGTATTGTTTCTATTTTCTACTTTCGAGGTCATGACATATACGTTATTTGTGATCATAAAATGAGGGTTTTTTTGTTTTCACAAAGTTATTTAGGCTGGAGATGAAGGAAAGGGTGAGAAAAGAATGGTAGTGAAAAGTTTTATGATCAATATATTTGTCAAATCAATTGGGAATTATCCTAGAGAATATAAATATTGCATATAATTTTCTATTCTTATTTCTATGGAAAATATTTGTTGATATCAATGAAAATTTTGTACTTGTATTTGAAGAGTATCCGTTAATTTTTACGGAAAATAATAAAAAATCGATCCGTTTCTTTCTTTTTTGCGCACATTTGAATAAGTGGTCATTTTTCCTTCGGTTATAGTTATTTATTTTTGAAAAATGCATGTGGATTAAAAAAAAAAAAAGTGTAAAAAAGAAAGTGTTCATTTTAGGATATGAGAAGTGATATTTCTAAGTATTTTAGTCAATAGAAATCATGCAATTATTAAAATTTGAATTCATAAGCTTGTTATCAACTTTAAGAGACGTTGCCATTAAGCTGTTACCCATGCGATAACAAAAAACTTACAAAACAATCCTTCCAACATAAAACTTTAATATATCAGCGAATTTATTTTGAAAAAAGTAATTTTATTAATTAAATTATCATCGATATACGCTCGATTATCAATTCAATTTTATAGTTTATGCTTTTTTTTCCGCCGTTAGTTTATGCATTATTTTAAAGAACGTTCGTTCCTTCACGCTAATCTTTGTTAAAATCTATCAATTTTCATACTTTTAACTAAGATTAAACTTAGGTTATTTTCTTAAAAACATCCATTATAAATTTCACCCTCTTGAATGGCCATTTCTTTTAAAAATCAGACTTCTTTGCAAGGATTGTTTCAATATTATTGACAGACATTTGTCAGATCTTTCTTTGTTTATTATTTGATAAACAAACAGGCGTGGTTGATATAAATAAGTTAGTTAAAAGCTACAAAAAAAAAAAAAAAAAATAATAATAAATAACGAATACAGTAGCTAATTAGCGTAAACAAAATTTTATAAAATAAAATAGCTGAACTAATAAACAATTATAAATAATATTTAATTATTTAATACATAAATCATCGTTATGAAAGGCAACGAACCAACACTTAGTCAGCCAAACCATCATCTATCCATCCATGTACCCAAATAAATGGATAGGCAAACAAAATGAATAACAACTGAACACCATAACACAATTTGGTTCACCAAACAACATAACATTATAATGCTTATCTAAGCTATAATAATATATAGACCTATGATTTTTCATATATTAACGATATCAACTCAAAAGCATTTATTATAATAAATAAATATAATGTACACAGTTGCTTACACACAAATATTTTCAGTATGAATATTTCTTTAGACCAAATTACATCTGAGTACATTTTTATATCCGGTAAAATTTTTAAATGCATAAGGGTGTATCAGAATTATTATATCGTTTGTAAGAAATGTTGGTGTAATTGTCCATAGAATTATCTAATTACATTTATTCCGTTTTCATTTTCGTCCGTTTTTAGAATAATTTTAAAACGAAACAAGTTACTGAGTTTAAATTTTTGTAGCGAATTTTCTTTTTTTATTTTCAAGAAAGAAATGTTGGAAGTTTGAAGCAATACGCCGATTTTAATTTGAATGTGGTGTTGTCTATTTTTCCTAAAAACCGGCTTAGTAGCCAAGTGATTAAAGGCACAAATACCTTCACGCATTTGACTATTAAGATACGAGGTTGTGGGTTCGGATCCCGGCATTGGCAGTATTAATTATTATAAAATAAAGTGAGCAATTGTTTGATCACATTGGCGTCGCTTAGATAAGAACGAATTAACCAGCTCATTCAAAAACAAAATAACAATATAATTGTCACCTTGTGCAAAAAGAAGATTCGCCTTCAGTTGGTGGAGTGTTTTAAAAAAGGGTTCATATACAACGCTCTATATACAACGGGCGCGGTTGCAGTTCCCCTCTTAATATACCCTATTGTCAATAAACCTTTCATCAGCTGTTGGAAAATAATGCATGTCTTAATTAATCCTTTGTAAAAAAATTGGAACGGATTAAACAATTATACTTGTGTCTGAATATAGATACTTTCCTGCTCCTCTACAATACAATAATAGCACTCTTTCTAACGCTTAAATCAGGTTTTCTTTAGTAACATATTGGCTCAATGTGAAAATTTTACATGTAACAAATTTAAAATTTTTGGAAAATATAGATTTTCTTCTTTCTATTTGTTTCAGAATATCTTTTGAAACAATCTACTATAGAATATTTTTTATACATAAAACCTTTTTCATAAATGAACTGTATATTTCACCCTTCTTCTTCTCGAACAAGATAAAGTTATTGCACACGCGATACCATTAAATAAATGCTTGAGGTTATTGTTCTTTTCATTTAATTTCACACCTTCCCGTTTTCTAAATTTATTTAATTTCTTTTTAAAACAAAATAAACATGAAATAAAACACATATAACTCAACACTAATATACTTGTTACACTCGCATGCGTCTGTCTTATTATAAATATGTTTATGTGTAATATTTGATACAGAGAGATGTAAAACGCACGAAAAATACCTTTTCAATACTCAAGTCAAACAGAAATTACAAATTCGACAGAATCATTGCCATCAGAAATAAATTAAAATAAACTTTGATCATTGGGCAGACATCAAATAAAATATCACGATATTCTGATGATATCACAAAATTGTATCAATTGGAATTAATAAGTCTATGATCATGTGTTTTTCTTTATTTTGGTGAAAATAATATCAAATTAAATAAAAGATTATATTTCGAAAATGCATCCATAATTCAACGAATCTTGAACCATATTTTTATTGAATATACTAATAAATAGATGGTTTTTCATGCTGTTTGGAATCGTGACCTTTCATCACTCTGTACCGAAAATTTTCGGTGAGTGAATAAACATTTCTTTTGTTGTAACTTTTTGTTTTACAAACTCCAACTAATATTCATTTATTTTAATGTGTTCATACGAATTTTTTTCTTTACACGGAGAAAGGCAAGGGTAATTATTTTAATGTTTATTTTTCGTTGTAATTTGATTTTGTAGCTTTTTGTAAATGTTTATTATTTTTCACCTTTTATTCGAAGAATAATATTGCATAATAACAATATCAAATTTTATTAATATGGTTATATAACTGTGCAGTCGAATCTCATTAGAAAACTTTTTTAAGAGAATAATAATCATTTTTAACACAATATATTTTGTAAGATTATGACTATTTTATTTTCGTGGAAATATACGGTGGTATTATTGTAAAAGAATTACTATCTCACTTCATAAACATGTTTTGAATAAAAATATCAATCACTTTGTTTAATTTTTTGCATTTTAATAACTAAATTTCTGTACGATTTTATACTGAAAGAATAATTAAACGAGCTAGGCTAGGTCAAGCATTTTATTAATAATAATCCTTTATTTCGTTTAAAATTTAAATCTTGTACAATCGAAAAGTCTTGACTTTTGCTTGAATATTTAATATTAAACCAGAAATTTGTATTAGCAACAAGAAAAAAAAATGAAATTAATAACTAAAAAAACAAAACTTTACAGCATTTCCTAAATAACATTAAAACTCTGAAACAATAATTAACAAAATTAAGTCTTAAAATCATAATACTAAAAAATAGAATTAAAATAAAAATTATAACAGCTTTATGAGTAAAACATTTTGTTCTAAAACGATGCCTTACTGAATGAGCGATTTGCTACTTGATGGGTTCTTTACGAGAAGACTATGATGGGCTATAGAATTTATTTAAATAATTCATTTACTCCAATTTTGAGTATGGAAATATCGAAAGTAATCAGTAAACCCTTCGACAAAACGTTATTTTTGTTTTTATTTTGGATAACACTATTCTGTTCGTATATTCTTATTCTTCAATCTAAATATAAACGCATTTTAGTACCCACTATGTATATTTATATACTAATTTGTTTATTTTAATAATAATTATTAATGTTTATAATATAAAATATTTTTATGACTGTTTTATGAACTTTAACTAAAAAACTTATACAGTAGGCCTGTTTTAACGTAGGTACTTCATTATTAAAACTTTGTAATACTGATTAATTTGCCCTTATGACTTTAAACCTTAGCCCCTAAATGCCATGATGAAATTTATGTAAAATGAAAATTTTGTTTGTTTTCATTCAAGATGTAAATGTACGAATCACGAAGAATGCTACTCGTATTCATTTACCCTCAAGATGGGGCATTCTAAATTTCCATATCATTTTAATACTTTTTTCTTGAGTTATTTGTGTACAGTATATAGTAAATTAGAAATAGGCACCTTGCATCGAAATGTTTTCAATATTTTCTATGGTTACGAAATACTAGTTTATCATTCAAATGATAAGATAACTGGGAATGGTATATGATTTACACCTAGGAAATTTAGTAACTTTTCAATCATTCTTACAATTTTCAACCCAATAAATGCAATTAAATGTCACCTTTCGTAATTATTTAATAATTTGTGTTTGTCATTTTCTATACAATTTACATGCAAACAAATTCTTATATTTTTTAGAATGTGAATTTTTTTTTAATTTTTGACAGTCGTAACGCATCAATCGATTTATAAGAAGTCCCTTCCAACATAATACGAATATAGATTTCATTTTTTTTGCCTGTTCTATCTTTAAATTGGTATTCTATTCTCAATAAATTCTTAATAAGAGTTTCATAATTATATTTATACATTTAATTAAATGTAAAATTATTGAATTTCGTTAATATTATTATTAATAGTGCGTTGATTATTTGCTTAGTTAATTTTGTGACAAAACCACAAATGAGGTATCACATTATACGGGTTTTGGGTTAACCATCCATTGTATTGAATGTATATTTCATAATATACATAAGCGGTTTATTAATTCAGTAACTAAACTCATTGTAAATGATCTCAATTGATCTTCTATACCATACTTAGATTTCTATTTAACTTAGAACGAACATATGATAATACTAAAACCATGTTTACAATGATGATGAGACATTGAGGTAAGTCGTGATGCTATTTATGTAAATAAAATACAGTAACTGCTGCAATCAATGACTGTCGTGTTTAACAAAATCTACTAAAAATATCGAGATGTATAGGTATAGTGCGAAACTGCTTTTTCACATTGTAACAATTAATATTAGAAGTTGTCATAATCCTCCATAATTTCAAGAATAGTCCGTTAGTAGGTTCGTCAATTTGCTAGCTAAATTTCGTCACATCTAGAAATAATTTAAAATAACTTTTCAGATGAATTTCGCTGAATATATATACAACTACTGGGGTAGGATTTTTAATCTATTGTAGATGGTTGATGGAATTATAGTAAAACCTCGCAGCTAAATAAACAAATTTTTGTAAGCTGTTTAATATTTTATTTAAATTAAAACGCAAAATATTTATATTTACTATAAAAATTCAAATATTTGAAGACGTTTAAATGGTGAAGATTGTAGAACTTTCAATATTCGGCTGTTTAGTCTTAAAGAAATGTTATTTCAATTTTGACAATGATGGTGCTCGGTGTATTTACGATTTGATAATTAACATCATAATTGTAAACATAGCTTTATAATCAAATAATTACACAGAATAATTATGTACGGGATGGAAATGGGGCCAACACAGGAATATTCCGTTTGTTTTGTAATTGGGCATATAAATTCCAATAGTATTAATAAACAACTATTACGTATACGATCATTGTTGTAATCTAAAGTCCTTACCATATTCAAATTTGAATTGTGTTAGTTACATTTAAATATATACCTATATACTAGCATAGTCTCTATATGAATCAATGACTATGACCAATATCTACAGGAAAATATTCGCTTTATAGGGTGTTCTGTCTGTCTAAAACAACACTTAGAATTATACTAATATACTTTAATAATAACAATTACTACTTAATACATATTTTGTATTATGATATCTAAAAGGTATTATTAATATCTTTTATAAAAACATACAATTTTTGTATTGTTCTTATGCAATATTAATATGAATTGTATTTAACTTAAAAACCTTTATAGACTGGAATATACCAAGTCCCCGTAATTTCTGTAACTTGAAATTTTTTGATTCTATATAAATATTTAAAGCACTTACTAAATAATCGTGAAAGAATACTTAAAGGACTGCCATTTTAAACTTTTTGATTTTTCCATTCAATTTTGTGATATAAAACCTTGAACTTTAATAGTAAAGATATACACGGAGGTTTATTCGTTGTATATCTATTTCGAAAAAATCAAATTCTCCATCATTAAAAACCACATAAAAGCAAAATTAAAATTAATTAAATATATATTATTACAAAGTTAAAGTATTTATGGGCTAATTTTTTTTATCAATAAAATTACTAATAAATAATAAAAATACTGATACTAGAAATATAATTTTTCAATTAAAGTTTATTTTAAAAAATATATAATATAATAAATATAAATTTTCTTTCAGTTTTTCTTTTCAACTTTTATAATAACGACAACTGGCCAAGTTCTTAAAAGTGTCATCTACGGTGCTAAAGGTCTTTTCATCGAAGTGAATACAAATTGATATGAGTTGTTTTTATTTGCAATTTTGTCTCTGCTGTATTTATTTAAATAACTCTTATTGTTCTTTTTGTATTATAATATGTTTATAAGAAACTGTAATTCAATAAATGAAAATTATGTATCTTATTATTGTTTTCAATATAAGATGTGTTTTCGAGTTTTCCAACCTGTACCTAGGTATAAACATAGTTATTATGTAATTGAAGTACTTATAGTTTGTAGGTATGCGCCTACTTAATTGAATTATTGCACTGAATTGAACTTAACAATGGTTCAATATAACTATTGTCGTTTGTTGTTTGATTATCATTTTCAATGCTGCTTCACTCATAGGTTTCAGAATATACAAACCTCCAATTTACGGCTAAATTATCATACAAGACATAAATTACGTGTTCCCTCTTAGATTGCAAATGGATTGTAATAATATACAAGCATTAAATGTATTAATGACTAGAAATTTAAGATACTAGTTTCTTGGATTAATTTGTATACTATCCTAATTAGAATTAGAAAATTAACTTTTTATACTCAACAAACATTATACGTTGGAGTATATTAATTTTAGTCTAAAGTTTGTAACGCTAAAAAATATTGACCACACAAACAAAATTTTGTTGGTGTTTATAGAATCATCTAATTAAATAATTTCCGTACATGCGTCCGGCCGTGAACAAGATAATTCTAAAATGAAAAGAGATAGCGAGTTGAAGTATTTAACTCTGTTATTAATTGAGTTTTGAATGCGTATAAAATGTGTATACAATCGACCGGTATAAAATAACAATTACATAATGACTAGCATATTGGCAAAATTGGAGGAAAAATTGTGGTGAATTTAAATTTTTACGCAAAAATATTTACAATAACAGTTGTTTGTTTTGAAAGCACAAATGGTTAAAAGAAAAAAAATTGATTTTTTTTTCTTCTTACTCTAATGGTTCAAAATTTGGATCATTAAAAATTAGATCCATTGGATACAAAGGACTGATTTAGCTCATTCACGAACTTGATCTATTCGTATTATTTGGTATTTTAATCTTGTATTGATTTCAACTGGGATACTGATTTATCGACTTCTGTAATTTTACAGCTTCCATTTAAAATTGTTATGTACTTCACCTACGTATTAAGTGGATTCCACTTTCAATCATGTCCTCTGTGATATTCGGGAGGCATTTGATCTTTCGTATCCAGTGCTGGCTATCCTTACCAATGGTTTTCTATGGTTTCTTATTTGGTTTGCATAAAGATTAATACTAGGACTCGTAGTTTCTTCCCCTTACCTTCAAATGCGCTACTCTAAAATATCCTTATCTTTATTATTGAACATACAAAAACATTTATAAAAATTTATTATTCTTCAGATAACTAGTTTGCAGAAATTGATTATAAAATAATTGTGATTGACTAATAAACAGTTAGTTCATAAAGAGGTAAATCATTATATGTAAATTACTTTATCAATGAAGTGAAATAATCAGAATGATTTTCAAATAATTTTATGTATTATTACAAATACATTGAAATGTAAAACAATATCATATATTGTTTTAGTATCTTTATGCCAACATTTATTTATCTTATACCTAAGAACTTATTAAATATTTGAATATCACTACCATATTGCATTGTGTTTACATTATAGCAGTGTTTCTTAAAGTGCATATTTATTATTTGTATAAACAGAGAGCCAGGAAGTTTTTCAGTTTTTGTTTCTCAGAAAAACTAAGTTTCTTAGGAACAGAAATACCACATGTTATTCTTGTACTATATGAAAACCGAACTTTGATCCGAAAAAATATCTCTGTGGCAACTATTCTCCAATGAAATAAACAACAAAGCATACATTGAAGTAGGTTAAAAATTCTATTAGCATCATTTCCATCGAAACGAAAATCAAAATTTGAATTTCAAAATAAAATTTATTTATTTGTTCTCACTAGCAGTATGTCAAACTGTTAACTAACAGTTGTTTATTTCTCCCTTATTAAGAATACATATTAATTTAGTATAAATAAAAATTATTAGTTTTGAACGGGATGATGAAACATTACAAAATTTTTTGAAAGGGCTTAGAACTCTTTTATTCCTGTGTTTATATTGTATTATATGGAAAACTTTTTTTGAATCACCCTAAATAGTTTTAAGATACGAATTTTCAATTTAACGAATATATTGCAGAATCGCAAAGATATATAGTCGATAATTAAAATAAAAATACATATTCTCTGTAGAATTATTCAAAAAAACTCTTGGAATGTATTCAAATCAGTGGTTTGATTCGGTGGTAATAGCATAGTGTAGGTCGTTTTGATTGTGATTTTAAAGTAACTAATCAGAAAGTCACAAGCTCAATCTTTAAAACGTATATGCATAAATAATCTATAGAAACTTGAGTTGAAACAATTCTGTGATAGGAAAATACATAATGTGCTCTGTTTTACTTTATTGTTTTATTAAAGTACGTATTATATATTTAAGTATGGGTACTAATAGTTCTGTTTATATACAATATCCTGTTTGTGAATAGTACAATTGTATTATCATTATTTATGTATTTAATGAAATGTTCGGGAGTAGAATGTAAAAAATCTGCAGTGACGACGGCTATTATATACTTTTTCTAGACAATTAATTAATTTAAATATTTTGTAAAAAATAAATCAAGAAGTCAGCCTTAAAAATAAAAAAACCAATAAATAAGTGAATAGAGGATTATTTACAGTCGTACCTGAATAAGACCCATTACCCAGGGAAATGTTTCAAATAAGTTGTAGAGCGTAAAAGATTTTGTTTTTATAAGTTTGAAGAAAATCGTTTTGTTCATTTTCGTGGAAAACGTAAAAACTCTAAAAATCACTATAATAATGTTGGATAACCGATTTTGATGAAATGCTTAATTTTCACCCTTGGATCATCGAAAACTTAAAAATATAATTTAGTGATTTTAGTTTGGGACATACGACCCCAGGTTGACAGATGAGTCTATTCTAAAATTTTTGAGGACTCAAATTTTCTGTAAAATTTGGACATTGACAATATAAGCCGAAAACATTTTGTCTACTATTGTCTTGTGAAAGAAAATAAAAATAATCAGGCATTATTTAAAACTGCAAGACTTTTTTCATATTTAAAAACCAAAAATTTATTAATCTCCCACTTTTATACAAAATTAAATATTTTCACAAATTGGTATTATTATTTAATGGTATCCATATATTTAATAATATAATTGAAAAACCCAAAAAACCAATCTCTCAACACACAAAAAGGTAGCCCACAATAAACAATCAATCGAATACTCCAAACACAACAACATATCATATGTTGTTCATGCAATTGTGAATAGAATTGTTATAATAATTATAATTATTTTATTGTAGAATTGATTAGAACTATAAGTACGCATTTATATTTTCAAATTTAATCAAATCACAGATGTATTTATATATCTTAGATAGTTATCAAAGTTCCATAATCGTTTTTTAATAAATAATATGGATATTAATGACTTAACGTAATTGGAATTAAACTAGTTTAAAGTACCATAACTGCGTATCGAATGAAATTAGCATAACGTCAATTTAATTTTCGTTTAGAGCTAATAAAAATGAAAAATCTCCATAGCATATACGCATCTTTATACATACACATGCTCAAGTATCGACTTTAAAACTGTATCATCATTAAACTCTAGAAAAATTGAAACCTGGAAGTATATGCAAATTTGGAATTCACAAATTACGCATGAATAAATACTTTTATTTAAATTTGTAGTCCTGTATAATGTTGGATTTGTCTAGAGAAACGGAGCAGATAATTTATTATACAATGACAAAATCATATTATTGCGTCTTCTACAATCATTTACAGAAATTTTGCGTATAAATTTTCAAATCAGCGACCTAAATGTATTGCATAAACATCTCTGAATATTGATATGACGAAATAACAGAATATTATATAATCACCGATTAATGAATAAGCTGTATACACAATAAATGAATGAAAATGATTAATACAAAATACACTTTTACATATTTATTTATATATATTTAGAAGCATAAAATTATTTTATAATTAAATTAATATTTGATAAATACATATTTATATCAATTAATTGATATAATTTTGTTGAAAATGGAATATATTATATTATATATTGTTCATTTATTTATTTCAAATATATATATATTATATTATATTTAACAAATTATTATTATAAACATTTTAATATGTTATTTAGGTACAATAATTAACAATGATTGTTAATTATTTAACTAAAATTTAATTCCTAATTTATCTATTTAAATACACATTTTTGCAAAAAAATATTTTATTCAAATATGGCCAATTAATGACTATATATAAATAATCTAAATTACTATTAAATTGCAAATAACTAATTCTATATGAATTTATTAACTAATGATTTTCCCTTTTTACACTCTTTCTTCATAATCGCAGAGTCTGTTTGTTAGTCGAAAAAACTTATATCGAATATTAACTATTTTCCCACGATCTATCGTGCTAAAAATTTACAGGCAGGTTTGTTACGAAGATTAACATGACACATCAAATTTTCGTTTATCAAAAATGTACGGAAAAACGTAAAAACTACTCTTTTAAAAATGGCTTTTTATATGCCTTAGTTATCGTTAGTGTGACAACTTTTTTATCCACTAAAATACTGAAAAGTGTGCGTTTTCTTTTTCGGAAAAAAGTTTTGATGGCCATCTCAGGCTTTGAATTTACGAAGATTTGTTGTGACAAAACGGGATATCCTTTGTTCAACAACATTTAATTATTCTATAGAAAAAGTTGTTACACTAATCGTACACTAAGCCATATACGAATTTTAGAAGGGCCAATGACTCGATATGATGACGAGCACCCAGCCTAATAGAAATGATTATTTTGAAACATATATATATTTTAATTGAATTCAGTTAATTATAAATTATTTTGATTTGTTTTATCTATACCTTTTAATAATGAAACTTTTTGCTACTAACTTTTCCAAACATTTTAGAACCTACATTTTATTAAAAATAATTGTGAATGATTTAATATAAACTTTGAGGTTAATTAATACCATTTAATTTGTTATTAATAAGTTGGTACAACAAATTCATTATGAAGTCCAAACTACACTCACTCTATGTATCAATTTGGAAGCACTATCTGTCGGGGATCTATATGTTTAGCTATGTACTAATTATTGTATCATTAATAACTATATAATGTTCAAACATCGTTTACCGTATGTATACTGTATGTTTATTGTACACGAAAAATTTTTGCAATAAACATTAACAAAAATGTTATCGGTATCGAAAATATTGTGTTTGCTCAAATAATTATATTATGCGTTTTATATCCCTATTTAAAAATTATTTAATATATGGGCGTTTACTGAACTTCAAAGCACATTTCGTTTTGAAAGGAATTTGTGTTTTCAAATCGCGATTTTATTGCTTAAGTTAACGAGATAGAGCTTTTATGAATTAAAAGCTCCTAAAATAAAAAAAATAAAAATTTATACCATTTTTCAGTAAATAATGTGGAGTAAACATCAGAAAAATAAAATCATATTATTAAAAATAAACGTAATCTAAAAGGCATGCAAAAAAATTGATGTAGGAAGGTATTTTCAAAATTATTTGGTAGAGAAAATGGAAAAAAGCTTCTCTATTTTACCGTCACTGTTACAAAATTCGTTACTTTTTTCAAATTCTTTAAAACACAAATCAACAACAATCTGAGTTGGCTTTTTATTAGGTATACGTCACGTGAATTAAAATTCAGGTTTAATTGTTAGAGCTAGAGATTGATAGAGTGTATGAAAAACTTTAAAAAATTTCTTTAAAATGAATTATGACTTTAATCGTCATAAAATTAACAAAAAACGCGTCATGACGAAATAATGTTAAAATAATTTCATAATTTCAGTATTTCCATAATTTTCTTATAGATAATATGACCTGCGGTTTGAAAGTATAACATCATGGATGTACATATGCATACGATGTTTTTAAATATGATATCAGCACTGCTATTAATGACATCATATGTGGATGTCTTCCATGATGTTATATTTTCGAAACCCGGACATTATTGACGTATGGTGTAAAAATGTTTAACTGTGGTCGGGGTGGGGTGTGCTCCATACTGAATCTATAAAGTTTTTAAATTTCATATAACTTTTTGAAAAACAAATTGTTTTACAATTATTACAAAATAATTATTTTTTTTTCAAAATCCTAATTTTTGACTAGTTTGATTATACAAAACACAATGTATTGTTTTAAAACGCAGATATATATCTATCTATACTGTTAATAAGCACTGATTTCCTCTTAATATGTGGTAATGGTCAAATATCAATTATCATATCTACTATTGGTACCTATAAGTACCACCACGTATACTAGGTACAAGCACTTAATGGTACTACAATACAATTGTACTACAATGTACTACAATATGGTTTGGTTTGGTTTGGTTGATCCAAATATCCAGCCAGTACTCCACGTGTAACTACTAAGTATTTTATAATAGATTCAATAATCGTATCTAATTTAATGACAATTGTTATATAATTTGGTACAATATTATATATAGGGGGAATCCGGGAGACTTGACCAAGTGGGAGAAATGAACCATGTGTCAAAATTAAATTTAAGTTTCATACTAATCAAGTGCCAATACAACACTTAGAGATCCATCCCAAGTATACCACTATTTTGCAGAATGGACAGTTTAATAGGGTGTCAGAATGGAAATTACGACCGTGCTTATTGCACCAACTAATGTGTAGTTTTATTATTGTATTGCCTGATAATTGGAGTTTGACGTGTAATCAAAGCCTTTTCTTACGTTAAAAGATTGTTCTTGTGGCTAAATTTAAATGTTTAAAGCGTGTGTGAGGGAGATTTGATTGATACCAGTGCGTGTGATCTAAACCTTTTTTATTTATATAAAACTGATAATACATGACATAAGTATGTAGGAAATGAATACGAAACGAAATCATATATCAACATAAATATATTATTATTTAAACAACTACGATAATTAAAATGTTCAATTTTGTTTATTTGATAAAAATGTAAAAAAATTTAGATAGTTTTCGAAAATTTAGAAACAATTTTTGACTGATTTTTTATTTGAAACAGTAACTTAATTTAGTAACTTCAATTTATTGTATATAAGTTAATGAATTCATTATTAAGCTTTAAATTAGTCAACTCTCTCCAAATCTCGGTTTAACTGTCCTTAATGTTGGTTAGACTTGGCTCATATTCCATTTTTTTTTTAAATGTCCTTTTTATAATTTTTTGTTATTTGAAAAATATTTATACACAAGTATGCCTGAAAATTTAAAATTTAAGACAAAATTATGCCTTAAATTATAAATGAATCTCTACGGCCGTTTTGAAAGAAGATATTACGTTTTAATTGAAAAGCGGCTTAAGTCTCCCAGATTTTCCCTATAGAAACAGGATTGTTTAATATGTACAATATTTCGATTTAAGTACATCATAGAAGTGTTTTATGATTGTGTTTAAACTAGATGTTTTCGAATTTTGTTTGTTGTCCAATTTTGTTTTCTGGTAGACTCGTTTATAATATTCATGCAATTTACTGTATAACATGCACTAGAAAAAATTTTTTAAAAATACCACCTTTGTTTCTATACAAGCTGGGAGGATATCGATATCAAAGATTCAGCGAAACTGCAATTTTCAATGCATCGTCCTCTTAGAGATAAATTATTTCAATGCATGCCATCAATGAAAAACGCAAATTTTTATAATCGCTGTGAAAATAAATTATTTTAGCTACCTCAATTTTTCGCCAGAAAATATTTATTGGCGTATGTTTTTCTGCTTTTTAATATTTAAGAAGATAATATTTAAGTTCGCGAATGGGCAGCTTACGTCAATTGAGTCTCATGATTTCATTATCCATCTTTTCTATTGTAGTTTGTAAAAATGTTTTTCAGTTGATTTTTTAATAATATTGTTAATGATAATAATTAAAATGTAAATTTTTAATATTTATTTGTACAATTCTTAATTCGTCCCTATCAAAATTTGGTGACCTTGACTTAAAATTGGAAGAGAAAATTACCGCAAAACCTACTGCCACGTGTATAATGAAATTATTTTTAATTCATATTCCGGCTTATAAAATGTTTTAAAATAATTATCTATTTATTTATTTATTTATAAATAGGATGTTGTCTCATTAATTGATATGTGTAATTAATTATTAATATCAATAATGGTGTTTATTAATAATTAATAAATTAATTGATTGAAAGTGCGTTTAACGCGATATTTACTATTCATAATTAATAAATGTTTCACTTAAATTAACGCATATAGAATATCATTATGCACTAAATATACAGATTAGTTATTATTAGAACTAATTTACCATGTGCCTGGATTGTACTCGGGGATTTACTATATAAAAAATTAGCGATAAAACGAGATTTTAACCAAAAAAAATTGCTTTTATTTTCGTGGATATAAATAGTAAATAGGCAACAGTTTCGATTTTTAAAAACTAGTATTCGTAAACTGCAATGAAAGTATTTTGTACAATGTTTTTAAAAATAACTTTTCTTAAATCCTTTACACTTATTCTATGAGAAATAAAATATCTGCCCGTAAAGTAAAAAATTATCTGAAATTATTATTTTAATAATATTAAAATGTTTCAAAAAAAAATAATTGTATATTTTTTCTGGTATACCTAATTGATCTTTTTTGGTTTAAAAGTTGGGTTATGGATTCAGCACAATCGACCAATTTTGCACTAAACTAAAATTAATATACTCTGACATATTGTTCAAATTTCCAGTATAAATAAACGACTGATGCAAGTGCCGTCAATTTTTGGAAAACCGTTTTTTCAGAACATCAAAAATTTTACTATTTTTAAAGCAAAGTCTATATTATTTACCCTCGGTTCGAACCCGTGAAACAATTATTTCTCTTATTAATGTATGAAACTACCCATTATAGTTCGCGTAACCTTCAAGCACCATTCACAAAATGGGAAAAAGATAAATGAAAATATATCTCATTACAAAAAGAATTATTTTCAACAAATACGTTATTTTTATTTTTTTTAATTAGTTATTTTCTTTTGATTAATTAAGGTTTTTATTTTTTTATTTTCTATTTGTTATCAAATACCATCAAAATGTTCTTGTTTTTAATTCTTTGTTTTTAATACTTCTATGTTGGAATTCTTCGTATTTTATTTTCGTCAGTTGATAAATTTAATGAATTTTGTTTTGATTTAAATGCCCCGGTTATTTATGTTTATATCTGTTTATGAGAACAATATTGTAATAAATTATATAATTTGCTTCAATTAATTTTAATTTTTTAAGATAAATGTAATTTAAAAAATGCAAACATTATTAATTTGACTTCAGTTGTGAAACAGCATGTTTCATATTATTTAATATTTATAATATCATTAGATACAATTTAATGAAAAAAAATTTGTTAATGCGTATTTGTGAATAATTAAAATCGATCAATTAGATCTAATGAATTCATGGCCAAAATTTTAAACTATAAAAAAAAAAAAGACAAATTCATAGTAAAAAAAAAAAAAAAACGATTATTTATTGAAAAATAACAATTTTGATTTGATACAGTTTTCATAAACTATTTTGATTCGCCACAATTTCATTAGTTAGTTATTATTTTTACTTGTTTTCTCATTTAATATTAGCTAAATTAACGACATTGGAAAACAGTACATATATTAAATTCTTAGTTTTGTTAGTATGACTTTTGAAAGAAATTGGTCTAAAAAATGAATTTTTTTCGTAAAATTAATCACCACAAAGATGAAACCGAAGCTTTAAGATTTATGTAATCACCAAGGGTGAGCCGAGTTACAGAGCTTAAAATTTTCTACAAAGATTCTTTGCACAGTGGTTAAATGAATTATTAATTATAATATATTAGAAATGTGAAGAAGCAATATATTTGATTAAATGTAGTAGAATCAGCGATAACCGAGTGCTGAAGGAGAATTTGTTTTTATTCTATGTATTAAATAGCTCTTCGTCTTAAGGAGTGCTTTCAACATGGCCAATATTGCTTAGCGTGTTTGATAGTTACGAACGTCCTATATTATTATAAAAATATCGATGTTTTTTTTCTCACCTTATACCTGATTTGAATTGCCAAGATTGAGTTACTTTTTTGGCAATTTTAACTTATATATTAGATTAAATTTCTATTTGTTGGACGTTTTGTAGGTAAGATATTAATGACTATACAATACCTTCATAACCTATCAAAACATGAAAGTAGTAGAATAATTAATTAATTTGTGTATAAATTTTCTATTTTTTCAAATCATTTTATTAAAAACTCATTTTCATATTATAACTCTTTTTATTTCTTTGTTTTAGGTGAGTTTCTTTCTACGTCCAATTTTGATTATTTGTTGGTTCGTAAGTTTTCGTAAGTATAACAACATCTAAATACAACATCTTTAACTCTACGTCTACTCGTACAAAAAAAAAAAAAAAATTTGAAACAATATACTAAATTATATAAGAAATTTTTAAAAGAATGACGATATAAAAGAATTTATAGGCAAAAATAATTTGAGATAAAGAAAAGAATGAAAATATGAAACAATAGAGAAAGGTACAATATGATTTGTGACAAAATATTTTTGTAGAATGTTCATTGCTTTCGTCTTTCAACGCAATTAACTTTCTTTTTTCATGCTTATCTTTTGATTTTATAAGAAATAATAAAATGTCTTTTATTTTAATAGGTGATCGATCACATAGCACACGTGACAATAATGTTATCAAACTAAAACGCTTTTATTTGTAAATGAGACTAATTTTTTTTGGATAGAATTATTTATAGAATTGTTGTTTGGCAAAGTATCTTTCGAATGATCGTTATTAGAAAATATTGACACAATATCAAAATATTGAGAAAAACTATTAAGTTAACAATGATAACTTATTTAAAGACAAACAGAATGTTTTTTTCATGTAAAATGTAAAGGTTTCTAAATTCATTTTTGTATTATATTATTTTCAAATTATAATACAAAACACGGTAATATTTGGAAACAAACCCATTGCAATTCAACCATTTGCATTACCACTGGTCAATGGTACTTTTTTATATGTATTAATTTTGTATAATCATTTAAATAGAGAATAGAGTGCTTAGACAACCCACCCTCCACTGACGTAACGTAATTACTGATCTCAACCGATCACCAAGGTTAAGCAACATGAGACACAGTCAGGACTTCGATGGATGGGTGACAGCCTAGGAATGCTGTGTGGTGTTGTTATATTGAATATACCCACTGTAATCACTGTATGAGTTTTGTAGTTGTGTAAAGTGATTTAAAAATAGATTGCCTATACTAAAATTTGTAGTCACCTCAAAATTTGGATTTGATACCACTTAAATCATTTTTGGAGAATCGTCAAATTATACAATAGGGTGTGATCAATTTATTTTCAAATTCTCAAAAAATATATGATTTTAAAATATTGTATCGTTTGCTATATTTTCAAAAATGACTTTAATTAACATGAAATTTGAATAGTGGTTCAAAATTTTAAACTTTTAAAATGAATATAAGGTATAAACAAAATACTATGTCATGTTAGAACCGCTTTACCGATAAACCCCGCGGATTTCATTGAAGAGCGGGTCTAAAGAGGTACCAGCGCTACGTAAAATATGACGTCTGAAAGTTGGGTAATTTTATTGTTCTGATAGCATAGCTTTTAGTTTTCGTATACTTTCGATATCATACGCCAATAAGTATTGCACAAATTAGTAAATTTTTCTTTTTTCTAAATTAAAACCTATTATGAACAGAACATTCATTATTAATGCATTATAAAAATACTTTGGCCTCTTCAAAATTTAATGTTTCATTTTATTATATATTTCAAAGTAAATTTGATTGATTTTCAATTATGTTAAGTATATTTGATAAAAAAAATTAAATTACGACTAGACTCAATTATATTAAAACAGGAATAGTTATGAGACCCATAATTTCCGAATCATATTTTTAAATAAAATAAAAAAAACAAGTACACTTCTCTCCCGTCTTCAACTCTCACCCCTCTATCATTTTTATATAAAAAAAAAATTTTAGTATAAAGAATTCATTAATAACGAATAAAAAAATATATTTTAATAAAAATAAAAAAATAAATATACGCATAAAAATGTATATGTTGATTTTCGAGCATAAAGTTATATCCTAAATGTATAAATATATTATACATATATAATAAAAATTTTTATAGGCACATAAAAAAACAGAAAATTTAAGAAAATTCATTGACTATGTATATGCGTATGTATTATACGTCATTAAATCAGTGATCAAGGGACGTCTGTTATAATAAAATTTACGAAAATTTTATTTATTACACGTCGTCTGATGTGTCGATTGTTTATACATTACATAATTCGAGCTGTTTTTTATATTTTTCTCAGTAAAATTAACATTAATGCTGATACAATTAAATGGTACTTATCAAAACTAATACAAACATTTACATAAAAAATTAGTCGGGGAACGTCTCACAATGACCACACAAGACTAACTTTGCAGTCTAGATATTTAACTATCTTACAAATAGTAAAGTTTATTTTTTGAAATAAATTTTATTTGCCTTTGTGATAATGTTTTTATTCAACATGACAAATGACTGTAATGATACGTTTAATGAAATTGGATCCGTTAAAATTGTTTTCGAGTTAATCAAGACGTAAAACTTTTCATTTTTGCATGCAGAACAAAAACTAGATCAATAAATTTTTCTAAATCAGCATAGGTGGTAAAATAAATAAATGTACAAAATTCCGTTATGAATTTATTTGAATTATTAAATTTAAAAAAAATCATTGTAATTGCTTTAGTTAGCAATAATATTTTTTGTTTTAAATATTCTTGCTAACATTTACATGTGATATTGAATAAAATGAAATAAACAAATATGTTATTGAGATCTGAATATTAAGAACAATTTCAACGCAATTCAGACTTCTCAATATTAAATAAATAAAACTGTATATTAAAATAATAAATACGTGGGACTCTTCGATTCAAACCTGAAATCAAATACTTTTACTTGAGATTGGTATGCATTTTTTTTAAATTGTAATATACTGTATTCAGTTTGTACATATTTTATATTTTCATATTTTCAATATAATTAATCATCATAGTATTTATTCCATTATTTCAAAAAAACAAATATTATATATATATATATATATATATATATATATATATATATATATATATATATATATATATATATATATTTGGTATAACATTATTATATAATATATATATATATATATATATATATATATATATATATATATATATATATATATATATATATATATATATATATATATATATATATATATATATATATATATAAAATATGTTTTGTAATTTATATTTTATTAAAAAACTCATCATGTTCTGTTTACAAAGCTTTGAGGTAAAAGCCTATAATATTTAATATGTTATACGCAAACAATTCAATACGTTTGAATATATTATTTTTGTTAATTTTTTTTTGTTTTTTTTTATAAAACTATTGAAATGAAACAAATGAATAGTAATAGAAATGAGCTATCGAAGTTCGGAGTTATTGCACAACCTTTATTTGAAACGTTCACTAACTTTGAACTTAATGAGAGTGTGTTTTCTGGTTAAACATTGAGTGAACTTTTGAATCGGTGAAAAAAATTATTATAATAATATTATAAAAAATATTAATCTATTATAAAAATATTATATTATTATTATATTAAATTATTATAAAAAATATTAATCTATTTTAGCAGCGTGATAATTGAAATATATGAATGATATTTTGTATTCATTTAATTATATAATATTACTAGAGAACCCAGTCTCGCTTTGTTGTGACAATTTTCACAAAACAATGTTCCCGTTTTATCTAACCATTTTCATCAATTTGAAAGAACGAGTTTTCAAATTTTTTTCTGAATTGATTATTTTGTAGACCACGCCTTCGACTAGAGCATCAATTTTTAACTATAAAAGTACAATTATTTTTAATTATCTTCATGTAAAAAAAAAAAAACTTCAAAATCGAAGTAATTTTGACCTTTTCTGAAATAAAGCAATTTTTTTATCAAATGTTTTTAATGTTATTCATTTAAGCTTTTAATAAATTATACGATAAAAAAATTATAGTTTTCCTATTTGCTTTATTTATGCAGTTTCACTTGGGAACAGTTACAAAAAAACCACATCATAAATACAAAAAAATGTAATAAGTTTCAAAAAAACGTAATTCAAAATTGTTCAGTTAGGAGAAGGACCACATTTCGTTCAGTTAATTAATATTAGTTTTTAAAATGCCTCTATTTATTTAATTTGCAATATAATAATGGTTGATGTAAGTAAATTATGCTTGCCATTTACCATTTCATTTTTTTCTCGATCCGATTCACACAAAGAAGTAAATTTTCGTTAAATACTAATATACAATTTATTAATTTTTTAAAAAGTTAATATTTTTATTTTAAAATTATCTTGAATGGGATTTAATCACGGTATGTCTATAAGTCATGGAAAATCTGAAATACCATGAATAGTCAGAGAATTTTCAAAGTTGCAGAAAAAGTCATGGAATAGTCAGGAAAATTTACAAATACTGAAAATATTCAGGAAATTTGGAATTTTTTCTGTATTTTCAAAACATAAATTTAATTTTTTAATTATTGGTAATAATTAGTAACTAGTTCTAATGTCATATAATTATCCGATAATGATGATGCTCACTCATGAGCAAGTCACGTGTCATGCCTAGAGCTGGAAATCATCTTAAAAATGTCGAATAATAAAAGTTAATACTTAAAAAAAATGGTCTAGAAAAAGTCAATGTGAGATCTGAAAAAGTCAGGGAATTTCGTTCTTGAGATATAGTAAATACCCTGGATTATGTGCTTGCTTGGCGAATTTGGTTATAAGAGTTTTACTATGTCGTTTAGTACTTTTTTATATTTTTATGTTCTTAGAATAATAAGAGTCATTCTGTGCAATATATATTATACAAAATCATAATATGAATATCTAAATTCAAACTTTTAATTTCGTTTTTAGTTATTTTAATAATAATGTTATACCAAACCTAAATTTCCTACTTTAGTCTCGTCTAAAGTGGTTTTGGTTACAACCTTAGCTAGCTAGTTATTATTATAATATCTAGATGGTTAGAATAAAGGAACAAACACAACAGGTAACGCATCTATCTCACTCTATTCAACTAACTGATGATACACCTTTAATTTTGCTATTATATGTGTACCGTACTATTCATAAATAACATTCCTAGTTTATTTTAAATATTAATAGTCAATCCGCTCTCATAACGTTAATATGCATTTACAACGGTTTTATAATGATGATGATGTTGAGACGGACGGATATAAATTTATTATCTCTGTCTAGTTACTGTGAAATTTGTGTCTATTTCATTTTGTTTTCATCCCTTCATATATGCTTTCTTGAACATGCAATGTAAACCCTTGGTTCTATTTCTTCTTCATGTACAGATTGGCCCATTCTTACTGCGAAATAAATTAGTTCAAATTATTGTAATCTGTTGCAATTCGAAACAAAAATTGGATATGGATTAATGTAACAACTTTTTCCTCCACATTCTGAAAAGTGGGCCGTTTTCTTATTCGTTACCCGTGAAATTTACAACTATCCGAACACATCAAAGTGACAATGTTGATGTTGTTGGTCAAACGGCATTTTATTTTGTACGTGTTTGAAAAAATTGGTTTTTGCATTTGTTTTTTGACGATCTTCCTTTAAAAATTTCAAAACAAAAGGTATCCGTCAATTTTAAGCATATGTAGGCTGTAGAAAATTTTACGATCTCCGAAATCTTCAGAGTTTTCGTAGATGACACAGCTGTTACACAAATCATAACACTAAGCCATATACTAATCTAAAATTTCGAAAAATCGACGAAACGACAGCGTAGTCGCAACTCAAAAATAATGTTCAATCTTGCTTTGACTTTTTATTTAAAATCCTTTTTCTTGTTTATTGGTTTGTATGTCTAAAATCTATATTTATTTGGCATCTCCCCGCAAAAAAAAATCATAATGGATAAAGTTAAAAAATTTTATTTTTCAGTTTGCAGAAAAACTGTAAAAATTATTCTTAAGTTTATTATTATTATTTTTTTAATTTAAACGTTTTGTTACGATTATTTTCAAATTCAACTTTAAGCTTTTCTTTTTGACTTTGTTAAATTTCAAAACCTTAAATTAATTTTGGCAAATGAAACTGAATATCATTTATACGTAAGAATATCCTGTTCATTGCATATTTTGTTAACTAAAATGTTGTGAAGACCGATTTTGTGAATCCCAAATTTTGACATATCCTCAAGCAATCAATGTCTGTTGGGACGAATGCTAATTTTTTTTATATAGATGTCTGGTTATATATTTTTGTTAGTGTTTAGGTGAAGTGGTGTGGATATTGCCGGTCGTCCCACAGATCACTTGTTTAAACTTTATAATTTTTATTACACCATCCGGTACATAGAATGCCAACTGAATTGAGACGTCTTCGTCAACTGTTACTGTTATAGTAAAGACCAACAGTAGGAGAAGTAAGTTTACTCTGTTTAAATATCTCCAGGGTACTAAATACTCTGGCAACACTACTAGCTTCACGATTCCACCAAGTCGATGGTATGTTCGTTCATGAGTGGTATATCGTTATAAGTTTGGAATGTTTCATCATTTTCTCATCTTGTGGAAACATAGTGTTTTTACACTAATATTGTCTTAACATACATACAAAAAGTAAATGTTTATGTTTTGTTTTTAGTTCAAAGTCGATCTTTAAATCAAGACCAAATCTAACAATCAAGAAAACACTTAGTAAATAAATAAATGTTTTCAGCAAGTCCTTAATTATTTTAAATACATTGTAAATGTAAAATTTGTCAATAAACTTGTATAATACGTAACTTGTACTCTAGAGAACTAATTGAACATAAATTTATTAAAATTTGCTAAACGGTTTTCGAGAAAAAAAAAACTGATTGATAACGTCACTTTTAATGGAAAGATTAATTAATGCATAAGAAAGTCTGGCAACACTCTTGTAATCTGAGACCTATAGTCAAACAGTTGTTCGTTTAAAATCATTTAAAAAATCGCTTTAATTCGTTAAAATAAACTTTGTGGAATATTATTTATATTTTTTCTGCCTTCAATACAGACATAATTTTGGTAATTTAAGAATTTAAATAATTAATAAAGACAGCTTATAGATAGAGATCGTATGTTATCAAAAACACTATGTATTAAAGAGAGAGCAATATATTATCTTTAACGATTGTAATTATATAACTATTTTGTAGCAATGACTAGATTTCATACAATAAAATTAAATTAAATTTTATTTATTTGAAATATGAAAAAAAATTCAATTTGTAAAAAAAAAAAATATTAAATCATACCTCAAACTATTAGTGAAGTATTTTAATATAATTTAACCATAAGTTACGGCTTAAAAAAATCGAGTATATTTTTCTGTTTGAAGTTGAATTTTAGTTTATACGCTGGGGCAATAGTTTTTTTATAAACAATTGAAAATATTAATATAAAAGCCGTTGAACACAGAAAAATCTATTATAATTTTGTAATTTGCAAGTCTACGATTTAATGAAACAGAATTGGAACGTTTTTTTATAATTTTTATTAATATTAAATTATTTAGCATATGCGTTAATTGAAATAATGAGTTCATTTCAAATACTTTTTTCGCCACAAACATTTTTAACAATTTTTAGTTTTTTCGTTGTAGTAAATTAATTATATCAAATTAAAAAAATTTTTAGATTCAATACGGTCCACACCCCCATAGTTCTCGTCCCAAAGTTTACATTTTTACGCCAGAAATTGTTTACGTGTTTATTCTTATAAGTCTTGATATTCTTATACCTATGTTTCGAAAGTATAAAATCATAACATCTTCATTATTATGATATTATCAATATTTTATGTAAGCATATTTTGATGACATCATATTTGGATGATCACTCATGATGTTATACTTACGAAACACAGATAATATTGTTTATGAAAATATCACTGAAACCTTGAAATTATATTAACATTGTTACTAAATTTAATGATTTTTCGTACACTTTATCAATATTATTATAAAGTTTTCAAATTCATTCAAAAAATTGAGAATTTTTTCTCCTAAAGCCCAATACAAGCCACATACAAATTTTTAAGAATGTATTTATAAGTGATATGGTATGTGATATTTGGATTATGTATACCCTGACTAACAGCTAATATCTGATAAATTGTGTATAAGTCTTTAATGATACGATAAAAAAACTGACAATAAATATTCATCCTGTAAATATATAAATTGTATATAAATATAGAAAGATACTATTTTATTGTAGAATATAAATATTTTCTATGAAAACTCTGTCGAAGTTGTTTTCATTTCCTCTTTTCTTCGTCATTTTAGTTTAAATATTTATTTGTAATCTGAAAATATTATTTTCTAGTATATATTATTCATTTTCAAATATATTTATATGTACAGTGTTTATCAGGAGAAATGTTATGATTCTTGCGATACGGAAAACATTACAAGGAAAACAGAATTTTAGCATTTGCGAAAAAAAACAAATGAATTTTTTTATTTGACCATATGTTTTTCGAAAGAACTTCATCTGAAAGCTTCACTATTATATAGCTTGTGAATCTTAAATATACACTTAATTCATTCTCATAAAACATAGAAAACGGAAGAAATACAAGTTCACCAATTTATAGAACATTTTTAACTGATTTAACGTGATTGATAAAACTGTGAACGTAGCTAAGAATAACGCTTAACTACTCTTATAGATAGTTATTACCACAACCAGTTGATATATAAGTTTTAATTAAATAAAACAATTTGTAATTTAATTCTCTTACACACTCTGTAGGATCAAAATAAAATATTCTCGACTTGATTATTTGTACCTTTTAACGATTATAATTCTCATACTTCCATATAAAAGACTTCTACCACTGTATGTATATATTGTTATTATTCCACAGAGCTTCAGTGTATTTACCGTGCTTTTCATATTAAACAAATTGTATATCAAACATAATGGCGGTCAAAATTTTTGATGACACAGCATAAAATGGATAATATTTTGTGTGTTTGTTGTATATTGTATATACAAATATGTATGTTTATGTATTATTTCAATGAATGGAATGACAAATCTTCATACACCATTCCCATAAAACTCCCTGTCTGATCTCCCTCACTTCGAGTAGGAATTCATTTTCAAAACAGGGTTATTTTAGTCTTTCAACTACGAAAACGAAATCAATTTGTCTTTGAGTTGGAAAATGTTTCTAGTTGAAATATTTATTATGACAGTAAATGTTTTTTCGATTATAATTTTTCACATATTTTTTCTTTTGGAATTATTTTTATTTTTGTATGTCGGTAAATATTTGAAGATATTTGTATGTTAACTGAATGTTTTGATCAAATCAAAGTAATTTTTATTGAAAATTTAATTTTAAATAATTTTGGCTAAATCTTATAATATGGTTTTGTTTTGTTTTTTATTTTTTATTTATTTTTTTTATTTTTTTTATTTTATTTTTTTTTTATAAAAACAATATTTTTCATACTTAAAATTATTTCATTTATAAGTCAAAAGAGCTTTTTTAACCTTGAAATAATTATAAGGCAAATATTTTGCTTTTTCATAATTTTTTGTGTTAAGAAATTTTCCATTTTTTTTTTTTTTTTTTTTTTTTGTGTTGATAAAGCTTAATTCTGCAGTAGATATAAGTAATACAAGATGACAACAAGCAAACAAGAAAAATAAATTTTTTAAACGAATGAGATTTAAGAAAAATGAAAAATTTTAAATATGTATTACAATTCTCTTAGTCGTTATGTTTCAGTAAAATAGAAGGGGATATTCTAGATTTAGATACTACCTTTTGAGCGGATCATAAAGGCTTGATGATAAACTCACTCTGATTACATCTTCCTGTGTGCTCTTATGCAGGTATTTCACAACCATCACCAGCTCAATGAGAGTAAACTTGATGACTATGTGGAAAATAATATTGTGTACTGTTTACATTTTACAATACTAACGTTGCTCTTAATAATATTCTACAAAGTGATCCAAAATTAAAAAATCTTTTTTAAAGAAAGTAAATCATTTTTTTAATTAATATTTCGTATTTTTTACTCGGCATATATATATACATCAGAGTATATTTATATTAGTTTTAAACCAAAGTTTGTTCTTCTAAAAAATATCCGCACATATATATACATCAGAGTATATTTATATTAGTTTTAAACCAAAGTTTGTTCTTCTAAAAAATATCCGCACAAAAAAAATTTGGTTAAAGGTGTTTATAGAATCACCTAATTAGTCAATTTTTGTTTGTCCGTGTACTTTTCTTTGTAAAAAATGCAAAAAAGTTTGTTTTTTTCAAAATAAACAACTTTTGTTTGAAACATTTTGTGAATGTGTATTTTTGAAACAGATATTTACTGGATTTTCTGGTATTATTCGATTTTCTTCTGAACATATACTTGTTATAACCTCAACTCACTTTAAGTTTTTAAGAACTTTGTAACAATCGCTTAAAAGTTACGTCATAATAAATTGATAAAAATTTTTTACTTTTGGAATAGTTTGTATTATCAAATGCAGAATAGTCATATTCTAAGAATTGGATTTGTTTCATGCCTGACGGCATTGTGATAACATTTAAAATGTGTGTTTGTTGGGCTTTTGTAAATGTTGTGTTCAATTAGAATATGATTCACTTTTACCTTAAAAATCATGTTTTTTAACTGCTTGATGTTTTTGTTAATCTTGCTTAGTTCACATCGTTCTAAATAATTTATATGTGTATTATTAAAAAGTTTGTGATTTCCAAATTACTCTCTTTTCAAAAATTTATTTTGTAACTTCAAAACCCAAATACTTATTTTATCCCAAGTTATGAGACTTTTATTAACAGTGAGAAATTTTTTTAAATAAATCTCGTATTTTATTTCTTAATATGATGAAATGAGGATGAAAGTATTATAGACTCAACTACAAGCTAGAACAGGGATTATATTTCAGAAAAGGATAGGTTAAAGTATACAATCCATGTGGTTATTGAAATCCTAACCACAGCCCTGAAACTTTTTTTGGCAATGAAATTTTTCAATAGAAAAGAGTATGACAGTTTGAAAATTTCCTTATCTTTTCAGCCAAGATTAGAAGTTGCATTTTCAATAAATATGTGGCATAATTTTTCGAACGAACAAAAAACTATTTTCACATATAAATCCGTAGTCAGTTCTCAAAATAATATCTTTGTAGAAAGTCTATATTTACATTACTACTGACGTTATCATATTTAACATTTTTTTTTTCACTTACACATATTTATATTTTTCTGGTTATATTTTTATGTTACCAACATTACAACAGTCAAGATACTAACAAACTTGTTTTTTATTGTTATTTATTAACATATTTTTATTTTCATTTATTTTATGCTACGAAAACGAGCTTGTTGCTTGCTTCATCGTTATTTTCGCTACATTTTTTAATAGCTTTAAAATCTCTGTATATGATGATACTTAAATAAAAACATTCATCTGCCTAATCGGGTTTATGAGTTTTTTTGGACACTGTAAAGATGTTTCCTGTAATTAAGGGGAGTGTAGGGTTTTAAAACTTTATTTGTTTATTTTTTAGTTAATTGATTGATTTTTTGTATATTATCTCAAGAATTGTGTGTGAAAAATTGAAGTCGATCGGAGAAAAATTGACGACGTTTTGAATGTTTAAGCGCCCGTCCATTGTTTAGCTCTCGAGCGGAGCAGAAAGTTGAAAAACAGATTAAAGAAAGTAACATTCGCTAGGAAGATGTTTTAGACATCATGGGTGATAGCAATGACATCCTTTATGGATGACTGATGACCTGTCATCAGTAATTCAGAGTGAGGTTACTCGCTTATGAACGTAGGTGTTCTAATTTTTTTTAATTCAAAACCTTAACGATTTTCCCACAACTCACGTGTTCACAATCGGTGCCACTAAAAACTACTGCACTGAAACTTTTTGAAATTTATTTTGGTTTCGAATGTACTTGCACCGAGTTATGACGGGCACAGCAATTCTACTTTACACAATATTCTTCGAATATTAGACTTAAATGTGCCATTTTATTAAATAAAATATCGTCCCAAATAAATATCATTAAAAAAAACCGTTAACGCATGAAACTTTCAACTACGGTCTTTCATACCTTCTAGTGATACCCATTTGTTTACACTGTTTACGCTTTTAACTGTATTTAGCAAAAATTAACCAAAAAATTTGAAATATTCTACATTATCGGTGTGATTCATTAAATAAAACTTAAAAATATGTTTCAATAATATCATTTTTGAATGTCTTACTTGATACATTCAAGTAACACGAAGATATTGAAAACAAAAAGCTAAAAGAAGAAAAAAAAATTACTTTTTTTTTTGTACTAAGTAAAAATTATTATTATTCACTTAAATGTCATAAAATTTATGATATTTTTATTTTTTCGTTATAAACACACACAGTGTGTTGCTTACTCCTCTTTTTTAATCTTCATAAGAAAAAGAAAAAAAAGAAACATAATGTACGTGTCTGTAATTTAAGGTGTAATATGTGTTTACTCACGCTTTTCGTCGCCTCTATAAATTTTTAACGAGGATAAAATTTACAAAGTTTATCATATACAAAAAACAAAAAAACTGTTATACGCTGTGTTTCTGTAATGATTTGTATTTGAAACGCCTTCTTAAATTTTTTTTATTTATTTTTATTTTGGTGTTTAGTACTGATTAACAAAAATATTTTTTAATTAAAAACATATAATGAGATGATTTTATATTAACGTTATCGTTCAGTTGTTTAGTTTAATATTAATAGAGATTATAGGTTTTGGGAATTGTCGATATATTTATTGTGTAACGCATGAAAATATTGAAGCCACTAATAGAATATTGGCATAGATGCTTATAAAATCATGTAAAATGTCCATTTCCGCCTGTACGTTATTATGTTAACTAAAAAACAAAAGAAATTTGGATTATGTATATTCTAACCGAAAACAGTTCATCGAAACATATGTCAACATTAATTAATAAAAATTGGTAAAAAAAATACGCAAAGTAGTTTTTATGTTTGACAAAAAAGTAAGTTGTAAATTGTTTGAATACACAAAATTGGTTAGTAGGTTCCTATGAAATAACGTTTGATTTCATAATACAAAAAACTGTTCATTGAAACATTTTTTCTTAAGCTTAAGGATTCGTCATAATTTGTATTATAAATAATATAAAAGCAATTTTTTATTAATAAACTCTGCCTCCATAGCTCTGCAGACAACGTATTGAGTGTTTTCAGTTATTAGTAAAAATGATATACAACCATAAATCTAATATAAAAGTATTTAAACAATTGACACTATTAATATGGTGTAAATTTTGACTGTTTTGATGGCAGATCCCATTTATCTATCATCTTATGCATCACTCTAACTTAAACAGTATGCTGATAGTGTATATACGTTAATTCATTGGGTGTGGGCGGTTTCACAAGCTAATAAAAGTAATTCAATTTTAATTGAAAATCAATTGAAACATTTCTCTTCTTTATGCTTATGAATAGTAAGAATTGTTCTATTGTGGTTATATACAATGTGTAACTGATAGAACGTTTGAAAATGAAAATAACTATATATTAAAATATTTAATATATATCTATAACGTTTTATTTATGCCTATTAGAAGTTTTGTTAAATTAGTTGATTTTCAATTTCACTAATTTTTTATACACAATTCATTTTTTCATACTATCATTATTTATCTTAAATTTTGAAGCAAAGTACCCAAGTAAGTATTCTTCAAAATTTATTTATTTGTATAAGAGCATATATGTGCAATGGACATCGATAAAACCTCTTATCGTAGAATGACTATAATATTTTATGAATACGGAGACAAACATGATTGACATCATATATATATTCTTTTTTTTTTTTAAATAGCCAGAAAATGGACGTTCAAAATTATTAATTAAAATAAAAAGAAGAAAATTAAAACGCTTATATGATAAAAAAATGTATTACTTATTCCCGTTATAAAATTCATCTTTTTTGTAATATATCTTAAATTAAAGTTTCGTGGAACATGTATGACGGTAGAAATAGTAAAAGCTTCAACTTATCGCAGTTAACTGTTTTTCTTAAAAAAATCAATTCCTGATTCAAAAAATCCTTATTAATGATACACCTTGTAAATGAAAAAAAAATCTGTAACTATTTGAAATAGTAAGAAAAATTATAAATAGAAATCAATGAACCGCATATATAAAAAGAATTCTTACATTGCAGTACACTACACCGTTCAACAGTACAACACATAAATGTGAAAATTTAATAATCTTCATAGTAGGATATGTATAAAAATATTATATATTGGAAAATTGAATTTTCCTTTTTATATACTGTATCTACTACAGACTTCTATATCTATATATATGTATGTTATATACATGATACGTGTAGTGTGTAGTCAATAGAATGTTCTTTAAAAGTTTAGTAATATTGTTATTATCATTTTATTGAGAATGAGCTGAGCTATATGTATGTACTCTCTAGTATAGAGCTCTGAGTTTATTATACTAACTTGTAATAGTTATTATATTTAAATGTATAGTCAATTTAATATAGATTTTATTAGATCAATGTATTATCATTGAAATTTTTTTATTTTATTATTTTCGATCTTATTATATTCAAATTTTATTTGTATATATTTTTTATATATTTATTATATCGTGTGAAAAAAGTAAACTATTGTCGAAAATTTAATGGCTTTGAATATTCATACTCGAATTAAGAATAAATATATAGGCTGTTTTATTAGTCTCCAGTTTATCAATTCTTATTTAACTTATATCCGTCAAGACAAAGTATTTCATAGTTATTAATAGGGATATACAACATAAATTACGTTAAGATTTGAGAAATTTTTACATTGTTCAAATGTATTCATAAGGGTTAATCATATATAATTCGGAAGGTTTTATAGTTATTCCAGAAAGGCTCATAAATAAATGATGTGATAAAAAATTGTTATCACATCAAAATGTGAAAATTGTGAAAAAAACAAAAAAAGTTATAAGCTCTCGCAATTATTTACCATCTCTTTATTGAAAAACAAAGTTTTACGTGCAATCTTATGAACAAACAATCACGTCATAATATATTATTTGAAACTTTTGTTAAATCAATAAATTTTTGAATGTACATATCTTGCTTAGTTTTAAAGATAAATAATAATAACTTCAGATTCATGTTCTTGAAGTAAAGAAAAATGTATGCAATTGTTGTATTGTGTAACATTTATTATATTTTATCAACTGAATTGTTTTTAAAATCGATCACAATCGGCAGCAAAATCATCAAGATGCATTTCAGATATGTGAATATTTTTATTTTGAATAGTTTAAATTTGTTTTGATAAAATTGATGTGTTTTTTTTTATAAATGAATAGAAATATTTTAAGTTTGTGCTTTCTTTTGTACGAATAAATGGAGTATTGTGCTGAAATGAATAAAAATTTATGTATTTTATTTAAAACATATTTCACAAAAATGAAAATTTATTGAAAAATTCACGTACTTAAAAAATTTATAAAAACATACTATCTGTGTGGAAAGAGATAATTTTATTTTTACATTTTCGTAATATTTATGTTTTATTTCGCACATAAAAAGAATAATTTTTATATATACAGGCTTATTTAAAATATTTTATGTGACTATATTTATTTACTTATTTCTAAAATCCATTCATTAAAATAGATTTTATTGAAATTTTTATAAAAATTTTTTTAAATATTATTTATAGTAACTGTTTAAAAGTAATAGTAAATAATTTATAAACTTTGTAAGTATCAAAGCTAAATTCTTTGCGGCCATAGAATTAAAAATGAATTTTTTGAATTTTGATTTTATACTTTTATTATATAATAAGTCATACTTTCCTGTGACAATTTCCACGATGCTTATTTTTGGGGGTAATGTAAAGTTGCGTTATTGTAAGTTTTTTTTAAAATATAAATATTATTTATTAAATCGTAGGATTTTATCTCAGAAAATACATTATAGCCTACTAAATGAAGGGCGATTCTAGTGTCTTAAAAAGATTACATTTTTGTTTTTGGATATTTTCTATGTCCCTCACCTATGCATTCAATATTTTAGAGTCTTTGGTAAAATTATTTTTTTATTTGATTTTATCCACAACAATTAGATCTACCAAATTTACATATTTTATTATGAATGAAAAAGTATATTATAGAGCAAAATGAATAATTCAAAATACGGACATTTCAAAAAAAATTGGAAATTGGTCAAACTGAACTGATTTTTAAATATGCCTGATAAATTTGACCACATCGTTGACATTGTTAAATCGAAAAATTGGGCTTAGAGGACTTGAAAATATGAAAATTACAATTACTTTTATTTGTTACAGCTATACCTGAAAAATAATAATTGAAATAAATAATATTTTGAAGGATTTCCCCAAAGCCAAATTTAACCTTAGTGCCGCCCATGCGCACTGTGCAAGAGCGAAACACATTAACGAAATTTTACATAAAATGAGTATAGTTTCTATAAAGTACCATTCTTAAATAGCCACTTTTAGCAACCGGCCAAATCCTTTTAGAATTTTCTTGAACGCCCCAAATCCCAATTCAAGCGATCTATCCGTTCAAAAGTTATATTTGACTTACATGCATACATCATATGAATATGGTTAGATATGGCTTAAATCGTCGATATCTGATATCAACCTCTTTCATCCAAATTGGATGGAAATCAATTAGGGAAGTTAAAAATTATGAATTGAAATAATTCTTAAATAACCATTTATCACTGAAACTTTTTCATAAATTTGTTGATGAAACTGCAATCAATATTCATAATTTTGAACATACCCTTGATAATGAAAAATCTTATTTTATTTATTATAATAAGAAATTTTTTTTACATGATGACAATTTTCAAAGGATTTTCTATAACGCAGATAAAATTCCTTTTGTCACATAAAAAGTTTGCCATCCTGGACACTAGCTCCATAAGGGCAGTTATCATAAATCCAGCACTGGATTCCCCATCTCATAGTGTAAAATAGTAAAGAAATAGAATACATTACATATTAAAAAGAATAATATTCTATTATTTCTTCGATAAATTCAATAACAACAAGAAAATATAAAAATGTTCTCAAAATTTAATCTACTTGAGAAAAATCTCACATATTGTTAGGTTGACTTGACTCTGTTCAACAAAAATATTTTCCTTTATGAAAGAAACTCTAAATTTAAAATACCAATATAAAAATATATTATAGTTGAATTGATTGAAGGACTTCACTATAACGTTGTAGATGTGTGTGGTATAGTCCTTTGGGAGCACTTGACATAAGTAGATATATTTTTCCAGGTTTATATATTACTAGTCGTAGTACTCTGGAATGAAATGATATATTATTGAGTTAAGTGAAATACTGATATCATAATATATATATAAGATGAGTTAAACTCAAGTGTGTAGCTATCGTAAGGTGGAAAAAAGGAAGAAAAATTTCTAAACATTTTTTTTCCAATGATTTTGAGTAGTTATGATGAGATAGACAGTCGTTACCTAAACTTTTCTATTGACTGACTTGACTGCCTGTCCTAATAATACTAAGGCTATGTATAGTAAAATAAACTATTAGAACACTACAGCAAAGAGTTTTTATGAATATAGTTCCGATATGTTTGTACTTCCGTATAATTTATTATAATTTAATCAAACTAACAAAAACATAAAATTGGTTCACCTAAAAAATAACTAAAGGTTAAAGGTTTGTTTCAAAGGTCTTTGATAACAAACTAAAATTTTTATTTACATTCTTCCAATCTGTGTTCTGATAATTGCAGCAAACTTGGAGATTTTTTTAACATCCTTGCAGAAAATTTTGTAATACGAGTGACTGTTAATAAATCTATTTTTCCAAAATAAAATTATTAAATTAATTGGTCAGAAAAAAAACTGAAAAAATCAGGGAGTTTTGATTTTGCTGAAAAAATCATGGAATACTCAGATAAAATGGCAAATTCTGCCAATAGTGAGGAAATTTTGAATTTTTTCTGGATTTTTAAAACATTTCTTTAATATTCGTAATAATAATTATTAATGAATTGATATTGCAATATATCCGATAATGTTGCTCACTTATGAATGAACGCACCCAGGCCTAAAACTAATAAAAAAATTAACTTATGAGATTAATTATTGAAATTGGTAGGCAGCATTTTCATCAATGTATTTAGCGTTTTAATCTTCTGAAAAGGAATCGGTTTCTTTTTCGAAGGTCGTATAGTTTTCGTTTGATCTTAAAAGTTCAATTTGATGGAAGTATTCTTTATTTTTTGTTCTTTAATAGGCAAGTCATTCAATAACAAATACAAAAATCATTTGGTCCAACATGTTATAGAACCTAATGAAAGTTGTTCGACAACTCGAGAATTGCAATTTTCAGATTCTAGGACAACGGGCATTTCGCTAATTTTTTTTACGTGTTGGAGAAATTGATTTTTCCATTTTTTATTGAAAGATCCTGCTATTACAATAACAAAGAAACGAATATCATCAGCTTAAATCTTTTGGACGCCATTTATACGGTATCCGAAAAAGAAACAAAATTTTCTCCGAGGAAAAAGCTGTTACATTTACCATAATTCAGCTATATAAAAATTTCTTGATAGGTATTATAAAAAATATCATATACTTATGTTTTAATCTTCAAAAGAAAGTTTTTACATTTTGCACTAAAATTTTCCAAAAAATACTATTTTATACGTTTCTTCGTTTGTTAATATGTACGTTTTTTTTCCAGGCGTTTGAATGTTAATGTCTTTATGTCTTTTTTTCATAATCTCATACTATTATTAAAATTGCCTAATATTAAATCTAAAGTATAAAATTATATTTTCTTTTGATATTTTATATATTCATTACTTAAATATTATTTTACTGTTCGAACAATTTCCGCAAAAAGAAAATTTCATGGTACTTTTAATTCTTTATATCATGCTAATCTAAATAAACTAAATAAGTGGTTTTGTTCTATGATACAGCAGTATGTTCAATCAATTTGATATGAATATTTCGTATATCATATGGAAGTTATGTATTTTTTGAAAATCGTTTAATACACGATTCCTTATTGTCGATTACATTTATTCGTACATAACTAGAGGAGATATTTTCACTTCCCTTTTGCAAAAGAGACGCACTACATACACATATACATGCATGTATACCACACATTCAATATAATATATATATATACAAATCTAAATCGAATTTAGAAGATGTTTTTGATAGACAAGAAAATACTTCAAGTGACATCATCATCTCATGGGGGATTTTCTTCATCACTCTGAATGTGTCTTGACTGAATGGTGTGCAATGATTCATATATAGATTTTACATGAATATACACGTATTTTATACTAACATTTATTAATAATAACTGTCTTCATACGTATGCCAATCACTTTAGTCTAAGTATGCCATTTTAAAAATTAATTACAACGAAATGTACATGAACAACGAATATACACTTAAATCACATTAGACGAAACAAATTCTACTTAAAATGCATAAAATATGATACTTTCGGTATTAAAAAAGAAAGCATGAAATTTGACAAAAATTAGAAAATAATATACGTAAATATTCTAAATTTTATTTATAAAATCACATGATTCATTTATTATCTTTAAATTAAAATTCAATATTTTCATCTTTATACCACGTGACTTAACGTCTAGCCTGCCATGGTGTGACATCATTTTGGTAAAAATTATTTTGTCACTTCAATCTAAACAGTTATCTTAATTAGTAAAAAATATTTGAAAGTGTTATGATTTGTTCTCAATGTATCAAACCTATATATTTTCAAATGACATACCATTTCATAAATTTCAAAACTTTAAATCCGAAACATGTAATGGAATAAATTTGGCTTTGATTTGAATCATTTGAGGATTCTTATTGGATCATTAAACTCTTTAAAAAAAATGTAACAAAAAAAAAAAAAGAAAAAGGCAGCAACATAAAAATAAGAGATAAATTTAACAGCTTTCTTGTCTTTTATGCATAAACCTTATGGTACTGTTATTGTAATGTGACTATATTCAATGAAATATAGCATCGGGATTTCGTTTTATACCAAAAAGAAATTTTTATTTCTTGCAAATGCAAAGAAAATTCAATCAAAAATCTATGTACAGGATATATTTCATACACGGTGAATTTTATTTAAATAATTCAACGTGCATTCATTTTTCTATTTTTTCTATAATTTTTTTATATAATTTTGTAATAATAGTTTGCTTTATTATATTGTCGCATGATTACTGTGACTCTTCAACAAAATCAATTTGACATTACTCTTACTACAGCGTTAACCGTTACAGTGATCGAAATTCGACCAAAATCACTCAAAAGTGAATCTCACTGACTTTAAACAAAACAGTATGTATGCGTGACTTTAAACTAAACAGTATATTAATCAAAAGATTATATATGCGTGAGTAGGGTAGTGCATATAATTTATGCCACACCTCTTACATATATGTGTGTAATGTTTTTTTTAATGATTTAATGTATTTTCTATGCATACTTTTATAAAATATTACCATTCTCCGGTCGATCTCTATATAAACTATAAGTGTGCCAAATTTCATATTTCTCCGTTATTCTCCAATTTTCGTAAAAATTAGTACAAAGTGACATATTTATATAAAGATTTAATTATATAGCTGTTGAATGCGGTTATATTAGAGTAAATAATACATAATGACAAGTTAGAACTATATATTCGAAGACTGATTATATGACCTTCAGATTTTCATAATCATTGCTTTCTGGTAATGATAATATTGTTTGATCATTGGTATTGAGTGAAAATTGAGATGGCTGAAAGGTATGTTGTGTTGCTAGCAATTCTACAGATACAAATACATAGTTATACATATTCACTACCATTAATATAATCATGAACATTTGCTTCTACGTTGATTGAAAGGATATGGTGTGCATACTAAAGACAAACGGACACATACAGACGTTTTCAATTTACGGAGATGAATCGTATAATGATGATGAATAGCCAGCCGTCGTTGTTTTAAGTTATATAGTTACAGTTGTATTCAAGAAATTCTCTATGTTAAATATCAATTAATCGATTGATTAGGTCCTCTGGTGTTCCCATCAACATTATGGATACATATTAAATTATTATACAAATGTATAAATTAGTTTATATTTTGATTAATTTAACAATATGACCCGGTGAACTTCTTGCCATCTTAAATTGATTTGATTGTAAAACTTCATAGGCGATTATCAATCTTAATCGTCCTTTCAATTTATAAGGATCGCTAATTCTAACCGCATCTTATGCAGTTTGAGTTTCGTATTTAAATTTAACTTCTCTACCCTCCTTGATTTTTCCAAACGCCTTAATCCATCCACTTTCATTACATTCTCAGAGCTCGTTAAAATTTAATAAAAACAATTTATTGAAACAATTTCCATCCCTGAAAAAAATGAACAAATAAATATTTTCTGAATTTCCTTAAATCGAAAGTTTAAATTATTAACTTTGATTTTTAGTTTGTCTTAAATCCAACAGAAAAAAAAACTGTTTCTAAAATAATTTTCCCAATTTTTTTTTCCATTTAAAATTTGTTATTACGAAGCTCTTGCCTTAATACCTTAATTTGGCTCAGAAGCGTGACTAACAAATTACAGTGAAGCAACTATGGATTGATACATAACATATTATGTACACACAAACTAATTTCAAACGAATCATATTATTTACGATTATTTACGTCATACGTTTGGACAATAATATACTGATCAAATATATGTGCTTAATAGCTAAATTTAAGCAGAAATTGTGGTGAACATAAACAATTAACTTTGTTTCAAACAAAATTTGTTAGTTTTCAAAAAAATGTTTTTGAATTTTTCTTTTATCTTTGGGTTAAAAGTGTTATGGATCATACATCTATTTAATCAATATGTCCGTCATTAAGATAACTCATAATCGATTTTACCCATTCACCAACTAAAACACACTTTCTGTATTAAATACGTAACCAAAATTTCACCTTGGTATCTATTTTCGTTTATGAGTTATCTTGATGACGGACAAATAGACGAACATGTGGAAGTGGACTAATTAGGTGATTTTATCAACACATATATGTCCATTATACAAAAAAAAAAACACTTTAAAGATCTTCATTTGCATTTGTTAGTCTATGTGTAACAACATTCCTGGAAATCAATTTGTCCATCTCTCTTTATAAATATAAACAATATAACAAAGTTAACACACATTGAAATATGAATTGAAGGTACTTATAATCTACTTCTCCATTATACATAGGTACTGTTATTATTCGTAGAATTAATTATATTCAATGTTTACTAAGAATAATGAATATATAATCCGATTGTACGTTTACAATTAATTTCATCAATATATGTTCTACAATCATCCTGATTGTGCTTGTTTATCAATAACAAATAATATATTTTAACTTGGATCTCTGTACATCCATCCCACACATAACTGTTCTAGACAATTAGCTTGAATTTTATTATACAAAAAACCTACCTACAATTTTATTTAATTGAAAATGGTGTATTAAAGTAAAAATCTCCTTTTACCTGTATATTTGCTTGCGCATTTACCCTTTTACAGTTTTAATACCGTTAGAGTTTCTTGCGCCCTGGTATTACTAACTAATATGCAACCAAAGTTACTGACTAATAAACAGCAAAGTCCACACGAAGAACTTCCGAATGTAGAAAATAATCAATCGGTATTTTATTTATCATTACAATTATGGTTATTATTTGTCTTTCTTTTTTAGATTTTGCTACAAAAAACAGCTATATCGATTTTACTGAAACGTCATTTAGTTTAAAACTAATTACTCGACGAGTGAAAGATGTTTTCATGTCGATATCAATATTTATTCTCGAGGTAATTGAGACGAAACTTCCAAATAATTAGAAAAAAAATATTCTTAATTTATATTGGTATGATGTTTAATATTTCAAAGTAATAAAAACTAATGAAGAAATTAAAAGTTAAAATAATTTTTGTATACTACGTTAACAACTTAAGTATTGTTGTTTGTTCATTTTATATGTTTTGATTTTATATAATATTGTTTTTATGTTAGTTAGAGTACCTTAGCATGATTATCTGAATGCCGAAACCTTTTTATTTTATATATATAAAAAAATGGAAATTGTTACGGCAATATTAAATATAGCTCTTTAGACTGTCTTTATGTAATTGATATGTTTCCAAATGTATAATTAATGAATAAGCGAAAATAAAACATTGTAATATGTAAATAAAATAATTATTCAACATCATTCAAGTCACAAAGTAGTATACATAAAATTTAATTGATTCGAATTGATTCTAAAACAAAAGTGTAAAATGCAAATAATTTTTGATAAGTGAATTGTTTTATTTAAAAGAAAATGGTAAATTTATATTTATAAATATTTAATTAACGAAAAAATTAAAAGCTTTTACTTATTTTCAAAAATGAAAACACTTGAATTTTCATTTATTATTTAAAATTATTTAAAAAAAAATTGTTTTAAATTGAAACTCTCATAAAATTTTGTAAATTGACTACTCCTAGCGTTGCGTCTGAATAATTTATTTTATATTATTTAAGAAAGTGTTTATATAGGTATTGAATGTTAAGTTTACCTTATAATTGAACTAGGATCACTTAAAGCTTTGAGATCTCTCACATTGTCAAGTAGAATTCTGGGATAAAACATTATTTTTTAAATTATTTGGAATTAAATTTTTTCCGAAGTACTGTACCCACAAAATTTTAATGAATAATCTGTGAATTAAGAATATCTTGTATGGTTCCATAAAAAATTTTTATTTTATTAAAATTCTGTCAAATTTAAATTTATTGCTTTTGATTTCAATGAAAACGATGTTACGAGGATTGGTAACTCCTTGAAATGAGAACTTGAATAAAAAATTTGCCCCCGTTTTTCTAAACTTACTTGCCCTTAGGATGCTTACGCCTTTCTTATTGGATACCTACGTCATACAAAGAACATACCATCCAAGTTTTAGGTCTATACGATCAGCGGTTTTGGCAGTGCGTTGATTTTTTTTTCACCTCAAAGCATTTTATACGTATAGATATAAATAAGTGTCGGTCGATCGCACACTTGTTTTCATTTTAGTCCTATTCGTCAACCGCGCGATAAGGAATACAATTCCAAAAACTATATTTAAGATAATTTCCGTGTACAATTTTAAGACTATAGTTAAGAAACACCATAAACATTGTCTTTTGTGTAAAAAATATGGCTACTTTTAGGAAATGTAGTTGGGTATGGGAGATTATTTTTTCTGTTTGTTCAATTTTATACGAATAAATGAATGGACAGTTTCAACGATTCTATTCTGTTCATAAAATGAAAATGTTCGTTACATCTATAACTTTCATTATTAAGATTGACAGTTTGCATTTTGTATTTTTGGTGTACATATTAGTCATTCATTTTCGAGTACATTTTTAGTGTACTACCATATAATATATATTTGGTTGGTTGTTTAAATATGGCCACTATATAATATGTTAAAATTTTACAATATGTGTATAACATATGTCATTATTATTAAATGAACATCAAAGTACAATTATTCACAAAATTTGTGTACATTTATTATTAAATGCTTTCATTTTAGAGAAATTATTTTCTCCTTTTACCTGCTATTGGATTAATGTTACGTTAAGTTTCTCACAAATAGAGTTTTTGTGTTTTTTTTTTTTTTGTTTAATATTTAAAATTCTATAAATTATTGTCCTACGTGTCTTGTACTTGAAATAATGAGTACTTTAACGATAAAATATATATAATTTTAATTTTTTTATTTTAAGCACAACTTTTGTTTCAAAAATGTATTTGACCGAACGAACAAAATTCGAACTTGCAGACTAGACAAGTGGAATGTAATAATACAAGTGAATAAAATACCCAATTATTTAAAGGTTGATATCAGCAGAAATAAACTGTCCTACAATTATGTTACTCCTGAAAGTCTCCAGATCTTGAAACTACACTTCTATAAAATTTTTGTTTGTTTTAGTTTTTTTATAAATTTTTTAAACTCATTGTAAAGTCTAAAATGAGTTCATTTAATTTTTCCCTCTAAATTTTTCACCATTATAATAAAACCCCAAAAATAATAAATGAATTCTCATTAACATCACAATACACCAAATCTGTCTCTCTACCAGAGCTTGTATGACGCGTTTATGTATAAAAATGATGTATTATATAACTACGTATGTAGGTACCCTACAAATATCATATAATAAAAATTGAATTTTTTTTTTTTTTAAACTAATATTATTCCATTGAGTGATTTTTTAATACAATTATAAAATCCTCGTTATGTATAACATAAAACAACATTTATACGTACTCTTTGCTGCATACCTTTAGGGAATTTGCATTGATTTTTATTTTTTTATTTTGTTTTTTATTTTTCATTTTTTTTATTCAGAAAATTACTTACAAAATATATTTGAAACAATAAATTCAATGTTCTATTTATTCCTAAAACTAAAAATAAGTGTTCGTTGCTAACTGACAGAATTCGTTTATGGATATTACTTACATGTAACCTGTAATTTCTTATCAATTTCATTCAAAATCGATTATGATTCTGAATTAAAAATTGATCTTGTTGAAATTGTTTGAAACCAAATTTGAAACCAAACCAAGTGATAATTAAATACATTTATAAAAAGAATATCTATATATTTTGAAGGGAAATTTTATGAAATTTCTACCTTCCATGACTTGTGCCTAATTAATTTACTCCTGTTGACTTTCAAGTATACCTTCAATATAAAAGTATCAATTAAAAATTAAAAAAATTTCTTATCAGAAATTTTTATTGTTAATTCAATTGCTACTATTAAATTTTTCCAGAAATACTATATGATTTTCTTAAAGCGAAAAATAATACATTATTGAAAATTTCTATGGTATTTTTATTTGTCAAGAAAACACATATTTCTAAAGTATAATTTTCATCTATATGTATAAGAAAAGGATTTTCAGTTATAGGTAATATCTAAATATATATTGACCTTTTTTATACATGATCAACAAAGCGTAGAGTTTATTAGAATGAAGAAAGCAAAACAAATTCTTGCAATGTCATCAATGGTTTAATACGTATTTACATAGAAAAAAAAACCTTTTATCTGAAATTTACATAAAAAATACTTAATATCTAATCTATAACTATTAAATCAGATTTTCATTTATTTTATTTTAATCAACAATAGGGTAGTGAAAAATAAAACATAATATTTGACAAAAATTGAAAATATCTTTAAATAATTAAAATATCATGTCATAAAAGCATAATTAATTTTATTATTTTAAAATTAAAATTCGATATTTTTATCTTTATATCACGTGACGTAGAAAATTTGGCTGCTATGGTGTTTTTGTCTTTATCACTTAAGTCCAAACAGTTATATTATTTAGTAAAAAAACTATTTGAAAGTGTTTGGTTCTGTTTTGTTCTCAATATGCCACTGTTCTCAATACTACACACCGATATTACGTCATCAAAAATGACAGACATCGTTTTATTAATAAAAAAAGTTTTAAATTTTAATCTTATATATTTAAATGAGCATATAGATATATAGATATATAGATATATAGATATATTGATATATAGATTTATAGATATAAAGATATATAGATATATAGATATATAGATATATAACAGAGATCCGCGTTCGAATCCCGGCTCGACCGACGAGTAAAATTAATTTTTTTTACATTTTAAACCCAACCCAACCAGAAAACAACACAATAAAGTGAATAATATTTTTCAAATAAGATTTTGTTATAATAATTGTATAATTTTTTATAATGTAATGATATATTTGTTTAATATTTAAAGTCATTGGAGTGGCTAAGTTAGCACTTAGCGTGCTGGACTCGTCTTCCGCCTCGACGTAATATAATTTCCAAAAAACACAATTTATTAAAAAAAAAAAAAAAAAAAAACTACCGAGCAAAGTCACTCAGGTACTCGGTCATCCAAGTACTGTAATTTTATGTGCAAGAAATCTTGGTTATTTTACAAAAATATTGACTTTTAGTGACTTTTTATTAGGAAATCAATATTTTGGAGTAGTAAACTACTATTATGATTTTAATTACAAAAATGTTTTCATTGTAAGAACCGACATAGTGTAGAAAAATGTATAAATTGTGCTTGGTAAAAATTAAAATTTTATGCTTTATCAGAAAACACAAACGTTATACATTGTCAACTAAAAACAATAACTGTAAATCCCAAAAACCAATGATTTTCTATTTACGGATACTTTTTATCTCATGAAATTAGCTAATCAAAAAAAAAATTATATAGCTATTAAATGCATTAAATGTTTTCTCCCATCCTCTATTTTTTAATAAAAACTTTTGCACGTGGTATTTATTATTTTTGTCCCAGTATTAATTGATGATTGAGTTTAATGAAATATTTAAAATCAATTTATATTTAATATTAATAATAAAAATTAATAATTTATTCATTAAACTAATACCATAAAACATTATTATTGTATATATAATCAATATTTTAAAATGCATTGAAAATATTCATGAATAATTATTACTGAATTTAATTTTTAAATAGTTGGTGTAAATATATGTTTTTGAAAAAATAAAAAAACTTTTAATATATATAATTTAACATGATTGTACATTAAAATGTTCAAGAATGTATTGAATTTTAAATTATAAAAGCTTACAATAAATCAACTTTATTGAATGGGATACTTTTAATTTAATATGATGTTGATTTTTAGTCGTATTTTGTCCAAAAAATATTGACTAATGCATTGTATCAAAGGTCAACTGGGAGGGATGCATATTTGTTTCAATAAAGATTGGCCTCCAAATGAACTTAAATTCGAAAAGTCAGGTTCAATACACTGATTGTTGTTATAAAAGTGGGACTCGATTTTCACTATAAAGAAGAAATTACCTCTTTTTCTTTTACTTTTATGGTTGCTCATCGTCAAATTATACTGAAGATTTAAAACACTGGTGGGTGAGTTCATTCAAGGATGTGCGTTTTTCGGAGCCTAACCTAACTAAACTTGCACAAACCTCTACAGCCCCTCTTAAATAATCTGTTAGTTTGAAATTTACTCAAAAGCATCTAATCTGGGGAAAATATCTCTTAGAGGAATAATGCTTTTTTGGGTATGTCAATTACAGCCATCGTGAAAAAAAATATAGTAGCTAGCTTAGATTCCATTTTCATGCTTATTCCATTTCCATGCTTATTCCTAAGTATATCTCACAAAAATTGGCTTTTTTTCAATAAAAAATTATTTTGTTTTTCGTTTTCTTAAAAAGTGATTTTATTGTTTGTCAAATGAAATACAAAAAGAAATTTAATCTGTGCAAAAAAAAAAAAATAATAATAATATTAAAATCCAGTTGAAATTATAAGAATTAAAAAATTATTAAAAAAATTATGAAAATTAATGCGCATAGATTTTATTATGTTAATTTTTAAGCTAGTCATCATAAAATTGTATGAGTAAAAATATAAATGAAATGTGAATATCTTGAATCATCAATGGTTCATAGGTATAAATTTACACACTCATTTTAAGCAAGGAGTATTACATTTTTTTCTACAGTTATTACTTTTTATTGGTGTTTAATCAAACATCGAATCGACCTGATTAATTATTGAGATAATTAATGGCGTCTCTGAAATAATTGATTGATTCTCTAAGTATTAAGTTTAAAAAAAAAGAAACATAACGCAATTATATTCTTTCAAAACCATATTTTCTACCTTATTTCTAATTCGATATATCGTAACTGTAATTCATTACAAAATTGTAAATAGTTTACTAAAAACGGAATCCTAAATACTTTTAGTTTTTTATTTAACACTGTTTGTAGAGAACGCGACACACAAGGTTCTCTCATCAGATGAGAATAAAAAATGTATAAAATTAGACAAATATATCCTACAGGACGTAAAAGGAATATAACAAAGGGAACATAGAAGAGAATATGTTTAAATATACGAACATTATTTATGTACATTTTAAATATTATATATACTACTAGATACTATTTATTTATGTGTCTATCTCACTTTAATAATGGTATAGTGGTTGTCTCGATTTAATATACAGAGTGTTTCGGATAACATACTTGACTTGACACTGTAACTTACGCTTCTGGAAAACTTCATAGGAGTATCAGCCTTCATTCATAAAGAATTGTTGATTTGATGGTTTGAAAATAAAATGTAAAACAGACTGTCGAGGTGAAGCAAGTTTTACGGATATATATTTCAAAAAGTTATTCCGGCCAATTTAGTTATTATTGAAATTTTAAGCTTAAAGTAATGATCCAAAAAGTTTAAGGACTTATTAAAATTATAGTTTCTTAGCCATTTCCTGACCAGTCTAGTTCTTAAACTTAGCTTCTTCAAGTGATCTTTTGCTTTATCAAAATGAAACAAATTAAAGTATATAATGTCGTAACGTCCGGTATATATTTGCATTTTTCTGTCGAAGTGTCGGTAATGTAACACTATATTATAAACGTAATATCTAAAACTATTACGTTCTAAGGAACAAATTGTATATCGCATCATTGAGAAAAAAAAAATGGAAAACTGTTTCGTATAGTACTATCTTTTTCGCCGTCCGTCTAATGCTTTTATATTATTTTATTTTATTTTTTTTTTGTTAATAATTTTTTTTACCTTCATTCTACTCATTTGTCTTACCGGTATTTTTTTTTCTATGCAGTAGGAACTTTTTCTATTTATATTTTCGTTAAGAGTATTATCTTTGCTGGTGCTGTTTTTGTTAAATATATTTTTGAAAACTTTTCTTCTATCTGATTAAAATAAATAAATCCTCTTGATCTTTTTGCAATGGAAACATTCGAATTCAGATTATTTACAATTTGTTAACAAATATAAAATACCGTTGCCAGTTATAACCAAGCACTTGTATTCCTAAAATAATCATGGACGTGATTATATCTCATATAAATGTGAGATTACGAAGAAAATTTTTTGTGATTATTTAGTTCGACCGATAGAGGCGCCTCTTAATGAGAACCAAAACTTTTTTTGTTTGCGCAAATATAAATATTTTTATGATTTTTTTATTTATTTTTTTATTGCACAAAAGCAACAAAATTAATCTTTCACTATTATTTATCAAATATGTAAATAAATATTCATTTATTGAAATTGTTTTAAATCAAGTTGAAATTATAAAATAAATTTTCGAAATATTAAAAATTTTAACATAAAATTATCTTATGATAATGAATTATTATATATATTTTTGTCCAGAAAGTTCCATGAAGAAAATTTAGTCTCAACACAAGTCGTAGAAGTATAATAAAAAATATCTAAATGACATTAAAGAACTATCACTTTTCTTAAAAATTGAAAACAAAGCAAGGATATTTTTAAAAATTTCATAATAAAAGTTTTTTTTTTAATAAATAACTTATACTTCTTACAAAGATGTATTTATACTCTTCATTACAATTTTTCGATAAAAATTCACTAGTCGTATCTAAAGTTTGACAATAGTTCAAAAATTAAAAGAAAATTTTTCTAAAAAGGAAAATGTCATTTTGAAATAGTTACATATTAAATAATATCACATTTTGAAAGTAACACACCTGCGCGCATCACAAAGTACATCATCAGACGTTACACCCAAACATGTATATTCCCATTCCCTGAATCTTCATACTTCATATACACATCCACATCAACAACAGTGGGGCGAGGGGGAGTATACATGAAATTACATATATACTTCCTTTCTCGTTCCATCTCATCCACATATTAATGATTTTTGGTAGAAGTAACGGTGAAAGTTAAATATCCTCTCTATCTAATGTTTTTCATGTATGTATATATGAAAATGTCTGTTCTCAATTGATAAAATTTGCCGTATAATAAAAACAGACACATATACTCAAACATAAAGTGAAAAAAAAAATGTATATCTTTCCTCATAATATTATGATAAACTAGTATTATATGCGTTTCATTTCATTGTACACATTTCCACAAAGAATTTTTCCGACCGAGATATATTATGTTACACGGTATATGAACCATTATCACAATAAATGCAAAAAGGTAATAACTAATTGTGTTTTTAGTTGAAACCTAAATAAATATAATATAGCTCTTATCAAACACCAGTTGAAACCCATTGAAACGTTATGATGGTTGTAATGTTTTGCGACTTTTCTAAGCAAACAGTACACAAGTAATACGAAAATTTCTTACCGTTATTAAAATCTTTAAAATGTGAGTATATTAAAAAGCAAACTTTGTGTATGAAGCTTGGAAGCGAAATGTATGACTCTCATTTTTGTAATTAAAAAGACTGTGGTTCGATTCTGTGGGGCAATTACACATAACTATTTATTCAAAATTACTTTTTTCGGCAGTTAAAATTTTTTTTTATTTAGTTTTTATTTTTGTCATTTTTTGTGGCTATAATTTACTAATTACTGCAGGCTTCAATTTTGACTCAGTTTTAAAATCTGTAAATGAACAATAAAGCACTCCGGTTTTCACACCTTTAGGGCCGGACCAAATTCTAGGTATAGCCTATCCAATAAAAAAATAATTATCACAATCGGTAAAAAGTTATGCTTGGTCATACATTGCCATTGGTGAGTGAACTATTGAACATCCCTGTGTTCCTCCCCTTAGGGTTAAAATATTTTTTTCCAAATTTATATGGAACCAACTTCGGGGTTTATCCTTTCCAATTAACAAGAATTACCCTAAAAAGTAACCGGATTATCTTTATTAAAATCGGACTCTCCTAAAAAGCTATGCGTTGTCATACACATACAAAAAATGTACGCGTCGATTTGAGCAGCTAGTTTTTACGTCGGTTGAAAACAATTTTTGCTTTTTGCAAATGATTTTTAAGTTGAGAAATCACATTATACCTTTTCCGTTTTCTACCAACAATTTTTTTTATTCCAATAGCGTCGAATAATATCGACTTGCAAGTTTGAAATTGATGTGCAAAGGTTATATTTTTCAAATAATTAGAACAAAAATCAATTCAATACACTCAAATAAAATAGAAAATAATTTATCGAATCATCAGTTATAATTCGACAAATTCTTCTTGTTTCAAGTATATGCATACGTATATATTAGACGTAACCCCCTTTTCCCAATCGATCAATACTCTCCTGTAAGTATTTCTCTGAATTTTACTTAACATCAATATATCATTCAGATTAATGATTCTATTTTCTGTTCGTATAAATACTCAGAATAAAATAATATGTATAAGAACGTAGTGAAAGTGGATGTTAAGAATTTTTTTGTAATAAATTTAATGCATGTTATCTAGTGATTGTACACAACATACGTTTGCACATGTAAAGAAATATTTCTACTTATTGTTGTTATTCTGATTCCTTCTACCTTGTTCGACATCTGTCAACGTATTTACTGTTTTAGTTTTATTTTAACATGTGAAGTGTTGTATTTACTAAAGCTTTGATTCATCCTTTTATTTTCTCCATATTGATTGTGAGTTTGTTGAATAAAAATATGAAATCATGTTTATTTCAGAATATTGATGTATATTGTCTTTATAAAATTGTTGTAATGAATATAACTAAAAAGTGAAGTATGTCGTCCCGCTATTTGTGTAGGAACGTTTAGTTCGGAAATAAATTAGCAGCATTAAAGTTTATATAGACTTAGAAGAATTTCATATTTTATTTTAACTTTTTGTTTCTAACCTGTATTTTTGCTCGCTCCTGAATTTTAATTTTCGATGTGCTTATTTTGCCTTCACGAACTCCAAATATCTTGTCGACTTAGTTAAAATAATAATATGAATGCGTACCAAAAAGTGAAAAAATTTAGGTACAAAATGTATTGTTATAATAGTCTCTTATACTTTCATGATTCACACGTCTTTTGCATGATGATGCGTCTCTAATAAAAAATTACGACCCAACAGGTCGTTTATAAGTCGCTTGAACATAGTTTTCACTTGCAAACCCTTTTGTATACCATGACAGTCAATACAGTCTGCTACATTTTTTGCCCATGTAAACGTAACATCAAAATAAATTAAATGATTCTCAAATTTTATATAGCTAAGAAAACTCCAACCGACAAACAAGATATTTTTTGACGCTTTGTATACGCATCTTTTAGTATATGATGAAGTAAAAACAAAACTGAAAACGTACGTCTGGAACAAAGTATCAAGCCGGAAAAAAATGTTTGTAAATATTTTCTGTGACGAGTTATTATACGAGAATATTTGGTGAATTGAAATATAAAACATCTATATATGTCAAAAAGTTTTAACGTAAAATGAAGCTCTAATTTTATAATAACTTTTACTTGTAATTACGTTGAAAGTTAATAAAAATCTCATTTAAACCACAGAAATGGACTTAATGAAAAAATAAAAAGCATATTAAAATTCTCAAAATTTTATTTAGCACTGAAAAACAAGAATGATTACAACATTTAAACACACATAAAAAAAAAACAATATTCAACATAAGACGTGTGGTCTTATGGGTTGTTGGTACGCATGGTGTATATAATTAATTCTCATGATAAAATGTGGCGTTAACTAATCAAGAAAAACCTACCCTCCTATATTTTCTTGTTATAATATAGTGGTGGTACAGGGGCGTAGCTTAGTTTTTTGGTCCCGTGTTCAGTATTTCCTTGGAACCTACTATTTTAGATATATATTTCAAAATACGACAAAGTCACATTAAAGCTATAAAAAATACCCTTCAAATTGAATCAGATGCTTAATTACCACACAACAATAAGTTTTTATTCAATTTATGACCGTAATCTGACTAAAGACGGAGTATTGAGAAATATTTTTTAGAGCACGCCACAATTGCAGAAATTTAAAAAAAAAATCCCTCGATTTTATCTCATCGAACAATGATAACATGCTTCATTTTGATTAAAATTAAATGATTTATTATTACATAAATCGCGTTTTTAAACTAAAATAGTTAATGTTGTGTCAGCTAGTGAAATGAATTTCATGTTTCAGTAAAACATTTGAAACGATTTTTTAACAATATCTTATTATGTATAAATGTCAACATAATGTAATGTTTTTTTTTTTCGAATAACGCCCGTGTATTCTAAAGCCACATGTAAGCTACGTCACTGTGGTGGTGGGTAGTAATATTTTTCATTTTAGAATGTTTTTTTTATTAGCTTCCACTTTGTGTGTGGTGATCAATAAAAGTTGATTAATAAATTTACGTCTTAATAAGAATTTTTTTTCATCGTTTAAGGCTTTTAAAATTATGAATAAACATCGTGTAATAAACCACGAATTTTCTTTTTTTTTTTTTCAATAAAAAATTTTAATTTTCTAGTTTGTTGTTTTTGTTTTATTTTTATTATAAAAAAAAATTATTATCAAATTCAAATTAGTAAATTTTGTTATTAAATTTTTATAGATTAATCCGCACTTCCATCAAATTTTATTCTTAGATATACTAAGTTAAAAACTATTCAAAGGTTAAATAAAGAAGCACTAACATAGACATTATGTCAATTTCATACTCTTCATCTCATACTTTTATTTTAAACAAGAAAATTTTAAACTAGAATTAATAATCTTTTTATTTCGTTTTTGCAAATAATTTATTTTTTTATAATACAATAATTGATGATTTAATTTACCAATTGTTTTAAAATTGCAAATATTGACTTTGTCTGATCACAAAATTCCAAAATTTCTAAAGCAATGCAATACGCTGATCGCTGGGCTATGCTGAAAGAATTATTCTCTTAAAGTTCTAAATCTTTCTTGGACGTCAGAAATATATTACCCTGTAAGTACTTAAACCCTGTAAAATATATATTTATTAAAATTGTTTTTTGAATTGAAAATTTTCATTTTTTATTAATTTTTTTTTTTTCTTTTTTTCCAGGTGAGTAAACATCATATTTTCATCGTGGATCAAAATAAAGCCAATTATAAACGTAAGGTGCGTTCGTTTTAAGCGTCTATCGTAAGTTTATTGCCCAAAATATTTGTATATATAACAATTTGATTTTATACATTTTTTAAATATTTATTGCTAAATACTTAATATACCTGATAATACATTATCGTAAAGATATCTATCTTTGTCTATCTAGTGATAGTGATAATTCCTATGAGACTGTTTGAAAATCAAAATTTATTTTTGCTGTCTGTTTATAAAAACTAAACTTAATTTTAATTCAAATTACTTTGTTAATTATTTCAAAAAATGAAATTTTATTCTACAACACAAATTACAATTTTCTTATTGCTTTTCATAATACACTTTTATGGTAATGGGTAATCGTAACATATATTCGTGCAAAAATATATCACTCTCAAATTCATCTTGCACATATGTTTCGCATCCATTAAAGGTGCTTAGTATAACGATGCTAATGTTTTAATATATTATATAATATAAATGTACTTTATGTTTAATAGTCTTTACTTTCATACCAGACAAAGATATCGATATATTTTATATGTACTAATACAGGTGAGGGAAATTCTCATTTAGTTTTATCGTTTATGTTTAATCTATTTCATACGCAATGTCGTCTGAAGTAAGATAAATTATAATGGTTTGAGTAAATTTTGAATATTCAGTTCAATTTCATTTTTCTTAAAAAGAAACAATAATCACATAGCTGCAATTTTGCGTTGTTAAAAATTTTATAAAACTCATATCGATAGTTTCATCAAGACCACTTCAAGATAAAAACGATCTCGGCTCTTCGAAATCGAATCGAAATTAGTTTGCATCGTGTGATTATATTTTATTTAGGTTCTAACTTACAATAGTAATTTATTAAGCTACAAAAGTACTATGAAAATACATTGAAGATTGAAGAAAATGAAATTTTAATCATTTGCATTCATAAAATATACTAACTACGTGGTGTGTATATAGTTATAATAATTCGTTATATGTATATAAGAATTATATATCGTTACATGTAACATATATTATATAATTAAATATGTGTTTATGTTTTAAATTTTTACATTTTAACAGAACAGTAACCGGAAAAATTTTTTTTAACAAATTTGTTCTTTTCAAAGAAGCGAACATATTTTCTTCTTTGGTTATCTCCAATCGTTTAAAACTAGGATCATGGCAATGGACCCCATTGTTCGATTTTACGTATTCACGAATCTTAACTCAATTTTTATATATAGAATGTTTTGTTCCCAATTAACTTAATGGGGAACAAAAGGTCGAACAGGTTAAAAGAAGCTAAATAGGTGAATTTATACACAAATCAAATTAGAAACGCCTAGCATCCATGTCATTAAAACTTTAAAAAAACATTTTAAAACAAGTAAATCAATAAAAAATGCAAATATTCTAATCTTTCTTGAAAAAATTTTCAAAAAAGTTATTCAATTCTTGTGTGCATTCCTCATGAAATGCTTGGTATCAAGAAATGTCTCAAAAAAAACAAAACAAAACACCACAAATATAAACGAAAATAATGTCATCGACTTGTAGGTAAATGTGGTGTAAGGTTTTGTGTGACGATAATGTTTTTGGTGGTGTAAAATTGAATATAAAATATATTCAAATTTCATATTACCTACACATACACATACATCCAAAAACAAAATACATTTTGATGTTATGTGGTATAGCCACCTGCCAGCCACACCAAGAAGCAAAACAAAATAAAATAACAACATGCAAGAATACAACACAATGTATGAATATAGTAAAATATGACAATCTAGGAACGAACGAACGATATAGAACAAACGTCGAGCCATTTTGTTTGTTCCCATCTATGCAAAAACACTTAAATTGTTGAATGATTCATAGTATATAAACCAGCATAGCCCAGCCACTTAGTAAATGTGATATCTTATACAAAATGATACAGGCATAGCTTTGTTAATAGAATTTACTTGATATAAAAAAGTTCGTAGTCCTTCAGAAATTCACGAATCTGTTTTACAATCACATGTATCATAGCTGATTTTGAAAAATTTTGAAAAGTTTCCCAATTTATACCGCTTCAAAACTTGATCATAATTATATAACTTAAAATAAATTTTGTATAAACACCTCAAAATTACACTTTCATTAGATTTCTTACATTTTTTCAATTAGATTAATAACGAACATATGGACAAAAGTACTGCCGAAGATAAACTTATAAGTTGATTCTATGATTGGTTTAACCGATGTTATACATTCAATTTTGTTTACCGTACAAAATTTAAACTAAAATTAATATACCCTCATGCATGCCATATAACTGAATGTAAAAATGTTAAAAATATAAAAAGTAGATGGTAGTTTACCATGTTTAAAAAAGTACTTCAAAATGAGTCAAATTAATATTATTGCAAAATAAACACGAATTGTTACCATAAAAATACATTCAAATTTAAACCTTTATTATTCCTGTAAAAACGCTGTTTGCCATTTTGGTGACTTAATACCGATATATAATGTTGAGAATACTGGTATAACACATTGAGAACAAAACATAACACTTTCAAATATTTTTTGTACTAATTAAGATAACTGTTTAGATTGAACTGACTTATGACAACCAATTGTGTTTACCAGAATGACGTCACATCATGGCAGTCTAGTGTTGTTGGCCACGTGGTATAGAGATTAAAATATCTAATTTTAATTTTAAGATAATTAATAATGGTAGTTTGACTCGAATTTAGAATATTTAAGAATATCTCTACATAAATTTTAATTTTATCAATTTTCATGCATTATTTTTCATTACCGAAAGTAATTATATTATTCATGAGACGAAACATTCAAATTTTTCAATTTAACTAGTAAACACTATTACGCTAATTTCTTTCCCCCGTAAAATCGATGTCACTTTATTTTATGTCACTTTGAAACAATTTAAAAATGGGAGGGCAATAATTAAAAATATATCCTTAACCATCATTGTATCACCCATCTGATATAACCTCGTCTCACAACAATAAAAGATTTCAAATGTCAGTTTTATTTCCAGTCTTTCTTATGCGATAAATAAATGAGAAAATTTTGAACTGAAACAATTTTTGGTAAATTAGATCTCTTGTACATTTTGTATCATTGATACTTTGTTTATAATATTACAGGATAGTTGGCAGGAAAGAAGATACAATATTTACATAATATCTCACCTTTCGATGTCGATACATTTAGTGGTAGGGTATTTCTATATGTTGAGGAAAAACGAACTTTCGTTGTATGTTTTCCATTTACACATACACACATTAACTATCTGTGTATACACTGTGTGTTACAAAATAAGATAAAATTGGTGTATATTGATAATATTGACCGAGCAGCTGTCATATTGCCATATCATTCGGGGGGTATTTTTATATTCTACTATATCCAAATTTGGCGTATATGCCTCTTTTATTGATGCATCATTATAATTATACAAAATAGATATTTAAAAGAATATTCGTAATATTCTATCATTGAAATGTATATCAAAGCGGAAGTCTTGTTTTTTAATGGATAAAATTGAATTTTTCAATGTCGAACTGTATAAGTATCCTGTTTGACAGTTGGTCAGTTTATTTGTCTTAAGTTTGCATAGGACTGCTGTTTCTTTTTGAATGAATTTTCTTTCGATCAGGTTGAATTAAATCTAACACAAAAGTATCTTTAAACTGTCTGGTGTATCTTGAGTGAAATTATTTACTCCAAAGTGACATTCTTTGTAGCCACCTACTTTACATTAAAGCCCATAATGAATGAAATGTGCAAAAACTGTTATTTAAGTTTTCGTATAACAATCAATTATCTGTGAATACATATATGCGAATTGTTTTAGCACTAATTATAATTTTCCGACACCCTGTATATTCTATTTATCCAAACACCATACTTGTATTACACACAAACCTTAAAGCTGAGTGCTTTTAGTTTTCTTGTTCGATATTTTATAGGCTCAGCATCCGTTTTTCTTTTCCCTTGTATTGTATTGTATTGTATATATGTTGTATAAAAACAATACACACAGCTTTTTATTCATTTTCCTGTGTGCTTACATTATAGGTAAATATTTCTTCATTCTATTTTTTCATTTTATTTAATTTAAAATTTCCCTGGAGAGATTGACGTTGTGTGTATTCTTCATATATTTATTTATATCGATATTGATCGCTTTTTTACTTAATGTTGTGTTTCATTTCAATAATATAAAAAAAAAAATTAAATGATTTGGATTTCGTTACCTGATCCTAATTAACCTTACTTTACTTGTAATATATTCTTGAAATTGTAGACATGATCACAAGATCATATGGTATTATCAAAATAATGATCAGATCAATCCCTGTTTCGATCCCTCCAAATTTACCGCTTGTATATGATATTCGTTTTTGAATTGAAAAAGGATATTATACAGGATAAAGTAATTAAGAGAAATTGATCAGATCAATTTTGTTCAATCCTGTTCCAATCCTACCAAACTTAACGTTCTAATAGTGCGTCTTTTTTGATTCATAGAACATTAAAATGTTCCAGGCTATAAAGTAAAATTACATCAAAAAAAAAAAAACAAATGAACAAAACAAAAACACGTTTAATATACCCTCAAAAGTATAAAATAAGTTTTATAAGAATGATTTATCTTTATTCTTTTGATTAACCTATTTACCTGGCGTCAAACTATCCACTTGTTTTACACTTAAAATTATTTTTTACTTAATAACCCACACGCGAAGAACGTTATTTTTCTTGATAGTTTAAAATCATCGCTCACGTTGATCAAATACATATTTTCCTCTACCATTTAAGTTTGTTTTTTGAATCGAATTTTTAAATTCTGGTATTATATCAGACTATTAGATTGAATTTCCTAGAGTAACTTATTGAAGAGCTTTTGTACTATGTTCTACTTAGACGATATTATATTATTTATTATCATCGGGACTTAATACGGCTGAATATTCTATTAATACTGCAATTGAAAGATTTCCTTAAATAGATAAATACATATTCTCAGAACCAAAAAATTCGACCCGAATCATTTTCAAAAATAAGAAAATACACAATTTTCAAGGTGCATCGTATAAAATTTATTCAGGTTAGCATCAATATTTTACTTAAATAAAGATAATCAAATTTGGAAAACCACATAACACACATTAAAAATAGTTTCCGAGTATACATTATTAAGAGTTAAAGTTTTAAAGGTTTGTTTTGGAAATTAAAATTACAACTCCAAACCTTGTATTTAATCATTTGTTTCTTGAATAATTCTCAAAATTGTGATAAACTGTTACAGTCTATTTGTTTCCAAATTGAACTAGAAATATCAAATGTATACGCACCTGGAATACATTAAGAATTAAAATGATGTAATTTAATATATTTCGTGGTCATAAATAATGTATCGGATAATGTCTTTTTGTGATGACAATTCATGTTACATCTTCTTAGTCTGACTTATTTTTAAGTATGAGAAAGGTACACTTATACATTTTAATGGAAATTATATTATTTTTAATTTTATTTACGAAATGTCAGTATTATATCCGTTATGGTGTTTTTCTGCTCGTTTTAAAATATTCAGAATGAGGTTAAAATAATAGCATTCTTTTTCTACGTCTTACTTTTATCTAACATAAGTATTTTATACAGAAGTAATGTCGGAATCTAATGTTAACAGGTTTTTTTGTACAAACCTGTATTTTTGTAGTATAAAAGATATCCTAAAAGTCATAATTGGTCACATGTAAGGAAACTTAAATAAACAAATTCAAAGGCCCCAACAATCAGTTTTTTTAAAATATCTCGCGTTTTTCTGCCTTCAGTAGTATTTATTATCGAAGTTATAGAGGGTAAAATTTTCTGCAAGTTTTCCCTGAACCCGTTTTTTAAACTTTGACCCATTTTCGATATAGAGGTTGCAGAAAATGAAGCGTTCGTCTTCTATTCATTTAATATCACTATTTAATATATTAAATTTATAAATATCCCTTATAAGTCAAGTAGTCATATAATATTACTTACCTTTTGCAAACAAATAATGAAATAATACAGTGAATCATTCTCAATATATTTTGTAGTTATTGTAAACCATATATTTAAATCTTATTCTAAGTAAGGATAATTGGATTTACGATAGAACAAACAACGAAATATTATTTTCTTTAATGTTATTTTTACACATGCATTTTCAATATTATTATTATCATTAATGATCATTTTCTTCATCGTCATTTGCATCTTCCGTTCGGCCAGTAATTTCAGACTGATTTTCATCATCCATTACTTTTGACATGGACAATGGAGCGCTCCATCTGCTGCGGCATTTATCTCTATAACGGTTCAATATATAAAATAAATGGTTTTAGAACAACTTGTAGACAATTTTTTCCTCTACACCTTTAATAATAAAAACAAATACGATTGGAAGCAGAAATAACGACATATTATCAAAAAACTGATTTTTTGGTATCTTTGACCCTAAATTTCTAAGGTTCCTTAAATTGTTCTAGTATAAAAAATAGTATTCGTTGGTATTCGACTTATTTCAAGTATAAAATCGAAATAAAAAAATTTCTGTACAGTAAGGCTTAAATAGATCTCGTGGATGGCTCGAAGATTTCTTTGAAAATTCTATTGTTTTTAGTAAGGATTTTTAATAGAAACATTTTTTTGCTTGTAAATATACAAAGTTTGAAGTGGAAACAATTGAAAATTATTAAGCTTAAAATTTGTCAGCATGCAAATTCATAGATTAACCTTGTATTAAAATCCTTCTCCTAATAGTAGAACTTTTTAAAGAATAAATAATAGTGGATACTTGAAAAATTGACAATCTACAACTTAAATTTTTACAATTTTTTTCCGAAAATAACTTTTCTTTCGTTCAACTTTGTTTGAAAATTGTATGGCGCGAAATAATAAATATATTATTTCAATCCATGTGTTTATATTTATTGGATCCGATGAAAATCCATTATAAATGAAAAAATCGTGTTTTCTTGAAGAATAATTAACGATCACTTTCTAACTTGAAAAAACTATATTTTGAAATCTTTTTTTTTTTTGAAATAAAACTTTATTTAAAAATTTCAATCAATTTACTTACGTTGAACAAAAGACAGAAATAAAAATGTAAATTTTTGTATATGCTTGAAAATTTAAATTGTTTAAAAAACTTCTCTTGAATCACACGATGATGTACTTCACATTCTAAATCATGTAAATATTTGTTTTAAAAATGGTGTGTGAGGTACGATGTGCCATTAAAAAACATTCACTTCGTGGTGAATTCATTTCAATGAAACATTTTGTGTAAGTTTTTAATACAGTTTACAAGTGATAATAATAATAAAAAAAAAAGCTTACATTTAGTACATGGTAGCTTAAAGCACCAAACCAAACTGTGAATATAATAAAAAGTTGACAAAATTTTTATTGTCTTGTAAATTGAAAGTTTTTCACTGCTTTATTTTTGTTTGTTTCAACAATACGTAGTATATTATGCAGACGAATAATTTTTCTCCGAAGATAGATTTTTCCTATGAACGAACATTTTTATACAATTCTGTATTACACAAAGAGCTAAAGAATATTATTCATGAGAGTAGAGTTCGTCTTCTGTGTGTGAATATATGAAAGCATTTTCTCCGTCAGTTGTAGTAAAAAGTCGCGTCTCGCCAATGAAGCGCTAACATGCATACAATAAAAATAAAATTTGTTGACAATGCATAAAGTTTCTTATTTTTATATGTATTTATGATGAATATTTTCTTCCGGAAAAAGAACAGCATACATTAAATTTGCTTGCTTGATATAAGAAGGGATTTACCAAACAGAAATATTTCTTTTTGTTAGTATTTCTGATTCACGAGGTGAATCATCACTTAGTCAATCAAACGCGTAAAATAGTATTATGTTTTATTTATCAGCTACGTAACCATTAAAAGATAAACTATAATAGAAGTCTATTGATAAAAGCGGCTATATTCTGAATTTTAGTTACTGGTACGCTAGCAAAATTGGTATTTTCATTCAAATTTGGGAACATATGATGATAAACGGTAAATTCATATTGACATAATTTTATTAATTTGTGGGCAGTAAAGATACAACTCTAATGGAATGTCGAATTCGACTTGTAGTGGTTTGGAACTAAGATTTCAATTATAACTTAATGTTTATTTTTTATTTATTATCATATGAGCTTTTTAGTTTCATCCGATCCCAGTTACTATTGATCATAATCACAAGGTAATATTTCATTTTAAGCCACTGTTATTGTTAATTAATTCCATATATTGAGCCATGGATAGTTTTATCCATCGATCATGCAATCCATTACATCTACCAATTCTTTACTAAAACCAATAACATAAAAAAAAAAGATATTTCACTTGTATATAATAGATCGTGAGCTCACAATGAAAAAATTGACGGCTTAATTCTAAGATTCGAAGTCTTTTGACTGCTTATATTCTCCAAAAACATTATGAATTGATAAAAAGTCTGATATTCAAGATAAAATAATTTTTAAGAATATTTACCGTAATGCAAGATAAATAGAGTCAGTATAACAAAAATATAGTTTTAATCTTACGTAATTCGGTGAAAAAAAGTTTTAAAGACAAGTGAAAGTAACAACTTACAGTTAATTTTTTAGATACTCTACATATTATTGATTTTTATTGGACCATTTTTAATTAACATTTATAAAATACTATAAATATTCAATATATACAGTTATACATGTATAATAATATGTATTGTGATTACCTATATGTATTTATTATCGAATTTTGAGCTAAAATTATGGAGAAATCAAACATTTTACGAAAAAATGTTTCAAAAGTTGTTTGTTTAAAACAAATATACACTTTTTATGTTTGAGCTATTCTTCTTTTATAGTTTAAAAGTTGGGTTAAGGACCCAATGAACCGATTTTTTTCATTCAGGACTTAATCTTACTTTTTATGTTTAGAAAAATTTGTGTTCACTATCTCTTTCTGTTTTTTAGTTATTGTGATATTTAGTTATATCGGTCGGACATTCGGAAATAGACTAATTACGTGTTTCTATGAACACCTACAGCAATATTTTGTTTCGCGATAAATATTGTGTAGCGTTTAATTGCGTTAATAGAAATAACGTTTCTGAGGGTTTTGTTTGTTCTACCATTATTAAATGGCAGATATAACGAATCACTTTATTGTTCACTCCATCATGGGCTCACGGTCCAATATAAGAAATGGTGAAATAATCTTTATTATTGATATATACTACATAAGAAAAAGAAACACAAAAATAAAAAAATAATGATGTCTTTCTATAAAAGAAAACATGAGAGCAGTCAGCGTGTCTTAGAGAACATATCATCTTTATAATATCTATCTTAGAGTAAACTCACTATAAGTAAGTGCAAAAAAAGCACAATAGAAGTATTTTTTATAGTACATTTACTAAATGTTTTCTAGTCAATAAACAGATTGATTTTTTAAATCAATAAAATTATTGTAAAAATAATCTTATATATTTTTTTGAGTGTAATTTCTTGAAAAAGTATATTTTTATTGATATTGAAAATTGAAATGATGTCTATAAAATTTAAAAGGAATTACTACGAAAATTGACTTATTCAATATGCGTATTTAATTAATTAACGAAAATAGTTTGTAGTATTAAATCATATTTCCTACGAGTGTTGATCTATCAAGCATTTTTTGTATGGCAAATTAAAATGTTTCCCCGATTTCAAAACATTTTGTATAAAATGATATTTTGAAACCTCCTGGATAAGTTTGATTTCGTGTATGTTTGGCAATCTTTAAATCTGCCAGTCCATTATAATCATTGAAGGAAACACGAATTAACCGGAAATAATTTAATGGATATTTATAAATTTTAAAAAATATTAGTACAAGTACTCAGAATTCCATTCTCAAATCATCTCACCAAATAATTTCCGTTCTGGAGACATAACGCTCGATTATGAATTTTTGAAGAAATACCGATATCTCGTGAACTGTACATCATACATTTCGAGGATGTTCTATTTCCATAATTTGCAGTATGTATTTTTTCTCTTTTGCAAAATCATTCGTTACCGAAGGCGAAATATAAAATGCCTGATTTGGTGTCTATGTATACTCGCCAACAGCAAAAATCGCTCCAATCTAAATCTTCATTATTGTATAAAATTAGAAATTTCACGATTTTTATGGAATACTTGATAATTTTTCTGGTTAAAATTAAGGTCTCACTTTAATAAAGAAAACTTCATGTGAAAACAATTTATAAACCATACAAAACGTATTTATATTATGAGCTGAAAGCCTAAGCTGAATACTTGCATTGAGTTTAGTAACAGACGGTACGCATTAATTTCTTTTTTTTGGTTTATAAATCGCAATTGGGTTCCGCCTGCTAATAAATTTAATGCAGGTTTTTAGCTTAGACTTCATATAACTCAGATCATAATATAATTGGTTACACAGAAGTAGAATTTCCTTTTTTTTATACTTTATTTTAATTTTATTTTTTAATCTTCATCTTGTTTCGGTAGCTTAAATCCATTACTTTTAAATTTTCATTTCCGTAATTATATATAATTATTTTTTATTTTTTTTTAATTAACAATTTTCTAATTTTCTTTATTTTTATACCGTATGCGATAGGTTTGGTTATTTTTAATTTTTAATTAATTTGTTACTATTTCATACCAAAAAAGCGCCAGTCAACGCCTATGCAAGGACATTTTGATTTTTAAGATAAAGATATTTTAATTGTTGTAGAAGATAGTTGATAATAAAGAAATTTACAAACATACATAAAACATATACTTAAACATAACGCGCGAAAAAACATATACTTTCTTTAGCAGTCGGTCAAAAAATAATTTATAAAGGAAAACATATGGCCACTTTTAATTTGATTTGAATGAGTATATATGACTAAAATAATAATATGGCATACCTACTATTAAAAAAGTGTAAAAACAACTAATAAATACTATTATTATTATTATTATTATTATTTAAATGATTATTTTTAGATAAGTAATAAACATTATATGTGAAATTCTGAAATAATATAAACTTAAGATGTCTGGCACCATTTTATATAACGTATAAATTTACGAATACGTTTACACATTATGAAAATACAACAACAGCCAAATGAATTTTTAGTTTGTGTTTTTTAATTCTGGTGTTAATTTAATGTATTTACTTTTTGAATGTTTGACTTTATGTTTTTATATTCATTTGCGACATATTTGTGAAATTTCAACACTAGTATATTAAAATTGAGCTATAAGGTAGAAACTTGAATATATTCATTCTGAAAACTAGAAATATAAAAACCAGGCTTCATTTCAAAAGGTTATATCTATTCAAAAAGAAAATGATTATGTTCATAAACAAGCGCTTAACAAAAACTCTTTAAAATAACTCGTATGTAAGAATAATATGAAAGGCCATTTCGTGAGAACACTTTGTAACTCCTGACTAGTTTTTGAACTTGAAGAAGAAATTTCGATGAACTTTCATTAATATTTTTGTTTGTCTGACAATTTACTCAAAACATTTCGGCAATAGGAACTTTGTATCTGTTATACTTTTCGTCTAAGCACAGACTTTAAATGTTGTCAGTTAGATTATATTCAATACAGTTATTTTTAATTTTGAAACAGAAATCGAAATTCTTGATGTTAATTCAAGACACCATCACAAAACAGTTAGTATTACCGCTCATAGATTACATTGCTTAAGTTATCCACATTTCAAAATTTGAAGATTTATTATGCAATTCGGAACACACATATGTATCTTATAAACAAAGACAGCGCTTTATGCGGACAAAATTGAACGAATTTCATAGGTATCGCCTTTTCAATCTATAGTAATACTACGCACAGGTCAAAAATTGTACATGATTCTGATCCATAAGACTTTAATACGGCTGGCTCTCGGTATATTATGATGTATACAAAAAGCCACTGTACTGGGTTCATTTGTGATAGAAACTTAAAAAATTTAATAATTCAATCAAATTTAAAACTTTCGAACTTATTATTCTTGTGTTCCTTTAGTTTCTATTTTAACATAAGAGTAACGTAAAAACTGCCAAATTGATTGTTATTTATGAATATCCAGATTTAATAAAAAAGCGTTGTATTATTTACTTAAATGTTTTACAAAAACAATTTTCTTTATTATTTTACTTGATTTGTTTTAAATAAAAATTCATGGTATTTCCAGTGCCATATTTTTTCGTCTCCTCTTCAAATTTTTGCTTTACAACATTATTTAACAAATCATATTTCAAAAATATTTTAATTTTTAGCAAAAACATATTTAATTTCACTTGAATTTGAGATTTAATATTCATATATATATATATATAAAATCTCAAATATTATAATAACATCCAGCTTATTTTAAATATTAAAACATGTGCAACGTCATACAAGTTTACACTACTGACGTATAAAATTTATAAACTAAACAATACCAAACAATCTGTAGTGATTTTAATTTATAACTTGCGTTCTACATACCGAATATCAAACTCAAGGTGTCTTTTTTTTTCAAAAAAATCATTCCTTACTTAAAATCACATTAATTTTTTGTTAAATTTGAAGTATTTTGTATATATAAAATATTTATTTTTAAGTAATTTAATTCCATATTTTTGTAATTATATATTTGTTGCAAATTACTGATAAATTAAATAATTTATTAAATATTTTATGCCACTTATTATGGGGTTTCTGTTAATGATATATTTAATCATTTTATCTGTATTACATTATTTTATATATAACTAACCAAAAAAGTAGTCATAATAACCCATCGATATACTTATAATAACCATTCAAAAGAATTTAATTTCATGGTGTCTTTGATTAGTTACCAGAAAAAAAAAAACAATGACAAACAAAAAATAATAATTTCGTTTTGTATATGATAATTAACACAAACCATGTTTTCGAGTTATGGTTTGAGGTATTTTAATGGCATGGAATGGGAAAATGATATTATAAATAGAAAAGTTTTGTGTCCACCACCATTAGAGCAGTAATAACACAGCCCAACCAATATATACCTACAAATACACAGTTCGAATGAAAATCCCTCTAGGGAATTTATATACATATATAACAAAATTGTCCGTCATTAATTAGTGATTGGTCAACTGGGAACCATTCATCATTAATAAAATATCAATAAGCAATGTTGGTAGGTTTGCCACGCTCTTCAGTAGCTCTCTCTAACGTTGATCATATCTCTATCTATGTGTTTGTTGGCTGTTGTGTTATTATTTAACAAATTGTACATTTATGGTTGTGTATACTAATCGTCAAAATGTGATGCGTTTCTCAAAATTTTGTCGTCAACAGTTTACAGAATTTATTTTATGTGTAATAAGCTTTTATATAGCGATCAGTACGATCCATAGCTTTTAAACATTGAAAAGAAAACAATGTCACTGTGTTTCTTGATAATTATTTCATTCATTGATCACTTCAAAATCCAAAAATCCTATGGAATTTTTTGTTTAAATTTATAACGGCAAGTCTGGAAAAGTATCGTAATGTTTTGTATATTTATCATTAAGTTGTTCCGTGGCACATCAAATGTTACTAGTGGAATTTTTTGATGGATATTAGAATATTCAAAACTTAGAAAGAATAATGAGAGCATTTTTTTGCAATTTTGAAAAATTAGATAAACATGAATCAAAACTGGTATCGAAATATTCAAGGCTAAGATTACGCAAATGTTCTCATGAAACGCTTTAAAATACTTATAATTCGGAACTATACTCACTGATCTAACTGGCTTAAGGGGAGGGGGATAGAAAATCGTGAAAATTATTTTTCCATTAAAAAATTTTAACTGCGTTTCCATTAGTGCAAATCTATTGGGACAGTTCCTAAAATAGTCAGCCGTAGCTGTATACTTGCACCTTCTTTCATACGCCCTATTTTATGATTGTACAATGTACATATTTTTATAAAAAAGAACGAATATAGATTGATTTTTGTTAAAGTACTCTTTAAGTTATACAAAACTATCATCATTCACCTAAATTTTAAGTGAAAAGACATACGATAAAGTGAAACGTATAAAGGAGCTTTAATCTATTTATAAAATATAAACAATTATTCAAGCCTAAAATTTTTTTATCAAATTTACTGAGCAGCGTCTAAAATTAAAAAAAAAAAAATTACCCATGCAAAAGTCTCAACTAGAATATTAATTATTATGCTTCGGTGTTGACACAAGTTTAATTCAGCGATGTCAAAAATTACATTAGATTACGTTCTTGATAACTAGGTGATATCTTTTTAAATAAAAATCTATAATTGTTCCTGTATAAATAGTGAACGAGTACTAAAAAGACTACAGGCATTTGTGCAACATTTCTATTGCATAATGAGAATTAATAAAAGACTTTTTTAATATTCTTGTTTCATTTTACGTATTTTCTGGCTGGACTTTAAATCCTTTAGTTTTTATACATACACTTCCATCAGGATTACAATTTAAAAAAAAGATTTGAGCAAATATTTATAATGAATTCTATTTTTCTCATGACCGTATAACTTCAATATTTATTAGAATTGCCATTATTGAGATAACAATAATTTAAACACATTTACATGCAAAAATGATAAACTTGGAAAGTCTTCATAGGTTTTTTTTTTCAAAATTAATTTGGATAACTACATTTTCAAAAAAATACATAATAAATTTACTTTAAGGAAAATTTTATAAAAACACTGTACAAAGTTAAGTTTTATTTTCAACAGTTTTTTTGTTAATTTTGTTTGTTTGTTTTTTTTTTAACTAAATAAAAAATTAATTATATTATAATATTCATAACATTACATATATTATGAATAATATATATGCAATTGTTTGGTTGGCTACACTGTTATATATTTTGGGTTGCCTTCATTATGTATTTAATAATAATAAATATATTGTTTATTTTCGGTTGCATTATTAATGAAAATTTTGTACAATTTTCATAAACCGAACTCACATAACTATTATACTATATAACCTATCCATTTTACTCCCATTCTACCCTAGTATACGGTCTGTAACATATATATAACGGTAATGTTTAAATAACAGAACAATGAATTTAGTAGTATAGAATGTTTTCTGTACAAATTGTGTAAATGAAATATATTCATAGGTAGAATAAATAAACGTTTCAAAATATCAATATTTATTTTATGTTTTATGGTAACATAAAATAGAATTGAATTTTTAATTTTATTTGAAATTATAATAAATAAAGCTGGACTTTTAAAGTTTATACAGAAAACTTGAACTGACTTAGCCTAACAAAACAAAAATACAAGGCAATTTTCACGTCAAAGAACAAAACTAACACAACTAAACTAAACACCAAAAAATGAAAATATTTGGCATTAACATTTATTACATTTTCATATCAAATTGAACAAATTACTTTTTTATCGCAATATTGAATAGTAGTTACCTAATCATATAACAAAATAAGTTTAATGTACCTTAATTATATAAAGCTAATTAAAATATATTAACCATATATACAAAAGACTATCTTAAATAGTTTAAAAGTTGGGCCAAAGATCCATTGGACCAAATGGACTGATTTTGCACATTCACGAACTTACAATCACTTTTTATGTTTAGAAGATGTCACAAAATTTCAGCTCGCTATCTCTTTTTGTTATCAGTTAGCGTGATGACCGACGGATGGACAGTCAGAAATAGACTTATTAAAAATTTCTATGAACCTATACCAAAATTTTGTTTGTGCGGTCAATATTTAGTAGAGTTACAAAATAATATACTCTCATATATTTTGTATGTCGAGTATAAAATAATTTGCGTTAACAAATACACAATTAGTGTTAGCAAATGTACTTTTTATGTTCAACCCAGGCTCAAATAACATATCAATAAGAGAGCAACTAACCAACCAACGACAACAATGTTGTGAGTAAATGAATTCACCAAAACATTAACGATCAGAGAATTTTGTGTGGTTTTTTAACTGGTGATGCACAGTTTTTGTTTTGTTTTTTTTCATAATGTTGTTTTTCTGTGTTATTTACCTTTTTTTCCGTTTATTCGTTGTAACAAGAGAGGCTCACAAATAATAATAGGCGTAGCATTATTATTACATGCATCATCTATGTTATAGAACGTAACTCTCGGGTCTCATCAGAGAGAACCCACCTTTTTATTTGTTTCATAGCTTTTTTTATTTTTTTGTATATATTAAATAGGATATTATTTTATTGTTGAAAAGTAGGTCTTGTTTATGTTACGCAAGGCGCCTGAGGAAAACTGTCTATAAAAAACACAAATATATTAAGTTTATATTTTTATTTGTTCGAAATAAAGTGGTCCGATAAAAAATAATCTAATATTTGAATGGTTTTATGAAAATGTTTGTAAAAAAGCGCATTAATCAGAATATTTAGGCTGATTTTACATTATCGAATATTTAATATTTACAATTGTTTAATTTTCGATGAATTTTTCGTAAATTTGTTAGAGGCTTTAGATATAACTTGCCACATTAATCAACGTTCCTACTGTTAAATCTGTCATATAGAAATTCTTTCACCTCAAATCACATAGTCACAAATGGCTGCTTATTATTTTGAAACCTAGCTACCTCAAGGTATTGTATGAGCTTTTAAAAATGTGTCAAAATTTAACCAAATGATGTATGCTTACAAACATGTGGGTTTTAACAATATTAAAAATTTCCTTTGTCTGCTGTATTCATCTGTGTGTAGAGATTAAAATGTGCTTTATACAAAAAGGAAATGATGTTTGAAATTTGAACTTTTTTATGAGTTTGATTTTTGAGAAATGGAATATATTTTTATGCTCGACATACATAATATGTCAGAAAATTTTAATTTTAGTCTAAAGTTTCTAACGCTACCTAATATTGATGGAATAAACAAAATTTTGGTATAGGTGTACATAGAAACATCTAATTAGTTCAGTTAGACATTTAAAGTGAGTTCCAATTCGTGAATGAGCAAAATCAGTCCATTGATTATACAAGTAATTTTTAAAACATTTTTTTATTAAATGTTTAAGTTCTCCTCAATTTTAGTTCAAAATTGACTAATAAACACATATAGGTAATAACAATACATATCTTATATCTTTAAATGAGCAATTCTTGTATATAATTGGAATCTTGGAATCGGCTCCAAGAATTTTGATGAAATTCAGTATATAGGGGGTTTCGGGGGCGATAAATCGATCTAGCTAGGAATCATTTTTAGAAAATGTCATTTTATTCGTGTTTTATCGATAATTTTTTATAATGTAATGATATATTTGTTTAATATTTATAGTCATATAGTCATTGTAGTGGCTAAGTGTTAGCGTGCGAGGCTCTTATACAGAGATCCCGGCTCGACCGACGAGTAAAATTAAATTTTTTTACATTTTAAGCCCAACCCAACCCAACAAAACAAAACAATAAAGTGAATAATATTTTTCAAATAAGATTTTGTTATTATAATTGTATAATTTTTTATAATGTTATGATATATTTGTTTAATATTTAAAGTCATTGGAGTGGCTAAGTGTTAGCGTGCTGGACTCGTCTTCCGCCTCGACGTAATATAATTTCCAAAAAACACAATTTATAAAAAAAAAAAAGAAACCTAGCAATGCTCGGTCATCCAGGTACTTAATTATTATACATGTATGCATATATATATATATATATATATATATATATATATATATATATATATATATATATATATATATATATATATATATATATATATATATATATATATATATATTTGTATATATATAGTATTCTATGAATGCTAATTGAAAATAGTCGAAACAATAAAATTCAATCATATGTCTAATGTCTAAACAATTAACTTTGTTTATAGATATTTTCATTTGTTTATGATGCATTTAATTGTGGCATCGTAGATATTCCAATTTATTTAAAATATTCTCCCTCAATATTGACAAAGTGTTTACACTAATATAGAGAGAAGTGTAAATTAAATAAAACATGACCCAAACTCTATTGACACAGAATATCACCTCTGATAGGGTGGAATAATAATTGTCAATTGTTATTAATTGATTTACATTTTAAAGTAACAATCAATAATAAAATTTACAATCAAAGGAGGAAAATAATTTTATTCAAGAACCATTAACAACGTCAACGACCTTTGTCTCTGTGGTAACGTAGAAAAAGAAATTTGGTGTGAATTTTACCATACTTCTATATACATTGGCTCTCACAAATATTTACTATTACGCCAAAACATTTTTATATCTGAATAAATAAGTTAACTTAATTGAGACTAGAGTTTGGCACATAAGTCAACCAAGATTATTTTTGAGTTTTCATCCTGAAAATGAAAAGTTTTATGTTTTTTATATCTACATGATACAATTTTGGATAAACGTAATCCATACAGTTATGATGAATTTTTAGTATACTAATGATAAATCTATACGCTAATCAAGTGTCTTTGGCATGCGATCTTTGCGTTGCATACTGGTTTATTTTTTCATCACTAGGTACGGAAGTAAATTTGATATATTTATATAAAAAATTTTAAAATTAAATTAAAATAATTTATGTTATTTTGATCTGGTATTTCTCGCAAAACTGCCCTGGAAATTCATCGAAAATCAGATGCATTTATTTGAGACATTTGAGAAAGATTGAGCATAATTTTGTTCCTTTAGAAATAGTGTTCCGAAAACTATTTCATTTCTTGAAAAGTACTGAGTAAAATTTTTATTAAAAACGTAAATTTTTAAAGTTATTATAATTTGTATTCTTTTTTATAGGTTGGTTTCAAAAAACAATTAAAAATAGTTTCTTAAAATTAGTTTCGGAGTTGTTAAAAATAAAGAAGGCTAGTTGTATATCTTAATCTTTTATGGAACTATGGATTACAAAAAATAACATCAGATGGCATATATTTGATTAGCGTATAGCACATTATGTTGTTATTATGTTGGCGTATTCATGATCTAAATATTAGAATTTCGGTTTGCTAAATTTAGGGACGTTTATTACTTTTCCCACATTTTTTTTGAAAACTTAATATACCCTGTTTAAGCCAAAAAAAATTAATTAATTAATTAAATTTAAGCTTTAAGTTAAGCTCCAGTTGAACAATGTCTAAATATTTTCTTTTATTGCATATATAGAGGTTATTGCATATAGTGAGGCTTAAGAAAACAATACGGTGCGTAACAAAACAAAATCACTTCATCTTTTGCTGTTAATCTTTCTTAATTACATTCAATTTAATTTGTAATTTATTCAAAAACACATACTTCGATTGTAAGAATTGAAATAAATTACTTTTATTTTTTTCCTTGTTATCCAAATCATTCTTGAATATTTATTTCAATTTTATTTATTTTATATTCTACTTAAATTCTTTTTACACCTGGATTCATTATTTTGTTTGTTTGAAATGAATTATATAATGGACTAAGCAAAGTTAATAGGAAATTTCATTTCATCAAATTATAGAGTTCCAGTAATGCATGATTCGATAATTCTTATTTCGTACAAGAAAGACTTTTATTCCCTGTCAAACAATTGTTTTTCATCATAGTAAATTTGGTAATTGTTATTTTTGTTTTTTACTTTTAAATAATTCTTATGGTCGTTGTTTCGCCCTTACAGATATTACACTTTGCTGATTTGGTAACAATATCAGGGAAGAAATTCGCGGCGATTGACAAAAATTATAACGGGCGATTTTAGTCAAACTATGTATTTATAATAAAAAACATTGATTTAATAATAATGGATGTGAATTTGCTCATTGTTTGAAAGTAACCAAAAAAAATGTATTTATTACGACCCCTAGTACCATTTAATCGGTTTTTCATTCATTATTATTAAATCCATGTTATACAAGATACAAAATAGGATTAAGTTTTGTCAAATAAAAAAAAAAAAAAAAAAAACTTATTCCTACAATCACATAACATAAAATATCCAGGAGTTATTATATTATAAACATATTTACAACAAGATATTATTATTTATATATGAAAATATATACTAGATTCATTTTTACTTTTCATCGTTCAAAAAATGTAAGCAGTATTAGTAAAAATGCAAATATCTCTACAGTCAAACTTTGATTTCTAAATTTATTTTTAAAATGATAATAGCCCTCTATGCCCGACGAAAAACACCCATTCGCTGTAGTTAGTCAGAGATTCGAAAATTATACAGGCCGACTTGCCTGCATATCTTAAGATTTTTGCTGAAATTTCATCATTAGCAAAGACATTTAGAATACGAAACGAAAATCGCGCGGAATATTATCACAAATCAAAATTATCAGTTATAAAATATTCTTGGGAAAATATTCCATTCAATACGTAATAAATTTGTTTTATTTTGATAATTATTTTAAAACTGAAAACAATTCTCTATTTTATTTCAATTTATAAAATGATATTTCTGAGCTCCAGTGGAGATTTTTGGACTCGAGCGCGTCGGATTAAGATTTAGGAGATATTTTTACCCTAGTAAATGTATACTTTTCAGCACGCAATCAACCTACGAAATCTCAATCTAACGCTCTCAATTCAATCCAACTAATGATTTTTTCAATATTCTGATCGGCTACTCTAACCGCGTGGCTTCATATAGAGAGCTTAGATTTTTTGAGAAGCTCAACAAGTGAACAGGTATCTCCCATATCTGAATTTGACGCGCTCGAGTAAATCGGAAAGACCCTAGCAGTCCTATACCATTAGAAATAAGTTATTTGTAAAATTGGCTCATTAACTTAAATTTACAAATACATACATTTAACGTAAATAAATAAATAATAATATATGATTTTATTTCACTTCATTATCTTTTACTCGATTCTTGTAAAAATTACGATTGTATTATTATGTTGTTTATAAGGATTCTTATGTTCCAATGGATCATATTATGTCAAAAAATTTTGGAGACTAGGAACTTAATATAGAAAGCCGTCTCTTCTTTTTAACTTCTAACTTCTACTCAACAAAACAGTATATGAATCCATAAATTTTACGTCAATTCGTATTTTTTGGGAAGTAAAGCGAAATAAAGTGTTTGAAGTGACTGGAGTGTAGTAACACAGATTAAAATATTGTGCATAAAAGTTTTTCTTTATCAACACTACGAAACTGTTTCGTACGATAATATAAAATATTAACAATCTTATCAAAAACATCGTTCTCTCATGATATTAAAACTTCGACTCTTTACATCATCTCTGATTCAAAAGAGATACACATTCTACTGCTTTGAACATTATTAGAATATAAGTAGTAGGTATGGGAGATGAAGGTGTCGTGGAAGTATTTTATTTAAGAAAACGTAGTGGTTTTTTGAGATAATAAGTGTGGGAGCACAGCACTAGAACATTATTATTATGATTATTAACAATTGATGGGAGTTTTTGGGTAATTTCTATTAAATTAAGTGGAAGCGGTGGGAAGTCTGTCTTGTGTGTTTCTTATTAAAGATGATCTACCTCCATATACACTATAAAGCGCATATTCAAAAACGTTATTACAAGAAAATTTTCTTATATTTAACGAGCGGGAATATAAGAATGGCTTGAATGTTTCATACATCGTTCTTAGATAAGGGTCATTCCATTCCAAATCATCAAATGTTGGGCACTGATATATCTCCGATTTTTTGGATCACACAAATTTTGGGCCTTTCATCAAAAGAAAGAAAATGGCATAATTTTTATTTTTCGTAACGTAATTACCGGGTGTCCCCTTTTCCAAATGAAAAAAAATTATTTTTCTTACCCAGAATTATTCTTAATTTAATATCTTTCTGTTCAAGGTATTGAAATGGAGTAAATGGAATTTGGAAACTTTCTATAAAAAGCTTTCTTTAAGAGATAATTAACGCATTTTGTGTAGATTGGTTAAGAAATGGAAGCTTTAGACGTTTTTCCCACACCTATATATCAGGACTCGATTGATTAATTGATCTAAAAGTATATCCATTATATTTCTCTCCTCTCATAATTTTCAGATTTCTGGATCATTGGATCCAAAAGTCAAAAATTTCGAATAATTCGTAAAACACCCATGGAAAAAAATAAAACGAAAAGGATGTAAATATCGAATAAAAAATCGTATGGGCAATTTGCGTTTTTCTGCTTCACTTTTATAATCCGATAGAAAAATAGTGTGATTTTGTGTCCTTGAGATTTCTTGAAAAATTTAAAATTTCTTATATTATTTAATAATGAAATATGCAAACAAATACAACAAATTAAATAAAAAAGTGAAAATATATAATATTTAATTAGATAAAACGTATGAAAAAAGCTCATTTTATTAGCTTTCATAATGCGTTAAATATTTGCTTTTATAATACGTTAAATATTTGCTATTATTTTCACTCCCTCAGATTTTATATTTTTTTTAAAATCAAGAAAAATGTAAAAATAAAGGTAAGAAAGTGAAAATATCTGCCAAAAAATCTTACATCACATCAGGTATTCAAAAGACTGCCAGGGAATGAATTGTAAGCTATTATCCACATTTATAGATGTCGTATGAACATGTGAAACCAATTATTTTTAAATGTGTGTGTTCGTTTTTCGTCTCCGACAGCACATAGGAAAACAGTTTATATAGAATTATTGTGTCATTAAACTTGTATGCGAGAATTCTTAATTAAATTTTGTTAAAACTTAAAATGTTACGTCTGATTTACCTGAGGAGATTGCAAAAACATTGTTAGCAAGCACAAACGCTACGAGGAAACGAACACAGAACGAAGTATATCGTTGGTGTTGTTGTTGTTGTTGTTGTAGTAAAAGATTATAGATAACAAGACAAAACAATACGACGACACCACCATGCACCCCCTCCCCCCACATCTTCATATTGTTCACCATCTCTATGATGATGTGTTATTCTTAGTTGCTTGTTGCTGGTAAGAAGATGTGAAAAATATTATTTTAGAAGAATGAAACTGAATATAGAATGTCACTAAATAATATTTCCAAAACTCTTACAAACGATGTTTGTAAAATACCTTTTATATTAAATATTATAATAAGAGAAATAAGTGTGTTGCTCTTGAGTCTCGGCGACTGTAAGCATCTACGTATGTACTTGGGTCATTTTTTAGAGCTTTTGTTTTATTCTACTGTCCTAATGTCTGATAGTAATCAAATCATTAATGATTTACAAGTTAAATTTGAACTACTTCCCGCTCTTTGATTAAACGTGGGTCCATTCTTTTTTCCGAGACGGCAAAATTGTTATTGCTCCCACAAGCTTGAAAATGACGGACATCTTTTTCCTTTGTTATTGTTATACAATTAAAAACAAATGCAAAAATAATTTTGTAATCATGTGACAAAACGGAACGACCTTTGAGCTGGAATTGAGTATAACTATGTAAATTGGATGACAACACAATATTGTGACGCTTAAAAATAATACGGAGTAGCGTTTGTCAACTTGTTTCTTATTCATTTCATTGCGCTTCCATCATATTTTCATAATAAATTCTATAATTAAGTTAATTTTTAAAATAAAAATACCTTTTTTTCCTTTTATTAGTACGAAATCTTGTATATTAAAAATATTTTTTTACTTTTTAATTAGTTGTTTGTATTAAAATAATAAAATATTTATTTCGAATAAGTCGTGCATCTGGTGTTGCTTAAAAAAATTGTTACTCATATTTGTATCATGGATTATGGGCACCATTCATCAACATGTTTTCATTCGTTTCTTTGATTCCGAAATATTAGTTTATCAATCAAATGATATATAACTGTAAAAATGGTGGTATGATTTAAAATTTCTCAAAATTTATTAACTTATTTAAATGAATAATTATTTATAATTGTAATTAAAAATAACTACTTATGCAATTTCTTCAACCATTCTTACAATTTTTAACTTAATAACTTCTATTAAATGCTTTGTTTTTGTTATTTTTCCATAATTTTTGTTGGATATTTACTATACAGTTTACATGCAAACAATTGAACAAATAATTAAATTTTCTAGAACGTCAATATTTTATTACAAATTTTAGATACTTGTAAATTTTAGCTCATCAATCGATTAAGAAGTCCCTTCCATTTATAATGCACTATAAGTTATATAAATGGTTGTTATTTTTGAACTGTGATGTATTTGCAAAATCGAATAGCTTTTGCGTACTTGAAAATTAAGAAAATCATATTTTTGGGATACTCTGTATTCCATACACGACACACACCAATAGAAAGTAGTTATAAAAGTAGAAAATGTGGAAATCGTTATAGTATACATACCTGTGTATGGAAAGTATTCTAATGCTTTTCTTCTGCTTATTTTCCTGCCAACCATTATCTCCTATCCCCGTATATGAGTTCGATGTTGGTTGACGTTTTTGTTTCTGATTGTTTTCCAATGTTAGCATTTTCTATATGTGTGAGAGTCCTTTCTTCTTATTTTGTACCTGTTGTACCTGTTTTAATGTAGGATTGCATTCCAATTTTTTTATCGGGCTCACTAATTTTCATTTCAATAATATGAATAGCTAAGAATAATTTAGTTTTGGCCGATTGTTAGTATCGAATACAAAATCCATCTATAAAAATTGGGATAACCGTTGACAACAATTGCATCTATTGTTTTTTCAGATGTTTATTTATTATTTTCAGAAAGTCAAAATAATAGACCCGGGGTCAATAACCAATCAAGTCATATATGAAAATACTTTTCGGTGGCTGTAAGCATCTACATATGTACTTGGGTCATTTTTACGAACTTTGCAAGTTAAATTGGACCTACCTTTCGCTTTTTGAATAAAAGTGGGTTGTTTTCGTTTTCGGAGACCGTAAAATTTTCGATTGCCCCACAAACTCTTAAACAAAATTTGTAGTTGGTGTAATTTAGACATTCAATTGAATTTATTTGGTTGAAAATGGTAAGAATGGTTGAAGATATTGCATTAGTAATTATTTTTAATTGAAAATATAACTATTTATATCTAATATCTTTAAATGAGCAATTCTTGTATATAATTGGAATCTCGGAATCGGCTCCAACGATTTTCATGAAATTTAGTATATAGGGGGTTTCGGGGGCGATACATCGATCTAGCTAGGAATCATTTTTAGAAAATGTCATTTTATTCGTGTTTTATCGATAATCAACGCGTTCGAGTAGTCTCAACTGAAAAATATGACTCTTCCTGACATCTATTTGCGAATAATAATACTATTTTTTGTGAGCAACTAATTGCTTTAACGACACAACAGCAGATGGCGTTGTTAAGTAATACGAAGTCAATGAGTGAAAATACCGAGCAAAGCTCGGTCATCCAGGTAATAAATTGTGAGAAATTGCGTATCTTAAATCATACTCTCTTCACAGAGTTATATATCATTTGATTGATAAACTGGTATTTATTGCATAACCATAGAAACGAATGAAAACATTTTGATGAACAGCACTCATAATTAATACTTTGAGAAGTAAATATATCTCATCATTTGAAATCTTATTTTAGAGATTCTGATCATTTGAATTCTTGAAAATAAGAAAATTTATATAGAAGTGCTTTTTTATAATGTGAATTCAAACAAGATTGGATGGTTAATTTTCCATATACTTCTCATTAAAGAAATATAATTTGGCCTTAGTTAAAAATTACAAACACACGTTTATAGCTCCCAATACAAAATTAAAAAAAAATTTTGGAAACAAAATATTTTTCGTATTTATTTTATACCACGAAATTAGTAAAACGTCCTGTATAATGACATGTAACAAAGTGTGAATCGCGGAATATTTGTATGAAGTTAATATGGTAAACACTTAAAAGTTTAAAACTCTTAGTTTGTGAAGCATATGAAGTACGCTTTTCACTTAACTGTTATTTAACAATAATTCTCTATACATGTTATGTAAATAAATAAAAATTTGCTTAGAATTAAATTTTGTTTATGAATCATAATTGAAAAGACATTTAATAAAAATACTGCTCATTCTGTTTCACCTTCGGAAATAAAAATGACAATTAACTCACGGTTTGTTTGACATTCGAAAATGTCTTGTTTCAATTTCGGGTACCCAAAAATTCAAAATATCTATTATCATAAATACTTAATTTTAAGATTGTGTCATAATTCATTTAATGTACAATTTTTAAACAAGAAGATTAATTTGGATAATCAATAAAATTCCGAATATCAAATGAAAAATAACGAAAGAAAAAACATTTATATTTTTTATGCAATGAACTATTTTTTAAATAGTCAATTTTAATATTTTCATTATTTGAGTTACTTCAATATACGATATCAATATACGATAGTTGGTTTCGTCTAAGATCAGAGTTCCTATAAAAAACAAAATGATTGTCATTAATAACCCAATAAAACTTTTTATCTAAAGATTTCAAACTTGTAATTTTACACTCGATATACATAAAATGTCAAAGTATTTAAACTAAGGATTGTGACGCTAGAAAATATTGACCGCAAAAAACAAAACGAGTATCCAAACAATTAAGTTGTTTAAAAAGCGTTTTAATTACTCTCAAGCGATCAGTTAAAATGTGATCAATATATCACAATTCACAAAGTCGAATGATGTTTTTTTAATAAAATATTTTTAAAATATTGACAATTTTTAGATTTTGCACATACATCTTCCACTTTTAGACTTTGTGAATGAACGTTTTGCGTGGTGCAATGGAAAACTGATGTATATAAAACATATTATTTATAAATTGATTTTTATTAAGTATTTAACTGTTTTTTATTAAATAAAATAGGTAAACGTCACGTCATCTGCATTATGCATCGAGTCCGTGCTATATTTTTATTCGTTATTTACATCAACATTCAAATAATAGACATCAAATCAACGAACAATGAAAATGTAACATCAATTGTAAATTAATAATGTTAAATTTAAAAGTATTACGTAAAAAGGAAAAAAACAGATTGCGACATTACTTCCAATATAATTTTATAATTATATTTAATAATACATTTCTATTTACTCTTCAAATTTTGTCTTAAGTTTTCATACTTCATATTTTTCGCCTTTCTGGTTCTCTTCTGTTATTTAATGTTTAAATCTTATGATTATGTAGTTCAAAGTTTAGCTCAAAATTTCGCGAATTTCAGAAAAAAGCATTAAATTATTTGGCTCTGGGTTATGTTAATATATTTGGTAAGGGAGATCATATAGAGAAGGATTAACTGCTATAAAAGGCACTCGATCATTTTATCATTTTAACTATGGAAAAGTATGGATAGATTTTTATAGATAGAAAGTTATCTATTGATAGGTAAAAGTTCATTCGTTTTAATCACAAAGTCCCCTGTAATGGCAAATCAGCAAGTCCTTTGGAAGGTAATAATTGGAGTACTGTAAATGAATTTTGCACCCACGATGGCCAATTAGTTATTCATTACAGATAGACCGACTCTGCTATTTTCATATAATACTATTACTAGTAATCAGCTGATATTTACTCTGTAATTCTAAATATTTATAATTTTCTTGGAAGTATTCGAAGAAAATATTTCTTTCAAGATATATTGTTTAAAAAATCAACAACACTTTCATGTCCTTCGCCCAACACATACAATACTGCACATGATTGTCAGTCATTAGAAGTGACTGGCGAGGTTTTTCTTCCTGCATGTAGACCCCAACCTACTCCCCTTCGACTCACTATTATAAACTATGTACAATTCTTTTGTTTATTTTCTAAATATAAAAATAAAATAAAAATATTTTTTCCTATACTTAACATTCAATTCAATTCAAATTGTTGTTACACTTTTTGTTATACATACAATTCTTTACTTCAACTTCTTAACAATAAAAAAAAATACATGCAAATGAGCAGCGTACAAGAGATTGGGGGTGAATTGACTGAAGGAGCTGTGAAGAAACGTATAAAGTTGGAAAACTTGTAATGTAAACAAAAATATTTTAAACTTTTTTTAAACAAACTTCTAAGGTTTTTAAAATAAAAAAATTTGTATTCGGCAAAGATTGATGCCATTTTATAAAAATAGACCTTGTAAAAAATAACTCATATAAAGGCTATAAAAGAGTAGTATGATTTTTTTTTTGCTTTTGACTATGCATGTTTAGAAGAATTTATTCCATTATTTCGGAATTTAATTATTTATAATAAAGAAAAATTATTTTTTTCTATTTCAAAATAGCCATGACTGGGTCTTACTTATTTTAATTTATAGATATCAATTAAAAATTAATAAGCAAGCATCTAAAACTTGAAACTGCAACTATAAATAATATATTAAAATATAAAAAGTCCTATGACATTCTAATATGTACTTTTGTGTCTTAATCAATCAGTTTTAAGGTTTATTCACACAGTTCATTGAACGCCCAGTTTCATTCAATTATTACCGTTTGTTTATCTACACCTCTCTGTCGCTTGCCAGTTCAGTTACAGTTCAGTATTTGTGCTACCCTTGTTCCTTTGATGGTTTTTTATTTCCCACAATCACATACCACAAAAACTGCCGTCAGTCACATTGTAAAAACTGTGACGGTCAAGTGTAGATACCCTTTTTCTGACTGAGGCGGAATGATTGGACTGTGACGTAGCTGATATTGTTTTTTCGTACTTTCATAATAGGAATAGCACTCTTTCAAAATTTAAATCGTGCTTTGAAACAGTAGACTCGGAAGAAAAAAAGGCTTAGAAAAATGTTAATTATATTCGCTTTCTGATGGAATTTTAAATACTAAAAACTTTCTAGAACTAAATAAAATATGTTCAAATATAGACGTGTACTAAAGATTTTTGGAAAATAGTTTTTACATCTATTCTCCAATGTATATTGTCTTGTATATAAATAAAATGAATTATAATTTACCCATTTCACTTGTCTCACTATTTTCCTATTCTATTTATTTCTATTTTCATCATTTATCACCTTAACATCATGCATACATATATATAAAACATTAAGCATCGTCAAACTTACTAACTGTAGATAGGGATGCAAACGACACTTCCTTCGATGTTTGCAAAACATCGATGTTTTAGTATGGATGTTGAAATCTATAAGACATAGACATATCATCCAGGATTTAAAATATTTTAACAATTTAAAATGGAGGTATATAACGTTCATTATGTGGCAAAGTGCTAGGCTGTAGATGATAAGATTTTCCCTTTCATGTACGTGCTAAGTTTTCATGGATAATTAGATGGATTAATGGATCAAATTTGATAACAATTTACTTTGCAGTGAAACTTGGAAAACTGTGATCTAAAGTATCTAGTTTATTTTATCACTCGACGAAGCTTTTTATTTTGTAAAAATTTTCATTAATTCCTAGTTATTCATTTTTATACCCAAAGAACAGCAAAAAAAACCAAGGACAATAACTTAAGAACTAAAATAGACAAATTAAAAAGAAAATAAGACTAACATGGTCATCTCTCCGGAGGTGTCTGGAGGGATGATTAGTCGAGAGATGTAGAAGAAGTTTTATTTTTAATTATTTCATTATCATGGGCTTTGTTGATTACTTTGTGTTATTTTATAGTAAGATGATTCCAAATTGATTTAAAATAAATATTTTGAAAAAACACCAATAGTTATTATTTTTATAATGTCTCCTAAAAACTCTGGCCATCTCTCCCGAACGTACTCTATACAATTTTTTGCTTAAAATTTATTGCCTTTTTGAGTCCTTTGTTTATTTTTAACTTTTTACATTTCATCATCCAAATATGTAGATGAGGAGGGTCAGGGTTCAGGGTATAATGCAACACAAATTAATAAACATTTTAGAATTTACCGAATACAGCATAATTTAGAAGGTGTGTGACATCACTCTAGTAGAATTCCTCTGTAAAAACTGTAGATAACCAACTATTATTTATGTTTCACTTTTAAATAACGTCGATGATTCTATGAGCGAAATAGCATCTCTAAATGTTGAATGTACAATAATTCTATTCTACTAACTGCACACCATTTTATAAAAATAAATGTTTGATTTATTACTTGTTACAACAGGTACGGTCGTTGGTAAACAGATATACAAGCAGGAGTATAAATGATAATAGATTGTATATTTTTCATTTACTTTTTATTTATTTATTTTTTATTTATACTTTATGATCTTCGTCATCACGATGACGAAGAACGGTGGTCTTATTTTCTAGTTCTTTTTTCGTCAAAACATTTATAACACCTTGTGCTTTATTTTATTTTATTTTTTAATGTATTTTTACAAATTTTACTGTACATCATTTCATCTCATCTAATTTACTTTATTTAAATAAAAATGAAGTTCATTCATTATATTTTAATTCCCCATTTCTTCACTTTGGTCTGTTATGTATCTTTATGTTCAAAAATTGTATACTCGATATCACAAATGAAACCTCTCCATACGCAGACTCCCACATTCCCATTGGACACTCTGGGCACTAGACCAGGTCCCCGCGATCGGTAAGAGCAGTTTCTACCAGTTCACAAAACGATAATCCATATAAAAAATGTTCATTTGGTCAAAGTCGAACGATTGTGACCAACTACATTACCCACTTGCTTATTAACTTTTGCATGTGCGAAGAAACTGTTTATTTGCCCGAAAATCAGGCATTCCAATTTCAGCAAACCTATATTAGATAAATTTTAATATATAAAAATACAATTTAATGGTATTATAGTTATCACCTACACTGTTTCAAACAATAACCATCAATGAACTAGTAACTCTTAAAATTAACCAAGTTTAAATAAACTAACTTAATTGAGAAAGAAAATACAAAATTGATAAAAAATGGGTTTTACGTTATACTTCATAATTTCATCGATTATTCGCATAATTATACTAAAAAAAAACTTTAATGCAGAATTTAATTAAGAAAGAAAAAAAAGGTCATGGAGAGGGGAGCACTGTCCTAATGTGCCCAGAGCCTCTGATAGATTAAGGACAGCCCTGCTCATACGTAGAATATATTTATTTATTTTATCGGATCGTGTCGTGAATGTAGTAGTTTTTCAAAAGTTATTAATCAAGTAATGCTCCCGAGAACATTAACTTTTATATAAATTATAGATAGAATTTCATTTTGAGCGAACTGGGAATTCATATTTACATTAAAAAACATTCTACTAAGAAATAATTTGCCTTGAAATTTTTGATGATTTGAATTTTAAATTTTATAAAAAGTATATATCCTTCGGGTTACAAGAGACTTCTGTTTTATCGTATAGATTTTTAAGATAATTTTCTTTCTTTGATAGAATATTTCATGCTTTATTTTACTGTCGCCAATTTTAGATTATTTTAAGTATACTTAACTTCTCGTTTCGTACACGTTCATTGCTTTCATACACAAGTTAAATATTTTTAATTTTGCAAATAAATTTAATTATTTTTACAGTAGTTTATGTTAATATTAAACTTTAAAGTTATTTTAACATCTTTTAAATGTTACCAAAAAAATTTCAATTACCATTCTATTTGTTTATATTTTTGTAACTAATAGTTTTCTTTTTATTTTCAGGTGAGTAATAATTTTAATGGATCAAAATTCATTCCTAAAAATGGTATTAACGTAAGTTTTTAAAAAGTAATTGGCAATTTATAAAAATATTTCTTTTCAACCAAATCTTTCATGATTAACTTTTCAATTAAATTTATGAATTTTAGATTATCTGATGAATTCTTATCCGATTTTTCAAATAATATTAACGTATAAAAGAGATATTTAAAGCGGATCGAATATATATAATGGGTTCATTGCCGAAAAGATTTTTATTTCATTAAAATGTTTAAATCGTAATACTAGTAGAATCACCACACTTGAATATATATATATATATATATATATATATATATATATATATATATATATATATATATATATATATATATATATATATATATATATATATATATATATATATATATATATATATATATATAATATTAGGAGTTAGGTTTTTTATTATTTTTGTAACTTTATAATATGTCAGACAGTATGGAATATGTCTGAAGATGTAAGAGTTGTAATATATAAACACAAATAATAACTCACAGCTCATAAAAGTATATATTCTTAGACAGATTTTATGACATTCATAATTTTATTATTTTTTATGGTATTATCAATAATAACAACGTCTTTAGTCATTCAATTAAACGTTATATTTTGTTTTAAAATAAATACCTTAAGCTTTCATATACAATAGAATTATAATTCGAAAAACTTTCGACAAATCGATTGGTTACTTAGCAGAACAAAATTTATTCTATGAGGTAGCAATACGTTTGTTTTTAAAAAATTTCTAAAATTTATAGATTGAAATCAAATACTAATGTAGCAAAATAGACTACTAGCAACCAATGTGGCTTCGCACAAGAACTGTAATTTGGCTTAGTAATCTGAAGCCAAAAACCTGAATGTAAATGATAATTACCTACAGACCTTGTTAATATTTGATTTCTTTATACAATTATTTATTTCGATAATATATTGATCAAATAAACAAACCTCTTTTATTTATAACATTATCGTAGATTAGTTAAATTTTTAACTATTATGTCAGTATGGAGGAATATTAAAATGTTTATATAATCATAAATTTTCTTCTTTTGAATATATTCCAAAATGTTCTTCTATTGAATCGTTGAGAGATATAATTGGAAAAGATGTATAATTGAAAATAAAAAATTTGATATTACAAACTTACCCTTTTCAAGGCAATTGCAAATATTTTGAACCAATAAAAACTAGTTTAAAATATTATACAGGTATTATTTTTCACACTTGATGGGTAGTGTCAATCATATTGCTACCAGATTTACTGGAATAATTCCCTTAGACTTTCCGTTTAATGAAAATCGAAAAAGTATATCAGCCACATCATACAAAAAATCGTTAAGTCATATTTTCTGTGGTTTCCTCTGTCTTATAAAAGGGTAAAATATTTTATTTATAACAAATGGTCGATTGACAATGAAAATATATTTTACGAAAAATCACGAATACAATAGAAAAAATTTATCGCCTATAAACAAACTCGATGATCATAATAAATTCATTTGATTTAAAAATGAAAATCAATAATTCATCCATAAAAATAATTTTGTTCATAAATTAATAAATAATAATTTTAATAAAATTCGTGTATATAAATTATATATATATATATATATATATATATATATATATATATATATATATATATATATATATATATATATATATATATATATATATATATATATATATATATATATATATATATTTATTGTATATAGATGAAATATTTATTGACTTTTCTAATATAATTCAATTAGCGTTTTCATTTTATAATATATAAACAACAGAGTATATTTTCGTATTAATTTATCATTGTTTAAACTCACAAAAGGATACAATAAAATAAATAATACGTCTATATTTATAAAGCCGAAAGATCCGATACTCAATCATCGCTTTTTTCATCAAATCATCGTTTCTTCAAATGATTAAGAAAGCTTAATTTTGACATAGGTGTTATTATAGTATAGTAAATTCCGAAATTATTCTTTAATCTTCTTATTAGTATCCAGTGAGGTGGATGGGTAGTTAAAATAAAGAACCGGTAAACAGTAAAATATTTGGTCAGTAACGCAGATTATTTTTTTACAGTCAGAGCATATAAATGCGAATATAATATTTATTACATAGATTTTACAACAAACCAAATATACATAATATAAAACAATATCGAGTCAGCATTATAAATCACAGATTTGCTTCTGATAATAGATTTGCGTCAACCCATTTAAGATGTTTGATTTGTCGTAATTTACAACAAACAGTGATTGGATTCATTTGTGATAAAAACACTAATAACTCAATAAAATTTAGAAATAATTATTGCATTATTTTTATAATTTGTATTTTTACATTGGAATAACGTTAAAAGTACGAAATTTTTAACAAGTCGAAACATTCTAATTAATAAATATTCATTCACAAGCTGTAATATCAAAATTTTCAGACTTTTTCGTTCGACGGGCAGATATAAAAAATAGTCCAAAAAAGGGATTCTTTGAAATAAATAAACCAAATTTTGTCATTACCTTCAATATTTGCCAGTGTAACAAACTTTATTATACTCTCAAATAATGTATCGAGAATAAAAATTGAATTAGAATTGAAATTCATTAGTTTTATATCATTCCTGTGATTTCATCCCAATATGAATTTATACAAAAACCCATCTAAATTTGATTGTTAATAAATAAAATAAACGTAAAAACCATGAGATGAAATTGATGATGTAGGTAGATAATATATGATAATGAAATAAATCGCATATAATATATATTTAAATAAAAGTTAATTTCAATTATTATTATGAATATTATTTATTCATACGTTTACTTTATATTTATTTGAATTTTCATATTTTAATACATATATTATATATTTTGAAAACAAAATAAATAAATGCCATTTAATATTATTAACACAATTTTACACATGTCGAAAATTATATATGTTAAATGTTTAAGAATTAATATCAAATAAAAACCCGAAACTAAATAAATTGAGTTAATGATAAATGAAAGAAATATTAATTTTAAATTTAAATGATTAAATGTATTGTAAGTAGTAATTTAAGAGCTAATGGAAAATGAGTACCAGTTTTTCTGTATGGCTGTAATTTTTATTAGAAACTACATTCTGGTAGGAATCCGTTTTTATGATGCATTTCAAAAGGAGGTGACAATTAAGTTGGGTCAAACTGGTAAGAGCAAAAAAAGTTTTAAATTAAATTTTATTTAAAAATGGAGTCTTTGTCTTTTTGCTTACTATTAATAATATCGTGGTTAGAGGTTTTAGAAGTTTTTACCCATATATGCATATAATTTATTGGTTATTTTTAATAAGCCAAAAAGATCAAAAAAAACTTTTTATGTAAAATTTTATGTACTATAAATTTGTTTTGAAACATTTTTTTTCTACATTTTACCGGTTTCACCGAACTCAATTCTCACTCGTTCATTAAATTTATAATATAAAATATGCAATTAAAATATTGGTGGAAACGCAATTCATTTTACAGTGCTGTAGTTTTCAATATAAATTACAAATTTATTTGCGCTCCCACCATATTTATTTTACTAAAAGAAAAAATATGCGTGTTAATTAGCTGAATTCGATCAAAAATTAGAAATGAAGTAGAAGTGTTTTTTTTTTAAATGTTTCTTAGTTGAGCATAGATTTAGCCAAACTGCCGTGTTAGCAATATCGCAAAATTATATATACGATAGGAATTTGAATTTTAATATAGATTTAAAGCAATACGCGTACTGTATCTCTTAGTTTATGTAAATTGAATTTGAATCATAAAATTATGAATATTTAAAAATGAAATTAATAAAAATGATGTTTTGTGCCAAATATTAATACTAAAATTACTCTTTGTTTGTAAAATAATTTGTTTTAGATTATTTTGTTTTAAAATAATAAAATATTAATGTTTCGATTCATTTACTTGCAAGCATATGTCAACATATTTAAATTATAAAATTGTCTTGTTATAACTAAATTTCGATTACATATATACTTAACATCAATTGCGGATTTCTATAGAGAAAATTACTATATAAGAGGCTTATTTTACGTAAAGAATTGAATCTTATTTAAATAAACCAATTAATGAAAATAATATTTCAAAAATAATATTTATACACTAACAGAATATTAGATTGAATATGATTTTGTTTGATAATATGAGAATGTGTAAATATTACCTATGTCTAAATATTATATACCTGCCTGCCAATGCCAATGTATATAAATCTACATATTTAATGTGTATATTAAACAAATATTAAATATATATATATATATATATATATATATATATAATATATATATATATATATATATATATATATACACATATAATGTGTATTATTATTATTAAATTCTATATTTGATCTTGCTTCAAGTGATTTAATAAAATATTGAAACAAAAAACATGTATGTTATTATTACTTCAAATAAGAAGGATATCAACAGCTTTAATAAAATTGCTTTTATTATAAAATTATTTTATTAAAATATATTCAACAAATATTTTTTTTAAACATTGTCATGTTAAATATACCTGTCTTGTCAGTAATATACAATAAAAAGAAATGCTTACAAATATTTAATAAACTCAGAAGTTGAAATATGTATTGTTTTAGTAAGACTCTTTAAAATGGTTGACATGATGAAGAAAAGATACTTTTTTTTTGGCGATACAGTTAAAATTTATTAATTAAAACGAATGTTACGTGAAAGTAAAACATTCGAAGAATATTGTGTAAAATTGCTGAACAAAAAAGAAGTAGTTTTTATCTTAATATTTTCATTTATTTTTTTTTTAAATATAAATTAAAAACCCCTGAAATTTGATGAAATTTTATAATGTTTTTCACCTAAAGTTTTCCCTATTTGTCTCTAATTTATCCATAAAAATGATTCCAAATATAAAATATTTTACTTTAGTATCGGGAACTTGATTTGATTCAATCTTGACGCATGTAGCTCTTTCATATAGATCTAAATTTTTTTTCTAACAATCATAACGCTTTTTTTAAAAATGATTTTAGGATTTTTACGCACTTGGCTATCATGACGATTTAGGTAATATCATTTTCTGAGGCTAAAGGTAAATTGCAGACTGTTGCAGAAATACTTTAGTATACAGTGAAAAAGGTATCGTTAACGTGTGGAAAATTTTATTTTTACAAAAACATTTGGATTGAAAATTCAAAAAAACAAAAAGAAACTAACAAAATATTTTCGTTTTATTGATAAGGAAAATAAAATGAAAATGACATACATATCATATAAATGAATATATTTTCTTAACAAAACCATTTTATGATTATTTCAACAATATTTATGTCAACTACATAAGAAAATAAGTGAACAACAGCATAATTATTAACTTCACTATATACCCTCCCCCCTATATCCCACCATCATATCATACTTTTGCGCTTTTTCCCAGTGAATTTATTCACGGTTGTACAAGTAAGTAGTTTCCATGTCTTCTCTGCTCGACTCTCTCATCCACCAGTTGTTTAGTTGGTTGTTCCGTGTGCCTTTTCATTCATCGTTTAAGAATAGCACAATACAACAGTATAAGTCGTCACAATACACTACAATAATGCTTTATTATAATGTGCTTGCTGTGCTATTTGGCTCTCTCAACTCAGTTGTTCACAATACAATTTATTATTCATGTATAATGTAAAAATTATTTCACAAGTAGAACGAATGAATTAGCGAAGGGTATGAATTCTGAAACGATATAATGGACGCTAAAAAATTTTGTACCATTTATGAAGAACGATTTGTATCTACATATAGAGTTCCATATCGTATTATAGGATTTGTTTTGATTCCACTCTAGACCACGTTTTTAAATTTTCCATCCAGTAGTGAGTTCTTTATCTACCACCTATCCCTCTTTTTGAATCTATTTTATCCATTAAAACGATCTTCAAAACCGCGTACTAGTTTCATTGCATGCCTTGATTAAAGTAACTCTAATAACTTTTTTAATAGGATTTGTAAGTTCAGGCCTTTGTTTGATGATTTAAAGCACACAAATATTAGACATGTAACTATTCCATTTCACTTTTAACATGCGGCATAAGTACCACATTTTGAACGCGTCTCTTGTTTTTATAATAGATGCCGTCAGAATCCATGTTTCACGTATATAGAAAAACTGATCAGACACAACACTTAAGCAACCGCACTCGATTGATTACATTTTAATAAGGATAAGGATAGATTTTAGTTTGAGGAAAGTACTTATAGCCAATCGTACGTCAGCTTTATCCTAACGTACGAAGTTAGGTTGAAGCTAACTTTAACTAACTTTAACTTTAAAGCTGCTGTGTGTCCGCTATTATAATAAAACACTTTCCTTAATATCGTAAATTGTTCTACTCGGTTTAACTACCATTTGATTACTAATAACTTTTGGTTTTTTTATAGTTCATCTTTAAATTTCACTTCTCGCTACTTTCATCTACTCTGTTTCCTATTACCTGGAGATCTGAAGGATTTTCTGCAAAAAGCACTGTATTATCGGTATATCGAATATTATTAAATATATGTCCATCCATTTTCACCCCAACATTACAATGAGGAGACACATAGGAGATAGGATGCCCTTCCTTGCCTTACGCTCTTATCCAGTTTGGTTTCCCTCCGGTTGTTACTACAGCAGCTGTTACCTATGGTTTGTAATTTCATGAAATTATGTGTTGAAAAATAAGCTAAAATTTATATTAAATCTGGTTTAGAGAATATTGCCGTATTTTCCGGTATTCAAAAGTAATGGAACAAATTAGTCTAAATAGGCTATACGACTAATAAACATATGTAAAATTCAAATTATTTATTTTGTTCATAACTTTATATTCAATTCCGTACAATTCTATTAATTTATTTATTGTATGCAATTAATTCATTTCAAATTTTGAGCTGTAGGCATAATAAATACAAAATAATAAATATGGTATTTACAGAATGATAAATAATAAAAATGATATTCAAAAAAATTAAGTAGATATTAAATAAAGAAACAAAAATAAATGTAATTGAATAAAGATAATCATATTATTTTTTGGTTTCAACTGTATAAATTTAATTAAATTAAATTTCAATTCTTTTAATCTAAATTTAATATATTTATGTAATACTTATTCATTTATCCTTTTACCAAAATTTAATTTATTTAAAAATGAATATATAAGGTCAATTAAATTAGAATTAGGTGTTTTGTGTGTATAAAATTATTAAAACTTTGAAAATAATACCAACATATCATTTTCCAAAAATATATTTATTTATTTTTGAACACTTACCTATTCATTCTGAAAAATATTACAAAATCAGTAGAATTTGTAATATTTTTTTACTTTTTCAAATGATTGCACTTCCAAATGATTCGTGAATTTTATACTATTTAATAGTGTTTCACTCGTTTATATAAGTTTAAAGAGTTACAACAAATGAAAGGTCGGGTGATTCGAAAATATTTTCCTAAAGAATTAAAAGTTTCATGGAACAAATTTTCGGTTCATTCGACTTTTGAAATGACGTTACTTTATATTATTATAACTTTTGTAATAATTAATTTAAAATCATAATTAATTAATTTTGATGCTAAATAGTTTTAGATAAATTAATAATTTATAAGAAATAAAAAAAATAGATAAAAAAAACAAAAATGGGCATAAATTGTTGATGCAATACATAAGCGTAATATCCATCAAGCCTGTCGTTTAAAAAGCTTAAGGTTATTCATTCATCTTTCATTATTTTAATTAAAACTAATTTTTAATAAAACACTATGTATTCATATATTTTCTTATGTTGTAATGTAAATAGTTGTATGGGTTTTCTATGACGGGAAGTGAAAATTGTAAATTGAAAATGCACTTAATTTAATTATGTTCTAAGTATAAATAAATTCATTTTCTTTCAAATATTTTGTTTATGTTTTTCTGAAAACTAATTTTACTAATGAAGTTCAACCTCCTACATCGTCTATTTTTAATTGAATGAATATCAAAATTAAATTTTAGATGTACAGTCTTTAGTTTAAAAATTCATTTTTCAATTTCCAATTTTAAATAAAATAGTAAAATATTATTTTTTCTAAAAATTATATATACTCGTTCAAAATATCCCCTTAAATAATCACTAAATTTAGTAATGATAAAAACTGCATACTGATCGGTAGGACGATAAATGTAATGATAAATCTTTTAACGATATATTCAGCTGGTATATAAAAGTCTATGGATTTGTCACTTAATTTAAAAGAAAATAATTTCCTTAATGATAATAAAACATCACATTAAAAAAGAGGAATCTTTCTAAACGAAATATTATGCATAAATAATATAACAAATATTTATTTTTATAAACAAACGAATACAAAAACACACTTTAAAGAATATTGATGAAGGATAACACCACCATGAACATAATATTTTTCGAAAACGACATAAGTAATATACATTTAATTTGTAAAACATTTGTTTCAATTTTGATGATGTCGAATTTAAATTAAATATATAGGACACAAATAAATTACGTACCGCATACACACACAAGTTTACGTAAGTAAACAAACGGCAGCGGCTATGACCTTACGAAATCAGAGCAATAAATTTCGGTTCAATTAATATTATTGTATTTATTGTAAAACGATTACTTAAATCAATTTTTATGCCAGGATTTTCTCCAGATATCCGTATCAATATCTGCGGATATCTGTCAAAAATAAAGATCCATATCCGTTTCTTTTTCAGCGGATCTTAAACGGATCTTTTGCATTATTAAGTTTTATTACGAATATGAATGTATAAGCAAATGAAGCAATAAAATACTGTTAAATCCCATTAAAATACTTTTTAAAAATTACATATAAGTGATATCACAAATCGCAATCACATCACATTCAATTACACCGATTCATTGAGTTGAAAAGTTAAGATCCGTATACGTATCCACGGATCTGGACACTGATTATCCATATCCATATCCTCATATCATCATTTTTAAAAATCCAGCACATCCCTGATTTTGTCATTCAGTGTTATATTGGCTCAATATATCCGCTATTAGCCCCTTTCATGAAAGATGTAGTTTCATTTATGTACAACTGAAATATTCAATATATACAAGATATTAAATTCGAATTTTATATATCAAAGATACTATTATTTTCTTTGATAGAAAAATTTGGATTTCTTATTTTCATTTTCGGAACGAATAAAATGGTTTCCACCATTCAACAGTGAATAAGTATATTTGTACTCCAACGAATCCCACCCTCACCATTATATGCCTTTATCACTGTATGTGGTTTTAAAAGAGATGATTTGATATATACGAGTATATTGTGTTCGTTTTCGTAAACGAAACGAACCAAGGAAATTAATGAATTGTTCGAATATTATTACACTAAAGAAATAAATTAAAGTGAAATATAAGGGTGGTTGTTTTTTGTGAGATGTGTGGTAAGAGTCAGAAGGCAAACGATGAAGGTGAATATGGCTTATACTTGGTTTTGTTGATTTCTCTTTTAGCTTCTGAACGAACGCGAGAGAATCGAGAATATTTTGGTATACAACTGTGTATATATGTATGTGGTAGATTTGTGTTAATATCCATATTGTAAGATTTACAATATTACTGTTTTATGTACCAGGTTATCAATTTGAATTATTGGATTCAGTTTGAGTAATATTTTCGATTGCCTTTAGAAGAAATAATATCATTATCCTGAAAAGCTGATGAAAATTTCTAAATTTACCAAAGTTGAGGAGATTCATCCTTAAAATTATGTTTTTTTTATGAATTACTATTCTTCAACATATATTTAATTTACATAAACTGATAAATAATAACAAGCTGTAACTTATGATTTGGTTATTTTAGAATGCATAAAAAATAGTAAGGAGTATGATTTAATATTTTATCTTACATATTTAGTTTATTTTCATACATTAATTAAATAAAATCTTATATTATTTTATCGTATGCAATCTAGTCAATACCGTAAAGTAGTGTTGTATTTCTAATGTTGGTAGAATCTTTAACGATGATATATTGCGCTCTCTTTAATACTTGTGTTTGTGATAACATTGTATTCTTTATCTATAAGCTGTCAAATTAAAACCATAACATTTAAATATATTAGTTTAGATTTATATATTAATTAGTTAAACTATTAAATTGCCTAATTGCTCAATTAGTTCTCTAAAGTACAAATTGCTTATTATAAAAGTTTGAAATTCGTGCTAGCTTATTTCAATTAAAAAAATTAATTTATTCTATTCAGCTAATCTCCAGAATTTTACATGTAAAATTACAGTATTTTAATATTGCTATAACAGGTCTGCGAATCGGTTTTTAATTTATACAGGTGGCGTTTTACTAAATTTTCATTCGTTCGGACCCGGAAATATCACGGTTATATGCCAAACTCATATTATAGGCTCACAACTATCACTAGTATTTGATTTGCAAGGGTACATCTAAAACCTATATTTATAGATATTTAATAAGATAAATATTGTAGAAAGACTGGGAATTTACGTAATTTTAACTCAGGTACCTTGTGCCACGTACTTCGGACTTTTTGAGCAACAGTTTCCATAAAACCTCTAATAAAAACTAAAAAATAAATTTACAGAATGTATGAACTAAAATAAGAATGTTAATTGAATGATTGACATCATGGTATATAAATAAATAATATTTTAATTTTAAAATAGAAATAATAATTTTGATGAACAAATGTAATTTTAAAGTTGGTATATTAATGAAATCTATAAAATATATTCATAAAATTTTCATAACTTTTATTGAAATACATAACAGATGTTTGTTATTCATATATGAATAAATATCATCTATATACTATATGTATGTTTGTGTGTATATATTCTCTACTGTTCTGTTTACTCAAAAAATCAAATACTTGTGTGTGTATTCCTGTTCAGTTTGCATATCAAATATGAAACTTTATCATTTTAATTGGAAAAAATATTCATTTTGATTCTCGTAAAACTATTTAAAAACAATTTTAATACTGTTAAACCATGGCCATTCTACTCTATACCTCTCAAGGAGTATGTACTAGAATCGTAAATGTTTCCTAAACCTACAATTCATTTTTCCATGCGGCGTGTCGTTCAGTGATAATATAAGGATGCATCTATCCAATTTTCCACAATTGTTGGTTGTAATGTATTTTATGAAGATTTTATGGATGATTAAAACAATTCGATAACTGCCAATTTTTATTCTGTTTTGTTTAAAATTATTTCACTTTACATATAATGAATGTAATAAAAATATTTCATAAATTGTGAGAGCGAATTTTCTCATGATCCACATCATCTAAACTCGTTAAGAACTATAAATTCTTAGTCCACTCAGAAAAATTAATTTTGAATATTTCGTATGTACCATAGAAGTTATCCACAAACGAGAATGCTTCCGACTGGAGTGAATTTTTATGTTTGTCAATCAAGTTTCATGAAAATCAACTTGCGTCAAAGCAATATATTCGAATTATTAGTCTTGAAATTTAAACAATAAATATTGGTGAAAAGCTTTGAATTTTTAAAATAATGTTATCGGATTGTGTACCTTAACATTAAGTTCACATTAATGAAAAAGTCGCACAATGCGATGATGATTTGGTCATAAGTATACAATTTCGTATAAAATATTAATTATCATATATAACAAAATACACTTTATTGATTATTTGATGTTCGTTTGAGTAAAACAAAAAAAATTTTTAGACGCATATATCAATAATATATAAATAAACAAAATTCATTGATAATGAAGGCGAAACGGAACGAATGATTTTTTTCCCCAATATGAATAATTAATTTACGTTTTGTGTTCCATTTTTGATACGTGAGGATTACTGATATACATAATCACAAAAGAGTGATGACATATTTTATGTTGGGGAAAAAGATGGAAATGGGCTATGTGACACAAGAGAAAAGCCGTAGAAAGGTGATGGATTGATATTGAAGGAATTATTTACATATGAAAGTGTTAAAATGTCATGTGTGTATGTGCACAGGCTGTCTCGCACCTTGATAACAATACTAAAACTGTTTGCTATTTTTGTGCATCATGCTAAATTTTAAAAAAAATCATAATGAATATTATGCTTTAACACCAATACTTTTGTTAAAATATATATATTCTTTATCCAATATGAAAATATTTTAAAATAAGAATGGCGACAAATTCGTTTTAGTGTCAAAGAGACGTATCATTGGCCTTAGGTCAAGATAAATTAGACGTATTTCTCTATGTTTCTTTGAGCTAATATTAAATGTTCCTACGTAAATCAAATTACAATTAAATATTATTAAATAATATAAATCTACACTTATTAATTTTAAAAGATTAAATAAAGTCTATTTGAAAAAGTATTATCTCAGATTCTAACGTTTGAAGACACCACAATCTTTAGTATCTCGAATAACAAAAAATTATGATGGCATAATAAAAATTCTGATGGCATGTGTTATTTTTAGTAAATAATAACACTAAATATTTAGCAAATTTCCAGTTTTTATTTATAAAAATAATTGTAACAATATTGTTTCGGTTAGTAAAACCATTTTCAAATTTTTAGATTTTTAAAACTAAGTTCCGCAATAACAAAACGCTACAGGACATCCTATACATACGTTTGATGTATTAATATTTCAAATATTCTCTTTTTGAGTATCAAACGGGAAATATTTGATTGACGTTGAATAAAATATATCTATTTTTGTATCGTAATTTTTATTTTTCAAAATAAAAACCTACTCATCGAGCTATTAACCCAATTGTTTTCTTTTTTTTCAATATTAAAAAGGCAGAAAATACTGTGACGTGCGTGTTGTTAAATGTCATTCAATTCATTTATTAAAAAATTATAACAAAAATTTAATTGTTTTGAACTGTTAATAAGGACTACATAAGTCATGGCACGATATAGGGTGCTCAGTTGACTTTGCTCGTTTATTATTGACTGTAGCATTTATTTATATATACAATCATATAATCGGAATACACAAGAGAATGTTTCATGTTCGCTATATTAATTTTTAAATCCTCTATTTTATGACTTCTATTTTCAAAATTATGTCGGTACTTAATTAATTTAAATTTTAAACTTAATTAACTCAGATTTTGTAAGTTTGTTTATACGGTCGGGTTAATGTTCTACTCAAACAATCTTACACTCATTGAAATACTAAATAACGTTTTAATTTTTTTTTAAGAAATCAGAAGCACGGATGAATTCAAACTGTTATAAATGTATTTTTCAAAACTTATTGAAATTCATATTCTTAAAATAAGATGTTCAATGACAAAGTTTGCGACATTTACATTAAAATTTTGATGAAATGTCATCATATAATAAGCATTTGATCCAAATAACTCAGATTTGATAGTCGTTATTTTTAAGTAAGTTAATTTTTCACACACGTTTGAAGTTGAGCAAAAATTATTATAACTAACATTTTTTTGTATTTGACAAAATTGAAAAAAATTGAGACTATCCGATTTTGCCCATTGACGAACTTAAAGCTACTTTTTGGGTATATAAATAAGCTTTGCAAATTTTACATACTAATCTACTTTCTTTTTTTTTTAGTTATTGTAATAAAAGCAATACGAACTGACGATAAAAATATACATATTAACTGGCTTCAATATTCTTAATAAATACTCCATTTATAAAAGGGTTTTAAATAAATTTTACCCTTTCGTGTTGGAAAATGTAACAATTTATTGAAGATATTTACTCAAATACACACACATCTTTAGTCAAACAACTTTTATATATATTTTCAATTTTGTTTATAATAACATATTTATTATAATGAAACATAACAATTTCGTACAATAATTTGACAGATAATCTAACATGAAATTTGAAGAAAAAAAAATAGTAAGAAAATATATGTATAAGAAAATAATAATAAACACGAGGAAAATCATAACAAATGTGTGTGTTTGTGTATATCTCATGGGATGTCATGAAACTTACTACTGACATACACACAAACCCTGTTATTATTTGTAAAAGACGGGAAACAATCAAACACTTATAAAATATGTAGATTATGTATGAATATGGGTTTTCATATTATCATATATTATGTTCATGATAAAAGATTCTTCCTTATTAGAAAATATATAGGTCAGCTTTTCATACAAATCATGTTGAAATACACACACAGTAACGCGCAATACTGAATACTGGTCAAGGTAACAGAGTAAAGTAAAATTGAATTTAAATATGCTCAAAATTAAGTGCTCGGTAGATGATGCAAAATTCAAAGAGTTTCTTTAATTTTTAATTCAAAAATTGTGTTAATAAGATGCACTGCTGTCGTGATATGCTGACTGAGCAATTCTGAAATAAAAACTATAAACTATATAGGTTCTTTTTAAGTGATTTTATGTAATACCTTCAATACATTAATTTAATCACAATTACCAAAAAATACGTGCAACATGCTTGCTTGGCATTTTGCTTCAGTGATTTATGTTGGACAGATTTTTTCGTAACTTTGATTAAATTTATTGAAGGCACACACCATAAAATCACCTAAAAAGCACAAGTTCTGGTACTTACATTATACTATAAATGTTTTTTTTCAACATTATTCTGCTAGTGTTTTTTCACATTTCAGCAGTGCATTATAATGACTTAATTTTCTTCAATAAAAATTTGAGCACCTAATTTAATTTTACAGCTTCTTAATTGCACCTAATTTTGAGAATATTAAAATATAATTTTGAATACTTTGCTCAGCTAGCTTTACTAATATCAGTACTGTAGCTTTATGTAATTAAGTGAATTATCATATTAAAAATCGCTCCAATCGATTCAGTCAGCTTTAAATAAGTTATTTTAAGTTATACAAGTTACAATTTTAATTTTAAATATACATTGCATCAAATTCTATTTAGTTCTTCCTTGACAATGTCTTGTCGTTGGCGAATTAAAAAGTAGTCATCTCATAAAAAGTATTATTTAACAACAAATTGCAACAAAAGCATTTGTTTACAATCTTAATTTCAGATAAAATCAAGTTTAAAATTTGTTTTGTGCAAAATAAAGAAGTAATTATAGGATAAATATTGTTAAAGAAATTATATTATCTTATCAATACAATTATAGTCCATTTTCAAATATCAATAGAAATAACTTATTATTGATCAATTTTCATTTATATAAAATTTTTATGAAAAGTTTCTGATTACTTATAATCTGACAGTTTTCAGTTAGTTTTCCTGAAACTCAAAAGGGAAGATATTTCCAAAACTTTAAAGCAACTATGAAATTCAAATAAATTAGACTTAAAATTATCTCAAAACGCCGATTTTGTTTTAAACATTCGCTTATGTAGAATATTTGATTATGGCACATTTTTGAAACATTGATTGTATATTTTTCGACGAAATTAAATTTTTTTTAATTATCCTTTTTATTTTATAATTTACTAAATGAATCCTTTTGTGTATATTTTTGTAAGGTTCACCGTATATTTTTAAATTCAAAAAACAACGTTTTCTTATATATTTTTTTCAGACATATTCGTATTTTCATCATATTTTTTTTTTTTTTTTTGTTATATTTATATTTTGTGTGTTGATAATAAAACTGAGATTATATTTTTTTCTCTCCATTATTAAATTTTCTATTAAGATATTAAATATATTTTCTTGTTCGTTGTTTCTTGGATGTTGTTGTTAAACCGTTGTTAGACGTGTAACACACATCTTTTTCTTTAAAAAAAAAAAAGAGAAAATTTCAATTATTTTTAAAGTGTATGAAATTGTATTTAAAAAAATATACAAGATAATTTAGTGATTATGTCTATGATTTCAAAAATGTTTGGAATTTATTTTATTTTATAATATTAATATTTTACTTTCATATAGTACAACTTTGCTGTGAAGTATTCGATGAATTGAAAATGAAATATTGATATAGTAAAGAAATTATTGCATTTAAAAAATATGCTATTTTACCCATCAAAATGTGAAGCTAAACTTAATACTGTAACATAAAAAGTCTACAGTTAACATATTATTTTCCATTTCTTCCCCATGTTAAGGTGTTTAGTCTCTTCTTTATTCTCTCTCGAACAGCGTACGTTTAGCAGCCGGAAGATGCTTCGATCACTGCGGGTCATCACACCTGCACAGATAATTAAAATAATTTAAAAAAAATAAAAGTTCAAATAAAAATTATTGAGGAATAAATTTTCTATAAAAAGCGTCATCGCCTTTTTTGGCTATAATTAAAAATAACGGAATGAGACCCTCTAGAAGTTTTACTCATACGTGTTTGCGTTTCACATACATTTATATACTTGTAAATTCTATGTGTGCATGTGTAAAAACTTCTGAGTGCTCTGGATCCGTTATTTTTAATAATAGCCAAAAAAGACAAAACTTTAATAATTTTAATTCAAACTTTTTTTTTATGTCTTATCTTCTTAAATTTATTTCAAATTACCTGCACAGGTGTGCTACAAAGCAGTGAATGCAACACGTTTCGCACGAGAAAGCATATTTAAAGATATATTGGAGAACCAGCTTTCTTAAAATTTATATTTTTCTGACGTTGTTAACTCTCAAATCATTATGAACTGTCTTTTTTTCATTGAAGAAATCAAACCTAGTTATATTTATTCAATTTTTCAAAACTCGATTTTATATAAAGTTACTTTTTCTATACGCATGATGTATTATGTATTTTTGTCTTCTATAAATTCGTTTAAGAAAGGATTATGAATGTAGGTACCCCAAAAAGAATATAACGGTAATTTTATTTATTTTTATTTTTATATACATTTAAATAAAAAAATGTTATTTACCTGAAGGGGTTTTTTGTTTTTTGTTTATAAATATTTCTAAAAAAAAAAAAAAAATTCCCTATCAAAAAATATATAACAAAATAACATTATTTTGATATTATATAATTTGTTTGCTCATTTAAACTGTTGAATCTCTTGATATTATGCTGTTGGTTATGTTGCAGGAAATTATTATAAAAAGATGGAGTTTTATTTTATCTAAGCCTTTTTTTATCCGTCATACAGGAACGGTAATATTTTATGTAATATTTTTCGTTTTTAAGTACTTTTTAACTCAAGTCAGCGTTTTTTTCATCAATGTAAAATGTACAGAAAAGTGTTTATACGTACAGAAAAGTATTTTATTTTATATTAAAATAATAATACTCTTCTTGTATAATTACCTCGCGGGTATGATTTGTCAACCATGGATGGATGGGTTTATAAAATTCAATGTAAAATCAACAATATAACGTTTCTCTTTTGTAGTAGAATATTTGAAATGTTCAATCGGTCCTCTATCCTCAGAAACACAATATATCGTGTTAATTATTCCTGAGAAATGAACAGATTTTTTGTTGCTATATTTGCAACTTTTAACTATTTCGAATCGTAACTATTTTGAAATAAAATATTTAAAATGTATAATCAATTTACTGCCCTTCTTTCGATATTCGTACTTCTTTTGAAATTTCACATTAAATTTGCATGTATTTTTCGCTCCAAGAAATACAAAATCAAACTTTTCTCTTTTTCCTTGATAAAATCGCTCTGATTTCTAAAGTGTCGAGAATATATTATTTTTATCGGAATGTGTCGGAATTGTATCGATAGTATCGGAAACACGAATTTTTTAAGATAAAGTAAATAAGTATAACTAAATGTTATAAAAACGGGAGATAAAAAAATTAATCTCCTTTTTCTACTTTATTTTACCACCCATCAGAATGAATTTTAAAGAATTTTTTACAATATTCTTAATTCTGAAACGATATTTGTCCCCAATGCCTTCTCTGCACCCCAATGCTCTCCTTTATTTTCCTGGCTCAACAGGATTAATTTTAAACATTTATTTAAGTTATAAACTTTATTAAAAAGAGTACCGCAACCACACCCCTTGTACTTAGACCTTTTGCAGATGATGCCTTCTAGCATAATAGCAATTATATTGTTATTATGTTGTTGGTAAAGCCGGTTACTTCGTTCTTATACATGCGACGACAGTGTGATCAAATAACCGTGTTTATTTAAGTTAATTTTTAAGTAATCTTAAAATTAATAAAGAAATCATGTTCTCATTTGACAATTTTCGTACTCTCAACACAAAATTTGTGGAATATTTCAATCTTATAAAAAATTTGCATAAGTATTTTTATAATGCCCACCCCACGTATAATGTAAAATTACTATTTAAGCTCATATGCATAAACTAAATCACTAAAAAATGATGCTTGGAAATGCATTGCATATTCGTTATGGTCACCTACTTACGTTTTATAACGAAACCTGTGTAAAATTTAATATTTGTCGGTCTCCTTCTTTAAGCTATACAATATCGGTGATTGATGTTAAAGTCTTCAATTTATTTATTCGATATAATTTTATTTAAAGTAAGTAAAATAAAATATTTTTATCTGAGCTAACGTTGACAAATATAGCACTACTTATATGATTCAATGAATCAAAATACCATCTTAACAAATAAGGTAAACAACTAACAGAAATTAATTTGAGATACCGGCATATGATTGAGTATCCAAGTTTTTTTTTTCTAATTTATGCCAGAGGACAGATTTTACTCATAAAGTCCCTTGTTAAGTCCAGAATACACTAAACAATTTCGGCTTGCAAATCTCTTTTCGTTTTTGTGTTACTTTGATGACGGACAGACGGACGGACGAACGAGCGAAAACTATAATCAGGTTCTTTTTACATTTGCGAACGTTACAAACTTAAAGCTAAAACTAATATACTTTGAAATATTGTATATGTCGAGTATAACAAAGATATTAACCTTATACCTAATTAAATAATCAAAACAAATGATGATTTAGAATTGTGTGTAAAAACCATTTTATGTCTTATGTTATAATAATATTTTAAATTGAACAAGTAACTAAGCCAATGATATTAAAGGATCTGTAACAGATTTCTGTAGGGTTTATTCTCTATACTACAACTAACTATGTTCGTTTCTGTTATGATTCTAAACGATATTTATTATATGAAGTTTATAAGGCAGAACAAACAAATAAGACAGACAAGGATAGCGACATTGGAATTGTTAGGTAAACTTTTCGTTTGAGTTTTGGGTTTTAGTTGTTTTGTAAGTCATGTATGAATTAATTCATTTCATAATATATTATTCTACTGTCCGATTTTCCGTCCTCTTTCTACTGTTTTTCCACTTTGTCATATTTGAAGCTAATAAATATGTTGTAAATTTAAAGGCCGTAAGATCTTTTATTGTTTTACTGTAACTCATTAAAACGCAGAAAGTTTTATTAGTTTTATTGGCAGTGAAAATATTTTTAATTATGAGCATTCGTAAAATATTATAAATGTTAAGTCCAATAATAGTACCCAAATTTGAACTTAAAATGTGGCGAATCTAACAGTTAACGAAAAATTATTCAAACAAAAGTTGTTTTTTTTGAAAAAAAAAATGTTGATGGTTCTTGAATTTTTCTTAGATAGTTCTAGAATTGTGTCATGGATTCATTAAACCTAAGCTCACTTTTTAAAACTTTCAAAGTTTAGTTTGTGCGGTGAATATTTACTACAGTTAAAAACCTTAGACTAAATGAATCTACTCGGATATATTCTTATAATGTCCATTATATTTATGCCCAGTATAACAAAAATAGTTTAAAATATATAAGGTATAAGCTGATAACTGCACACAAAAGTAAAACAATTCGCTTGTGTTCATAATAATAATTAATAAAGTGACTATGCCTGTGTGTAACCCACACCATATACACAAACATACTCGATAATTGGACTGACGGCATTACAACCATGATATCTATAATATATAGATTATCAAGACATGTGGCAGTGGTGTAATTGGTAGCATTCTAATCAGAAAATCTTCGACTTGATTTTCGGTGTATGTTTAAGAGTTTTGAATATTTCTACCTTTAATCATATAGAACGATTAATAGTCGTCTTAACTTCATGTAAAGGTTTTGATATATTTTTATCATGAAAAAAAAAAGCAGTAAAAAAAAGTTTAACAAAAATTTGTTATCTATTACTTAAAATTTTTCATTTTTATTACATTATTATGTTGGATGTTTGTTTCATTGAAAATTAGTAAATGAGAAAAAATAATAATCTGCAATTGTAAAGAATTTTTGGGTCTGTTCAATCCAAAGGCAACTATGTTAGTCATAGGATGCTTCTGTTATTATAAATGTCACATATGTCCATACTAGTATAAAGTAATGTCGTAACAGTATCGCCAGTTCAATGGTTTTTTCCCATATTAAAAATAACCCAACGTGTCTAAAAAAGTTTAAACTTAAAAAAATCATTTTGGTATACAAATAGATGGCTATAAATTATGTAACTATTTTTTTACTTTAAATTAATAATAATAATATCATGCTTTAAAAGCACAAAATATAAAATAACACTAAATAATGTCGATAAAAGATGTAATAGAAGTTTGGCGCGATCCATGGCGCGCACGCCACTTTAAATTTAGTCAAATAGAAGAAACTTAGGCAAAACATTTTAGTAAAGGATTTACGTATAAAAATGCTACTTGTTTTCAATAGAATACATATTCAGATATCATTTAAAACAAAAAAAACGTTAATGACTAACACTTTAATTTTAAACTTTTTATTTTTTACAAAATTTTACAAATGTGAGAATCATTGATTTTAATTATTTATTTTACAGTCTTATACAAACAAAAATATATACAAATTTTATTATCAAAATAAATACACCAATATTAGAGAAAAATTGATTTAATTATTAATAGAAAATAAAATTAAAAAATAAACGGGACCTGAAATATAATTAAATAATTAAATAATCAAATCAAATTAATAAATATTTTAATATATCTCACCGAATTATCGCGTCTTGTAAAACTAACCTTACTCTGTTCACAATTATATATTTCTATAACTCTTTTATATAGTAGAAGTTGCTGCTTGAATATGTTTTACAGGAACTGAAAAATAATAAAATGATACTATAAAATTTTTCAAATTAATAAATATTTTAATATGACTCACCGAATTACCGCCTCTTGTGAAGCTAACCTTCCATTGTTCTTCCATGGCACTTCATTAAACACAAATATAAAGTCAAACTCTAACACTATCCAGTTTTATGTCACTTAGGTTACAGTTGGAATTGATTTTCATTTAAAAATAAAAACCAAACATTCTCAACAATAATTTGTATGTTTTATATACCTAAGCCATAGAGATAACTGCCGAAGTTTCAGTCCGGGCTTACAAATATCATGACTTGATACAATCGTCCTTTGCAGAACTACTTCATTAGTACACACATAATCATCGGAAAAAACATGATTTTTATGATTAGTATAAAATCTAATTCAAACAAAAACCTATGCAAGTATGGTCGGTCATTCAGTTTACAGGTTACAGGTCGAATTGATTTTCTTTTAAAAATAAAAACCAAACATTCTCAACAATAATTTGTATGTTTTATATACCTAAGTCATAGAGATAACTGCCGAAGTTTCAGTCCGGGCTTACAAATATCATGACTTGGTACAATCATCCTTTGCAGAACTACTTCATTAGTACACACACAATCATCGGAAAAAACATGATTTTTATGATTAGTATAAAATCTAATTCAAACCTTCAAACCGTCTAACCGAATTACCGCGTCTTGTCAATTTAACCTAACATTAGTCACAGTCAGTCACACTGTTTTAAATTATTTAGGGAACCTAAAAATAATGAAATAATAATAATAATAGCAAATTTTTTATAATTAATCAATATTTTAATATGACTCACCGAATTGCCGCCTCTTGTGAAGCCAACCTTCCGTTGTTCTTCCATGGCACTCCATTAAACACAAATATTAAGTCAAACCCTAACACTATCCAGTTTTATGTCACTTAGGTTACAGTTGTAATTGATTTTCTTTTAAAAATAAAAACCAAACATTCTCAACAATAATTTGTATGTTTTATATACCTAAGCCATAGAGATAACTGCCGAAGTTTCAGTCCGGGCTTACAAATATCATGACTTGGTACAATCGTCCTTTGCAGAACTACTTCATTAGTACACACATAATCATCGGAAAAAACATGATTTTTATGATTAGTATAAAATCTAATTCAAACAAAAACCTATTCAAGTATGGTCAGTCATTCAGTTTATAGGTTACAGGTCGAATTGATTTTCTTTTAAAAATAAAAACCAAACATTCTCAACAATAATTTGTATGTTTTATATACCTAAGCCATAGAGATAACTGCCGGAGTTTCAGTCCGGGCTTACAAATATCATGACTTGGTACAATCATCCTTTGCAGAACTACTTCATTAGTACACACACAATCATCGGAAAAAACATGATTTTTATGATTAGTATAAAATCTAATTCAAACCTTCAAACCGTCTAACCGAATTACCGCGTCTTGTCAATTTAACCTAACATTAGTCACAGTCATTCACACTGTTTTAAATTATTTAGAGAACCTAAAAATATTGAAATAATAATAATAATAGCAAATTTTTTAAAATTAATCAATATTTTTATATGACCGAATTGCCGCGTCTTTTAAAACTAACCCGGCAATGTCACTGTCAAATATTTCTAACACTGTTTTTAATTATTGATGTGTTCACTTCAACTGTCACTATGAAACTGATTAAGTTCAAATTTGCAAATTATGAAATATTTTAATATGACTCACCGAATTGCCGCGTCTTTTAAAACTAACCCGACAATGTCACTGTCAAATATTTCTAACACTGTTTTTAATTATTGATGTGTTCACTTCAACTGTCACTATGAAACTGATTAAGTTCAAATTTGCAAATTATGAAATATTTGAATTTGGCTCACCGAATTGCCGCGTCTTTTAAAACTAACCCTACAATGTCACTGTCAAATATTTCTAACTCTGTTTTTAATTATTGATGTGTTCACTTCAACTGTCACTATGAAACTGATTAAGTTCAAATTTGCAAATTATGAAATATTTGAATTTGGCTCACCGAATTGCCGCGTCTTTTAAAACTAACCTCACAATGTCACTGTTAAATATTTCTAACACTGTTTTTAATTATTGATGTGTTCACTTCAACTGTCACTATGAAACTGATTAAGTTCAAGGGGAAGTTTCTACTGATGGAGGCTTTACAGGACTGAAATATCATGAAATAATAACTTTAAAACTAAAAATTTTACGCCCCTTAATAGGCTTGAACAACCTACTATTTGGTTAATAGATCAACGACATAACGAATTGCGACACGAAGGCTTGTTACAGTGATCCAAATTAGTAGTGACATATAAATAATCATCAATTGCTCTATTAATATAAAAATTTTGCGCTGCCAAATAGTTTCGTAACCACGACCTCTTGGTTGTCATCACAACACTGTAACCAATTTCGCCACAGAGGCTTGTAACGATGACTCCAAAAACAATAGTGACATATACATATATAATCAATTAATCTAATTATAAAAATTTTCATCCCGGAATAGGCTCGAACCGCTGACCTATCGGTTGACAACCCACGCCTTTAAACAATAACGCTAAATTTGTCTCTTTATATGATACAAAGAGAATAGAGAATATAAATCAATAATCAATTAATCTGAATAAAAAAAGTAGAAACCGTCCCCTAGATTCGAACCACCGACCTTTCGACTGAGAACTCTACACACTAACCAATTGTGACACATAAGCTTGCTAGAAAAATCCAAAATCATAAATCCTAACTTGTTTCAAAACCATATTTTATAATTATTTTTTTAAATTTAAAATTCAACTCGCCCAGCCCCCCATATTTTGACACATTGTTTCACTTACATATTTGATAACCTTTAACTGAAAAAAATGTTCAAAATACAAATATACACGAAAAAAGCTCAGTGTTATCTCTTTATTCGTAGATAGAAAAAAAGCTCTTCAAATACCTACTTTAATTATTAAAATAATTCTCAGTTGATTGAATTATACAACTATTATTTTATACAATTATTTTAATAATTAATATATTATGCAAATTTTAAGATGAAAAGTTATTAATGTTTTATTTCGTTGTTAGATTTTGATTAATATTTACAAATACTTTCTATAAAATTGCTTTTTTTTTATATATTCAGAAGTGTTCGACTTTATTCTATTTGATTTTTATACGTCTTTCAGTGCAAAACGCTTTTGTTTGATAATAAAATTTATGCATTTCATTTGTGTTAAACTTGTAGGATGATTAAAAAAAATACATTGAAAATCGATTTATTTAGAAGTTGCAAACAATGCTTCCTCAAATTTGGCATATTGATTTCTTTTCTACCATTTAGTATACAAATGAAAACACTATTTCAAATTTTTCACAAAACCCAACCATAAATTTGGTGTTGTTTTTCAGATATTTTAAAGGATTACATGAACTTCAAAAGCTCAAAATAAAAGTATTATTTTTTTAAATGTTTTTCTTATATATTTTGTATTTACATTTGGAAATATTTTGTGAATTTTAAATCAAAATTATGAAAATGCTTATCTATTAGGACCATTGTCAACTCGATCGATAAATATCGACAAAAAAGTTTACACATATTGGTATCAATTTTGAAAAGATGTGTTCATACCTAATGTCATTCATTATCTTTCAAATTTGGCGTACATATAACTCCAAAAAATAATTACCCAAACGTTTTGAATTTTGGTATGTACAATATTTACATGAAAGCGGTATGTTGAAACATTTTTTTATCTAAAATCGAATTAAAATTGTTACCTTAGGAATGTTGGGTCCTCCGTTTTCATGTGAACATTTTGCTACCAAATTTCATAATATTTGGATGAGTATTATTCAAGTTATTTGTTGGCAAATTTTAAACGATAAAATACATTCAGGAATGTGCTTATTATATATTTATAACAATTTCTCTTAAGCACTGAAGCAGACGTTTTGGTGTTTCAATATCTTATCACTCACTTAACAACTAATAATACTAACAATTAATAGTTTAAAAATTCAATTTTTTGGGTGGTTATAGAAAGTTTTCCGACAAAGAAAATTTTACGAAATTTGTTTGTTTCAACGCCAGTTCATGTTAATTGCATAATCCAATAATAATTCGCGGGGTCATAGGCCATTTGACCAAAAAAATTAACTTCAAAAATACTATACTACTTTTATCTGTTTTTCTTTGTTAGGAATATAAAACTGAAACACTTTTTTGAAGGGTAGGTGGTGGTAGGTTATTTTATAATGAAGTCGGGTATAATTTAATTAATTTTTATTAACGTATTTTTGTTTTAAATGATATCTGAATATGTATACTAATGAAAACAAGTAGCATTTTTATACCTAAATCCTTTACTAAAATGTTTTGCCTAAGTCTCTTCTATTTGACTAAATTTATAAGTGGCGTGCGCGTCATGGATCGCGCCAAACTTCTGTTACATGATAAAAGGAAATATTTTCAAATAATAATCATATCAAAACCATATCAAGCTTTTACTATTGAAAATAATTCTTACTACGGTACACTCTTTGTTAAGTATATACAAAAGTACAAAAGCTTTTGAATACACATTATTGATTTTATTCGACAATGCAAAAATAATTAAATATTTATAAATAAAATATTTTATATTTTAAAATATTCACTTTTACATCTCTTTACATCTATAATAAAAAAAAAGATGATGGAAGAATTTATTATTAAAAAGATATGGGTGATGTTTGTTAATAATAATAATAATAATATTCCTCTTATCTTTTATATAATAAAATTAATATTATTTATTATTTAAGATATTTGTTTTTCTTCTATTAAATTATCTGTTTTTATTTTTCCATTCTTATTAAATCAAAACAAAAAATGTAAATTACATCAAACGTTTTTGATTTTTTAATATAAATGATGAAAACCAGAAATAGGATGGTTCCATACAATTTTGTTTCAATTTGATTTTTTAATTAAGTAGAATGTTTAACGTAAATTTCTATTCTGATTTCATTTTGAGGTTTTTCATGTCTATTATATCGCTTTAAGCTCCAATTACGTAAATTACCTTAAGCTTCAATTATTGTATCGTATTTTGTCAATTATTGACTATGTTTGGAACAAAACGTACAATGATTGGTTACAAAAATTTGATATAATAATATTTCTATACTTTATTTAGCTATTTACTTTCTTTATCGGTGAAATATGGGAATTTTAATAAAATTAAATATTTTGGGCTAACCCCGAAATCTATTAATTTAATTTAATTTTTTAGATAAAATTTATTTTATAATATATTTTTGTTTAATATATATAATTTTAGGTATCTATTAACTATGAATTAATATCTTTTTTTTTTAATTTCGTTTAATTTAACATTATTTGTAAAAAAAAGATATTATTGATTTCTATACGATTTTTCGTATTTGAAGATCGATTTGACCAAGTTAGCTATTGCAAACGTTTATTATAATCTGATAAGATATCCTAAGTGGTGTTTTAGTAGTGCATGTTGTTGACATGAAGCGGAGGACATGTTGGAGAGTTTTTTGCGATATTCTAAGTATCAAATAAAAAAATTTTGACATGCTTTTGGTTTTCATGTCATGATTGTGTAAACCATATTTCATAACATTTGGATACTTATTTTTGAATTAACATTACATTACAGATTGATTTTATTGATATAGCCTGTAGAGTTCTCCATCGAAAACAGATTCCTACTTTATATATTTTTCATTCAAATTAATGAGCATGAGGATAATAAACAGAAAGAGACTATCAGTATAAATTCAGAAAAACAAATTTCTACTCACTTTCAAAGCAATCTTTTCATATGTATTTTGATACAAAATTCCAACATACAAGTCCATTATATGTATTTATTAAAAAAAAAAAAACATTATATTCTCTTAAAATTATTTTTCATATTTTGAATGAAACAGAAGCAATTTTTTTTTACCATAATTAAAATTACCTTTTTATTATAAAAACTAAAACGAAATTCAATAAAAACAAAAGTGTATCGTATATATCCGGATATATTTAGCACCATTTCTCTCTTTTGTCCTGTTTGCCACCATTCTTCATTCAACATCTTTAAGAAATGTATGTAAGTAAATATTTTTAATAAGTTGTATAAACAAATATAGGAGTTTCAAAAATAGTCTTTCTATTCATCATTTTTTATGTTTAGGATAAAAAATAAACCAAATTCTTTTGAAAATTTTCATGAAAGTAAAAGAAAAAAGTAAAATTTTTAATTTTAATTAAAAAGAAAAAAGTTTTTTTTTTCTTACAAATTAACTGTAAGAATAAAAATTTTCATTCATGAACGCAAAGATAATATTTTTGTCGATTTTGTCGCCAGTACATAAATGATATCGAAAAGCATATAGTTCTTATTTCATCAATGATTACAAAGATATCGGTCAGAAAATAAAATTTTGATCAGCAAATACGTCATCCACGCAAATTTGAAAATAAATTATGAGTTTTAAACATCATAAGGTTTCTGGAAGCTTCTTATTCCAATTGTACATTTTTAAATCAATTATTGAATAAATGAAAATTTGTATGCTCTTGAAGTTGGAGACCATTTCCATTTAATAATACCACTTTGACATTTCAAATTAGATTGTTTAATATTTATCTTGGCTCATTTATTAGTAGCTGATATAATGGATATCTGTATGTATTTTTAATACAGTTAATAAGCAGGAAAATACTGTAATATTTGGAAAAGTGTGTAACAGCTCCGATCTCAAAAATTCTTGTTTTTATGTATTCCTTAGACACTAGTAACATTCATCTCTACTAACCTCTGCATTACTATGAGAAAATGAGGGTTGTTTTTCCTTAAATGTATCTGTAACCTCCTCAAATAGTAAGAGTAATAATAAAATAAAATAAAAATCATGTACCCCTGAGGGATGATTTTCGATGTGACCTTTATAATTTTTAAATTCTGAGTTGTTTTTTAACCTCAAATTCGTTATCACCCGAAAAACGATCTTCGATGGGGAATTTTGAATTTAAAAAATTAGTTATAGCTGATAAACGCTCCTGAGGTCTAAGCAACACGTACAAATAAGAACTTTTAAAATCGAAGCTTTTCCTGATTTGCCAGCTTATAAAATGGACTATTTCTCTATAAGACATAATCATAATAAGACATAAGAAAGAATGATCATTTACTTTTCGTGTTTGCTTTTGAGATATCTTTCAAATTAAAATTAATTTCAATGTAGGTATAAATATTTATAATAAAATATTACCTAAGTAGTAGTATAAATAATTATTATTTATTATCCTGAAATAAGAATATTCCACTACAAGCTTTAAAAGAACAAACGTTATATAAACAGATAGAATCACAAAATAATAATATTTTAATAGCGATAATTAAAAGAAAAAACGATCATATCATAATCAGTGTACACTAAAAACAAAATATAAGGAAAAGGAGTTTTTGTTATATAAAAAGGACTTCAGAGTCAAGTCGTTATGTTACAAATGTGTTTACCTACGTTCTTTGTCGTCGTGTCGAATATACAAACAACAAAATCGTGCTTTTTATTATTTAAAAAGTTAATTCGTGCGTAGATAAGGATAACTAATTAGTGTTAAAGCATCATATATTTTAGTGTTATATTTATATCTTTGTTTTTAATATAAAGGATGTTAATTGTATATTTGAATCTATTTGACACAATTTTAACGATATGATAAAGCACTAAATGAAATATATGTATTTGAATAATTAAATTGTGTAAAATAGGGTTCGAATTTAAATTGAATTGGACTTGAATAAAAAAAAAAAAAAGTAAAAGGTATTTAGTTTAAAAATAGATGTCTCTTCAATTATGTTTTGATAAAAGCTTCAATTCAAATCACGGGAGGATTCTAGAGAGTAAAATCTGATGAGTTATTTGTGCGCAACAATAGTCCTGTATCTTACATGTCTCTTTTTTGATATTTCTTTTTAAGTTTAATAAACAAAAAATGTGTTATAAATTTCAACGTCAATCTGTCTACATTTTATTAACGCAGCTTTAGACTGCAAAAAAAAAATACAAAATTTTTTTTTCAATTAAATTTACTGAATAATATTTTTTTATTTATTTATTTTTTTTTTTTTTAAATACAATATTTTTTTTTTCAATTAAATTTACTTAATGAATATATAAACATATTTTGGGCCTTCAGAAATTCGAACTTATCACAAAACTGTGCACCCATTATTTTGAATGGAATAAGTGAAAGATTTTGTTTTTTTTTGTTAGACACATTTCCTGTAACAGTTACTTTTACCACAGGATATATTTATCCACCTATTATAAATGATAATATTTTATGTTAGAAATGGGTCGATATCTAAATTATAAGTTTGGTCAATATTAACCATTATTATCAATTAAGCTCCAAAATATTGAAGCCAAAAAATTTTATGTTTGTGTTATAGAAATATGTTCTTTATGTTATAAATCATCCATGAGGATTTTTTTTTTTTTTTTTGAGTTTTGTTTATATAATAATCTAATATTTTTAAAAATTCAGTTTTATTTCTTTGCAATTTAAATAGATCGTATTGCTAGAGGCAAATTTATTGTAAACTAACTACCTGATAAATATACCCATAAAAATGCATAGTAACCCGTTTCACTACACCTGTTAATTTTTAGTTCAGTTTAAAGTAAACACTCTGTATAATGGAAAAATGATCTAGATAATCTTATTTTATGAAAATAATAATTTGTTTCTCCAATTAATAATAAATTAATTACGTATCATTTTTCCAGACTAATAAATAATGATACGGATATTAAGTTATCATAAAAGTTATTTATTATTATTTTATAATTACGATATTTTCATAACATCGTTATTTTTCCGACATAAGTTCTTTCATTTTATTTATAATGAAAATCGAGAATGTCTATTTGTAATGCATATAAATAACTTTTTTCTTTGTCTACGATTTAAAACACTGATTTCGATAGCTCCAACAGATCCGAAGTATTTTATTATTTTTTCATGTTAAAATGATATTAATGTTTTAGATCGATAAATAAAATTAATTTTGATATACAACCGAACACAACGTTACAACCGAATCCAAATAGGTAAAAGGATTGGATTTTGTGATTCCACAAGTATACATTCATCCGATTTTTCTCCAAATCACCTTAATGAATTCTGTTATATGTTCCAATTCTAACCTCTTTTCGTTTTTGGACTATATAATATTCACTAACAAAAATGGATCAATTACTTAGTTTGAAATGAAAATCTACACTAGAATTTTATTTTTTCAATATTTGCCTTACCGTAAAGTAAATTTAATATACTATTGAAATATTTACACATTTGTAGGGTTGTAAAATTTATATTTATCGAAAACTTTTTGAATTGATTTTATGTATATTTTTCTTTTCTGTTATAGAGAGGTAGCGACGAATTATTATCACAATCAGCAGTATCAGTAATGGCGCCTGCAACACCACATCACGCTGACAATAATAATCAAGACAATGCCAAAAAAGTAAGTACCAATGTTTGATTTTGTTTTAAATTATTCATTTCTTTATAAAAATTGATTAAATTAACTCAAATAAAGTTTTTTTTTTTTGTGATACTCACTCACTATAAGGTTTTTTTTATTATGTACACGCTGCAATGAAATTATTAAGTTCAAAACTTTAGAATAGAATTCCCATACATAATTTTCTCTACCTGAGTGTCTTATAAAATATTTGAGAGCTTATTTAGGTTGTAAAAATCATATACACAGTTTTTAAAAAGTAAGCACATTACCACCTAAAAGCATAATATTTGTCAATTTTATAAGTTTACGTTTAGCTTTTATAAAAAAAATTTTTTAAACAAAATCTTATTGCTTCCCTGAATAAACAAAGATACGCATACAATTCTTCAACTATTTCATCAATAATACCACTAGTCAAAATATAGATTTGATTGATGATATTTATTATTAAGTATAATACTTTCGCTCCTTCCTATTTCACTAATTCTAGTATTATATTGAGACAAATCACAAAAATTAAAAGTAAAGTAATAGACGAAAGATGGAGTAAAATTAAAATCGTCATGTGTTCCAGAAAATAAATACCTTTTTACATACAGATGATTCCAAAACGATATCACAATGTATCCAAATATCGCTTGGATAGTTTAATCACAGGATGCATGAAAAACCCACAAATCCTTATTAACCTAACTCCAAATACGGGTATTTGGAGTTCATTTTTATCGGGGTATTTTAATCAAAAAGTGTACATAAGAGGCAAAAAACCTTCTGACCCGTGCCAACTTAATCGTAAATACGCAGATTCCGTGCTAACATTTAAATATCATGTTTGCTATGGTTTGTAATTTTGTGAACGCACTGTTCAATATAAAATTTTCACCATACTTTTCCTACCCCTACCAATCCATATATACAAAGTGAACGGTGAAACACTGAATTTTCATTTCATTAATAATTGAAATAGAAAAGTGGTTGCCATTTGTCTTTAACAAATATATTATTGATATTGAAAATATATACCCGGAATCACTTATTAAAACAAGAGTGTAGAATTTTGTTAAAATTTTCTGTTTGAAAGGGGATGCTAATAATTTTACCATCATATATCCTCCACGAATTTATATTGCTACTAGCTGTATTTTTTTTTTTTTTATATAACACCAATAACAACTTTGGACCGATAGTAGGTACATAGTAGGCAAAGATATTCTCTTACTGTAAGAGTGTGTGTATAGAACATTTTATTTATTCATATTAGTAAAACGAAATACCGTGTACCATGTTATCGCACTCAATTTGTTATTTACCAACTAATAGACTATAGTATATTTTTGTAAAAATTTTATTTTAAAACCATGATTTTGAAAGAAACTACGTATTCATAATAGTGAATCCGAAAATTTCTTTAACCAAAATTAACTAAAATAGTGATTTAGTCTGACATTTTACAAGACAATATGTCGTCATCCAATACCCAAAAAAATTTTAATTTCACTAATCTGTTAATAACTCATAAATATTCTTCGAAATTAGAATTTTTTTAGGAGTCCTCTAAAAAAATTCCTAAAATTTGTCGCAAAAATAGGACTAAAATAATGAATTAGACAACTTTTTAATTTGAATACTTATTAACAAATTTCTGAAATCATTAGAGACAAATTGAATACCTCACCATTTTTACGGTTACGCAACGATTAAAATGCCATATGCAATGCTTGAATACTATTTGAAGAATACTTTTCACTCAATTTTTGTTTTATGTAAGTACTAGGAATCAAAAAATTTGTTTCATTTAATAGCATCCTAAACTCGATTGCTTCAGATACCTTAATTTGTTACCTTGCCAATCAAAACCATGAAGACGTTTTTGCTAGATATCCACCTACGGTTCCCAGTAGTAAATCATCAGTATTAGAATATCGAGTATTAAATAATTAGAGCAAATAGTTGCTCTTGTATTATGGATTCAATACATTTTTATAATTTTTCCCATTGCTACTCGACTAAAACCCTTTTTAATTTGAACAGTGCTGAGTTATATATTAGTACTTTTTGGAAATTTATAATGCTTAAGCTACTTTGTCTGTTACCTTGAGTCAAATAAATATACATATATTTTTGTATTTTTTTACGTCATGATATTTATTATCTACCACATGCAAATGATTTTGACGTTTGAGAAATTTAGAAGACATTTTTTTTTTTTTTAAGTGAAAGTGTTTTAAAGTCGTGTGAGAGAATGGGTTAAAGGACATACAGTGTTTATTACAAGTGCGCGACTGCGAAATGGCATAACACTCATGATATTTTGTTCACATGTATTTTTAAAGGCATTATAACAACCGTGGTGGTTAATGTATGTAAAAAATATGAGAATCAAATGCATAATGATTTTAAATTTTTCTACTCCTGGAATTATATACATTTTATGACATTGTATAAGATCGTATTGTCTCTAAGCATATAATCTGAAAGAACTGTTTCAGAAATTGGTATTCTCAACAATTAAATTATCTTAATTTAAGGAAACATTCTACTTCATTTTATATAAAGATACAAGTAACTTTATGCTTTGTTTTTGCATTATTCCGGTTTCAAAATATATAAATTTACTGTATAAAATGATATATAATGCAATATTAAGAGTTAACTTTTTAAAAATATTATTATTTTATAGAATAATCTAGTAGAAAAAAGTTTTTAATTCGATAATTAAAATTGTATCAACGCTTTGTTTTGTTCTGTTATTTTTTTGTTTTTTTATATACACAATTGAGGGGTTGAGTTTCAAATAGGGTTTATAAAATGTAAGGAAAGTTATATCATTATTAAATTATTATAATATATTGATTGAATTTAATACATATAATGTGTTTTTCTTTCATAATGTTTTTATTATTACATTAACGAGTTGTTTTTTTTTCACTTTGGGTTATTATAAACAAAAAAAAAAATGAGTTTCCAAAACAAAATTTTTCACCCTCAGTTTGACTGTTAACATTTACCTCTGTATATACAAATTAATATTGAAATCGTGTTTTCTACGTATCTCGAGCATTGCAATAAGAATATTTCATATATTTAGATGATGATTTAAATTACGATTCGTTATTCTCTGGAAGAAGGTGTAAATAACAAATACACGTGAACATCTCATGGAGTAACCGGTAAAAAAATGCTGGCGAGTAGGCTGGATTTCCGGTTTGATTATTTAGAGAGATGTAATTCCTACGACAAGTTTTGGGATTTTTTTATATTTATTTTTCAGAACAAGATCGCTTGAGCAAGGCTATTGATAAATAACGAGCTAAGGAAATCTCTTGACACAAATAGAAGTCTGAAAAACGTGCACATTGTAACTAAGCCCGATAAAAAAACATACAAAGAATCAATAAGTAAAAAATTAAAAAATAACGTTTTGTTTTTTATCGAAATGTCGAAATTAAACGTGGGTAGCAAACTCTTTCTTATTTGCGATGGATTAAAATCAGCTCTACAAATTTTGTTTTTTATCGAAATGTCGAAATTAAACGTGGGTAGCAAACTCTTTCTTATGTGCGATGGATTAAAATCAGCTCTACAAATGTATTAAAGAAGAAAAACTTTAGTACGCCTTTTAGTGACGAACCAAGGATTATTTCCAACTTATACTGGTGATAAAATACAGAAATACGCAAATTTTTTTAAAAAATAAATAAAAATGCTACGAAACGAATGAAAATTTAATAAAACGTTCGTCATTCCATTATAAATCACCTGTATAAATTACAAATATTTTTTTATACTCTAGGCGACTAATTGAGCATCAAGTTATTAATATTCACGAAACGATGTTCGAGAAAAAAATTACAAATTGGCTGATAATATCTTTTTTATTGAAAGATTTATTAGTGTGAAAGCTTTTTTTTGTAAAATTTTATGCTCGGTAATTTTTATTTGAAACTTTTTTTAACTCTTGCCCTTTTAATCCAACTCAACTCTCATCTCTTTCAAATGAATTAAAGCTGATGACTTACAGTGCTGATTCCTGCCAGAATGTAGTTTTCGTTCTCCGCATACTATTTCTAAAATCTGCCACGAGCTCTGAGACTACTACTCGTATATCGTGTAAAGATCTTATTTTTCCTTCTTTAAAGTATAATAGCGACCAATTATATTTTCAAAGTAATGATCCCTTGTGTAAGTTTATAAAACAAAAATTGTATAGGAAATAATATAAAATAAGAATATTGTCCAATTAACTTTTTCTTCATAAAGCATATAGGAATATTATCCCTGATGGGCACAAAAAAAAAACCGCAGTCTACCTCTAACAAGTTTATTTTATTAACAAGTCAAATAATAACAAAAACATATATAATATTGAAGTTTTATTATTTAATACAATATTTATGAAAACTTGTGGAGAGAAAATTTATTAAAAAAAAAATGAAAAAAAGTTTATGTTTTATGTTTAAAATGTATTTTATTAATTATACCTAACGGCTAGTTTTGTTAAAAAATTATTCCTATGCGGTTTTCATGTGTACATGTTTTTCATACATAACATAACGCTATCATTACGCTCGCTTGTACCAGGAAAACTAAATTATTTTATACATCTTTGATTTCTTTTAAAGTAATGTATGTAGTACTACTCCGTAACTCAATATACAATTGCATGATTTAATCCCTTTTTTTACTAATAGGTCACAATTTTTCTCCTTTTCCTTTCTGTTATAATAGCTCAATTTTTTTTCGTTCATTACGTGATGTTAATTTTAACATATTTAGTCATCGCATTCATGTATGAAGCTTTTGAAGCCAAATTATATATAGAGCTCTGTTAAACCGAAGTAGATTTTACTTTGTTTATAGTTTATTTTAATTTTGTTTTCTATTCTCAATTTTGTTTCGGTCGGCTTAGCATTTTACGTTAAATTTTCCACATTGTAGACTTGAATTTTTAAATTACTTATTTTAGAGTTTTTAATGTCCCGGCACACTCTTATGAATCAAATACACTGGTTTAACATATATTTTGATTTTCAATACGGGTATAACACCATCTTAACTGCCGAAATCCATCCTGCCGTTTAGTAGATACCAAGTTATAAAGAAATTTACACACGAAAAACTTAACATGTCTTCACAGTTGGTAAAAATATTTATGTAACCACATATTAATCCGGTAAAACCTGAGCAATAAACAGCAAATATTTTAAGAAATCAAAATATATACAGCTGTTATATGAAAACACATCAAACTAAAAAACAAAAAATCTTTAAAGCAATCGTACAAATCAAAATGTACCATTAATACGAAACAAATACTTCAAATATATATTCAAAATTGATATAAACAAATACTTCAAATACATTTGCATTTAAAAATTAATTATGGGCATTAAAACGATCGCGAGCCTACAGAATCGAAAGAATGAAAATCACAAATAACCAGAACAAATATCACACATTTAAAAAATTTGCTAAAATTGTATTAGTAGTTTTGGAGTCTTTCGAGGACAAACAAATATATATCTTTATACATAAAATATTTTTGAAATAAACTTTTAATTTCTGTTATTTTGATACCCTACTCGATAGAGTTGAATTTTTATTTTTTTAACGTGCTACTTTTTCGTGACAAAAATAATCGGATTTTGTTTTTTATTTTCAAACACCTATCTAAAGACGTTTTTAAAAACGAACATAACGGTGCCTTAACTGTCGAAATACACTCAGCCGTGTGAAAGAAAGGTGGTAATAAAGAAATTTACGTGCCAAAAACAAATACCTTTCTTGGCAGTCGATAAAACGTTTTGATTACGGTTTAAACGGCTCTGTCAGTATAATATACACGAGTACACTTGTATACTTTATTGTTTTTAATTTGAACTAATTATAATTATTATTTACAAACTATTTTATTTATGATTTTACTGCAAATACTAGAATACTTCTTCTCGTTCCACTTTTGATGTCCTTAACGAGCTTTGTGTATGCTACGAGGTATTTTATTAAACTCTGCTAACAATATACGCTTAGAAGTTGTTTTGTTTTGAAGGATTGTATTAAATAAGATTCTAAGTATAATTTATTTATGAAGTTTATTTAATACAGGTTATTCTTCACGTTACGAAACAACACACACTAACCTATAAAAACTTGTTGTATACAATACTCGATTTCGATGTTAAAATTCATTTGATTTCGTATTCTATATAGGAATTATATTACAGTTCTATATAGGATTTATATTACGTTTCTAGTACGCCCAAAGTTCTATCCAGCCATTTTGTATAATTTTTTTTTAAATGAAAGGAATTACATCTAAATTTTGCCTTTCTCAAGTTCCTATGCGACATTTCTTTCTCCAAGTGCGATAATAGTTTTGTATCTCAATATCTCAAGTTTTAATGAACATGGAGGGTTGTCGTCGTTTTGGTCTAAAAACACTCAGTGGCTCAATATCCATCCATCATTTGATCGATTATACACTAAAATAGGACGAGTTGAAGCTTTTTAGGAGCATAGCACACACTTGTCACCTTTTTTGTGAGATTTTAATGATTAATAGTATGAAGGCTGTTTTGAAAATACCACAGTTGTATAGAATTAAAAATTCAAATTATAACTATTAAATTATTTTCAGTAGAACAGCATACACTAGTAATATTTATAATAATTTAGGAGTAAATCAGGTTCGAATCGAACAAACTTTAAATATTACCTATCTTATAATTGTTGTGTTTCGTTAATAATTTCCAGAGCTTTTCAGAGAATTTATTTTTGTTTTATTGTATTTCTGGTTTCATTCAAGCTGCTGTTTTCGGTTTCACCTCCCTTAGTGTTTTATGTTTCTGATAACCAAATATTTACTCTACATTATGAAATTCACTGTAATCACATTGAAAATTGTCTGAACTTACACAAATGTTAAAGAAAGTTAAAAGTTTTTTCTATAACTATAACAACATACACACACATATACATAAAAACATGTATATAGAAGAATAAGTAAGCATAACAGACAAAGAGAAAGTTATATAGAAGGATAGAAATAGAGTGTAACAAACTATATTAATATAACCAGCCAACTAACAACATAATCCCCTTGAGCGTTTTGTGGGCTCCAACTTCGACATCACAAATAAATATACCACGAACATTTACTCTCTTAAACCTATACCTACGAACGTTCTACCTCTAAATGTTCGTACATTCATTTTCCAATGTCTTTTTGTTTTTAGTCTCATGTCTTACTTATTATAAAGAGTGTCTCATCGAATGCGACATTTTACAATGATATTCGAAAAACTGGCTGTTATGCGGATAGTTAGCTTAAACATCTACCATACTGTTGAAAGTGTTTGCTTCTTGACATAAATTCATCAGAACACATATTCAGACTGCAGGGTATGAAGTTAGACTGAACAAACTGGAAAAGTACGTATTTATGGTAAGCGTTTGTTAATAAAGACGGCATTTAGAATTCGAAATATATCTGATTCCTTTTTAAATTTAAATTGTCTCAAAATTGTTTTTCAAGGATGCTTTAAACTTGTCTTACAAGGAAGCTGAAAATAAATCAACGAAATGTTGCAAAATAAGAAAAATGAGCATCTGATTATTTTTACTATCCAAGTTCTCAAAAAATAAACTTATTTACATTTTTTTAATGTCTCCGCATTTTTATGAACACCGTAATTATTTTTTATAACAAAGTCATTGATGTTCGTTCATCATATGTATGAACTGTATATATATTTACCCAACTAGTTACCCAAGCCCCTCTTGGTTTTGAAATTCCAGATTTGAAGGAAAATGTCCTTTCTGATTTTTATTACGTCAAGTGAGTTTTCATTCACAACTTAATATCTATAAATTATCTATATCTTAAATAAGCGGGACATCCATTACTTTTATAAAAGTTAAATCAACAACAGAAAACATTCATAAACTTTACCTCGAACTAACAACTGTCGAAAATGTATTATTTCATATTTTAGGCAAGAATATGTTTTTTACCTCGACATCTTAATAATATCGTCATTAAAATATTCACAAGACTATTTAAACTTATGTGCTGTTTTTATATCCTTGTAGAATTCTATTTGATTAGAACCAAATAATAAATTGAAAGCAGTTTATATTTTGTAAAAAAATTCATCAAGTTTATACAGTCGCCCTTACCTTTCGAGTATTCAATTTTGGCTGATTTTTGTAAATTTGTTATTTAAATAAGTGGATTTTTCAATGTCCGTACAATTTCCATTTTTTATGAGGATAAATAGGATTTTATAAATGGCAGACCGAATACTTTTACATTTATTAATAATTTTCTTAGTGGAATAAGTATTAAGCGAATTAATTTAAGCTTCAAACCGATTCTATATGGAACGTAGCTGTTTCGCTAATTTTAAAATCATTTTAACAAAGCGATAAACATGTAGTTACAATGAAAACCAACCGTTTTCAATTCTCTGAATTAAAAATTTAATTAAGTATTTGCTTCTTAATTCTGCTCTGGTAGAATTGTTTCGTTTTATCATCATTCATAAAAATTGTTTGCAATATCAAAATCACTTCAATAAACATTTTCCAACTTTACCATTTTGCATATAAAAAAAAAATTAATAAAACTATGAAAATTTGAATAATAATAATAATGAAAATCTATAAATAATAATATACGATTATTTCACAAATACAATATCAAATAAATTATAATTAAATTGAAAATTATTTACACAGTTTGTGGATCACAAATAATAATAAAAAATAGGGAAAAAAATGAAATTGAAAAAAATATAATTTAAAAAATTTTTCAATAAAATAAACAATTTTAAAAACTTGTGCATATGCAAGCTTTATTGTATGTTTAAAATGTAAATTGCATTTGAAAAAATACTATATTATGATGCAATTGGTACCAACAATAATAATAATCATTTGGTTAAGCAAATATGGACAAAAAAAAATGAATTGAGCCACTCACATGACCGCTGTATCCGTCAAATCAATCAAGTATTGTGTGCAAAAATGGAATAGGACTGGAAATTTAAATTCTACTTATTTCATAGTTTTAATAGTGCAATGTTCATTTTTAAAGATATTGAAGTCATAGCAATTACAAACAATTCAAGACAAATCTGGAGAGGACGGTGAGTAAGGAAGCAAGTTGAGATGCAAATATTACATTTTTTACCATCGTTTTCAACAACTTGAGGCAGGATTGTTATGATCATACAGAAATCATAAGTTCAAGGTCATTCAACAGTGGCGCTAAAGTTCTTCACGAGTACAATTTTGTTAGTTTTTAGGATATTTTTTTATTTTATGGGTAACTGAGTAAATTATAGCAAATGGCATTTTTCGCTTAAACATATTTCTTAAAGCTTATTTCTAAAATTTTTTGTTGCCTTATTTGTTTATAAAAAATTATTATGACCTACAGCTTTTGAACAAATCTCTTTAATTTAAAATAAAAATATTTTCTTGTTTATCTATCACAATATCGATGTTCAAATTCGTTTATAATGCATTGTAACTTGTACATAGACGTAAATGAAACTATACCTATTTTATATCTATCATACATGGACTATATTTATAGTCACATACACGGTTCAATGAAGTAACATCATTGATTTTTTTTTGTATTAATATTATATATGTATGTTATATACATTTTGGTTGTGTTATATCGAGTAAAATTATATGCATCAAAAATAATATACAAAAGACAAAGTTAATTTGTGTATGAAATATAACATAACAGCTATTTGGTCGTGTCGTCAACTCCAACCTCTTTCCACTGTATGTCTATGCTAAAAGCTCATATGATGGTTGTTGATGATGACCATTCAATAAGTAACGGGTGTTCAGGTTAATCTATCACCACTACGATGAAAATTATCAAAGAAATGTACAAAACTAAACCACCAAAAACTATGAAAATTGCAATTTTTGTTTAATCACTTATTCACAGTCAAATTTTTTTATACAATTATCTTCTTATTAAAATAACAAATAAAGTATGTGAATATTCCTGAAATTAAAATATCCCAGCATATGGTTGAGTATGAATGTTACTATTTTTAATCATTAGCATTCTTAAAATATTTTAGTGCCTTTACTCTCTTAGCACTGAGCTGGTTCGAATATATGGGTTAAAGAACACTTTGCAAACGGCGGGCCGAATTTATTCGTTTTCATAGAAGCGTATATGGTTGCGAATTTTATGAAATATGCTCCGTTAAACGATACCCAGAAGCGTCCAATATAGGTCTTCATTGAGAAGTCTCCAAATGATAACTTTTATCCAGATCTTAGACAGTATATGAGTTAAAGTAAGCTGCAAAAGTTGATCCGTATTTAATAACTTCCAGAAGCCAATATGATTGAGGATTCTATAAAATATTCCCCGTGAAACGTTATACACAACCACAAACGTTATTTACGTTACACTCAATAGGTCTCATTGAGATATTTTCGACATCTATACATTGTATTAGAGGTAGTCATCATAATATGCATTAAAAGCTTACTGTCATGACCGAAACAATTTAACGTGGTGCTATACTCGCTCCCCTACATACATCTAATTCATAAATGCGAGGTAGAGTTTTATAGACGATTATATTAAACAGACTCGTTGTTGGTCAGTCAGTTGAATTTAGTAATAACTTCAACTTGTAGAGAGGGAAATGTCCCTATAAAATACTAAACAATTCAAAATTCTAAGTTAGTTTTATTGTTAGAGTTTTCTAGAAAAATATTGCTCATAAAGTACTTGAAGCTTGAAACATGTTTTTAAAAACTATGATGGAAATGAGTTAAAAGCTGTTCGAAAATCAGCAGTGCAATCAACGATTTACTAACAATATTCATTTGTTTTAATTTTAAATAAAATGTTTCAGGCATTGTATTATAAACTATTAAATACCAAATTATCAAATGTTGGCGCTGGCACATCCCTGATTTTGATACAAGTAAGCACAGATGTTGGTTGGCCTTTTCGTCAAAGTACCAGTCAGGCAGTACGTTTTACCTGTAACAAAACTCTAACGAAAAGCAGAAAAATGGGACTATTTGACTAGATTAGAGGGGTCAAGTTAGCTAGTTAAAATTTATAACCAATTCACATAATCCAGAAAAAATGGCAAAGGGATTTCAAACCTTTATCGAGCTAAAATTTTTATTATTTCACATTTTCAAAACATTAACAATTTTTCTGGATTTTTAGAAAATTTTCAATATTTAAAAAATTTTAAATATTCGAAGATGTAGTTCGTAAAGGTTTTTGGTTCTCGTTATGAATTTGGATAGCTAGCTTGACTCATGTAAGATAGTCATATAGTTTTTCCCATTATCCTTCTTTTCATTTGAGTTTACAGACAACCCGAAATTACTACCTGGCAGTTAAAAAATGCTATGTGTCAATCTTATTGTACGGTACATTTTCCAAAGTTTGCTTGCTTTTTTTACTCACCTGAAATATCGATATTGGTGTTTATAAAATAGTCTTATTAGTTATTTTTCTGTTTGTCCACCCATCAATTGAAATGTTCAGCAATTGAAATGTTTACAGGCTGGTGTGAACTTGAAAAATTTGCTTCAAGTTCGTAAATAAGAAAAATCGGGCAGAGATGCCATAATACATCACCATGCTTTTTACTTATTATATGTACTAAATAAACGATTCAACTTTAGTACATCTTCATTTAACATAAATAATACAAGTCATAATTTTATACATTTCAATAATTATTTTAAACAGTTCAAACCTGGGTATAATGTCTTTTTAAAGAAAGATAAAAAACTGCTTGTCTTAATTCTAATCTTATTAACGTCTTCAAAATTTTGGACACTTATTTTCTTTAAATTGTGGCTGTTTGTGGATTAATTGGGTTTTCAACTTTATTGGCCAATATGAAAGTAACAGATATGACTAGCAATGTGCAATTGCGATGTTTCTTCATTTACTTCTCCATTTTACGATGTTTCTTCCATATTTTTCAAAACTGAATACTTATGTATTTATAATTTCGTAAAGTCATGTATAACATTTAACATGGTCTGTATAGCATAACCTAACATTATCAATTTTACATCAGTCATAACATCACGATAAAATATTATCGAGGACCAATTATTATTGATCATAAAAACAGTATTTTAACTTTCATATTATTTTATGTTAATAATGATTGTTACTCAAATTACTCATCTCAACTTTATGAGATATTTTCTATTGAATTTACTATCAAGAAAAACTATTATCTTTAATGAGAGAGTAAGTAATCATACTTACTTTACGATTAAATAGAATTTAAAAGCACTTAAAATAATAATGAGAAATTTTCAGGTAGATAATCAGGGATGGCCATATTCCGAGGTATCAAGCCTTCTACTCAATAACTTCACGTGACCTCCTGTTAAAACGAATGTTGAGTGTATTGTAAAACATTTATCTAGGAAAATGTTAATTGTGTGAATAATTCATTCACTTAAAAACTCGTGTTATTCAAATGAGAAATGTTATTCATACAAAGGAAAGTTTATATTTATTATTCTTGTTCGAACTCTAAATGAAGTCAAATTGTCATCAAATTTATTTAAAACGTAATGATTTTCAGGCTTCAAGGCTATACCAATGATATACGAAAACAACGGAAGATGTAAGCAAAGAAAAATTATAAAACCATAAAATTCGTTTCTTCATTCCACCTTTTTTTTGTAGTACCTATGGGCTAAAAGTATTCATCTTAAATGGAAAAATCTCTATTTGATATAAAAACATAAAAATAATAATATATCAATTCCAAAACAATAAATCAAAACCGAATAAAAAATAAATAGTTTATGAATATAGTTTTAAATATAGAATAAAAGTGATGAATACGGTATAGGAAAAAAAAAATCTGAATAAAACTAAAATGTTCTAGATAATTCTAGACTATACAAGAATAATAACACAATAACAAAAACATATTTTCTAGTCATATTATTATACACAAATATATACTGAATGTTACAGAATTGAGTTGTTGAATGGTACGGAATTTGTTTTTTTACTTAAATTTGAAATCAATACGAAAATTGATTCTAAAACGATGAGGTTATACGGTCTAATAGGTTAAATCTCCATGGTTTTCTCAATAAAAGAAGATTTATATGTAATCATTTCATATATCTTATTTACATTGAAATTCAGTGCATATAAATTCTTGAACAGTTAATTCTTATTAGTTGAATATCTTTTGTTTAGTTTTACAAGCGCTATCTGTTGGTTCATACGTGAACGAAATCCGTAATTAAAAAGTCTACTATATCGACTATTTGATGGCGTGTGAGCTTGAATGTCGAACAACAGGCTGAGGATATCAGTTTTCAATTTTTTCCATGTTTAGTGTAAAAACACATCTATGCATTTTGATGTGAAATCTTTCGTATGCAGATTCATATTCTCAATTTTCTCAAACATTCTGTAAAATGAAAAGCAACATGTAAATTCAACTTGACATCATTCGTGTTTTACATGAACGAACGAATATATTCTATGTAGATATAGTTCCTCTATTCAGTAATACCAACCTACATCATTTGCTATATGTTATATAAAGCAATGGTAGTCGTACCAACATTATAGTGATCATATCACAAAACTACACTACATTATATAATATGAATGAAATAGAAGACCATAGAACCATATTTGTGTGACCTGTAGAATGTTTGAATGCGGTTACTAACTCGACTGAGTGAAGACGAGTATTTTGTATTTATAGTGTTGGTAATATTCTCTGTATATAAATATAAACGTGTATGTGTAGTAAACCATTTGTATTCGTTATCTTTATTCTATAGTTGCCTATATTTTGCCTGTTGAATATTACCAACAAGTGAAGTATATTTTACTAAAATATTTTAGTACATATATAGTTGTATTAGTAGAAAGAGACATGAAATGAATTATGTTATTATTATACTCTTCGAGTACAATATTTAGTTTGAGTTTTCCTATGAATAGTTTAGTTGTTTAGTAAATCGTGATTGATATAATATGTACAGAGTGGAATATGAACAGGAATAAAGCATTAGAAATATTTATATTATCGTAAATCAAAAAACAAAGCATGCGCATCTCTTCTGTATTGCCAGTAAAGTTTATTGAAAATGGTTATTCTATTTGTTAAATTTATAATCTCGTTGCTCAATCTTTTTTCAAACTGTGTAGACATTTTACTTTTTTGGAAAAATCTGATATCAGTAACCCTTTCTCGTCCTTGTATGCGTATCAGCAGCAACAGTAAATCTGTCAAATCGCAGCAATATTGAAAATCAAATTAAAATTGATACAAAAACAAAGTCATACAGTATCAATAATAATTTTTTTTGACTTTTCGATCTCTTTACTGAAAATGATGTCAAACATGTAATTTATATGGTGATACAATATATATAAGAGTTAACGTTATTCGTTGATATTTCCCTCTTTGTTTAATTAGGATTGTTGAATATTTAATTTTTAAACATTTTCATGTTCGTGAATAAAAAGACTTCAAGTAATAAAAACAATTTACCCCGGCCCATTAACGTTTATTCACACATATCAGTCACATCACCGTTTAGTCTCCGGAAGTTTAGTATTCGTGCTATCCTTGTTCCTTCGGGCAATATTTGTGTATTTTCACACTAACACACAGTAAAACATACTGTCCATCAAAGATTTTTTGGCGACGAATTTAAAAAAAGCGTAACTGTGACTGAAGCCGCACTGAATCACAGAGACTGAACTGTGTAGAAAGAAGAATATTATTTCTGACTGAGATGGAATGAACAGTGACTTGACTGATATGTGTGGATATACTTTTGTTAACTTTGAATTAGCTACATGAATTGAAAGTCATGAAGTTCGTATGAGAATAATTAAGACAAATCACACTTGGGTATCGCTTGGAAAGTCCCTTGCGTGGGTAATGTAAAATGAGTAAATTGGTTGTTTCCTATAATTGGGTTTCTAATTGACTAAGATAATTTATCAGTTCTTTCAAATCAGAATACAGAAATATATTTAAAGTTTTTAGTTGTGTCCAAAAAGACCATATTTTTATGAAATTTTTTTTAAATTTCTTCGTCATGTAGGATTTGTTTTCACACTTCAAATATAAAAATTATTAAATTCCTTAAAAAATAAATTACTCTATACTAAATATTAAAATTATGATATTACCAAAGAAAATATTTGACTAACCATAACTATTTTCATGATACTCGACTTATTACCATTTTAAGAAATATCATTATAATTTGTAAAACGTATATGAATTTTATTGTTTTACTTAACCTTATATTCATTTCTGGTGTTAAATTTTTTTTTTAATTGAAAACATTCAATAAAAACTTTGAAATAATCCACAAAAAATTTGTTTTCCGTATAAAATCTTACTTAATATATGGTTCTAATGATATAATAAACAAAAAATTTTATTTTTGTAAATTTTTGACTGTTAGTATACTGTAGAAAAAGTATCAAGCGTTGTAATAAAAAAAAAAAAAACTATATTAATATTAAAGACTCTTTAATAGTAAAAAAAATAAGAAAGTAATTAAAGTTTTGATAACAAAATATTTATTCTTTGGTTATAAAATATGCTATTTATTCAAAATAAAACAATGCTTTTATTGTTACGTAATAGTCTTTGTAACAAGATGTCTCTTGTTAGAGATGAATATCGTCTTTAGTGGGCTTATAATACGATTTCTCTGGTTAACCTCCGATTTATTTTGCACCTAGGCACATCTTTAGGCATAGTAAATAACTAATTATATTCAATTTTGTGGCATCCACTAACTGGACATTGCATTTACGCTTCGATGTCAATTTACTATGCATGCGTTTATATGATGTTAGCAAATATAAAAAACTTTTAATGGAACAGATTAACGTTAAAACAGGAACCAATTTCCAACCGGAACCAGTTTGAATCCCTATTATCGAAGCGGGATTCAACAGTCCAAAAATTAAGTTGTTTATATAGGCCCATAGATGGAAAAATTAAGCAGATATATAATTTTACCGATCTGTTGTTAGATACGGTAATATCAATGCGTAAAATACATTATCAATAGTAAAAATTTCAAAAAAGTCAGGAGTGAGGAAGCTCACATATTTGGATGCTTTTACTTATCGTAATTTATTTTGGTATACGACGTAACCCTTTTTTGTTTTATAATTTGTGATTCCGAATGAAATATGTACCATGTTTTTTAAGTTTCCCCTTTCTTTATAAAGTGAAAAGATATTCAAAGTAATATTTTTCTCAGTCATTTATTTTAATATTTTCTTTATACATGACTAAAATTCGGTTTTTTGTTATAGGTATTATGTGTGCGTTTCAATAAAAGGGTTTTCTCTTTTTATACCATACTCTGAAAAAACACCCTTTAAAAAGTCTCTCGTGACAATTCATATTTCACGCAACACAGATTTTATGAAAACATTTATCATATAGACATGTGATGTTTCACCTTTTTAACAGAACAAATGGCGTGCGATGTTTGTATGAATATTTTATTATTTATTTTCCTTTTTTTTTTGAAAAATGATCATTCACTAAAATTTCACTTAACGTTATCTACTTTATGGGTTAAAGTTGTTGCTAAGTAGAAAACACTAATTATCACCTTTTAATTTATCTTAGGAGTATTTTTATTTAGGAATATTTAGTAATCAATTTAAATTCTATAATGAAAAAATTTTCAAAAAACCGGGGGGATGATATAAAATTATTTTTAATGGTTATTTAAAAAATTCATCTCAAGCAAATACCAATTTAAAAACCAAATTTTAAGCTTTAAAGTTAGTTAGAATTTAACATTATAGATATTAGTCAGACTTATTTCTAAAATGTATTAAAATTTGACAAACTTATAAGACCTTAGTCTCGTTACGGTTGAAACTCGACCACAATCACTCAAAATAGAATATTAAACGAAAGAGTATGCAAAGAATACATTCACCAGTCCTTCTCTCTATAAACTATAGGTGTGTCAAATTTCATACTCCTACGCCCCGCTAATTTTCGTTAAAGCAGGTACAAAGTTTATACGTCTATCACGTATTTATACATAGATAACTATTCATGATTGCCTGTATTTGTTGATTTTAGATTCGGAATTAATGAAACAAAAACTGAAAAATTTATTTACAAAAATATTTATTTCATACGACCATTATGTTATAAATAAAATATTTAGTTTAATTATAATTTTCTTCTTTTATCAGTCAGTTTCATTGAGGGTTTAAAACTAATTTAGATACACATTTTTAGACGTGAACTAATTTAGACATGAAATGGAATACTAACAAATAAACAAACATAACATAGAAACAGCCAACAGCCAACCAGTATTGAATTAGTAGCCTGACAACGATTTTAATTAGAAATACAAAATTACAAACAAAGAGATTAACACAGATAAATTGTTTTATGAGTGAACTAGTAAATATTAAGGTGTTTTGAATTCATTTTGATGTGGTTTTATGTTATATCTATTTATTTTGTTTGTACAGTTATATTCATTCAAAACTGTTCCAATATGATACCATTCTCTTTAAAATAATAGTTTTTTATTCATTTATTTTGGATTATCATTATACTTTTTTATTCATGAATTTAAGAAGAAATCAGCAATATTATTTTTGTGAATTTAAATTTTAACTATTTAAACTAAAATAAACATAATAATCGAATTATTGATTACAAAAAAAAACGCTGCTCATTGTTCGCTAAATAATTGTAACCAAAAACTTTCTTTCAACAGTCGGTAATTTTTGCCTGACCTTAAAAAATACATACATTTTTTTAAATAATATCATTTTATCGAAATCAAATTCTCATAGTTTTTGAAAAAATATTGAAGTTTTATCAGAATTTCAATGTGTGATGTAAGCGTTAAAAAAAATGATGTTTTTAAATAAACGTATTCTTGAATTATTCTGAATTAATATGTAGCATTTTTTTCGTTTAATATTTATGACAAATTAAAAATACATTTAAAAGCCATTTTAATAATTAAACAATATAAAGTTTTTAATATTGATATATTCAATAATGACCATTAATTTTCTGAAAATAAAAACACCCATAATAAAATAAAATAAATACAAATTTTTTAACACATATTCATTATAATTAAAATACATGTCTTTATTACTTCTCAGTACTATGAAATATATTGTTTCTAAAAGAATTTCTTCTTACCTGTTCTAGTAATTAAAAGTTTGTAACATATAATTATACAAATTAATTAATAAATGTTAAAATGCATTATAATAAAACTAATATTTAATTAATCAAATTCATAGAAATTTAAAACTTTGCGCGTTGAAGAAAATTATTTACGTTTTAAATATAGCTAAGCCTAAACTTTGTAAAGCTAGAAAATATTGTTCACATAAAAAGAAATATTTAAGTATATCGAACAAAATCGATCAATTGAGTCCCAAAGATTCAAACCTTTTAAACCAGAAAAGATTTAAAAACTTAAAACTTCTACCCAAAAAGCATTTATTTCTTAAAAATTTATATTTGAAACATTTCATCTATGGATTCTTGTAAAATACACTCACTGTAGCTAATTCGGTGTTTTTGAATTTGTCTGTTTGAACGATCTTTATTACCATTGTTGAAATTTTCTATTAAATGGAATTGTACTTGATATATAAAGTAGGTAATTTTATAGAACATAAATTTATTCACAATTGCATAAATAATTTACACTAATTAATAATGAATTTTTAAACCCTTTATTTATAATGACTGATCGAGAAAAATAAATCGTTTACAATAAAAAATTAAAAATAATAATCTAACACAGTGCGTTATTTTTATATTGTTTATTCGAAAGGGTAAGAAGGAATTATATTATTGTTTCCACGTTGCTGTATGCGTGTGTATACTAGCATTAAAACGAATAGCCAATCGGGCTTAAAATCATTTTCAAATCGAAAAAAAACAATTTTTTTCAATAAATTATACGCAGTAATAATATGGATTATTGTTTTCCAACTTCCGTTATTTGAATCGCTGTTGCCTCAAAAAGAACATTTAAAACTAATAAAATAACAAGATAAATTTGTAATTATAACGATAAGATCATTCTTGTAAGATTTTTTTTTTTTTTTTGGTTGTATTAAAATTGAATTTACACTTTTCAATATAATGTTTTTACAGGTATGCTTATAATTATCGAAATTCAAGAGAACAGTGTTTAAGAGAATAAAATTCTGATTTGAAAACTTATGTGATATTAATAAAAGAGTTTTTTTCAAAATGTAGAGAACTTTAACAACTGAACAATTTCACTTTGACAAACATCCATTAACAAGATAATAAAGTTTTCGTTGAAAGATTTTGCAATATGCTTGCCCGCAGACACAATATTTTGAAATCATTAGCAACTTCTCTATTAAAAATTAACATAGGCTTGCTTGATAGGATTAAAAAAGAAAAGAGCTTAGATTAGATTTCAATTAATAAAGAGAGTACACTTATGCTTTATTAAAAATTATTGGTAATTATGAATAAATTTATGGAAGTTTAATGTGATGTTATTACATATCTCTATATACTTAAACACATTATTAAATATATATATACATATATATATATATATATATATATATATATATATATATATATATATATATATATATATATATATATATATATATATATATATATATATATATATATATATATATATATATATATATATATATATATATATATATATATATATATATATATATATATATATATATATATATATATATATATATAATTTAAAAGTATATATCATGTTATATAATAGACATATTATCCCTGATCCACTTTCGTAAATATTCGATGATGCGTAAAATTGCTCCAGATTTAAACGATTCAATGAGTATTATAAAGAGAGGTATCCATTCTCTTCACTCTTACGTACCTACGTATTGACTGTATCGTTTTCAACATATATTTTATACTTTATGCAGTTTAATAATGATTCAAATGTTCATCATTTTATTATTTATAGATCGAAATTCTATTTATAAATTTTTACCCGACTATGGCATAGCCAAAAGGATGGGTTTTGATTTTATCAGTCTATGTATGTATGTATATGTGTAGGTATGTTCGAATGATCCACCACAGCTGCTAAACTACTGAACTGATTTTGATGAATTATTAAAGATAAAATCAATATGGTGAAAGTAAGAACAAAAAAGTAGAGGTTATTTTTTCTTTGAAATGTGTCTTATTGGGTATCAAATGAAAAAGCTCAATTCCTATATTTCAAAAATATTCACATTAACAGCATCTAATCCACCTAGCCACAAAATATATTAATCTAACATATATATATATATATATATATATATATATATATATATATATATATATATATATATATATATATATATATATATATATATATATATATATATATATATATATATATTATAAAATAATTTTATGTTTATCTGTTCCCGCATAACGTCTAAACTAATTATTAAAAAATGGCAAATGTCAGAATTTTTTTAAATAAAACTTGTTGGTACGTTAACCACGGCTATCCTCGGAACTTGTCGCTAAATTTATATTATGTTTATTGCCAAAAGACAATGAGATATCATAGAAATAAAATTTTCATTTCAAACGTACAATACTTTCACTTACAGGTTACAAAGATAGTTTTACTTTAAGCATTATCAAAGACAAAATTGACTATGTAAGGCTTCAATTAAAAAGTCCTTTTAAAAAGTGAAATATAAGCTTTCTTTATTTTAAGATATACTAAATCGTCGTCAAAATCAGAATAGGTTATTTTCAAATGATGTAAGAACACGGATTTTGACCTGATTAGCTTACCTATGTTTCGAAAAAAACTTTATTTTATTATTTATCTTGATGTATCGCATAAATTTAAATATTATGCAAAGATTACATATTTCCTAAACTATTAGATATTGACAATTATTTTATTATTTCTTATACAATTTCCTTACGTCACACCATTTTGTACTGTACAATAAATAATTTTATATATTTATGTGGGTTCAATTATTTTAAATGAAAGTTTTTGCTGACGGGTATACGATTTCAAAGCTCTCTGACGTAAAATAGATGATACTACTCAAAATTTTGTGAAAGTGCACACACATATACTGAATATAATTCGAATAGAGCACGCATATAACAAGAATATACATGGACGAATAAAAGGACGAACGGAAAGGACACAATATATATACAATAACTCCACTCTCTTTGTGTGAACTTTATTATAATTCTGTTTATTATCCTGTTTTGTTTGAAGAGTGAATTCGAAAATCTATTATTTCACATTCAACCATCATTATTGTTTGATTCTATATAATGATTCGAACTCTTTAAATTGAGTACATTAATTACCTGTGAAATATTTGATGTTTGTTATTTGATTATTTCATTTATAGAATGTATATGCTAGATAATGGAATAAACAATTCGAAAATAATGAGTTAAAAGCTTTTGTTCAACTGCTACTGCTTTGGAATTCTGCACACAGCTAGGTTTCTAATTAATTTTTATAAAAATAAATATCAAGCAAACATTTTATACAGACGCAAAGTTTGTTCCGTATGTGTATAAATACCATCAAAACGGTTTCTATAAGACGTTTTGTATAATTATGAAATGCCTTATTTAAAGTTTTATTTAAATTTATACCTCATCAACTGCAAAATTTTTTTAAATCATTCAGTATAGATCGGTCAATTTTCATATATATAAATTATTGAGTTCAACCAGAATTCGAGCTCAAAACCGTAAGTGATCTAAATTTAATTCAAAAATTAATTTTTTTTGAATTACTTTTTACAATAAATGATAGTAAGTATATTACTTTCGTAATTAAAAAAAAAAAAAAAAAAAACACGAAACTTTGTCGTACGATTATGCTCCCTTAAATAGTTATACACAAATGAGTTGCAATTTGAATATGAGGAGAAAAATTCATATTCTAGATTTCAATCATACAAAATTTTCTGTGCATTTAAACAAACTTCATTTTTTTGTGATTTTCTGTTAAATTTTCTCCTCAATATCTAGATGTAAACAAAACTATATCATGCATCTATTTAGAAAATTCCCATACATTGATATAGATATATCGATATTTTCATGAAAATACCCATATTATCGATTTTAATTTTTATTTATAACATTTAATTTCGATTTTTTAGAACCTCTAAATAATAGTTTTTTTCCATTTAAATAAAAGCTTGTTTTAAAAAGGTTTTTAATTTTTGTTTTTTTTTTCATAATACTGAAAAATAACAAAAATAATTGTTTGCCTGCCATTAATAATATTGGAAAAAAATGTATCTGGTCCCGTTTCGAAAGGCATATTCATCTTTATTTGATAATTTTTATATAATAAATGCATACTTTGGCAATTTCATTTTTATGGGTTTCCATAAAGCTGAGAGTATAATAAATTTTACAAAAAAAAAAAAAAAATTAATAATAATAATAATAATAATAACAGTGATATATGGATAGTAATTATACCGTTTAAAATAATAATATTAAAATTGAAACCATTAAACTGCGTGTATTTTATTATACTGTGTAACCATTAAAGTGACACCAGTATACTGTGACATATCTATGTATTCTATTGGGTCCGGTTGTAACATTTTTTTACCCATATTTAAACAAAAAAGCAGGATTGTTAAAATATGTATACAGAGAACTGACTTTAATTCCATCACTGTAAAAGATACTAGAATTTAATTCGAATAAGCCTATTATTACATAAATTTTAAATTAGGCTTATTATTTATTTAACCTATGTTATATAATTAATGAATTTTAGTTTATGTTATATCATATAATACTAGGAGTTCCGCAGCAATTACCTTAAACAAACAATTGCAAAACACAAAAAATCAATCTGTACAAAATTTTATGTTGCAAAATATAAAACTCAATGGGAAATAACAAAATATTGATTGAAAAAATTCTATCAAATTAAAACATATTTTTAATTCTTGATTAAACTTCACAAGTAGTTTCCTTAAAATTAATCAAATATTGATTTCGAAGATATATAAGTGACAGTGAAAACGAATATAAATGATTTCCAGCGAAACTAAACTTCCATTACGGACAGTAAAAGCATTACAAATTATTTATGAACAATATTTTCGTGAATAATTCTAAACATTTATTTGTAAATATATGAAAGCGTAATGCAATCACCTTTTATTTAATATTTACGAGTACAAATATTTATTATTTTATAAAGAACTGGAAAAAAAACTCAAAATAAACTCTTAGCAGGCGGTCCTATAAGAATCGTTACTTTTTTGCATTGACTATTATTATCAATCAATAAATATATATCAAAATTTTACTTTCATACCAAAAATTTCTAAAGATTGTACAAATTTGTATCAATCAATTTAATATTTGTATCTTTGTTTCAATTGTAGGTGTAGCTATTACACGGTGATGTTTTTCTTCCATAAGTCCCAATGCAGCGGTTGAAATTACCACCATAATCACTCATAAGTGAATCTCACTTTCTTTAATCAAAGAATATATATATATATATATATATATATATATATATATATATATATATATATATATATATATATATATATATATTTATATTATTTATTGTCCAATTTTCTTCGAAATAAGTACAAAGCTTCAAGTATTAATATATAATTGTGTATTTGGTAAAGAAGTATTGAAAAGATTTTTCGGTACCTTTCTAGTTAACTAATTTCTAAAAATCATTTGTTTTTATTCAATAATTAACACAAGAATTTGAATACAATGAACCTAAACAATCATTAATACTTTGTTATGCTGTCGGTACCATATGCTACTCCATTTTATCCTGGTAAATGGAATTCATACCCCCTTAACAATTTCATCCTTCGTCCTTCTAATTTTAAACAATAAATTCATATTAATAATCTCATGCATTTAAGAATATAAACTTACTTCTTACATTTAAAACATGTTCATGCCTATGAATTGTTACTAAAAAGCAAATATACAACAAACAACTTTCCTTGGTATATAATTTAATATGGTTGGGAAAACTAGGAAAATGTATGAATGTACAGTGGTACAAGTACAATATTAAAATGAAAATGGTTATTTATTAAAGTCAAAGTTTAAATTAGGTACTTATTTACGAAAAATGCGAATAGACAGTGGTAATAAACCACACAACATATGGTTACGAAGTATCAATTGTTTATATTCATATATTCTGTTCAATGACAACTCTAGAAGTAATCGATATATCAAAATAAACCAAAAAAGATTAGTGACTCTATGACCCAAGATGTTTTAAAACTATTTAATAAACAAAGCTTTGAATCCAAGATAAATAATATATGGTTGGTATTCAATAATATTGTTCATATTTTGTTTTATTTATATAAGGAGGTTTTATTTTAAAAATGATATAGTAATTTTGTATTATTGTTAGTTAAAAAATATATAAACACGATTCAAACTAAACACTGATATTGCTAAATAATTATTTGATAAGTCGATCTAGCGATATTAAAAACCAGAATAGCATTTAATGACACAGAAATCAGTCAACAACACAAGAATATAATTAAAAACGCAATTAATTGACAGGGAAGGAAATTATAACAGAAGGATTTAAATACAACGAAAAATTTCTTATCTTATAGACCCAAAGTTTAAGAAAAAATAGTTTACGACTTTAAAATAATAAAAGAGTTAGTTATATAAGCGACTATCCAATGAAATAAGATTGTCGCAGATTTATAAAAATACAATTTAAAGAATTTAATGTTATACGTCTTATTTTATTTCGAAATGCGTTTCAAAGGTTTCTTTAGCTATCAAATTTATAATTTAGATTGAAGTGGTTAACGAAAAAAAATTTTAATCAACAAACACAAAAATAAAAGGAAAAAAAATATGCTTAAAAATCTCATATATGTATAATTTTATTTCTGATTTCATTACGGAAAAATGAAATTTGTTATAAAAAAAAATTTTTTTTTATTTTATTTTTTTAAAGAAAATTCACTTGAAAAATAAAAAACACTCACATTTAAAAAAGGTAAAACGAAAAAAAAATTTTAGATAGAGTATTAAAGGAATGGGAAAGAAATGAGAAAAATTCTTTGATGTCTCTAGAGACTTAATGTTGTTTTAGAGACAGATAAGATGAAAACGACGCAACAATCTAGCCAGTAAACATAAGGGCATAATAATAACACAACTTGGTAAACAGAATGACATATATATACGTAAGCGTTATAAAATCGAGGTGTGTAACTACTATACTATGTTCAAAGTAAATTTTCCAAAAATGTTTTAATTTTCTAATTAGTTTACATTTTAGCGACACGAAAACATTTATTTATGTATACAGTTTTTTTACTATAACCATAATTTAGAAAATCGGTTGCAGGGTGATTATAAGCCACTAATTCATTAAGGGGGATTGAAACATAATATTGAAGCACCCTCCATTATATAAAAATATTTCCTTTTACGCGTCCAAAGAACTATCCACAATATTCACATAAAAACGAAAGGCTGAATGAAGAATTTTTCTCGATAAATCATTTTTAAATATAAAATTGAATTTTGATTTTTATCTAAGAAATTTTTTTTCGAATAAAACTTTGACTTGAAACAGAGGGTTTTCATGTTAAATTATTGTGTATACCAAATTTCAAATCATTGAGATCAAAGTATTTTTGAGTAATTTGGGCCCGAAAATTTAAAAAAATAGCTTGTTAGAAGCACACTCCTTTATGTTAATAACCTTTCTTTTCTAGTTTCTCATAATGGTAAGATGTCTGACACGCATAAACAGACAAAAAATTCTAATAATTGATTCTATGAACACTTATTTCAACATTTTATTACTTCCTTTAGTATTTTTAAATGTGGGAAAGGTTTGATTAAATTTTTATCAATGTTTAAATTGCATCATAAAATTATTTAAAAAATCCTTACTTAATTCAATAAAAGAGAATAATGACAAATTTTTGAGAATATTTTATTAATAAATAATTTCTGGATAAATTATCTCGAATAGAATTTCGATGTAATTTAACAAAAATAACTTTACGTAACACACTTAAGAGATTTTATACGTTGAGAATAACAATATTTAATAGAGCTGTATTTGTACAACGTTGATGCATCATACCTTGGCTATGTGATACAATTTAATAGGGTGGACCTTCATTTTTATAATGTACATTTATATTATTATTTTTGGACTATTTACACGCTAGACTAAAAATATTTTTGTATAAAAGTTCACATCAATTATGATCGGTTAACTTATTTTGGATAATCGAAACCGTATCGATTATTAGGACTAAATTAATTTCTAAATAAAAAAATTCTGGTACATAATAATGTACTATTTAACTGGTAAAAAGAGATATCTGGAATTATTTCATGCCTGCTGTGAGTAAAGGATGAATCAATATTTCATTATTGCACGATTCCACCTATAAATAATATATAGTGCTTACCTTTGAACTTCTTTATATATTCAACTGTTATTTTTGTAACAGTGTTTTAATTTTTAGAACAAAAGATCTTTAATAAAGGAATCCGATCTATTTTCAAACCAACGACTATTCAAATAAGAAAACAAACAGTTTTTATTATAAGTTAATAGGTACATTAACGAAAACTTTTTTTGGTGGGATCGTGTGACAAACCATGCTGTTTTACTGTAAGTATATCACACGGTGGTAACATTTTAATAAATAATAAATCATTTTATGCAATAAACGTAGTAGTACTACACTAAGTTAACCAGAAAACGACTACGAGAACGACCCCCTAATGTATTTATAAAATTTTTAGAATGTCGTATTTTTACACACACCAACACACATCGTAAAAACTCAATCAAGTAAACGTGATTGCTTGTTGCTAGGTACTATGCAAACATATTATTTAATATCCTTAAAAAAAATATTATGAGAACGATTAAAAGTATTTTGGAAATAATTAATGTGTAATTAAGTTGAAATTCGTTTTTAATTAATTATTTAATCTTGTTTTTTTTTTTATTCTTCTTTACTGATTAAAACTGACACACAAACCTTACCAATAATGAGTATGGTGGCAAAGTTGGTATTATTTTTTAATTTCAACTAATTTGATTAAGATAAATTGTTTATTCATTTTACTTAATTTGAATTTAGGTCATTAACTGACTCGATTTACCACAAATATTTGGAAAATTTCTAGAAGTCTGCTAAAGGGCCACAAATAATCAACCATAATGAACTTGTAATAACCCTTTTCTTTGTAACTTTTGGAATAAATAAATCAATTTTATTAGAAAAACTGTTATCTTCAGCTTCATACAGATTCATTTATAACTACAATCAATTTATTATACCATTTATAGAGAACATAAAATGTTTCTTAGACGCTTTCCTACTTGTAAAGTAATTTGTATTGTTTTTGTTGCATTTGTATGGCTTGGAGATTTACTTTGTGAAACATTATTCAAAAAAAAAGAAAGTAAAGTGAAACTAAATGAGGTTTGGAAAAAAAGTCTCGGCAAAATTCGTTAAATAAAAATTATCGTCACATAAAAAAAACCAAAATGAGGAATTCATTCTCAAATCTAAATATAAAATTAGGGACAAAGATCGAAATCACTGAAAATCACTTTGTAACTAGTTCATTTCGAATACAATTCTTCTTTGCTCTTCTGTTGATTCAAATAATGATTATTTAGACGTAATATAGAGTGTGGCACGTTTGTTTTTTCTCAGACCTATGTAGTTATTGATACTAGAGTCTCGTTGCAGCCGACAAAACTAAAAAGTGAATCTCACTGTTTTTAAACAAGACAGTATATTAAACAAAATAGTATATATGGGTTTGTATGGCCGTGTATGTAATATAAGCCACATCTGTTATATATATATTTGTTTGTCATAGTGTGTTCACATTTCTGTAAAACTGTTTTAAAATCAAATTAGATCTATGCTGCCCCTCAAAGGCATTCAATATAATCCAACCCTTTTTGATAATTTCAATAATAATCCGTTATTTAAAAATTTTTAAAATTCACAGAATTTTTAAAATAAAATTTTTTAGAAATTGAAAATGAATGATTGGATTGCATTGTTTTTCATCACATTCAGTGATGTAAAATAATGCAAAATATTTCAATATTCTAATATAATTTCAATCTACATACTTTTCTCTTTCTCTTTCGTCTAGCTAGAATATTTAATTAAGTATCGTTAAAAAAATTACAATTATTTAACAAGAAATATATATTGATACAATAAGTTAAGAATTTATTTAAAGCAAAAGGTGAAGAGAGTGAAAGAATTTACTGTGTATACTTTTGTATCGTTTAAATATTAATAAGATCTAATTAATTATGTAGACAAAAGTATTTAATTAAATTTTCTAGAAAGAAAGTTGTTTTTTTTTACTTGTTTGAGAAAATAAGCATACTATTATTATATTTTCTACATTTCAAAATAACAATCATCAGTTAAACTGTTTAATATACATTTTACGAATTAGAAGTTGGTAAATTCAAAAATTATTCTAGAATAAGAATTTGGAATCTTATTTAAGTTTAATATGTTATACTTTTATTTGTGCCTTCACTATCTTTTGAAAATTAATGAATTTGAAAATATGACAAAAAAAAAAACGCTTGATTAAGTCTTCAATCAGATTAGATAATCATTCAAAGTTTAGTACAAAAGTTAAGATTAGTCAAATGGAAATATTTATCAAACATATTTATTAGACGTTTATACGTTACTTAAATCTATTGTGAGATGTGTCGACCTTTATTTAATATAAATTTGTTTTTCTTTAAAATATAATGCAATACTTTTTAATCTTAATATGTAACATTTTACTTGTATTTTCATCAAAATGTTTTAGATACAAAGATTTTTATTAGTTTTATCTGTGTAGGTGTCTACTTATAATCAAATCTAGCAACGTTAATTTTTGACACCATTCCGATTATGCTCAACTTGAGCATTCGATTTAGTACAAAAATAATGTGATAGCGTTGTAAAACATAATTTTTCTCAATTTCATTGCGCTTCCACCAAAATGTGTATATTTAAATAAAAGTATATTTTAACTTAATGAACTGTTTCGTTTTAAAATAAAAATTTGAAAAGCAAAAATTTTGATGGTGTAAGCTTTTATTACGCTAAAAGCAGATAGATAGTTGTTTCCCAATGTTATTTATATGACTAATTTAAAAAATTTGATGCTTTAATAGCAATATTATGTTCTGGAGAATCTAGTACCTTAAGCAATTATATAATTACGGGTTGACAAAGAACAAAACTTATTTTTACTGCAATAAAAAAGTTCAAATTAGTTTAGTTTATTATTTTCCGATTTAATCGTGTAATTATGCAAAAGTATCGGTAAAGTTAAACAAATATTTATTAAATTTTTTAGATTTAATTATAGATACTACGACAAATATAACTAAATAAATACTTGTAATTAAAAATAATATTTCTATAAAATAATGCAAACTAAACCAGGTAAGATTATTGTGAATAATGAAACAGTGAGTGGATTTGATAAATATTTTCACGATATTTATAATTGCAAATTTAATAGAGTGAAGGTGTTAAGGTCTATTTGATTATTTAAAATTGTAAAATTTTGGTTTTTATTTTATTTATTTATCTTCAGGGTTTCTAGCAATTTAAGTTTTGGTGTTTGTCGCAAATATATAACACCTTCAGCTTGAAATCAATATCGAATAAGAGAAAGTAGAAGTAAGAAGAAGTTTTATGACTGTTTATGTGCTCTTGTACCTGGATAAAAATGATTTACCTGACTGGCCAACATAAGCGGTATTGCATTGCGGGCAAGATAATGTATAAACAACACTTTTATTAAGAACAGGGTTTTTTCCTTTGCATTAAAAATTGATTCGTCTAAATTATCATTATTATAATTATTATAAGCTGGTTGTTATTAATTTTCTAATAATATGTCTGTGAGAATTTAACAATATATTATGTATTTCGACTAGACAATTTACAGTGATTTAATACATATATAAAATTTTTAAAGTAACATTCTCTGGCATAAATTTAGAATAATTACAAGTGCAATTGCTTATTTATTTTCAATACAAAAATAAAACATTTAGACGATATAAAAATAAAATTCGTTAAAAAAAATACAAAATAAAATAAACAAAGAAAACCACTTTAAACTGTAAAATAGTTAATATGATGTGATTTTCATATGAAAAACCGTAAAACAATATGAAAACAATGTTGTTATTATTATTTGTATCTAAAAATGTTATTTTTTTATTCAAACATAAATAAATACCATACTAAAACATGGACAAACATAATATTTACGTATATACAACATATACAGTAATTGTATGTACGTATGTTCGCATATGTGGATGTATTAGCGTACAGGATAAAAGGACACAAACAACAACATAGCATGTATATATATATAAAACAGGACATCATTCAACAGGACTGTTATACTAACTTCACTTTAACTAACAAAACAAAACTACATGTTATTAAAATAGATAAAATATTTTTACCGTTTATGTTTATCGAATGATTTATGGTGTAATACTTTTTTTTTTTATTTGTTCATTAAATGTTTTTGAAATATCAATCTTAAAATGATTGGTCATATTTAAATGTCGAAAACGTAACATTACCATTGTGATTTTTTATTAAATACAGTTTTGAAAAACCTGAAAAACTATGTTTTCTTCGTATGTGTTGGACTAAAAATATGACATATATAAAAATGTGAAATTCAATCTTGAAACGCACATTGATGTAGGCTTATAATTAACCCATTTTGAAAATATTTAAATATTTTAATATTTGATAATTATTGAATGGACTTAAAAGTATTTTATATTTTTAAGTTCATAAGAAGTAAACGTATTTTTTTTGTTGAGCTTTTACCTTGTGCTCCGCTGCCGTAGTACAAAATCATATATATATATATGTATCCAATATTACTACAATAAATAACCAGGATAAATTATTTTGAATCTTAAATGCTAAACAACTATAGGTCTTGACTCACTGAGTGTTCTTAAGCAGAACTTTCTATCTTCATTAGAACTGGAGATATTGGGATACAAAACACTTACAACACTTGGAAGAACAAACGCCTCATAAGAACTTGAGAAATGCAAAATATAGATGTAATCCAATGTTTGATGCTTCATCTGGACACAAATTCCTTTCATTTAAAAAATATACAAATCGGCTGTATAGAACGGTAGGACTCGGAATATTTTTCATCAATGTTTTTAAATATAGATATTTTAAATTGAACATGTAGATTTGAGGCATAAAAGGCACACTTTATTTAAATATGCCAAAAATGGTTTATTTTGAGGTTTGAAAACACAAAATCCGAGCTACCACAATGCACATATTAACAATATGTAAATGTGTAACAAATATATACAGACTTATTCATATTTTTTGGTATAATTCGCTAAACAAGATCATATTCTTGGTCTTAATCTTATTCAATATGGCACTACGATTTAAACGCTTTTGCTAGCTATGGCTACATTCAGAAAATTTAACATATAGTTTTTGTCCTAATTGGGCCATCAGGGGCTTCGCAATTTCAAAAATGATTGTTCTTCTTGCTAACAGTATGGTGAAGTTAATAGTATTTGTATTGGAGATATAAACCAATTACGAAAATGATTGGGGGCCTATATTTTCTTACTAATAAGAATGAGTTATCTCCGTGAGTTGGTCTACTGCTTCAATGAAGCTACTAGTTTATGTTTAATCAATTCAACAGAAAAGCATAGATCAACCGATTCTTTTAAAAATAAATTTCATTTTTTTATAAAACATTATGTGATGTGTAAAATGTTATATATATATATATATATATATATATATATATATATATATATATATATATATATATATATATATATATATATATATATATATATATATATATATATATATATATATATATATATATATATATATATATATAATATATAATAATATTATATTTGTGCCATTTGTTATATAAGGTTGACATTATTACTACTGTTTGTGAGCTACTATTATTTCTACAATACTATTTACTGTCATTTATGTAACCCAACCAAACAACACACAAGCAAATAACAATAACACAAACCATACGATTATTTTATTATATTTTATGTTTTTGTATCCCTATATATTTGTAGGTAGATAGACACAATCTGTTATTTTCTACGGATACATTTCTAGGAAGAATACAAACAAATTCATTTATGCGCTTGTTTGTTCTAGTTTATAATTGTAATAGTTTTATATGAGAAGTTTGTAGAGATTGATATTAGCATATATATGTGATGAGAATCAATGTCTCATTTATTCGGGAAACTTCAATCAAATCAATTTCTTATGAATGGATAATGGTTGTTAGTAGAGTGAGGGAAATATATTTTTTGCTTTTTGAAGTGAAAGTTATTTAGTATCGATGTGATTTCAAAGTTGATGAAACGAAACGGCGACAGTAACAAGAGACAATCATTTACAGGATATAACGTTCGAGAGAATGATAAAGAAGTATATATAGGATTGAACGTGCGATAGAATGAAACAGAAGACATTATATAGTGTTTTTTACAGATTTAGTTTGTGAGATGGAAGTATCAACAGGATTTAACGTGCGAGAGCATTAAATGGAAGGCATTATACAGGATTCCTTACAGGTTTAGAATGTGTATGAGATAAAAGTATGTATTGAATTTAACATGCGAACAATGAGATCGAAGGCATTGCACGGTGTTTATCACAGGGTTATTTAATAGTGTGTGTGTGTCATAATATCCGTGTTACACTTATAAATATTTTATTATTTTATAAAATCGTTCATTGGTATGTAATATATATGTGAATAAAATAAATAATAATTTTGAAATATACCCCACATTTTGGAACTTTCACTTCTATTGCGAGAGAACTCTACAAATATTTTTTTTTAATAATATTTTAAAATACACTGCCAATAATGGCCACTGAACTTCTTTTTCATATTTTCTTAAGTATCCATATTCCGAAGTCGCTTAACTGATTGAATTAAAATTTCTATTATACAAGTAAAATGTATTTTATACATTTTGACACAATTTTCTGTATAAATTAGGTAACTTCATTTATTTTATTGATTATCCCCATTTTCCTAAATATCGAATTTTAGAAAAATTAACTTTACGATAATTTCAATGACTGGTGTTAAACTAAATCACGCATATTTCGGTACGAAAATGCATTAAAACAGCATGTATTGTTTTCCAAATATCGAAAGAATCGCACACAATACTTCCGATATCGATAGATATAACTAGAATGTAAAAAATAATGTTTAGTATGTACAAAACATACGTTTCCTGATATAACTATTTAAATCACTTAATGACTCTCGGAAGAATGCGATATATTGAGTTAATTGTTACTATTATGAACACAGTGGAACTATTCCTTTTTTTTTGAGATTGTTAGACAATTCTACTACCTGGATATTTTTAACAACCTTAATTATATAAACACATTGTAACCGTTTTTCAGAAGTAGAAATTTTATTTGTATTTCTATAGATAGAATGTCTATTACCTAGTTTACTTAATTAAGAGACGCATAGAATTGAAAAGACTTCAGTTCTATCCAATAGTAAATTGCTGTATATGTCTAACATATTTGTTTGTTTTTTTGTTTCAGGTGAGTTCCATTTACTTCATATTTTTTCTTTTTGATGTCTAATATGTAAGTAGTACTCTAGTTCAAATGAATTGTTACCAACAGATTAAAGAAGTTATGCGAATAATATGAATATCGAATGTAAATACACAATTAACCAGACTAATCGGATTTTTTATTTAAGTTTTCATATTGAATTGATAGAAGAGAAAACGGATTTTATATTTTGTCTAAGTGAATGAAAAATCAAACAGAAGCAATTGTGTGTGATTTTCCTTTATACGGAAAAAGCAATACTAAAAAACTCAATATGAGATAAAAATATTTTTATATTATTTCATGAAATTATTTGGAAATTTAATAATTTGAATGAGTTCATAAAAAAAAACTATAAAATATTGAGTGAAATTATTGATAATTGTTTAATTTTCATTAATATATTAAAAAATTCAATTGTTCATATTTTAGTTAAAAATTTTTAATATTCATAATAAATAATAGGTACACAAAAAAGATTTTTCATAAAAAAATAAAACATAAATAAAATAAAACAAAAAACATTTAAAAATAAAAAAACCGACTGCAAAAAAGAAAAATTAAAAATAAACTATATATTTTGAGCTGAATGCATAAGTTAATGAAATATTCGGAATAAAAACTTTTGCTTTAACCAGGAACAAATCACACATTTAAAAAAATTGCTAAGATTGAATCAGTAACTTCGGAGAATGAAGAATAACTATCTTTATATATTTCTTCGTTTTTAGATGCAAATAGTTACAAGAATTTAAGCTGAAATAAATCTTGAACTATAGCAACAATTGAAATTTTAGCATGCATCATGCGAGTTTTTAAGATCGATTTAGCTAGAGCAGGGACAGATTTTTGCGCAGTAATATAAAAATTTTTAATTTGTTTAGTTTAAAATAATATATCAATATTTTACAATAACTTTTTTTCCGATTTTCATTCTTTCATAGTTAAACATATCATGTACAAGGCGCATCTAGGCGAAGCTACGCCAATGTTCTAATATCATGTTGAATATATCGTTATTGAATACGATTACATCATCTTGAATTTTTATAAAATAATTCTAATAATAATATTTTCAAAAACAATAATTTTTCTTTTTTGAAAGAAAATTTCGGTCATGATTGTTTATAAGCTTACACCCATCTAGACAGTGTTCATATGGTTATTGGGTTTATATGTTACGAATATATGTGTATCATTGTGGTCTTGTTTATCAAAGTCGAAAAATACTTTTTTATATATAGGTATTTCAAAAAAAAAAAGTATTATATAATATAGAAAAACTTGTGTGTTAACCGTAAAAATAGAACCCGTATGGTTTTGTGTTTTGTACTGGTTTCAACAACATGCAGTAATTTTATGAAAATAATAACATTTATCGAACGACGTATTAAAAAAATTACGTAAACATTGAGTTAAGTTGAGTCTGTGGATAAACTGAAAAACAGTTTTAACTTTTTTTATTTTCGTTTTGAAATAATTCCGTATACAAATCCTTATAAATAAAAATCAACTACCTCATATATGGCTTAGTTCTTGAAAAACGAAAATTTGCAGATGTGCAAAGAAATTATTTGATAATGGCTTAGTCAAATTCTTCTTTCCCATATATTTGCAAAAGTATCACGGAGTCCAATCTTGTATGAAATATTTCAACAAAACTTAGCATTAATAAAACGAAGTCAAGAAGGATTTAGGCAACTTACCTCTAGCTCTTATACTCGCAAAAGCCGTTCAAATAGATTTAGTTAAAACTGTTTTTTTAAATCCAAAGAATAAAACGTATTGAAGTCACTGGTAAAGGAATAAGTTCAGTGCAACAGTCATTTAAATGCTTAACTGCTGATTTTCTATGTTTTTTTCTGACATTCTGTAGCACAAGCTACAGAAAAGTAAAGTTTTTGAAAGTGGTGGAAAGCAAAAATAGTTGCTATGAAACATTATTGAAGAATGAATCTGATCCAAAGCTCCTGCTAACTTTACTTTTTTGTAAACAATTTTAATGGTAAAATAATCGAATTTCGGTAGAAAATTTTTCTCTAAATTACTTTGGACTTTTGCAAATTCCGATTTGATTTTGAACTACTGTTCAATTTTATGTTGATTGGATCGATGCTTGACTACAATTCATTTTTAATATCAGCTAAAAAGAATCATAAGAATTTTCGTTTAAAAATTTGATATATTTATTTGAACCATTGTTTAGGAAATTAGGATTTTAGAATCTTTGTATAGTAAAAATCTTAAATCCGGATATAAATTATAAATATTTGATAAAATTTAATCCAAAGCTATGATAAAGCTACGATTATAGGTAACATGATTCAAGACTGAATACAATTTTTTTCCGAAATATTAACAAAAATAAAGATTTAGTTATAGAGAAAATCAAAAATCTAACTGGCTATTGAAATAATCCATAGTACGCCCTTTGATTGAATATTGGTTCTTATACTGAATTTCCATCGATTGCTCAAGATACATTATTTATAATTAAAAAGTGCAAATCCTAAACGTTCTATAAAATTTTTTTGTAAGCCACTAGTCCGTCTTTCGATGTCCATGTTATTTAAATGTTTTTTTTTTGGCTTTTTGAAAATTTAGGTACTAGTTGTGCTAGAACATAATTTGATTGTTACTTTCATATTGTTAAATACAGAACCCTTGAAAATTTGATTGAAGAATGAAATATGCATACCTGATAAATATATATATATATATATATATATATATATATATATATATATATATATATATATATATATATATATATATATATATATATATATATATATATAAATATATATATATATATATATATATATATATATATTGTTTCATTTTTTTATTTTTTTCGCTATATTGTGTATGCTTAGTTATACTTTATTTATTTAGTTATTTTTATGTTGGGTTTTGTAAATGTTGTTATATAGTTTTTAGTGAGTTGAAAAAATATGCATTGTCTGTTCACCCCCTGCTCGAACTCAACAGTGCTGCTCTCACATGTTTGAAAAATATTATAATAATGCTTTTATGATATAAAAATATTACACAACGAACTTTATGTATGTTTTTAAAAACAAAGAGATTATTTACAAAAAATACGGACAAAAAAAATATTTATTTATATTTTATATATATATATTTTTTTTTTAATATTTCAAAACAAACAGTCACGATTACAGGCAGTAGTTTGTTCATTTATATAGTAGTTGAAAATACAATGTAATATTTACATAACGCCCGCAGATTTTTCACTGTATATATTATAGAATTTTTATCGTTAAAAACTAGTTAAACAAAAAAAAATTCTTTCTTGGTTAATTGAAACGTAATTCTGCTTTGTTCTTGGAAAATTGAAGCGAAATTTGAAATAAAAAATGTTTTGTTAAGATAAGAAAGAAAAGAAAAACAAATATCTTACAAAAATAATTACATCGAATCGTCAATAATTTTAAAACACTAGTATCAACTTCAAAGAATTACCAAACCACTACCAATCACTAAACAAACAAAATATTTGAGTTTCTAAAGTTAGTTAAAATCTAAATTTAAAAAAAAAATACAATATGCCTTTTTTGCAAAAATTTTCATAAAAATATTCCTACCTAGTGGGCCAATTTACTGTATATATTATTTAAGATTATAATTTTTTCAAAGATTTATTTTGTTTCTGATCTATGTTCTAATATAAATCTCTACAGTAATTTTTAAATATTATTGCTCAATGTCTACTTTCCGTTAATGTAAAAGCATTCAACTTATAACTAAATCCGAAAATATATTAAATTTTATATGAATTTATTATATAAAGCAGTGATCTTGAAACTTTTTTGAACGTGTACCACTTTTATAATGAAAATAAATGTAAATAGTACCGTCTAATTATAATTGTATGCCCTTGAGAGATCAAAGTATTTTAAAACAAACTTAGCGTACTCACTTAAATCTTCTGCGTAGTGTCTCGCAGGATAGAAGTCTTTACAGTACCACATCTATTTCTTTTCTTATAAATTGATGAGTTTAATATCATTTTGAACATATTCTGTTAATAAACTATACCACATAAATTTAACCAAAATAACAATTTATTTGTGCTTTAAAAAAAAATTTAATATTTTCGAACTTTCAAGAATGATTAAGGTGTAAGAAAGATGAAAGCAACAGGATTTAACCTTTTTTATGCTTCATTTCTGAGATATCGCTTTAATATCTTTTAAACGACACATACGAACACTAAGCGGATATCATTTTTGTAATTTTTGGATCAACCAATTTATTTTCCTAATAAAACTTTTTAACTTTCAAGACGACGAATAGATGAAACTCCGTTTGTATGGTAATTTTAACCTTATTAATTTAACTAAATGAGGTGTAGTTTATGAAACATCGCCCGGAATGCTAAAATAAAATTAAAGTTTTCTGTATACCATGTGGATTCCGCGTACCAAATTTTGATAACTGCTAATATAAGGTAATACTATATATATATATATATATATATATATATATATATATATATATATATATATATATATATATATATATATATATATATATATATATATATATATATATATATATATATATATATATATATATATATATATACTATATATATATATAAACATCATACCGTAATACCAGATCTTGAACTTAACAGAGAAAGTCAAATTGAGAATAATTTAAAATTGCCTACAGGTGAATGTTCCATCAGTGACGGGGTAAGGATTTAACATATATGTATGTATACATTACATTTTAAATCCAAATAGAGAAAATTCTTGATGATGGTTTTGTGAAAATTCTTTGTAAAAATATATATGTATACATATTATACTTAGAGAGTATATATATATGGTTCATTTTCAAATTTTAATCTTATACAAGTTAATTTTCCGAGAAAAATAATTAATTATACATATGTATGTTTATAACATTTGAGGAAAATTGTTTTTATATTACCTTTAGGGTGTAAACGAAAACGTTATTTCATTTCTCTTTGATTCTATATGTCAAAATAAACTAATCAACAGAAATGGAATTGTTTTAATTTCTATTTCTTTATGGATATACTAAATTTAAATTGATTATAATTATCATCATTTTTGAAAAGGATCAAAATTTATAAAATTTATTCAATATTTTATGGGTCTTCAAACAGAAAAATGACAATGAGTTGAAAGTTTAAGCAGCACAGTTTTAAAGAGCATAGTTTAACTAAAAAATGTACTGATTTATCCACGATAAAATCGAACTGTGAGTCATATTTGAAGTAAATAAAATAAGTTCAAATATGCATATTTAAGCCTAAGTATTTTTGATAAAATGCACATTTAAAGATGCTGGAAAAATTATGTAAATGTTAAACTGAATAGAAGTACTCCAACTATGTAATTTTTTAATATCAATATCTATCGATGCTTCGTGGCATTAGTATCAAGAGTGACGAGATATAATACACATCCTTTTTAATAGCTACAAACTTAATATTTTGAAGCTAAATTCATGAAAATCAACTCTATTACAATGAATCAACAAAATTTAACAAACAAAAAACTTCAAATCGTCTTCATTATACCCAAAAATGGTATTTAATTTACCCAAACAAAAAAAAAAATGGTTAAAAAAGGTAATTATTTAATTTATCATTACAGTCATAAACATTAGGGACAAAATACTACCCCTTGTTGCGTAAATATTAAAAATAAATCACCCTTAAAAGCATTGAATAAAATAGTAATTAGATAATTCCGTTACACATAAATATATTTGTTCAAAATACAAAATAAAAGCAATACTACTCCATATGTTAATACTAAATATTTGTATCTACCGGATTATAAAAAATATTATCCTCTTTCGCAGAAAATATAAATAAATTGTGGAATTGTATGGCCAATAAATAAAAAGCAAACTATTTTGTAATAACCACTAAAAATTTTAAAAATTTAGTGGATATTACAAAATAGTTAGATATTATTTATTAAACTTTCATTAATTGTTCCTGTTAGCTATGAGGAAGTATTTTCAATAAATTTCCGATTCGTTATTTTCGAAGTTAAAAAGTAGATGGTCGAATAGCTCCATCAATTTAAAAATTAAAAATCAAATGAATTTGTGATTGGTACATATAACCGGCTCAGTGGCCAAATCAGTTAAGGCACTTATACCAATTTGTTTACTAAGACTTAAATGTAAATATTATTTCTAGTGACTTTATGAAATAAAATTGAACCAACTAATATTAATAATTCATTCTATAATACTCTTGAGGTCTGTTTAAAATTGAAGCCTTCATTCATTTCTAGTTAAGAATTTTATGAGGGCTCCAAAAGAAATGATAAGGAAAGTGACAAAAATTTTTTTCATTGTGTGTTTTTTAATTTAAAATATTTTACGCTCACAATCAATAATCGTTTATAAAAGCTTCACATTCATTATTTACGAAAAACAAACTTAAACTGGTATATCGACATGAGAATCATTCCATACGTTTTTTTTTACAATTTCATGCACTAAAAATTTTTAAGAGATAACGAATCGAAAGAGTTGTTCTAGACTTTAAAAAATAGTTGAAGGTTCTAAATATTAAATCGCTTAATTAATTCTCATGGCCTTGGGGCAAAGGCAGAAGAAAGGTACAAATATAAAAATTTAGATAGGTTTTCATACGCTATATGAAAATATTTTGTGTATTTCTACAAAGTGAATAATTATAAACCATTCTTTTGGTATCTTCACGGTAACACAATTATCTTCAACTGTGTATAACATTTATATTCTAATGTCATAATACGATTTTAGTCTTGGTAGATATAATGTATTATATTATTAGTGTTTTATTATTAAAAAAAAAAAAAACTAGGGTAATTCCTATATATTCCATAACAACTACCACAGTTTTTTTTTCTATGATTACAAAAACTTACCTATTACAAAAGCCTAATAAATATTATCTACCTTTTATTTTCAATGTGGTGGTTTTGTTATGTATGTTATGTAAAAGTAGTGCCTATATCAACTGTATTTATGTATATTGTATCTACTTATGTTCATAAATATATAATACCTAGTAGTGTACGTACTCTCTGACTGTAAGCTTTTATCTATCCTAACATATTATCATTAAAATGTATCTACAACATTATATCTATATATATACACAAACATATATACGTACTCATCCAAAGCATAGGTTGTTATAATATGTATTATGTAAAATATTATTTATCTATATTACAGATATAAATGTGTGTAGAGCAGACATATTGGATGATTGATTTTATTCGTACACAGAGAATTCTGTTCACACTTTAAAAAAAAAAACTAAAATCTTACTATGGTCGTGTGGTCCAAAAAGCACCAAATAAGAAAATACTAGAGACAGTTTTTGAACACCTCAAGCAACTATAACTGCAATAGGGTTAAGTGACTGTTATTATATTTTAAGTATATTGTAAAATTATTTATCTCGAATCGTACTTCTGAATTATACAACAATTCAACAAAATAAAGCTTTCTTATTTTAAGGAAGTACGAGTGCCAGGCGGGGTGGGGATAGGTATCGACTCTAGCGCGGTAAGGGGAACGCAGTAACCATATGATTTTTTTCAATATATAGATATACATTTAACATTGGCTAGTGGCGGCATTTATTTTTCTTTTAATTAATACACTTTAATTAGTCGGGCAAGTGTAAATGTTTTTGAATTAAATTTATCACTAATATATTTACTTTCATCCATAAGTTTTTTAAAAATATTCACCGACAGTTTTACGAGAAAAATACAGAAATGCATCAATGTTTGAAGGTTACCCCATAAGACCAATGTTAAATTGCTCAACTTTAAAGTTAATTATTTATTTAAATGATCGGGCAATCTCCTTCAAATTTTTGGAATTTGTTTAGACATATTTAAACTTTGTATTAAAAAAAAAATCAAGCCTTTTATCAAAAGTTGCCTTGGTGCTCGTACTTCCTTTATAGAATAAAAAAAACATAATCTAATATATTAGTATTTTATTTATTAAATTTCATTGTTAGTTAAATGTAACAAATCATTCTATACTTAATGTTTTAAGACTAACTTTACCTAATACATAAAATATTCTATATGTGAGCACCATATATGATGTATGTAACATTTTAAGCTCAAACAAGCACCAACAAATACACTGACATATTATTATAATCACCATTATCATCGTATCACATCATCATCAATGCAACCTGGTTGGTTGGTTAGTTATATGTGTTTTATACATACAATATATATATATATATATAATATACTTTACCTTATATCATAATATATTATTTATTATACATGAATTGATACTAAATGTACATTACTTGAGAATTATTATTATAATATATAGTATTGAATTTATAGGTGTTGTTGTCATTATTATGGTAAAGGTAATTTATCGGCCATACTTTTTATTTTGCCTAAAATTTATGTTGAAAGAAATGTATTTCGTCAGGTTTAATTGTTTGGGATGACTATCAATTATCATTCCAATTGTACAGCATTCGCTCGTGATTTATTATCATTGCCGAGGCCTCGACAAACGTTCATCCAATTTTGAATTTGTTCGTAGTGTATACGTGTTACATATAATTTTTTTTTTAGTATTTAAACTTATTTTAACAAAACTTAGAAAAAAGCAAAAATCGACACAAAATATAGTGAAAAAAATTGCTTATTGCTACAGGAAATTATTATTAAAATAGTGAAAATATATTTGTTGTTATGAATATTCAAATTTATAGTCAATCGGTCAAAAAGTTTAAGTAAACATGTTTTATATATATATATATATATATATATATATATATATATATATATATACATATATATATATATATATACATATATAAACATATATATATCTATATATCTATATATATATATATATATATATATATATATATATATACATATACGATGAAATTTTGTATCCGTCATTGGCAATATATTTATTTTTTGTAAAATACATATTTTTCTGTATCTATTCAAAATCCAGAACAACGATGCATTAAAAGCTACGTATATATAAAGATTATAAGTTTTGTATGTAGTGATAAAAATAGATGTATTTACAAGTAGTGATAAAAATTTAATGTTTATTTATTGTTATATTAATTTCTATTAATTTATATAGTGACAAGTTAAATATATTGTTTTGCCATAATAATTATTTCTATTGAATATTTTGGTAGTTAAATGTTAAATAAAAATAACTAACTTATTGTGTGTGGATGTGGTCTATGGCTGAAAGAGCCATGAATGACCAGCTGTGGACGATTGCAGCTTATAAAATAACAAAATACCAACCATTAATTTTTGATTAATTGTTTGTACTTTATTAAATAACTAATTTATTTGAAATTATATCTCTAAAGTTATATTAAAAAATGTTATTCATATTTGTTATCAATAATTAAGCAAATTTAAAAATAAAATCAAGTTCTAAGTGTAATGGAGTGTACGATATTTTTGGTTCGTCCGTCTTTATTCAAAATAAAGAAACGGAATGGTTTACTCACGTGAAAAGTGATAACGGTAGACGAATGGCGGAGATAAGTGATCGATTGATAATTGATCAGTTATCGACCACTGAGAGTTGGAGATTGAAAATATCCAATAATTTGTGCAGGATCTAAAAAGAGTTTTCATATTATGACTATGGATTTTTAGATAGAGATAGAGGATTTTTAGTAACAGAATCCATGTATTATTACTAGAAATATATAATAGAATAGAAAATTGATTCTAAGAATGCAGTAGTTATTTTAACCATAAAGTAGCTTAGTTCATTTTGCTATATCATAATACATATTAGTTATTTAACTACTTATAATAGGTAAACAGACGTTAGTATATAAAATTAAATATTACAATACATCATCAATCATTATTTTTATTTTATTAGAATATAACTAGCTAAAAGTATAACTTTATAATGACTCGCTAATCTCGCCCATACAATGCATATTTCTTAAATGAAAATATACTTCATTAATCAATTAAATATTTTTATTATAAAAGAAAAAATTTTGTTTCAACCAAGTTTAATATATTACAATCAGATTTCTTCCTGTTTTTTTGATACATCATAAATAACATGTATTATTAATGAAATCTTTTTTTTTTTAGTTATTTACATGGTAACACTTAAAATACACTTTTTAGATAAAAACACCAATAGATTATGTAAAGATTTATTACGAACATATGAAAAATATATTCGCTCAAAATAACTGAGCCTAGAATTGTAATTGAATATAAAATTTTTATGGCCATACATTATTTTATTTAGATTCTTTTCTTTCGTTGCCATGGATACGAAATAGTACTATCAAATTATATAAAATACGGTAAATGATTCAAATTCAAATAAATTATTATTTATATTTGCATTTTAAAACAACTGGCGCGAGCGACAAAAACTTTCCTACGAAATATCCTCGTAGGAAAAAGAATAATTTGTTTATTATTAGGAATGTTGATATGTTAACTCTTTTTTCTTTTTTTATTCTCAACAAAAAAGGACTGGATTACTGAAAATTTATTTATTTTTAAGTTATATAATAACACATCGATAGAATTATATGTTCTCGAGATAATCGAAAAACACGACCGCACATATCTCTCATAAAATTCTGAATTTGAGCTCTAGTAATCTTAAAACGTAAAGATATGTTAATATTCCAGAATTAAAAAATCGTCCGTATTATACGAACTTCTAATTACTAAAGCCATTTCTTCGGTACTTTTTTGTAACTAGGCGTAATAGGTAGTATGCATGGTTAAATAGAAAAGCTTCACGTGATAAAATACATAGTATTTTTATCGAAGAATCTACTTTGTAGATACTTTGAATATAGAAATAAATTTACAAAGGAAATGGAAAAAATATAATTTGACCAAAGCTTTGTTTGTGCAGATATTATTGTAGAATGAATAAAGGATATAAACTACTTATTAAATTACAAAAATACATACACAAAAAATTCGAAAACAAATAGACAATATTATTGGAATTCAATGGTATTAACTTTCTGTGAAACCTTCTCATTCGTTCGTTGGTTGCTAGTTGCTTGTATTTATCTAGTCTAGTTACACAAACAAAAACATAAAACAGGCTTTAATATTGTCTGATACGAGCAGTTTTAATACTGCATATATTTATTTGTGATGCAGTAATGCAAGTACAAAAACGAATGTAGCAGCCACAGATAAAGAAAGGTTTATAACATATTTATATTATGTGATTTTTATTACTTCTTTAATAATAAACTATAAATAGTCTGTTTCTTCCATAGGGCCATGACTTATTTATAAAAGAAATAGAGGCTGTTTTTTAAGATAGATGACAAAGAAATGGGTAGGCTCGTATTAAGAATGGTTTCTTTTAGATAATTTGCCTCTTAAAAATACATCAACTGTGTGCAAGAAGTAAAAATAAGAAAATAATTCCATGAATTTATAAATTCGACGAAACTAAAGAATATAAAGGCCCATAGAAGCTCATAGTTCCAATTTTTGTGAATTCAAAAAACTAAAGTTCGTACCCTTACCCTTAGAATGCTATAAGAGTTCAATGTCGGAATTTAATGTGATTACCAGTAGTGGCCAAGAGATGGCCAAAGCTGTTAAATATCGTAGCTTTTATCTATTGAATTTACAATATTTAAATAAGTTAAAACTATAATATTTTTTGAAATACAAGCTTTTATACTATTAAGAGATAAAGCTATTAAGTTTATTTCTTGTAATGTTTTGTATAAAAATTAAATGCGTATTTATTATAATCAAATGGTTGAAGTGCAATGAAATATAGAAGAACAGTGATGCCATACCAGCGATTTTTCAGCGATACCATACGTATCATCGTTTACATACGTATGCTCAGTTTCAGCTCAATCGGTAACTGGGAATTGGATCAAATTTAATAACTAGCGAGACTTGATTACAATCAAACATCGGGACAGGTGAAACTAAATAAAAGCTTGGAAAAAGGTTGCTTTGGTTAATTGATGTTGTGTGATATTGTCTCGTTACATAATTTGTGTAACAGTATATATAAAACTAGGTATCGTTATGATTCGTTATTCGTGTTAATAAGAGCCCTTATTACCTATCATATGGTTGGTTGAATTTTGTATAGAATATATACACACAAGGACATGTTTAATGTGAGACGATGAACACTTACACTCACACACACACACATAGGGGCATAGTAAGATACTACAGGACAAATAAGTAAGTAGGAATTAAATTTAAGGATAAAATCTGTTCTTATATCGTAACAAAATAATGAACATTAAATGTGTATCATCTACTTACAATGGTTCGTTGCATTATATTTTATAAGGAAATGTTTCGATTTTTTAAGATTCCGTACCGTTAAACTCTGTAACCGAAGACCTTACGCATTTTTATAAGTTAACAAACATTCAATTTAAGTTTGTTATTTGTACAAAATTTTCTTTAAGCCATAAATAGTTATTAAAATAATGATTTGAAGCTGATTATAAAATAATTTTTTTTCTTTGCTCCAATGTTTCAAAATAGGACTACAGTAGCTTCTACTCTGAAAGTTTTCGAATCATTAATTTTAAAAAAATTTCTGCTTTTTAAACTTAGTTTTGCTCTCTGATTATCATGTCATGACTATCTTTAGGTTATCCTGCTGCACTTGAATATTGAATAAGAAATTTTATTTAGGCTCTTATAGTATTTTTAACCATTTTTGTAATCGTATCAACTGAACATAATATCAAATTTTTCTATCACTTTAGATAAAACCTTTTTATGTAAAATATATGAATGTTGGGCATTCATATGCACCACATTAAGACTCTGATGGCGCAATGAGATTATTTATCTGCGAAACGTGGCTTCCAAATTTCATCAAAATAGTCAATCGTTTTCATAAGACTCAGTTGAATTAATATAAATAAATAATTAAAGACAAACGAAATGAATAATCAATTGAAATAAGTAAGCATTGAGAATCATTTCGTTGTTTATAAAATATTTATGCAATATAATCACTTGTGTATTGTTTCTACTAAACACTCAAAATCTATTTTTGTCAACCTCGAATGCAGGTGGCAGCATCATAGATGGACTCCATGTCAGAAATTAGAACTAAGGTTAACCTTAAACTTCCAAAACCTTTGATTACATTAACTAGATTCATACTTGATCGTATTCTGTGATAATGTTTAGAAACACAGAAAACTGTTGCTATATATTCAAGATAATAATAGTAGGAACATATCGTTTTGTATACACTTGTATGCGATAATCATTTGTCGCGTGTGTTTAAATGTGAAAAAGTAAATTTCTAACTCATTTTAACATTCTATATACTGTTCTAGGTATTGTTGAACTCTGATGTGTATGTATGTGGTAGTTATGTAACTTGGGGCTATTTACTTCCGCTTACGTCACTTCTTCTTTTTGTATTCATCCATATAGCTAACGTAGCTGTGAAACATTGTGATAATAAAAATTTATTGTACAAAATAATGACTATTTTAAATGACTAAGTTTTTTCTAGTTACCGTTAATTTTTATTTGCTGAATTGATCTTACCAATGTTATTTCAAACTTGCGGGTTTCATCAGTTCAAAGCAATATAATGAAACTTTATAAATCGAAAAAACTAGAAAAATGGGTCAAATTCTGATTTTCACATCAATATAAATTTCGAAATGGAAATGAGTCATATTGCAGCCATTCAATTTTCATTCAATTTTTCTATTGTTGTACCTAACTTATTATTCAATCAAATGTAATTATGTTTTGGATATTAATTATTGCCTAATTTTTCAATAAAAAAACTTAGACCGACTATGATTTGAGTGGACTAGCTAATTAAATAATTAGTGTGCCAAGCTGATCACAGAATAAACAATTTTTTGTAATTAAAGAAACATTTTTTTATGTGTCAAATTTAATTTGATTAAGTTATGTATGATTATAAATCTGATTGGATTTGTTTTTATCAAAGATGTTTTGAATGTTAAAAAATGACAGGCACATGCAATTTTGATTCAATATTACTGATTCTAAAATAAAAAATAATAAAATGTTAATTAACAAAAACGTTTTATTTTATTTAATGTAGTACCTTCTAAATAAATATTATTAAGAATTTAACATACAAAGATTGAAGTAAAAAGAGTTATTTAGCAACAAAGTTGTGAAAAAAAAGGATTATAATTGCCCCAATCAAAAAGGTATCAGGCTAGCATTTAAGTGGCACATCCTCGATTTTATATAAATTAACCAAAGTTCAATTTAAGATTTCTTTTTGTACAATAGTTCCGTTAAGCTTTTCGATTGTCATCGACAGTTAATATAATAAAGATTCGAAGTTTGATTATAAAATATTTCTTTTAGTTTGCTCCAATGTTTCAAAACAGGACTGCAGTAGCTTCTACTCTAAAACTCTTCGAATCATTATTGAAAGCATGACTTGTTTTGCTTAATGGTCATCATGCCATCTTTAGGTTAGTTTTGCTGCACTTAAATGAAATATAGCAAAACAAGTTTTCTTAAGGCTAATAGTATTTTTTCCTTTTTTTGTAATCGTATAAACTGAACATTATATCAAATATTTCCTTCACTTTAGTTAAAAACTTTTCATGTAGAATATAATAACACTCCACTTTACTTGAAGATTCTCCTCTACACCTACATCGTACATATTATCATCTTCTTAGTGTATGATGCTCGTTGCGTGTGAATTGCACAGAAGAAAACTTCTTTAACTAACTCCTTAAATTTACTAACAATTTCTTTATGCCATCTTCTTATTTTTTTACACTTACATGGTTACCAATAAATAATATTATTCAGGTGAATGTCTACCAGTAGCTGTGTGCTAGAATTTAAACCCGAATCAATTTTTTAGTCTACGTTAATAGAATATTTCATTTTACCAGCTTAATTTTTAACGCTAGCAAATATCGAAGGCACTAACAAAATTTGGATAAAGCTGATCATAGAATCACCATTTCCCTTTGCCTGTCAGTCGATTCGCCCGCCTGGCTTTCATCAAATATTCATCGAAAAAAGAAGTTTAGTAGCATTTTCTAGACGTAAAAAAGTGAGTTTTTAATTTCGTGAATGAGCAAAATCGGCTATTTGTGTCCATTTGAATCCACGGTCCAAAATTTTATTTTCAATACATTTCGTAAACTGCTTAGATTCGCGTCAATTTAAACTCAAATTCAGCTAATCTACAAATATATACCTATAATACATATGAATATCTATTTATTTATAATTGTATTTACTGCATATTTAGACTATTTTACGATTGCGAATGATTGAAAATACGTTCAAACATTGATATTACACCATTTTACGTTTATCTAAACAATTTGCATTGTTAGTTAATTATTATATTCACGTGTTTACACTGTATTTTCTATATCAAAAAATGCGTTAGTTGTTAAGATATTTGCATCATTCGTGCAAAGCCCAACTTGACATTAGTAATCAATAGTTACAGCAAAAAGTATTGACAATAAAACAATATTCGAACAAAACAATACCGGAAAAAGAATTATAGTAGTTGTTTTCCATTTACTTGTTTGTAGTCAGGAAATGGTAAACGGAAATTACGAAAAAAAATTGTTTTTCATTTTACCATTATAAATACTAGATTTTTTTTTCTAATTATTAATTGAAAATTGGTATTTGAATTGAATTTTCCTCTTCTATTTTTTTTTTGTCTAGTTATATTCGAAATGAATTCATTTGACATAATAAAAAATATTCCCTATTCACATTAAAATATCAAAATTGAAATAGTCTATCAAGTGTAAAATGACTTCAATCAAAATATTTCTGGTTTCTATACTCAATATATGTAAAAAATAAATGAGGTTACATTAAATTTAGACAAAAGTTTGTAACCCTTAAATATATTGATGGTTATAAATAACATTTAAACTACTCCGATTTGGATTAATTTGAAATATAGATAACTAACAAATGATAACTACTGACAGAGTGAATTGTTTTGATACTCGGCATATGATTGAATTTCATTGTTTGGACTATTCTTAGCATTTATAAAATACTATAAATATCCAGTCTATACAGTTATACATGTATTCATTTATAATAATATGTATTGTTATTACCTATATGTGTTTATTAGCCAAATTAAAGCTAAAATTGAGTAGAACTCAAACATTTTACAAAAAAATAATTACAGCAAAAGTTGTAAAAAATTGTATTTGAACTTATCTTCCATCTTTTATAGTTTAAAAGTTAGGTCCAGGATCCATTGGACCCAATGAACCGATTTTGCTCATTATTTAACTTAAACTCACTTTTTTTTGTTTACAATACGTCACCAAAATTTCAATTTGCTATCTATATCTTTTGATTTTTAAGTTATCGTAATGATAGATGACAGTCGGCAATGGGCTAATTAGGTGTTTCTATGAACACCTACACCAAAGTTATGTTTGCGCGGTCAATATTAGGTTACAAACGTCAGACAAAAATTTATATACTTTGACATATTATATATGTCGTGTATAAAAATACATCAATTTTATAGTTTTAAAAAATGGGTGCGTGTACTTATGTATGCGCGTACAAAGCTATATTTCTTTGGCATCATTAAAAAAACAATTTTTAATTGCATGCAAATAATTAATTACAAAAAAAAAAATAATAGAACTGGGGAAGGATAAACAATACAGTCAATAAAGCTCAGTTTAAATTAAAAAAGTTAAATAAATAAATATATATTTTATTACGTGTAACATAAATCATAACAACAGCTTCAACCTGTGAATTTTGTGTCGGATCCTATATCTGGGATAAAAGTTCTATTACTAAATTTATATACTGTAAAAATTTAAACAATAAAAGTTCTTAAAAATCTCAAAATTGGACAATTTCATAGTAATAATATCAAGCCACTTTTAAAGATTATTTTCTACAATTTTCATTTGTTACAACGAATAGAAATTGTGTGTTATCCGAGAGATTTATAGAAAGTATAATATCTAGAAGAAGAATAATTCATTTATTCTTATCAAGAATAAAATATTAATAATAAGCATAATATAGAAATATTAATGCATTATTATTATTATGATCACTAAATTTTCGTATTATATTTATATAAATTATATATAATATTACTTAACGAAAATGAACGTAGGACATTAATAATATTCCATTTACACACATATATACCATCTGATGAAAAACAAAATATCCTTTCTTTATTAAAATAAATCGCATGTGTTGATAATCTTTACGATGTCCTTTTAATGGAGACTCATTCACTCACCTTACCGCATTTTATCCTACCTCAACTACTACATATATATCAACACCTTACTAAATGAATGTCCTGGATGGTGTTGTTGTTGTTATTGTATTCTAAGGACAAAAAGGACAAACACGAAACACCACAGTGAAGATTTGATCTATAATGTCAAGTTGATCCTTAATAAAGTAAAATAATAGATGTCACAGGACATATTTCTAGTAATATCTCATCTTTTTGTTTTTCAAAAGCAAAGTATATGAGGTTGCCTACTTTTTTGGTACAACACAAAAGACTAACTGATATTTAGGGTTTTTGTTCTCCATTCGTGTATATATTGGTAGTACTTCATTCTCCTTTATTTGTGTGTGTATAATATACTATCTTATATATATATATATCATTTTTAGACGTTTATTACATTTGGATTAATAATTATTAAACTATTGTGTCTTTTCACTTTTGTGGTTACATCACATTTACAAGAAAAGTATACGAGGGGAAAACTATTATGTCAACAGATTATGAAATAAAAGAATTGAGAAAACTAACATGGGAAAAGTGATAACAATATTCGTTCGTTTTTTGAATGTAAATGAAAATGAGAAATGCCATTGTTCATAAGTTATCAGAAACCATTGAAGGTTATTTGAAATTTATTTTGGATTTGTAAGAAAAATTTTATTGACGATAAATGTTTTATATTTTTAGTTACTTATCTATTTATCTCAAAATTTAGCTTATCATAGATTCTCAAACATTGTTTTTTTTGTTTGTTTTAATTTATAAGAAAATTAACAAGAACTTGGTTCCGTTTTGCCAAGCTTAGCCACTTGGAGCAGCATAATAACGGGTACTTATTTAGCGTTAATTTTAAAATCAAAAATATTATTAAAACATTTATAAACAATTCTTACTTGATTTTTTTTAATACAAAAATAATGTCTCTAATTTAAAATTAAATAATATTTTTTCCATAAATATTGCCAATATTAGAGTATCATTACTTTGTACCTACAATATTTGTTATCCCATGTTTGAGACTGATTGCATGTGTAACATCAAAGCTATCGACGTTATGTTATACCATTTTGAAAACAAGTTAATTATTAAAACAAACGGTGAATTATGTTTTGTTGTTTACGATTAACGACAAATAAGTAAAGTACCTATTTTTAATTAATATTGTATTATAAATACGTCTGTGATATTTTAATTTTTATATAATTGCGCATCACGGTGTCTATGACCTGCATCGAGCTAGACAAAAACGGATCCCCATTGTAATTTTTATTAACGTCTTTGCGAATCATAAAATGTGAAAACTTGAATTTTTAATGATGCCGTTTAAACTAGAAAATGTTTTAGTCCATCCGTTTTTTTATATATTATAATTTTATATATTAGCATGTCGCTACTTCTACTTCCAAAAAAAAATTCTGGGCTCCCTTTTGAAAAATTTACAGTTATACAAACTTGGAAATAATCAAAAAAAAAAATTTCTGTTTTCTTTCAATCTCTCCCTTTTGTGCAAACTGGAAAGATGCAATTATGTGAAATTCCTCAGAGAACTTTACAGATCGCAGAAGTAATATTATTTATATCCTGCCCTCACAAACAGATAAATTTTGTGATGAACATTATTTGAAAATTAAATATACATAAAAATTATTATTTTAATATTTATCAAAAGATGAACGAACCATCATATAAATTATTGCACACTAAAGTTAGAGTTAAAAGTATATACACTGAAAATAATATAATACAAAATTTATTATTATCACCTGTACTTAACTTATTAATAATAAATTTTAATAATATTTAAATATTCTGTTTGTTAAATGTATAATATTATTATTTCTATTTATGTTATGCAACGTTCAAATATATGAATACTTTATATTGTTGTCCTTTTTCAACATAAAACGAAATATTATTGTAGCTAGCTAGCTAGCTCTATGTTTTAAATTAAAATTGTTATGTTTTGGAATTAAATACTTACAATTCATGTGCACTTTATATTAATTTGAGTCAGGGACGCTTTTACACCTTCTATCGCTTGCTTGGAGCCAATGGTGTTTATTGCTCCTAGCTCGTCTACATATCAAAAGATACCTATCTTAGCCATATAAAATCTAAATAAATCCATAGAAATGAATATTTTTAATTAATTTTTATGTTCAAATTTACTTCGCTAATATATAGCTTAACTATTCCTTATTGCCTGATTTTGCCTGATTGAAAATTGATTCATATGCTAACTATTATTTAGCGACAAACAAACGACATTCATCTGATGGGCGAATAATTTCATGAACGTAATCTTTGTTTATTCAAAAGTTCCACAAATAATTTTTATAAATTTTTCAGTTTCTATAGATTTTACTTCAAAGAAACATATGTAAGTTTGCTTACCGGATTTAAGTAGAACAGTCTCTGGAAAGCAATGAACCTATTAAGGTGGAATATTAATGATTAAAAAACTCTGACAAAATCTCGCATGATACATCGAATCCATTGACTACTGTTTAGTTTCTGAATAGCTAAATTCAGATATTCGAAATACTATAAGGTGTTTCAGGATGAATAATAAATATTTTAGAAGGTGGCATTATAGACGAATTGCAATAACAAATTCCATATAACATCCAGTTTTTATTTTTTTATTTAGTACAGAGACACTGCTATTAGTAAGTAGCCCAAATAAATTTAAAGCAAAGGAAAATGAGGATGTTAAAAGTTGACTTTCAAAAATTCCACCACTAATTGTCAAAAATTACTTAATCCAAATTGAATACATATTATGTTGAATGTTTTATTGCAATTCTACCACTTTATAAAATATTTACCATTCCTCGTGAACAACAATGTATTTATTTCGACTTACTGTACAGTAGTTATAATGCATATAACGATTTTTTTAAACCTTAAAAGCTTTAAATTTTACTTTGCACTTATGAATGCTGGTAGTAGCAATATAATATTACGTTTTTGGAAGTGTTATTATGGTCATTAATTCTTTATAAGCTACTTTGTAATAATAATAATCATTTTTCTTTTTGTTTCAGGTGAGTTCCGTAGACTTAATATTTTACTAAATATTTTGTAATGTTTCGAGTATGGTATGTAAGTTGTATTGTTACTTTGTAGATAGATATCAGAAAATTATGGCTTTTCAATAATTTTATGGGAGTCTTTCGGCAAACAGTCTTTATTACCGAAAATTTTAGTTCACATTAGCGTATGCCAAATGTACACGTAAGAGTTAAATAGTTATTCGCACGGAAAAACCTTTCTAACACAATGTGGCCATTTTACTAACTCGTCTACCTACTCGTTTTTAGTTCCCGAAAAACTGCAACAATTAACGTAAATTAAAACTTACAATATGCTTAAATTTCGATTTTTTTCATCAATTTCCTAGATCAAAATTTTTTTTGTATTTTATAAATACGCATTTCGACTACAAAGTAGTAAGCATCAGTATGAATAAGCTGATCGTCATAATTCTAAGAAGATGTTATTCGTTGCTGACATGGTTGCTGATATTGCAAACTGCATTTATAAAATACAAAAATATTTTTGATCTAAGAAATTGGGACAAGAAATTTGAAATTTGTTCAAAAAATCTAGGATTTTTTTGATAATATTCATATTACAAGATGTAATTTTTTGTATTTCTAAGTATTCTAGAAGGCAACTTAACACAACATCATTAACTTGTCAACTTTACACAATATCATTTGGTATATCACCCTGCCTATACACGTCTAAAGAGATGTTTTAATTTTATCTTAAAAGATATACTTAGGTCCAAAATTTTACATAATATCCGTAAATTTTCATGATAAATTTTTTTGTAAAGTAACATTTAATAATACTTTTATAGTACAAAATTTCTTATGTTATTATAATATTTAAATAGTTTTTTTCGAGAAAAGTTTAACAACACAGAGTATCCTTTGTATATATTAGTTTGATCATAGAAAAACCACAACAAAAGCCCTGAAAAACTTTCAAAATTTTCAATGAATTGTGTATTATTTAATTAATAAAATATTCTACAAACATTAATTAACGTTTTTCTTTAGACACACAAAAAGAAAATTAAATAGTTCACAAAGGTTTTATTAAAAGTATGTAAAATAATAATGTATGATATAAACTATTACTAATACTCACACACACACACAACACATAAACTTGAATAACACAAGTGTTAAAAATTAACAACTATGAATCATGTTGGTTTTTTCTTTGTCAATTTTAAGCTACAAAAACGGTTTTAATAGTTTTGTAAAAGTAAACCTTTCAACATAAAGGTTTTATAATGCTTCATCTTTGATACTTCACGATTTGTTTTAACTATGGTTTAAATGGTTTCAAGAAATTTATATAAGATACTCTTTAATACTTATTTTGACAACATGTATGCAAATATTAAACCACAATATGCAATACATTTCTTACACTTTAATTGCATAATTCAGTTAAATTTTCTTTGCGTTTACTGATTTTCTTTCTCATCCGATCTTCTGTGATCGAATTTTTTTAATATCGTATTCCGCCATTGTTGTTTATTAATTTTCGTCTAGTATTTTTGGAGCTATGGGCGTTCGTCTGGATGATCCGATTGATAAAACGGTCATTTCGATGATTGCTTTTTAGAAAACGACAATGCCATCGAACATTCTACTAGCTGTTCATGACGAATTATTTTTTGTGTTCGATCTTTTTGGATAAATATTGTTGAAACATCACTAGAAAACGACTCAGTTTTAAGCCATCAGTCATAATTAATTGACGGTCAATAAAATTCAATCGAAATAAGTCAGAATCTTTGCAATATTATCTTTAAAAAAAACAATACAGCCATAATTAAAATAAAGCTTTCATGAGGTTTGTATGATAGTTACAAACATCTTAAAGCTAGCACAATAAACTATCCAACTAATAAAGATCGTAAACAATAAAGCCTTGTGATACAAAACAATTATGTTATATAAAAATAAATGATATCTTTTTAACACCTTTTTTTTTTGCTCCTTTACTGTTATGTAACAATAATTTTCTTTTACCCCATAAACTTCATTTCCTGTCCGTTTACAACAATTCCCTAACCCATTCATTTATCTCCCCGTTTTAATCGACTATGTAATAAATATTAGAAGTATGATAGAGACGAGTAAAAAAAATGGAAAGTTTTCACCTTTTCTCTGACATAAATGTGACGACATTGGCTTTTGTTTATAAGATATTAATTTTATTAAGAAAGGAAAACTTTTTTTTTATGTTTGTTTATAAAAGAGAAATTTACCTCATTGTGTTTCTTTGATAATGTTTGATTTAAGATTTTCCTTACATTATACTAGTTACGTTTTTTTTTTCTTGTTCTTGTTATTAAAGTTTGGTAGAAATTTTTAGCATTGAGTAAAACTTTCTTAATAATAGTAGATTTAAAAGTATTTTTTGCATGGTTTGAGGGCTGTATTCAAAGTCATTTATTCATGAAAAATGCTGTTTTATGTCCGACCTTTTGTTAATTAAAGTTAAATGTTTACTTAAACTGTACATACACCCATTATTTTTTCAATGTGTTCGCATGCGTTGCGTTCGCCCTGGATTGGAATATTTGATATTGTAATCGTTATCTCTTTGTTGTATTAACTCAAAATTATGTGATATTCAGCAAACATCCAAATCAGAAAGACTTCAAATTCTTTATTAACACTTTTTTAAGATGTTTCAAGTATGACACCGTGATGACTATTTTCATGGGAAGTCATAATAGTGAATTTTCGAAGGCAGTCAGAATTATGAGCGCTGTAAGAAGTGATTTTTACGAGATTTTTATGGTATGAAGTCGAAGTATAAGGACTTTAAGTAGTGTTTTTATCAAGTTTTGTAAGAAGTCAGAAATATAAGGTCTCTTTTATAACTCGATTAGATTTACTTTTTCTTGATAAGCATTTCACTCGAATTAAATTTGCTGTTTTCGAATTATAAGCTACAATTTAATTAGTGTTTTTTTCATGATCTTTGTTTTTTTTTCTTTTTTATTAAAAATTAATTTGAAGGATTATCATAAAGCAACATCTTCGAAGATTAAGTCAATTCACTAACGGATTAGTTTTAGTACAAATTCCTCTAACATCTTGGTTGAGATTTTGTATAAGTTACCAAATTTAACTAGATAGGCGGTGTTATTCATATTCATTTTTTAAAAATGAATATTTACTAATTCTTCTAAATAAAGTTTCTAATATTTGAACGTATATCTATGTCTATTATGATGTAATGTATAGAATAATTGACTCGCTTGTCATAATATGATTGTTCATTTCTATGATTACGAACGATATTCCATTCGATTTGCAAAGAGTTACAATTTTCATAGCGACTTACATTTGCAATGTGGATATAATTTTATTAATTTATCTTAAAAAATATTTTTTTATTTTCGTAGTCTAAGAAACTAATTTATTTTTTAAGGAGTTCGATTAGTGGCACATACGACGCCTTTATTTCTTTTTAATGGTTTTTTTTTGAAGATAATTCTGTCGTCCTAATCATATGAATTCTTTAGGAATATTTCCAGAAGTCATATTGCTAGTATATATTGGTTCCTATGCCCTGACAAGTGTACCAACTTTATCAAATGTCCGTATTGAATTATTTATATTCACAATGGCCGGATAGTGTAATAAGTAACAAAGATTAAATAATTTTTATAACTCGTTCCATTTTGAGTTATTATTATTCAAACTGTTCAGAAATTTTTAATAATGCCCTAACTACTATTTGCCTATTACATTAATATTATATTTTTTGTTACTGTGTAGCTGAGGTTTTAATATGATTCTCTCATTGCTTTGAGTCAAATTTTCTTTCTCAAATCGATAAATTAAAAAAGATAACTTTTTGTGGACTTTACTGTAAATAAATTTGTACACATAAATAAAATTAGAATAATATATTCCGGACTTTATTTACTCTTCATATCAAGAAAATTCTATATCAAGGATTATTAAGGACCCACAATTCAAACAAAAAAACTACAAAACTAGATATCATTTTATACGATTATGTGAATGATTTTATCAAAATTTTAATTTTATTTTCACAAAACGAATAAATTCATAAATATCCTTTTGAATAAATAATAATAAACATTATATATTGTATAAAATAATATTTCCACTTAATCAAATAGTTTTTACCTGAAAAACATTATTTACTTTGTTTGTCTACATATAAATTTATTCATAAAACCAAACCCTTATCAAATAAAAACAATTATTTCACTTGTAATAATCCTAATGCTTTTCTTTTTCACTTAACAAAAAAACAGGAGGGTATCCATTTAATGAACAATTTGCATGCGTGTTCTATGTTTTTTACTTTCTATTCTATTTGTGTGGTTCAATTATTATTCATTTTATTTATGACATTTGTTTCAGTTTTTTTTGATAGTTCTTCTCAGTCAAATTGATGGTTATCGTTTTGTAAAAAATATTTTTATCTTCAACATATAAATTTCATAGTCTTTATTTTGGAATAATTTAAGCCGCGTATCCAAACATTTTACTGATAAGTAAAGATTTATATTTGATTATAAACAAAATCACTTTTTGTTTATAATCAAATATAAATCTTTGCTTATCAGTAAAATGTTTGGATACGCGGCTTAATATATGACAGTATATTAATTTATGACAATATATTAAGATTATAACACGTAATAAACACACTTGAGTAGAAGTGTTTTAGAGTCACCAAATTAGATTTTTTCGATTAGTTTATCTGAATGATCATAATCAAAATAACTCAAAAACGAAATGAAATCGTATATTTTTAGAGTCCAATTATTTTAAGTGAGTTATAAGTATCCATTCCAGTCCATATTTTTAACCATAAAAGATGAAAAGTTCAATGGAATCTAAACTTTGTAACCCTAAGAACTTTTGAAAGAAAATTTTGGTATGAGTGTTGTCAACATTACTTTATTAAGCCATATTCGTATATCTTTTTGCTCGCCATCAAGATAACTAAAAAAAGAGTTGTTTTGATAAATATCAGTTCAAAATAAATTTTTATCAACTAATGCTAAATCGTGAATGAAAATAAAACGTAACCAAAAGTATTATTATTTTTCAGTAATTAAAATCCATTTGGATTTTTTTTTATTACTTTTCTATTTCTTAGAATTGCTGGAAATAAAAAAATAAATGAAATATATATCATAAATGCAAATAGACTATGAAAAGCTGTGGAAATAGTAAAATAATATATATGTATATATATTATTATGCATATCTAAATAAGTAAAATTGTTACGTTGTGTTTATGTTTGATCGCGAAACTACTTATCCGTATTTAATGTAATTTTTTTTTTAAATCTGCGATTTGTTCTAATTTAAAAGATAGAGAGTTCTATTCTCGATTATTTATTTATTACAAAATTATCCTTTTTCAAATTTAAAAGGTACGTATTAAGTAATTCAATTAAAACATTTGATTTTACTATTAAGTTTATGCCTATAATTTTAATCGCGGTACACCACGAACGAGGGAATCTAGGTTTATAAAAAGTGTCTTTTGTAATAAACAATCGAATTTCTCAAAACTTCTTTATTTGCATCTTTTTTGAAATTATTAAAACTTTCAATCAATGATTCTTAAGTTATTAAAATTTGAAAAATCGCTATATTTCAAAAATTGTTTATTATTTATATTACTTATGAACCTATTTTAATTTTATGTCATATGTAGGTGTTTTTAACACCTTTTGAATAAATCTTTTTTTCTGTCGTAAGTCTAGAATTTCTTACTTAACTGTTTATATATGTTCCATTAGGTTCTAATAGATGGCTATATCAGTAAATTTTATCTAGGTAGAGTGGGCATCCAATAAATGCTGTCAAATCTTCACACTGTGTGAAATTTGATCCAGCTAGGTTGAAAATTTGGTCCACCTTAAGAGACAGGAAATTTTATATTCAACAAATATTTATTGCTTAAATAAATGGCAATTAAATATGTTCTAGATACGATAGCGAGTTGTTATTCTTATAAAAATACCAATTAGTGAGTTTTTGCAATCGATGTGAAATGGTTTGATAAAATATGTGACAGAAAGCGTTACTGGGCCTGCTAGTATATATATATATATATATATATATATATATATATATATATATATATATATATATATATATATATATATATATATATATATATATATAATAAAAATTTAATCAAGAATTTTCTATCTTTTCAAATCATATTAAAAGGCACATTCAACTTCATAATATACTGTGACAGACATAGAATGACATTGGACACTATAGTATATACCAAGTCTTTCGTCATTGTTATACAATAGTACGTGTGACGTCTCATCATATACACAACGACACACCAAACATACACAATAAATAAACAACATCTATTTCTTGGTCTAGTAGATTTCTTAATAATTTTTCTATAAATTCTATACATAGGTTCAGACTCCAAACTTTAGACCAAAAATAAGTAAATAAATTATAAACTTCGATTACTATAAGCGCTATGTTATTTAGTGTAGTAAATTACACTAAAAAATATGTTTTATATCACAATAGGGTAATTTACTATGTTTAAAAAAGTATTTCAAAATGTTGATTTCCTAATAAAAATACATACAAAAAAATATTTTGACAAAATAAAGACGATTGCTTACTATAGAATCTAAACATTCTTTTTTTTTTTCGTAAAACCGCTGCCAACCATTTTGGTGACGTAATATTTATATATAATTATAGATAACTGGTTTAACACATTTTGAACAAAACATAACCTAACACTGAAACATCTTTTTTACTAATAAAGATAACTGAGATAGATTGAACTGACAGATGACAACTAATAGTTTATACCAATATGATGTCATATGTGTAATTTTTGGATACATATATGTCCTATCTTTCTATAATCATGGCAGCTGAAAATCTTAAAGAGATAACCAACTGCATCTGGACAGGGTTTTAAATATATAAAAAAGTGAGTAAAGATGCTTGACTGAAACAATGGTATATTAACAATAAAAGGAAAACAAAAATTAAAAAATAATATATTTTTGCTCCTTAAAATTTATTTTTATGCTCATTCATGATGGCTGGTTGGTACTTGAAATACGTATTCATATAATTAAAATATTTATCAACTAAATCATTAAGAACAAAATCGAAATTGATTTCATATAACTTTCATTTACTTCATAAACTTTTATATTCACCACAATTTAAATATTGGACATAATCATAATTAGCCGTTCGACAAAGTATTTTGTGCATTTAGATAATCTTAATTTAAAGTATTTCCGACGTTGATACTCCATTTTTGGTATCAACAAATATTAAATATATGTTTTTAATAATAATTTTACACTGCTTTTATAATGTTGGAAGCGCAGAAAGTCTCAATATTTACCAAGCGTATTTACTTTTTATACCAAGTTAAAAAATAAATCTCTACAAACAAAAAAATATATTTATACCAATAATCGTATGAATTATTGTAATTTTTTTTTTTTGTAAATTTTTTTTTTTTTTTTTTAATTTTCGTTATACATTTTTTTTGTACTTACATGTGGATAGTAATGAAAGTAACAATTTGTAACAAATGAGTGTAATAATTATAAGAGAACCAAGTAACTAGTGAGTGAATAACATTATATTCCTTCTATTGTATCCAGTGAATGTAATGATTTTACAGGGTACGTTCGTAATACTATAGAGTAAAAAAAAAAATTAAATCATCTCTTGCTCTGCGCGTCATGAATTGATGTGAATAACTCTCACATATACAAACGTCATACACGTATGTATTTATGAAAACGAAGGCAGAAAAAGTAGAAATATAGTGATGAAGTTTCGTTCTTTTTTATTATTTTTATTACATATACCTATAATAGAAGAAAAACCCATTGAAAAATGATTGGTCTTATTTGAAAATTCTTATTTTAATGTGAGAAATATTAATTTTAAACTATTTAAAACTGCATTAAAATATAACAAAAATCTTTACATATTCAATTGGGATCCGTTTTTGTTAAGCTCGACTCAGGTGACAGCATCATAGATGTATTCCATGCCGATTAATTATTTAAAAGTCAAATTATCAGGCGTATTTATAATACATTATTTAAGTAAATAAGTATTCATTTGTTGTTAATACTCAAGTAAACAACAAAAAATAATTCAACTTACGTGTGTAATAACTTTTTTCTTTTAAAATAATTAACTTGTTTTCAAAATGGTTTAACATAAGCTCTATAGCTTTGATGTTACACATGCAATGAATCTCAAACATGAAAAACAAGTACTATACGTATAAAATATATTTATCATCCTGTAATATTGCCAATATTAATGAAATAAATTTTATTTATTTTATTTTAAATTAATAAAAACGCACAATTTTTTTTTTTATTAATAAATAATTAAAGCAAGAATTGGATAAAAACGTTTTATTAATATTATCAATATGGAAATTTTGGCTAAAAAAGTACCAGTTATTCAGTTGCTCCAAGAAGCTTAGTTTGGCAAAACGGAACCTCATTAATAAAATGTATACTAATGAACAATCTTATTACACATCACATATAAACGATCATTAATTTTAAAAATAATACTTGTAATTGCGAAAAAAGAAAAGATAATTTTTTGTATCAAATATAATTTTACTTTTTTTAAATAGAATAATTGACTTCTTAATTGGCCTCTTAAGAATGAAATGACAAAAGGTATGTTTTATAAACTTATTTTGTGACGCTGAAACATTACCACGATCACAATTTTGATGTTTTTAGAATTGCCATGTTTTGGGCATTTTTTACAACGATATTACAACCGTTTTTTCTCCATTTGTTATAACAGAATTGAGTATCTCAATTTAAATATCGAGTAATAAAATAAACTTCCAAAAAGGCTAACAACAAAACGACACTAATTGGTACAATTTACAAGCATTCTTTCTGGGTGTATGATGATGTTTTTTCTACCTACGCGATTTTTAAATAATGACTAGTGCCGTTCTTGGTTATCAACTTACCTATGAGGCGGATAGTACGATTATTAATCACTTCAATCTACCATTTCATTTCGTACCAATTACATTTTTAATTTTTTCTAAAGCATTATAAATCCAAGCCTCTCTACAGACAGTTCGAATATGTCCAGAGTATATTCTGGAAAATTATATAAATATATATCTATTTTTATTAACAAAAGCACTATATATAACTTATATGATATGTGTGTGTGTTTTTCTAGAAAACAGTTTCTCAATGTTATATTTTTATAATAGAAATTGTACTTCGAACTTTCTATTCTAAAAACATAAACTATGATGTAATATTTTTATAAATTATAAAGTAGTGATTTTTGTTTAAACTTCCCTCGTATGATCATTATTTTCTTTTTAATAGAAACTCATATATCGTATACACCGAATAATTGAAACTGTAAAACGTCATTTTAATTGAACTGACGTCAATGTCAATATTTGAAAAATGTGTGCAGTATTTGCATCATTTGATTTATCTTGTCTACATTTAACTTTCGAGGATTAAGTTCATTGAGAAAATGGTCTGATAATTTTTATTAGTTCAGTTATTCTACAAAGACCCAATGATATAAAATTGAATTGTATGCTACCCAGAAGAAAAAATAGGGTCGTGTAGATTTGAATATGCTTAACAACGTAGTGTAGTAACTTAGTGTAACTTAACCTAATCAAGTAATTAAGTAACAAAATGTTTTTTTGAAATACAAGCTTTTATATTATTAAAAGGCAAACGAGCTATTATATGAAGTTTATTTCTTGAATTTTTTAGTATAAAAATTAAAAGCGTATTTATTATCAAATGGTGAAAGCGCAATGAAACAAAAAGGACAAAAGTTGTAGATAATAAAGAAAAATCTCTCAAATGAGACTTGGAGTTAACGGAAAAAAATAGCGTTCTTTATTTTTAACGTATTCATTTCAATTATTAACGTGAAAAGGTAGACTTTCTTGTGTAGAAAAAACGTAATTTTTGAAAAATTAGAAAAATTTAACATTATTTGATTTTTAGTGAATATACGACAAAATACGCCTTTTCGTAAATTTTGGGCTAAAGGTTTTAATTTAATTAAATACTTCTCATACAATAAACGCGAGAAACATTTATTGGATTTTTTTGAGTAAATCAAAATTTTGGCAAAAATATAGTCTTTAAAAATATATTTTCAGAAATTACCAAAAACTGCCCATAAGGGGGTATTTTGGAAAAAAAATTATATTTTTTGGCGCAAAATTTTATGAGAGATGGTATTGTTTTTGTAAAAGACGTTTTTCCTGAATTTTATGTTATAATTTTTTATAAAGAATTTCACTCAATATTTATATAGTTATGGATTCTAAGAACTCTTTTAAGAATTTTTTTTAAATCGTATATCTGAATTGTATAGTTTACAATTTTTATACTTTTATAACTAAACAGCTTTAAATATTTTTTCAGAAAACTGACGTTGTACCTATTTTATCTTTTTTATAAATAGCAAAAGCGTTTCTGGTCTCAAGAACACAGTCTTTTATGTTTATGCGAAAGTTCATGATAAGTTTTGTCAGACTTTAAAAATAATTTATGTTTCTCACGCAAACTGTATCTGTATAATGTGTATCACAAATGGTTTAAAAAAAACGTGTTTAAAAAAAACAGTAAAATGAATGATGTAATGATATATTTTACGTAATCATGTAATGTAATATGATATTCAATTTGTGCAAATTAAAAATTTTTTGATAGTAGATAATAATATAATTGCAATGTGAATGAATAATAACATCATCATTTTCAATTCATATTTTAAAATTTGTGGGGGTAACTGTCATTGATATGATAACAGTTACAAGATAACATTTGAAATTGATGAATATAATTTTATATTATATCAATTTTTGTAATAATAATCATTAATTATTTAATTTTTTTGTTTTTCATTTAATTTGGGGTTCATAATACTTACATATATGTTTTTATAAATGATTTAATAATTTAAATCAAATAATTGTCAATTATATTTTTCTATATACTTTACAATAGTATCTTTCAACTTAGTTCATCCTGAAGCTTTTTGATTTAGCTATCCTTTCTATACGCACATTACAAATATACTGTGACTTAAAAGTGTATAATATATATTTGGTTGCTTAATTTTCTGACTAATAATCACCAATCGAAATATTTAAATCTTGCGAAACATTATAGAAAATTAAGAAATAATTTGACTTTAGTTTTCAATAAATTTGTAGTCCAATATCACACTTATAGATTATAATTATAGTAATAAGGTTACATAGCTGATATTCTGGTCTATTTTTCTTCAATACTACGAAAATGTTTCGGTTTTCAAAAAATTTTCGTACACATTGAAATTTGAATGAATGATATTTGACCAACAGTCTAAATGAAAATTTTGAAAAGTTAATTTTGTAATTAATTTATTCGTTTAATTGTATGAAGTCAATTTATATCATAAAAATGTAAAAAATGTTGAACTATATAATCCAATAAATATATGCATAATTTTAAAAAGTTTTTAAAATGCATTTCCATATTATTATTATCCGATTATGAATTTTTTTAATTTTAAATAAAATTTTAAACTAAATAGTATTTACTACTAATAATTGTGGTAAAAAAACGAAAGATAAACCAGTATTTGTAAACCTTTGGCATCAATTTTATTACGGATCAGCTTATATTTAAGTACTAATTGGTACATTAAACTCTTTTCAATATTTATATTATGTAATAAAGGAAGCACTGCTATAATTGTGTATATTCTTAATTAAGCTTTTGCTCTAGCTCATAGACTAAAATAGTACACTTTATTTTCTGTAATTAAATTATACGATTTAAAAAATTAAATTATTTTACTATATTTATTAAAGAAAATTCAATTATAGTTTTGAAATACAAAGTGATACAGTATTATTTTAAATCAGTTTAATCCGAAATGTCAATACCTAAGAACCTATGGTATGCTTTTCTTAACTTATTATATCTTTTTATAAAAAAAATTAACGACTAACAGAATTAATTGTTTAGATACTCGAAATATGATTGAGTATTAATATTTTCACTTTTTTTTAATCATTAGCATACATGAAATTGTCTAAATATAAAATCTATACTGTTATAAATAAGAATAATATGTATTGTTAAAATATAAATTTGTTTATTAGCTAAATTTGAGCTAATATTGTACGAATCCAAACATTTAACGAAAAAATGTTTCAAACAAAAGTTGCTTGTTTCAAAAAAGCCAACATTTGTTTTTTTAAGTTTACATCTATCTTTCATAACTCAAAAATTTGGTCATGAATCGACCGATTTTACTCCATCAAAATTCTAACTGAAACTTTTAGGTCCATTATACTCCACCAAAAGTCCTTTCTATTTTCGTTTTTAAGTTAGCTTCATGACGGACGGACGTAGGGAACAAACGGAAATAGACTAATTAATTAGCTGATTCTATGAATACCGTTACCAAAATTTTGTTTGTGTGGTTAATATTTACCAGCGTTATAAATTTTATTATCCATCACTTTATTAAAATTAATCACATATTCTTTGTGTGTAAAGTATATCAATCTTCAAGTCGATGCGTGTTTGATGTCTCTGATTAGTATCCTCTACTAATATCTGCATGAATCTCATTCTGAAATTAAAAATCAGTATTTAATTAAATCAGTCTTAAATAATTTAAAACCAAATTTTAATGTATTAAAACTAAATTTGCACACATTACTTTTAATTTGACCAGCAAAAATGATGAAAAAATAGAAAACTCCACGTGAGACTGGTTTATAAAATTCGAATGAATTTATAATACAATGAAATCTACTATTTTTAGTGCTTACTTATACGTTCATTGGTACATATTATAAACATACGCTCTGTATAAAAGTAAGTAACTATTACACAATATTATTATGAAAACAGCATGAGATGGTTTTTGATTTCATTATACTAAGATTTCAGTTTCTCTCATATCATTAACTAAAAACTTTATATATATATATATATATATATATATATATATATATATATATATATATATATATATATATATATATATATATATATATATATATATATATATATATATATATATATATATATATATATTTCGTAAATACATATATTGTATACGCTTTATCTAATAATAATACAAATTAAATGTATATTTAAAATAAAGCTTTACTACATAGATAATACAGAAAGTTTGTGAAATCTGAGGAAATCATAATGAAATCTTAAATTAAGACTGAGATTATTTGATCATCTTTGTCTTGTAAACCTTGTATTATTGACTAATATGTTACTATGAATAAGATGAATACTTATTTAAGAGAGAACTAACTCGATCCTTATTTTAAGATGATGTCTTAATTCCATTGAAAGTTAACCAGTAAAGATAACAACTAACAGTGTTAATTGTTTAGATAGTCAACGTAAAATACTCTAGACATGCAGTCCATGTGTTTGTTTGCTAAATTTGAATTAAAATGGTTGCAAAAATTTCAAAAAATGTTTCAAACAAAAGTTTTTATTTTTGAATATAAAATCACTTTATGACTTTGCATAATCACTCTATTTTTAATAATTCAAAAATTGATTCCTCTATTTATTGGATCCAATTCTCCCATGCTACGTATATAAAAAATGCGATTTTTAATTCCAATTATGTCACGTTGGATACAGTAAATCGTCTTCAAATTTTGTCAACGTGTGTATTATGCATTTAATTTCCTTTATTTCAACTTTGAAAGATTTCTTAACATTTTGCTTGCATGACCTTTCATGGTTTTACTGTATGAAACCATCTCTGAATAACGATTTGTTGTTTTTCTGATGTATTAAAACTCAGTGCACATTTTTCTTTATTTCACTATTTAAAATCATCATTGTAACATTACATACCTCCGGTTATATACCTCCTACCTCGTATAACTATCATCAATATATGTTATATGTTCATATCAAACCTCATTTAGTTCTAATCGTAATACACGTATTATATAAAGTTTAACATTTGTTTTATATTATATTTCTGCTGTATAAATAAATAGGTAGCTGAATATAGTAAGCGGCAAATGTATTTATCGTTCGTTTCATTGGTAGAGAATTTTATGTCTGCAGCTACAATTTTACTTCAATATTATTTGTAAATTAATATTCGAACTAATAAATAAATGTTGATTCATTAGTCGCTGATCAACTATTGAAAAATATATATTTTCAAAATGTTTTACCTTCTAAAAATTTACCTTAACGATGTTATGAAGAATGAATTCATCACTAACAGTCAAACCGAAGAATCAACGCAACAATTATAATTTTTTCTACGTTCTAAGCTGTTTCAGCGATCCTTCGAAATTCCTGCTTACTTAATTAATATCAAAAATATTTCAATATTAAAAAAAGTAAAATTGAATAAATCCTAAAAAGTTTGTGAAATTTTTTTAAATCAAAAGTTGATTTTAATCTAATTATATTTTAAGTAGATATTATTTGGTCAAGCTTCCAAATCTTGTAGTTGTTTATAGTTTTGGAAGCAAAATCTTGTTACCTGTTAAGTTTTCTGATTTTATCTTATTTATTTATTTTAACAAGCCGCCCGTTTTCTTGTCAACATTGTACATATCAAATTTCATAACATTTTGATAAGTAGTTTTCGGACACAAGTAATTCGAATTGAATATTATCCAAATGTTTTGAAATTTGGTATGTACAATATCGACATGAAAACGAAGAGCTTCTCGAAGAGTTTTTCATAAAGAAAATTCTAAGATAAAAATAACTTGGATAAGTACTTTTTGAGTTGTTTGTGCGCGAAAATTCAAGGATATTACATACAGTGCTTTTAACAGCTTTTCTCAATTCCTTAATTTCATTTCAAAATATATATTTAATTTATAAGCCAGTAAATATGTAAAATTGATTTAAAAAATTAAAAAATACTTGCAAATTTTAAATCTTTCCCACACAGATGAAGCTAAATAAAATCTCTTAATGAAAGCTCTCTACCCTTTATAATGTCATAAATAAATAACAAAATAGTTTTAATTTTAAATTACAGTATTATATATGTATTACCCATGTATAATATTACATTATACATATCTGGATAATACTAATTAATCAACCGAATTATAGTTAGTCTAGCTAGATTATAAGCTGGTCTCTGTGGTATATGTCAGCTGTTTTCATTATAATTTGGCTACAATCTACGTAAAATACTTTAAATAAATATCGCGTATTTGGGAAATACAAAATTGTTTTCTTATATCAATACAGAGTTTTAAATCAATTTATTCAATTAAACTTACGTTACTGGTGTTTTTGTAAAAATACTTATTTTAATTTATCTAATTTTGATATTTCTGAAATGAATGTTTTGTCGAGGAAAAATAATGATGTTACAGAATGTTTTGGATATGAGTTTATGTTACAAATAAATTGAGTTTCAGTTAAAAGACTAAAATAAGATCGTGTTGACAGTTTTCATGTGCATTCCGCCAAATACTATGATAAGCGCTGAAATTAATATACTGGTCGGTAAGACAGATCTGAATTAAAAGTCGATAAAAATTCCTTCAACTTCTCTTTTACTGTCGTCCTTTTCAACTTCCTTTTGAATGAGTACTATTTATACTTTATATATAAAATACTTATAGTTTTCACGTTATTTTAAAAAATATAAATAGCAAGGAATATATTTAAAAAACGGTTCTTAATCAAAATAAAGACTGTTCTAAACACGAGTTGATGACTTTTCCGAAAATTCTATCAATTTACTGTTGAAACCAACAATTGAATGCCTACTTTAAAAAAGATGAAATTATAAACCAATTGAAAATGTTTGTAGATAGAATTTAATAGAACTAGTTAGATTTTAATACCTACAGTTAAAATTTAATATGACTACGACATAAACACAAATATAATACTTATTATATTGTAATAACTTTGTAACTAATCTGTAACAAATTATTACAAAACTGTAATAATAATAAAGCTGGTATTATTTTTAGTATAGACTATATAGGTAGTTCATACAAAACATCTATTGCATTGGTTAAAACTTCAATCATATTAAATAAAACATTGTGTGTACAGCCATTTATTAAATGTTAAATAATTTTGATTTAATTCAATTCGTAGTTTATATGATTTTACAATTGTTAAGGTACCACTATAGTTATTAATTTAGTATGTTTAAATATAATCTTTTCCAACTTTTCAGATTTTTTAATTTGAATGCTTTTTGTATATTTTGCTTACTGATTTATTTCATTCATATCAAATAGTCGTAAAACTATTTATTACTTGCTATGCAAATCTGTATATATAAAATAAACGTTATAAAAATATTTTAAAACAAGTTTTTTAATCTTAAAAACGACTAAACGGTTGAAAATAAGTTATTTTTTTATATAAAACGTGTGTATTAAAACATGGTGGAAACATTGGAATATACAATCTATTGAATTGTTCTTCATAATATATTGTATTGTCATCTGTCATCTAGGTGATCTATTCACTGGGAGTTTTTCAAAGATAAAAAAAATATTCAGAAGTTTAGATTAGAAACCATTACTGCACAATTAAACCTTTTGTTTACTGACCTTGTAATCATGGACCCGCTAATTGCATACGTTCAAATTACGACTAGTTAATAGCATCTGTTTCATGCATATATCATCCGTGGTCCTGCCTACGTGGTTAACTGTGGACATTACAGTCGGTGAGACAGTCAACTGAGCTACAGAGTACTACTGAGACCGACAATTCTACACATAGGCATCTCACTGGACATTAAAACTCAAAATGTTTTATATCCAAAACCATTTGAATATACAATTAAAAAATCGCATTTTTATAAAGAAATACGAAGTTTGTTACATATCAAAAATTACATGCAGAAGCTGGTACTCCAAATTTTCTTTAAGAAAATATTCGACAATATTTATTTATTACACTTTCTACTTATTATTCAATTAAATAGCTATTAATATATGAATCTAAGAAGATCTTGTTAAGAATATGTTAAATGAATAAGTTTCAATTTTGGGAATTTATGAAGTGTAACCATTTTCTCTTTTTTTTTTTACTTGTTTAAATGTTTTCTTTTAGATGAAAATTCCGTGAATGTCTTCTGTTTATTTAATGCCAAGTATATGATTAAAAACCTTACCAAATAATAAATTTGCCGACATTTTTTTTATTATCTGTCAAAATATCTTTCTCATATAGTTGAATAGAAGAAGATACTCGTATATAACAATTAATTCTCGAGGTTATCTCACATTTTTAAATTCAAATAATAAAAAAAAATATATATATAGTTCAACTGAATTTAACATACAGCACAAAGCAAAAAAGAAAAAATTAATTTTTAGTAACATTTAATTCAAACGCATTTTGAATAACGGAAAAGAAAATATAGCATACAAAGATAGATAGACACTAACGCTAAGAGCGGGGCGGGGTGGTTATCGGTGTCAGTGGGTGGAATATAGCACACACATACACATCGGGAAGAAGTATCATGAAATGAATGAAAATGATAAAAATACTTGTTACACTTTTTCCCTTGACTACAATTCAACTGTCTACTTTCAGACCACCCTCTGTTCCCTCCATCCCTTCCATCTATGATCATTATGGATGGTTCTTCTATGTGTTATTCATAATACTTGTTAGAGGATTTCTTTTCATAAGTATTTTATTCACATGTATACAGTACGCCTTCGTCGTTCACGTCCCCCCTCATGCTCCCGTCTGTATGTCTGTCCATCATGAGCGCGTCGTTACCTCGTACAATAAATGTCGTTCATTTACTCTTCGTAACGTGTCATTGAATTGTGTATATGCTAAGCTTTCTTCTACACTTTAGTATAGTACCTACTTCTTATAGCACAGCCAGTTAGTGTTATTGCTCTCTGATGAGGTGTTATATAATCAGTTAAGGAGATTAGATACATTGAAATTTAAACTTGCCTTCATTACTGTCACTACATATGAATCGAAAAATTCAATTGGAAAATTTAAGTTTTATTTTTGCCACTTATTTTAATTCCTCTGGTGTTTATTTTGGCGCACTCTCCTATCACAAATTGTCTTATAGATGATATTGATAAATTGTCAAAAATAAGTGGTCAAAAATATTTATTCATTATGCGTAATTTCTAATTCATACAAAATTGAATGGTCTATGATATACTCTACCTCGAGTGACATATACTTGAACGAGATAAACTTTACCTCTCAAAAAAAGACACAAGTACATTTCTTTGAGCCTCTTTCACATTCCTGTACCAGTTATCGCATGTAAACTCTCTCTTTTGACTATGAGGCTAGCTTTTTCTATAATGTAATTGTTTAATTGGCCTAATTGCCGTCAATTTTTCAATTTTAGGACACTCAAAGTAATATAATTTATCATCTTGATTTTATAAATTCCACTGCAGTTCTCTTTAAATTATTTCTCGATATTTGTCGAAAGTGTTAATATCTTTGTTCATAGATTTCAACACGATCCTTATTCATAATGAGTCTTCTATCCTTGACCACTTTTGAATCTATCTGCATCCTGCTTCCTTTTAAATATCTTTGTACATTTTTGTAAGTGATAAAGTAACGTATCCTGAACTTGCTTCAGTTCATAGTTCATGACAGAGTTTGATCTCGCCATCTTTGACTCTATGAGGCTTTTAATAACAACATAAGTTGTTCAGTTTATATTGGAGTAGAGGTGACTTTTGAGCTTGTATGATTTTCTGTATTGTTTGGTGAAATATATTTTTGTGTGTTGATACAAATTGTAATTTTCTATATATTTTAGCATTGTTTTACTTATATCAATAGAAGCATAAAACGATCTGTATATGTGTGATCTGCTTGAACACCCTTAAGTTTTTCTAATAACAATAATAGTATAATAGGGCCATCATATTATATACTCGTATATTTACTGTACATATATGCATGAATACAACAAATCTCTTACATAATATAATAGCCAAAGAACAAGCAACCAGCCAACCACAGTAACAATTTTCATTCTTTTGGTTCTGCATTCTCTTAACTGTTTTTGTATTACAGTCAGTTAACGTTGTATAACAACATGTTATAAAACCCAAAAGCATACATACATACATACATAGATGGATGTGGAGCTTTTATTATCCTTATACAAAGCCCGATTTAGATTTACTTACTCGTACATATTATACATACACAATGTACTTGCAGAATTATTTTAAATTGCCATTGTATTCTATTTTATGCTTTATACAGTATGGTCCACTGAAAAAGAAATAAAAACAGAGTGCACCTTGAAAATTGTATTTTATCATTTCCATGCTTTAATAGTAGATTTAGTAATCTTTTATCTTCAATTGACATGACCACTGCAGGGTATTTTTTGGAAGTTTATCTTAGTAACCTGGAAATTAAAATGAATTTTGTTAAAAATCAAAATTATTTCTTTTCCAACTAAAAACCAATTTAACAATATGAATGAAGAAAAATTAATTGATTTATTAAGAGAATATTCTGTATTCTATGATGTTAAAAATTCTTACTACATGAAAAATAAACATTATACGTGGTCTAGGTGTGACCTGTAAGGTCCACACATCGAGCTAATGACGAGAATGAGAAAAAAATAATTGGTTTATTATTTTTGTTAGTCTTTATTTCTTGGATTTTTTATCTTCTACAAAAAACGGTTGTACCGATTGCACTGAAAAGTCATTCAGTGGTTCTAATTCGATATCATTACTTGTTTTCGAGATAATAGAGAAGCAAATTCCAAACGCACATAGAAACAAACATCTCTCTAAAAACGTTGGATTTGGGGTTCTAGTGGCGTTGAAACGTTAAGATATGATAAAATTCGGAATTCAAAAAATCGGCCAAATTACAAGAACTTCCCACCTTAAAATGAAAATTAAACATTTATTATAAAGGAACAACGGTTCAAAATTTCACGTGATGGTTCTAGAGACATGGCAAATTATAATTAACAAATTTTGTAATTGTTTAACCTGCTATACAAGCACACGGTAAAACTTTGCACCTTTTCTTAACCTACCGGATATTGCTGGTATTAGTCTTAACAATTTTGGAAAAATAATATTTTATTAAATCCATACAATACTACGCCAAACTAAAAATAATATATTTTTTAAAGTTAAATGCCAAAATTAAGAACGAATTTGCGGTGCAATTACGAAATGTACCAAGAAAATAACAACGAACCATGCAAATTTTCTAAGGTATATAGAAGACAAAACTTTTTATTTCCAAAAAACTCTCCAATGCACAGTGAAACTTTGAACTTATATCAAAAAAAAAAAAAAAATTAGTGTTGTTTTATTTAGCCACCGTTTATATATGTAAAATTATTATTATGATATAGTCAGAATTTTATATTTGCTTGGTACTTGTATTGGATACGACATTAATGGTTGACGACTTTGAATGTTAATAATATATAATAGTCTTTCAAATTTCTTTAAATACATTTTTAAGATGACATGCTTTTCTTTTGATGTACTTGAAAAACAAATCATCATGTCTACTGAATTGATTGAAGAAAGTCTTTGTTAAAATACGCTTACAAAGATAGAAAGCTGTAGTCTTATTATTCAGAAAAAAAAAATTTTTAGTATTTTTGAACGATTTGAATAATGTCATTATAGCATATATTTTACAAACCATGTATTTCGACCATACTCTTAACTTACTTTACTTCTTTTTTACTTAAATATCTCCAAAATAATTGATAAAATTGACTTGACACACAAATTAAATCGATATGTTAAAAGTGACTTAGATACATTTAATGGTAACACCTGTTTCTAAAACGGATTACGGATGAAATATGTAACTTAATAAACTTTTTCTTTAACGTGTGCCTAAATTCTGTGCTAATTTATTAGATTTATTTTTCATGTACCAAAATGCTTAGAATTGGATATTAAACTAAGTCTCAACTGTAACGATCTGCACATTCGATAAAGTAACTTTTACATTTGTTATACACGATATATCTGAAATATATAAATCTATATTAAATTTAGTCTAAAGTTTGTAACATTAAAAAGAATATTGAAGGCATTAAAAAAATTTTCGGTAGACTTTTCGTATAGAATCGCCTAATTAGTATATTTTTGAATGTTGAAATTTTTATGGCGTATTCTAGATTTCAAAGCCATAAAAAATAGAAGTAAACTTACAAATATAAAAAAAATCGTTTGTTTATTCAAAGCAAACAAATTCAGTGTTTTGCTTTATCGTAAACGTTTTTTTGGCAAACAATTTAGATTCACCACAATTATAGCTCATAATAAATAATTTCATTTCATTCTTTATATATGTTTCGTTAACTATAACATATTAAAAATTCATTATCTACTAATTTATTTATTCTATTACTGCCGAATGACCTTCCTTAACATAAGCAGATGCCACAATTGTAAATTTGTGGAAACCTTTAAATGCTTGCTTAGCTCTTTCAACGTCTATTTTATTTACTAAACTACAATAAGTACATCTAAATTACAAAAGCTTCATACATCAACTAAACAATAAATATACTTTTTAAACAAATGGTAATTTAATTGAATTCAATTTGATTCAATCAATAATTCTATAAATAAGTAATTATATAAATAAATTTTCGTTCTTTATTTGTCTCTTAAACAAAATACCCTATAAATTCTCTAATGTAATTCTGAAAGTATAATAAAAATAAAAATTCATTTAATGTATTTTAATGTTCAACGGTTAATTTAATGCACTACAACTATACCTGGTAATGTAATAGTAATTTCTTCAATATATTTATATAAAAAAAAAAAAAAACATTAAGTACAAAACGTAATGATACCATAATACTAATTGAAATGAAAAACGTTAACTCATACGTTAACATATTTAATTTGAACTTTAGATTTACAAAAAATACAGAAAGAAATTATCGACGTCAATGAATAAAATATATATATCTCTCTCTATGTTGTTTAAATGGATATGGAAGTTAGTTACTTCCAACTTGACGACACACATTCATTTTCAGAGATTAAATTTTTTAATCGGCGAGAAGAACTTATAAGTACTTTAGTATATAGTATGTCTCTCAAAATTAGTAATATTTACATAAAATAACCCCCAAAATTTATTTTTTTTATAGCGTGTGTTATATTTAACAAAAAATGTCATGTCACCGAAGTATTTTAAGAAGACATTTCAGTAACACATTCATCATTCGATTACTGTAACCATCGAATCACTTCAACTTATATCTTATAAGTGATTAATAGTCCAACGCTTCACAAATGTAAAAATATTCTTTTATGTTGGCACACACTGCAAAAATTTTAGATATTTTGAATCACGTTTATATTAGTTCGTATGCTACGTTATTATGAAAATATTTGGCAAAAAATTTGCACGTCATCTCAATTGATATTTTACACTAGCTATGCGGGTTTTATAAATTTTTACCTCAAAATAATACTCAAATAATTTTTTTGGATTTTCTTTGTGAAAGTTTGCTAACATTGATTTCGGTGATAGTCAGAACTTGACAAATTTTTTTAAAGATTATCATTAAATAAATTATCAAATTAAGCATTCAATTTTTCTGCTCGAGACTCGAAACAAAATATAAATAATATTTAAATATTGTTAATTTTTTATTTACAGGCTAAAATGGAGACAAACGTAGGGAAACCATCGCGGGTCATTCATATTCGTAACATTCCAAATGATGTGACTGAAGTGGAAATTATACATTTGGGTATTCCATTTGGTCGTGTCACAAACGTTCTTGTTCTTAAAGGAAAGAATCAGGTAAGTTCGTTTATTTTTTATTTTTTTAGGATTCCAAAATTATTGGCAAGGTACAAAAACAATAACGAGCAAAAATAAATTTAAATTTCGAGTAAAATATAACTCACGAAAAATGCTGCCTATAATTTTATTTTAATGATATAATTTGCCAGTGTTCGAGTTATTTGAAAAACAACAATGTATACTCGTGGAATAAAAAATGCAACGATGTAACTCTTCTACGCTTACTTAAAAATATATAATATACTAATTTTATGGTGTATTTGATTATTTTTTTAGTTTACAATGAATAGTTTAGATAGTTAAATAAACATAATTCTGAGAAACAACTCAATACAATACAACAACCGACTATTTAATATTTTTAAATAGGTAAAAAAATGAAAATAGGTAAAAGCGTTACATTTGTTGATTCCACTAGTTTACATATAGAATATGAACAAATTCAACTGGCTACGAACTTTACATTTTCCTAATTGTATATTCAGTCTTTACATTTAATCAGTGGACAGTTTACAAATCATTCGACACACTGTGATATAAAACTGACTATTAGTTAACATTTATTTAAAATAACACATTAAAAAAAATTGTTTTCATAATATAGGTATTTATAAATATATCTTTTTCAATACAAAATTTGTTTACTAACAAGATATTCTGAAGTTCAAGTCGCAACAGCCCATTTTGGTCCAAGGTCTCAAGGATGCATCGTGTCATATAAATTTAATATGATTATTTTCTTATAAATTTATAAATAATAAAATTTTTTTTTTAATTTCAAAGGATAATGATTTTAATATTAACTAACTGATTAATAAAGTAATGGTTTTTTTTGTACAAATATTATTTTGAAAAACAATATCAATCAAAGAAAAAAAGAAAATTAAATTTGTTTTCTATATTGAATTGAATAAATCATCGATATTCTCTTAAAATCATGTTTATATCGAGTTTAATTATAAACAAAATATTTGGAATTTAAAAGATGAAACAAATTTTTTAATTTAAAATATATAAGAACTTTTAGATTCTAACGAATTAAACCATTTTTCATAAAGTGAGCAACAAAACCACCCCAATTCCATAGAACTCTCATGAAATACATGAATTAATATTTTGAATATAGGATATCGAAATTGAAAATTCGCTAGCGTCATGGACAAAAATGGTTTCTTTAATGTTCTTCTAAGTTTGTCTTTTCAACCATTTCATGCTGTTGTTTATTCATTAAACAGAGATAGTAAATGACACCTTCTACATTGTACAAACGTAAAGGTGATATATATATTGACCTTCAATGTAAACAAACCTATTAATACTAAATATTTAATAGTATACATAAATGTATGTATATATTATTATATACTACATAAATAATTCACTCGTGAAAATAGGAAAATTTAAATTTTCATACCATTTATACACATAGATATATAATAAATACACACATGCATACATAAAGCGATGTACATTTATAACATATAACATAAATAAAAATAGTTTATGCTTATTTTAACATCATGCATCCATAGTAAAAGTTATAAAACTGTATTATCATACATTCTACCTACAGATCAGGATCTGAATGGACTTGTGTGTACAAAAAATGGAGAGAAAGTCTGTGAATAGAATTGTGTTCAAAATAGCTAAGAAATATTTAAGGATCCATATATATTGCCGTAAAAAAACCTTTATTAAATATGGTTTATTCGAATTCTACTGGGAATTTTTTTATTTTCTTTATTTTAAGAATATGTTGTTTCCTTGAAAAGTTTTATTTTCCGCATACAATTTCAGTTTTTCGACTGTTTGAACATAAATTGCTTAACAGAAAACGAAGAATTTTTGAAAAAACAATTAAAAAAATACATTAAAAAAGTGTTTATTTTTATCCAAAATACAAACAACAAACATTTTTGGTAATTTCAAAAAATCTTTTCTATTCTAATTCTAACTAAATATCGAACATTTTTCGATATTATTTTGAATTGAATTTGAACTTTCAATCCTCCAATGCAAATAATAATTGCTTTGTTTTTCTTGCTCATCCTGTATTCATGTTATATTATGTGTTAAAACGTAATATGTTGGTGCTAACGTATTTAAATACTACGTTTAATACACAATATAAAACGACGACTATATAATATTAAATACGTTAAAAAAAATATTTTTTACAGTTGTATACAAATAATAATTTTTCTACTGAGAGAGAGACTATGTTTGTTACTATAAAAATCGTAAATATCTAACTACTCGTAACATTGCATCATCACACACACACACACACACACAAATACAAAATGTTGATGGTATAAATATTTTAAAACAATTTTTATAGACTTGTTTATATTTTACTATAAAATTGTTGTCCTTGCAATATGAAACATTTTATAAACAAACAGGAGTGATAAACAACAACAAAAAATTCATAAACAAACACACTAATCATAAAGACAAAAATATAATTTTCTTATTAGAAATCCGCCATATTAGATTTAAAGTGATGGTATTTAATTTTTCGAGTTATTCTTAATAAGCCATTTTATTTGATACCCATATTGTCCGAATGCAATAAAAATTATATCTTGGGTGTGTCGCTATATTGGATTTAGAATGACGACACACAGTTTAACTGAACGTGTATAAAAAATATCAGCTTAAACTGTTAAAGATATCTGCTTCAAAATTGAGTTGCTTATGATCTTACTAATAATTTGATCTTTATTCGAAGTATTTTAGTGCTTCTACCCTTTGTGTCTACTTCTAATATTATGAATATAAAAAATTTGTTAAAATATAACTTTGTCCAACAAAATTGTTTTGGCTTAATTGTACATAGCGTTTTAAAATATTAAATTCATGTGTATCAGCAACTTGCTTGTATCTGATTGTGTTTTCCGATTGAAGTAAATTATTAATAAAAACTTGGGATTAGGTAGACAAAATTGTAAACGCAGAATTTTAATTTAAATTTATATAAAATTTCATTTGTATAGTAAGATGTTTAACAAAATATTAATGAAAATCAGGACGATATATTATTTATGTAAATTAACTGTACTACTACCACAAACACCATGAGGAAAAACTATTTGTTGTTTCTCAGCGATCTCCAGTAGGTTATTAAATAAAAGTCCAAAAATAAATAATGGAAATTTATTTGACAATCTTTGAATACAGTTTTTCTTAAGTATTGTAAATCTTCCTTTCACACTTTCTGACTTGCTAGATTTTGTGAATCAAAATCTCTTACAATAATATCTCGATTTACAACAGAAAATTTATAACAATTTGATAACTATTGAGCACACATTCGATTCATACAATTTTTACACTTTCTGTCCTTTCTATCAATTTTTTTACTACTGACATAATTTTGTTAAACAATTGTTGCCTAGTAACATTTTTAATTTTCGCCTACTTATTTCTAGAGTAAACAAAAGTAACTAAATAATAATACGATAGTGAATCTGAATTAATTCATCTCAACACTCCTCCTGAATTAATTCACTTTTTAAATAGATAAAAGTTTTCTTTGATAAGGGTTTGGTCAGAATATCAGCTAGCTGCTTATCACTTCTGATCGGGTTTGGAATTACTGTTTTGCCAATGTTCTGCTGAATGAATTTTCTCGAGATGTCGATGTGCTTCTTTCCTTTGAAAGTTTTCCCCTCTCGTTGTAATAAACACATGGATCATCACCAGTGCTTGTCAGTCCGATGCTCTCGAATTCTCCATTTGCTTCCTCGTTCCAGACTTTCGGTGCTTGCTTTAGTCCATATATGGCCTTGAAAAGACGACATACCTTGTCAGTTCCGTCCTCAAAACCCTGTGGCTGGGTCATGAACAGAACTTGATTTAACTTGCCATATAGGAACGCTGTCTTGACGTCGAACGTAACTACTTTCATCTTCTTCGAGGCAGCATGGCTCAGGATGAGCCTGATTGAGGCGTGTCGAGCGACTGGGCTAAATGTCTCCTGGTAGTCCAGTCCCTCTCTCTGCTCAAAGCCTCGAGCGACAAGTCTCGCCTTCAGCTTACCGTCGGCTTTCTCTCTCAGTACCCACTTGCACGAGATAGGCTTCACGTCTTTCGGACATTTCTCCAACTTCCATGTCTTCATTTTCACTTGAGAATCGTACTCCTCCTGCATCGCCTTCCGCCAGTTTGGGTCTTTCAGTGCATCTTCCGTCGAGATTTCCTGGACTTCGCCAATCATTGCACAGTGTGCAACATTTCCTCCTCTTAGGTAGCCGGTGATGTAATCGGCGTATCTCTTCGGTTGTTGTAGCGTGTTACGATCTCTCAACGTTCTGCCCGGTGAAGTGTCTCTCCTTTCTGGTTCGCCTCCTTGCTTGCTGCCCTTGTCTTGCTCTTCTGGCTTCTCCTTTTCCTCATTCTCCGATTCGTCGTCTGTCAGTTCTGGTTCTCCTTCTCTTCTTGCCTCGTGTGTCACCTCTGTTCCCAGCTCCCTTGCGACCTCTTTCTCTCGGAATATAACGTTGTCTGAGCTCACTATTTCCCCAGTGTCCTGGAAATAGACTCTGTAACAGGGTGAGTTCCACTCGTACCCCACCAGGATTCCTTTCCTGGATTTTTCATCCAACTTTCCAGTCTTGTGCTTGTGCTTCAGCACATAACATTCACATCCGAATGCTCTCAGTTTGTTTATGTCCATTTGTCTTCCGAACCAAAGTTGAGCTGGTGTCTTTCCTTCTACTGTGCTGGTTCCTGTCTGGTTCAGGGTAAATGTGGCGTAGTTTGCAGCTTCAGCCCACAGTCTCTTGCTTAGTCCGTTCATGTGTATTGCTGTGCGGGTAGCCTCAACTACGGTGCGCATCTCCCTCTCAACTCTTCCGTTTTGCTCCGGTGTATGTGTATTCGAAAAAGTGTGGAAAATGCCTCTCTCTTTCAACATCCTGTCTGTGCGACTGTTCTTTATTTCCTTTCCATTGTCTGACCTAAGATACTTGATTCGCCTTCCTAGTTGATTCTCCACCAAGTTGATGTAGTCCTCGAGTCTGTCCGGTGCCTCATCCTTCGTCTTTAAGAAGTAGATTGTGCGATAATGAGTGTAATCATCCTTAAAAAGTAAGAAATACTTCGCATTCGACAAGGATGGTACATTCATTTCGCCTAAATCTACGTGCACCAGGTCTAGCGGGTGCTCTGCTGTCTTCGGGTTAGTCGGATGAGACGTCCGATGTTGCTTGCCGTAGGCACAGCCTGTGCATACGTAGTTGTTCCAGTCGTCTATGTATTTCGTTCCTTGACTCTTTAGAATGTTCCTTACGTATTTGACATTTTGATGTGCCAGCCGTTCGTGCCAGGTTTTGATGGATGTGATGAGCGAGCATTGTGTGTCCTTCTCTCTCCTCAACAGCATCTTGAACAGGTTTCCTTCCCTTTCTGCCATGACAACAACTTCTCCGGTCTCAAAGTTCACAAACTTTGATGTTTTGCTGTCAGCTTTCTGTTGAAATCCTTTGTCAAGAATCTGGCCTACTGAAACAAGGTTGAAACCAAGGTTGGGTACATACAAAACTCCTTTCAGTATCACTTCATTCCAATATCTCCCGTTGTACGCCTCTAATTGCACATCTCCGACACCAACGCCATCTAGTTTGGTTCCATCGCCGATCATGACCGAGACTGGTTTGTCCAATTTGACGTAATCGGTAAACCATTCACGCATTGCAGACATGTGTTGACTGGCGCCGCAGTCCTGAAACCAACTTTCTTGTTTATCTTCCTTCTTGCAGCTCAGCAGTGCAGCGGTGACGTTGACGAGTGCATATGGCGGTGCCTTGTTTTGGTTCTTGTCGACTTTGGCATGACATTCTTTCGCAAAGTGGCCTTTCTTTCCGCAGCTGTTGCATGCGTAATTTCTCTTGCAATACTCCAAGTATTTCGCACACGGCTTGCCTGTACATTGTTTCATAAAGTGTCCTTTGTTTCCGCATTTGTGGCAGATGAGTGATTTTGTTTGTTGTCCTTGTTTCTTGTATTGTGGTTTGTATTGTTTTGAAACTAGAGCATTTTGTACATTTCCCTCAGGTCCATTCCCAGCATCCTTCAGTCTTTCATCTTCCAACCTGAGTCTTTCTATCAACCTGTCGACAGTCTGTTGGTCTCCCGGAACGTTGTCCCATGAAGTCCTAAAATGTGCGAGCTTAGTTGGCAGTACACACAAAATCCTCGACATGATCCACTTGTCACTCAGTGGGTCTCCTGCGCTTCTCAGTTCATCAGCAATTGTCACCATGTCCATGCAGTTTTCCGCCGCTGTTTTTGTGTCGTTGTATGTATAGGTAAAGAATTTCACTCGTAGAGCCTCTGCAGTGGCGTCCGTTTTGGTCCCATACATTGTCACGATCCTGTCCAGCATCTGGCGCGACGTTTCACAGCTTGCCAGTTTCGTTGCAATGTGGCTATTGACATTCAAGGCTATGAGTAACTGAGCCTCAATGTCAAGCTTAACCCATTCTTTCACTGCTGGATCATTTGATCCACCTGCTGGTTTAACTTTTGTGCCTATTGCTATACCATAAATGTCTTTGGTTTTGAGTGCTAAATTAAGTTTCAATCGCCATGACGCATAATTAACAACGCCTTGTGAGTCCTCACTCAAAATCTCTAACTTGGAATTGACTGTGTCCATTTTCAATTACAACTTTCAAATTCAAAAATTTTAACTTGACTTTTGAATTTAACTTGACTGAATTTGAGTTAAATTTCACTTTCAAATTGTTTTTGACAATTTTCTGACAACTTTTCTTACAATTTTATCTTACTGACAATTCTTACTATTATATCTGACTATTTTGTCTGGCGATTTTATCTGACAATTTTTCTTCACAACACTTTGACAATAACTTTCTAACAGACTTGCGTGCTCGATTTTGCGCCGAATTGTTGTTTGACGTGTGCCGGTAAGGTTTGAGGTTAGGTTGCTTTCGCTGGTCTGTCTGTGGCACTTTCTGCGTCTTCTACTGGAAATCCTGACTTGCAGCGACTTCTGGGCACCATAACCTGTTGTTTCTCAGCGATCTCCAGTAGGTTATTAAATAAAAGTCCAAAAATAAATAATGGAAATTTATTTGACAATCTTTGAATACAGTTTTTCTTAAGTATTGTAAATCTTCCTTTCACACTTTCTGACTTGCTAGATTTTGTGAATCAAAATCTCTTACAATAATATCTCGATTTACAACAGAAAATTTATAACAATTTGATAACTATTGAGCACACATTCGATTCATACAATTTTTACACTTTCTGTCCTTTCTATCAATTTTTTTACTACTGACATAATTTTGTTAAACAATTGTTGCCTAGTAACATTTTTAATTTTCGCCTACTTATTTCTAGAGTAAACAAAAGTAACTAAATAATAATACGATAGTGAATCTGAATTAATTCATCTCAACACTATTTTTAGTTTGTTGTAAAAATTTATGTAAATATGAGAGAATTTTTATAAACATAAAAATGTTTAAATAATATATAATAATATATATTTTCGATTCATATAACAGTTTACAGTAGCATTTTAGAGTTTTTTTTTTTTTTATATTTAAACTTCCAACTATGTTAAATAAAGTGGCACTCGAGCACTTTACGTCAGGCTCAGTTAACTAACTTGCTATTCGTAAATAGCCATAGAATCGTTCGTTCATGTAGGCAAGAAACTTAGTTGAACGTACACGATCATTATAAATATATTCATTTTAAAATTCGGTCATTTTTTTAATAGTAACTATAACGTCATCTTTTTATATCACATTAACAAGGGATTAACTGTTGATTTTTTTCACAAGTAAAGGAATCAAAATAAACTTAACAAAAATTTATATACATTAAAAGACTATTGAGTGGTTAAAAATGACATCTAAAAATCAAGAAATTTTTACTGAAATCTCGTTTTTTAATCATATTTTTCACAAATAGTTTAATCACTGTATCAAAGATCTGCAGAGGTGGGGATGTGTCATTCTCACTTTTTAAATGGATAGCAAATTATGAGTTATTTTTAAAATCAAGATTATAAGTCTTGAATTTTTGTATATTAATAATTTTCACAACTGTATGAATGCAAAGTATACACAATTTAAATTCCTTAAATCGTTTTTTTATTCCATACTTCTATCAGTTATTCTACCACCTGCTGATAGAATGACAATAAATAAATCTAATAATTACTCCACCATAATATACAAGAACATCATAAACGAAATAGAAATTAGAATTCAGTAATAAGTCACTAACCAAATAAAAAACAGTTTTGAAAATTTCTCTTTTCTATTCATAGAATTTGATACAGAAAGAGAAGCATTAAAGCACACAATTTATACTTTTTTCTCTACTAAATCAGCAGATAGAAATCAAAACTGTCACGATACACTTTTGGGTACTCCTGGACTGGCTGTTTTAAGAAGTCTTAACAATAAAATAAAACAAATATTAGCTAGACATGTTTTGGATGTATGAATTGTTTGGTGCTCAATTAGAGGGGTAAAATTCATTCTTACATGAAAGTCTAAATTATCGGTTATAGTAATTCAAGCTTATCTTAAAATGCGAATATTAAAGTAAATACAAGACTTGCCTTATTGTATTTCTCTGATAAAAGTCCAAACTAGACACATTCAAAGATGTCATTTGGGAATATAATTTTTACACTTGAATACTAGTGATAATAAATAATAATTTTTAAAGTATATGGCGACGCAAATAAGTTTATATGCATTTTAAAAAGTGTATATATACAAACAGTTTCATATTTTCTGTATATAGCCCAGAAAATATATACAAAATTCCCCCGATGTTATAATAATATAGTTTGTTTATGAGATTCATATGTCTACAAGGAAAAGTTAAATCAATTTGTGTTCTACATTTTTGGAGGAGAAGGAGGGTAATATATAATACATGTATTACGTTTCATAAATATTTGTATTTTCCCTAAATTGAAATTATTTTCATATTCATTTTGATACACAGAAAATTTTTAAACCAACGACATTTAAAAACGTTTGCTGAAATTAAAATTCTACACTCTAAATCAAATATTTTTGCAATTCCCACAACAAATTCTTTTATGTATATCAAAGTATCAATCTATTTTAAATTTTATAAATCAGTATTTTTCTATTCAAATATTATTCATTGAGTTTTTTTTTTTTGGCGTATAAAACGTAAAAATTCTTAGATCAATCAATCGGTTTCAAAATTGGTCAAATCAAAATTCACGTTCTTCTAAATCATGAATTGCCGTTGATTTCTGATATTGGAACAAAAATGAATTAATACATTTGCCCCAAACTGAAGAAGTCAAATTAAAAGACGATTAAATGATTTGTTTATGAAAGATCTGCCTTTCGCTCAAGGGCTTAAAGTTGATAACAAATGCTATTTTTAAATATAATAATTTTAAAAAATTGGCCTCAATTCTTCTAACTGGAGAAGCATTATTTTGAAAAAAAATTTTATTCATTTTCAGAATTAAAATATTATAATAACTGGATAGAACATGACTTTCATCATTTCCCGAAAATCTCCTAATTAATGCCAATACCTTAATAGATCAAAAACTTATATTAATCTAAATGTAAGTATAAGATCTCGATAAAACCGATCAATTTAATATACTGAAATAAACATTCATTATGTATTTTTCAAAAAAATAGAAAGTATTGATTTAAGTCTAATTTTAATTAATGAAATATAAAAACTGTCTCATTTTCCAGTTTTTAATACTAATATTAAGACTAAATATAAATTAAATCGATATTTTCTATTTTCACGATCAAAAATCTTGTTCAGAGAACCCATCTACATTCAAAGACATTTCTAGTAAAACGTTATAGAAACACTGCTTTAAACATAATAATCAATTGAAAATTCACAAAGGTATTACCCACATACGTCACATAGTTTATATAGACAAGGACACCAAGATATAATCTCAACAGACAGGAAGTAGATGGTAAGGACTTATCGATATGAAATGTTACTAGTCTGTATATAGAACTAAGGTATATATTTATTTGTTTGTACCATCTGTGTATGTTTATAATCGCAAATCATTCCCTAATAAAACCCGTTTTCCTTCATACCAGCCAAACAGTTCCTATAGAAACGGGAAAAACGTTATCATCTCTTCTAGTTTATATGTAAAACTTAAAATATTATTGTTATAAAGATTATATCTATCGTTCGAAGTGCTTTTAAACTATATATATGTATACTTCGAAGCTTTAGGTGTATGAATTATTGTGTATTTCTTCGTTTGAATATCGAAAATAACTTCGATATTTCAGTTAACTGATATGTTAAAATTACGTAGAATCTTATTTTCTAATTTTAGTAATTAACATTATCATCCTTTCTGTGTACAAACTTTCCGTATAGTTACATTTTTGTAAGGTCTAATTTATTTAAAAGACTTTCCTGTTATAAATGTAAAATTAGAATCTATACTTACTCATTTTCAAGACTATGTACAAAACAATTAGTAAATATTTATGGAAAAAATACACCGATATTTTTCAGGTAGCGTGCAAAAATCCAGAAAATCAAATTCAGTTCCATACTCACATAAGAAAATGATACACATTTACATTTTTAGTTTTTCATTAACGTAATTTAAATTTATTAATAATTCTCTACTATATATTCTAAATTATTCATTTAGTTGCAAATTTTCTTCAAGATTTTAACTTTCTTATTCGTATTTCACTTTATAAATGCATTTAACAATTGCATTCAAGTGTTTTAAAAACGTTAATTTTAAAAGTTTTTTTATTACTATATTTTCAATTTTTTCAATTGATTATAATTTTTCCCATAAAAATGACTGACTGATTACTACTAAAACTAAAACAGATAAAGAAAACTTTAATTGAATTAGTTTTTATGAAGAAAATTCTTAACACTCTTTTTTAAATCATACATTTACAAGATGACTAATAACTGTACCCAATGTTTCAAAAATAAATTTTCCATATGAAATGATATATGTAAGAAATCTTTTTGTTAGCTATAGACATGTTTAGCTAAACCAGTAATTTCGGGCTTATTTAAGTCGTTTTTTAATACACTATGATAATATCAACCTTGTACAGCTGAGAAATTTTGATTTGAGTTAAAAATTTTTATCTGAAATAATAAAACCAGTTATTAATCTTAATCTATTAAAGTAAAATCCTGAATTGTTAGATACGATAAAGCTTTAAGATTTATTAAATTGCCATTGAGTATGCGCTGGCATAAAGTATATTGATTACATGTATTTGTAAAGGAAACATAACAACTGTGGTGAATTGAAATATTTTTTAAGTATACCGAAAATAAATGCAGAATATTGTCATAATTATCGGAAAAAAGAATACAAAACAAGACTATATTTATCAGATCAAAAAAATTTTTTTCATACTTCAGTTATTATAAGCCTGTCGTATTATTTATCGAAAATTTAAATTCGGAGACTGGATAAGTATAATGCGTGTAAATATATGTATGAATAAAATGCATAATAATTGTAAACTTGGTAACAAATAAACCCTACAATTAATTATAAGTATAATTATTATAATATATTAAGTTTAATTTCAATTGAGACTTACTTGATTTTACGTGAATAAACAAACGTAAACATTATATTAAAGTAAATTTTTTGTTGTAAGTGTAAAAAATAAAATAAAATATTTTTGATACATTGAAGTGAAAATATTTTTATTACAAAACTTTTTGAGTACTAAGTTAGTTTTTATATTCGGTTAGTTAATTTATGTGAGTACCTGTGCAAGTTTGTTAGGTAAACTTGTGTGCTAACTACTCGAAAAATAGTAGTGTGCATAATAATATTCTCGAAGTTTAACAATTTTTACTTACGGTAATAACCAGTAGTTGTTATAGCACATAATATGTAGTTGCATAAACTATAAAAATTTATTATCTTTTGTTTGTACTTTTTAAATTATTATATTTCTGTTGATTGTTATTATTGAAGTCGAGATGAAGCGGATTTTTCTTAATCAGTCGTCTTAAAATTAATTTTGTACAAAAATAAATAAAAAATCCTTACCTTTATTAATCGAACGAAGTGACATCTATAGTACAACAAGGTTCGTTTTCGGATTTAATTTCCTTTATCTATTTATATATCTATGTTTACTCAGCTGTAACATTCAAGCGCCTTTCTCGATTTGGACAAAATTTTGTAAACACATTGATGAAGTACAGGAAATTCACTGTATAGTTGTTGGAAATCATTTTTCGGGACCATATGTTTCGAAAAGAGGTCGACAGTTGGCTCTATGTATTTATCTTTATCTAAGATCATGTTTTGAAATGTCGGATATCTTCTAAATTTCGTGTACGAATTATTGATATACTTTTTGTGTACGTATTAATGATATACTTAAGCGAGGTCTTCACAGAACTACTAAATCTTAATATTAATACGATTGATATAAATATTAAGGTTTTAATACTTACTAATCAATCACTAAGTCCATTTACTTAATGGATTCCAAACTTATTATTTTGTCTCCAAAAACCATTCCATTTGTTTTTTTTTTCTGTTTATTATTCAATTACAGTGACATTAAATTTTGATATTTTCTAAATTAGAAGCTGGGGTTTTTTTGGCTCTTTTTATTAATTGATTAACCTCAGAATTGGTTGTAGCGAAAAATAAAATGAGTAAACTTTACCGAAATCATTAAATTTTTAATGCAAGAATTTGGCCTATACCACTCATTAATATACTAATAGAGTTAGTTTAACAGAAATCGTTTGCTTTATTTGATATTATATTTGGGAAAAATGTCCGAGCTATTGAGATGTATATTAATAAGTTATTGAAATAATTATAAGATATTGATATGGTAATCAATAAAGTTTAATAATTTGGTTCAATTATTAACAAATTCGAAGGCAATGGTAATTTATTATACATTTATTATATTTTATTGGTATAATAATTATTGTTAATATATTTGAGAATTTGTAAATAATTGAGAATTGTCAACTTCATCCACATTTAAAAATATGAAGAGATTCCACTCTGTAGTTTGAGCTTTTAGATGTGAAATAATAAACCAAATGTTATTTTAGCAATTCAATGTAAAAATAAAAATAATTTACTTTTTTAATGCTGTTAAATACTACATCTAATTATGAAGTTCAAATTGATGTAAAATATATAAAAATTATTCATATATATATATATATATATATATATATATATATATATATATATATATATATATATATATATATATATATATATATATATATATATATATATATATATATATATATATATATATATAAACTTAACATTCATCTACATTAATGTAGCTTTTTTTACGTTTTCACACAGCTCGTGTTACGATTGCTACTAACACATAGACACACATACGATACTGATAAACGTTGTTATAAAAGCTTTGGCAAAGCTTCATATAATACAGTAGATGTATGAGTAGTAATAACCTAGACTGACTAAATAATTCTTATATTAGTTAGTTCATCGTTGAGATTTAACTTTTGAATATTTATAAAAATATATGGATGAGTATTTATTTTTATACTTTGCATATTCGTAATGTAAGTAATATACCCTAAAATTAGTGGGCGCGTTTATCAGAAAAAAAGTTACAGTCGAACGAACATAAATATATTCATACAAACAAAATTCAAAATCGTCTAGTTATACTATGGCAATTCTTATATTTAAGCTTCACAGATGCATTTTGTATAATATAATTATAAAACCTTGATACACAAACATATGCAGTGTAGTTAATCTCTTAACTTTCTTAGTTATTATTTTCAGAAACAAGTTCGATTCTTATCTTTTTGTTTACTGAATGAAATAATTTTAGGGAATCAACTGAAACGAACCATTTCAAAAATACAAATTTAACTCAAATATGCCACTTCTAGTATTTTCTATAATAGAGATTTTAGTTATTTACCTCTTGGATGTATCAAAAACAGAAAAAAACCTATTTAGAGTGCTTCAAAGTTTGAGTAAGCGAGTTTGTCTTAATTTTAATGACATCATGGCCTGTTAAATTGACCCGTTTTCCTTTTTTTGATTATAAATTAATATAAAGCACACCAAAAATTATGGAAATAATTTCATAATTAAGTAAAAAAATCACTGAATCGGAATCATGAATGGCACAAGCTTAAAATAACTCCATCAATTTTAATCATTTTGAAATAATTATTGCTACATTTTTAGTTCCCTTTTATATCTTAAAACAAGATTAAATTCAACACTATTTTTTACAAATCGAAACTACCAAATAACTGCATCAATAATAAATTTAGACTTAAGAATAATTATTAAGGAGATTCTGAAAAAAGATGCTCTTTGTACTCTATATACTATTTTATATACTCTAAGATTGAATGAATGTATATTATAAAACGCAACTCATAGTATATATTATATTTTAAACGAAAAACCACAAATTTTATTACCCTCTATGGACCAGTTAATTGCTTGCTTATACATTCCACATTGCTAACCATACCGAGTTGTTGTATTACTACTTGCGCTGCTGCATGTGTTATTATTTTCCATCCAAGGGAGGTATAAAATGAAATTATTATGGGAAAAGCGAGCAAAAAAAGTAAATAAATAAAATAATAATATTGCACTCACGTAGTTAAAAAAAAATAGTCACGAGCTATATTTGTTATATATGTCTCATAGTCCAAATAACTCTAGCTATATGAAATGTCAATGCTATGTGCTATGGCTTTTTTGCTCTATATAATGTTTTTTAACTAACAAATAAAATTTAATAATATTTAAATAATTTACTAACAAAACCACAAAGGAACGAATACTAATAATAATAAAAAATTCAAAGAGTACAAAATAAGATTTAAAAATAAACTTTTAGGAAAATTCCTCGGCAATAATAGAAAAAATAAATTAGTAGATAATGGTCCGAAATTTAAGTATCTTATAGTTTACGAAAAATATTATTATATAAAAAAAAATTTGGGTATCTCTTTTAATTGATCGGTAAGTCTCCAGATTCTTGATATGTAAAATAGTATGTATTTTGTATTTTTTTTTTGCCAACCGAAGGACCTTCTTTAATGTAAAAAACGTTTATTGGTCGATATGTTTTTATCGTTGAATATAATTAAAAGTATAAGAACCCAGTTTGAGAAAACATGTAACTATCCATTTTTAAATAAAATTCAAAAATCAAAAGATTTAATTAAAATTAATTTAAAAATAAAAAAGTTATTAAACTTAAAAAGAAAATATTAAACTTTATTTCCCGTCTCTTTGTTTGTAAAATAAAGTTTTATATACATTTACTATGAAGACATTAACTAATTCATATCTCTCTCATTGTTTAATCAAGAATTTTCAATCAAAAATGATGTGGTGTCGTGGGACACCAGGTAGGAACGAAGTTCCTTCGGCTAATGTAGAATCGAATCATCAAGAAAGATAACGTAGAAAACCTTACTTAACCAATGTAAAATATTTTATATTTATAAATATATATTTATTAATATATTTATTAATAAAGAATAAACTAATACTTACGTATTTAATTCTTTTGCACTGAATAATTTCCCACTATTATCACTGTCAATTGCATTCAAGTCACTTTTTGGTTCACTTGACATTGTTACTATATTTATTATATTTATTATATTTATTAATATATTTATTACATTGTTACTATAGTTACTATCACATTTTTTTCAGTTCGGTCGCGCAGCAAAATCCCTATCCCCTCCAAGCCTGCCGTAAGGAACTTCGTTCCAATAATCTATATTTTGCTTATTTTTACAAAAAAATCTTATTCAGTTCCATGGCCGTTTCATTACACGCTTCAATTAAAGTAAGAAAAAAATTAGTCAAAAACTTTCCGATTTTTCTTATCGCAACCTACTTGGCATCCATTCCAAGGCATATTATTGATAAAAGGAAAATGCAATAATCCACATTAATGAATAAAAGAGATATGTACAGTGTGGATATGTATTGGCGTAAAAATGAAACGAATTCAAATAAATGGTTTCATTTAATGCCATCAGATTTAAGAACGTATGATTTTCATTTGCATTCATTTACTCTATTATATAGCGTATACTAAATTTTATTATAATTAATAATTATATGAAAAAAAAATAATATTAAAAAAATATATATAAATTAATAACATAATTAAAGGATAATTTTATCTCTATCTACCACATACTGTTTTTAACTAATGAGTTGATATGTTGGTAAGGTAGAATTATACTTTACCTTCCTTCATAATCAAATGTAGTAAAAAACCTACGTTGGTATATATAACCATTTTATTGTTAATAATATTTTCCCATATATAATATAAAATGTTATTTCACACAAAAATAAAGCAAATAATAATTAGTGTTATTATAATAATAATAATAATAATAATAATCATCATCATCATAATATAACCGTATTTTCCACCCTCTGGTATTTTTCCGCTTGCATAATAATGTTTTAAAAACATTGTTAAAAGATAATATAACGTCTATAACATATATAGGTACTGATATTAACACTCTCCGTTCCCCTTATGTTAGTATGAATATGAGTATTTTCTCATTCGAACTAAATTCTGCATGTCTATCATATTTATGTGCTATACAATAAAATTCAGTTCAGTTCATTCCGGCTTTGTTATTTCTGTATTGAAAACTGTATTTAAATCAAATAAAATCAGTAGTCTATTTTTGGTTTTTTTATCCGCAACAAAAAACTGCTATACAGATTTTGCTGAAAAGTCAGACTTCAGTTGCGTTATTTATTCTTGAAATAATCGAGACGTCATAATCAAATATAAACATACGTACGTACTTTCGTACACAGAAATGTCTCTAAAAACGTTGAATGTGGGCTTTGAGGACCTTGAAACGTAAATATATGTCAAGGTAATATACTTTCAATCATATAAGAATCTAAATTTTATCATATCTATTTGAAAAAGATCAACCGTATTTACTCAACCAAATTACTTCAACATAATTAATTCTATCCAGCGCTCATACTAATTTTTCATAATATTTTGTACTTTGTTTAATATTTGTTTGAAAAATATTTGATTCCTATATACTTTGAGCATAGAATATTTTGTTAACAAATATTCCCACAAAATATCGGCCGTTGTTAGATTTTTCATAATGTGTATAATATGTAAGTTTTTCAATTTTTAAAGCGATTTTAAGTTTATCAGAAAACACTCTTTTTCATCCACTTTTTGCAATATCCAGATACGCTGTCGGACAAAGTAATAAAATATGGATATTTGAAAAAATAAACAGTCTTGCTGTCAATATGTAATAATTCTTAGAAATAAACCTATTGCTATTCTAATTTAACAATTGCCTGTAACTGTTCTTCAACCAATGAATCATCTTGTAAATGTAAAAGGTAACGGAAACAATTGAATAAGCACAGAAAGAAAAGGGTGTAAAACTGTAATGAGCTAAATAAGCAACCTTTAGCTGCACAGCAACACTATACCACATTTAATATTATTTTAACTGTTATAACATTAAAGGAATATTTTATTTATAATACAATTACTAATACGATTCTTAATTCACCAGAAAAAAAAATTACTCTATAAATATATCTATATATTATATATAAACTTATTTATAACAACTATTTTCTGAAATAATATGAAATCCATATCATCTTAAAGATTAATAAATTATAAATACCCTTATGCGTTAAGTATAGATATGGGCCCTCCAAATCCTCTTGATTAAAATAAACACTTTTTTTAAAGCAAAATATATAGGTATATTTAATTTCAGAGACTTAGAGACAGTTACAAAAAAAAATATTATATTAATCATATACGTCCAATATATGATAAAACACAATATATTTATAGATTACCAAGAATCAATATTTCCCAAAATTTTACTCACAATTATCTTCCAGGACTTCAACTTCAACTATTTGGATAGTGAAAGAGCAGATGAGTAAAAACATTTATATATTCATAAAAATAACTAAATAAAATATATGATATTTTTCCCATTCTCTCTTTTAAAATTTCTATCAACATTATTAGCCTGCTTAAAGGAAAATTTCATGAAAATTTTTCTATTTTCACACACACACACAATAAGTATAATTTTTTAGTAGTTTTTCTTTTTAAAATTTGAACTAAAGTTCTGACAGTTTATCAGAAAAACAATCAATATTACAAACAAAAACGTTTATTGTTTACATACTGATTTGGGTATTCAATGTTTTGAAAGGAAGATTTAATAATTTAACTACCAAAGACAGTTATATTTAAAGAAATATAGTTTAATTATTTTATGATTAGCTAAATGAAAATTTTTTAACTAAAGTAAGATTTTAATTGAAAAAAACAACGTTTTACTAATGTTTTAAGACCTATCTCTAACAAACGGAAAATAAATAATCCTTAAATTTTTCATATAAATATGTTACCAGATTATGATCGACTATTGTGGTGTCTTTATTTTCATTGCATCGCCACCTTCTCAATAACAAGAGGTGTCGATTATATTTTTTGATTACTTTAATTGAAGCATCTTTCCTTCACAAACATGGAACTTAATAATCTTTAATTCGTTTACAAATCAATTTGAATTTAATTTTTTTTTTAAAGATATTCGGTACCGTTTTACATTTTCTTTTGTAAATTATCAAACCTTTTGATAATTTTGTAAAACAAATTTCTTCTTCGTCAAAACTTATTCTTAAAATATATATATATTATCCATTATTTTTACGATTTTAAGACACAAGTGTGAAAATAGGTTTTTATGGAAATTATATGAAGCATATAAAACATTGACTTGATGGTTGTTTTTTTTTTTTCACAGAAGGGTTGGGAAGTATACAAGTAAATGGTGGAAATTTGTTCAAAGTGTAAGAACAATAACAAAGTTGTTAAAATAAATATCGTTTACTACCAATGTGAGATGCTTTTAAAAAGAGATATTCTAAAGAGATAAGTATCTAAATGTATACAGAATGTACGAAAGTTTCAAAAGTTATTAATATTTACTCATTTAGTGATTTAATATTATACTCTTAGTGATTTAATACTGGAAATAGACCCACCACTTACGTAACGTAATTACTGATCTCAACCGATCAACAAAGTTAAGCAACATTAGACTTAGTTAGCACTTGGATGAGTAACCACATAGAATTGCTGTGTGTTGTTGTTGTATAGAATATCCCCAATATAGTCACTACATGACCTTAGTTGTTAGAAAAACCTCGTTGATCAAAGCTCCTACTGGTATAATAACCACATAAAATGTCAAAGTTGCTCATGTTCGAACCAATGTTAGCTAGAGAATACATTTTTTTTTCTTAATTATTTTTAAATAAGCATAACTCTTAGCACTCCATGTTATTTATTTAAGAAAAAGTTTTAAAAGTATATTAAAGTTGTGTTTTCTCCTTAAATGAATTATTCAAATAATCGGCTCCAAAAGTCTTTTATAATCTTTTGAATTCTAAATTATCTTTAATTTCAACGTGATAATTCAACGTGAAATCGAAATTAAAGATTTCTTTAAAAAATTATTTTTCTATTGATAAAAAAAAATTGCATTTAGCTTAGTACACACTGTACAATTAAGAACACAGTACACCTTGAAGAGAAAAAGTAATATAAATAACATGTTTCTATATAAAATGAAACAATTTTCACGGTAACGATACCGATAAACTAACAATTCCATTTCATTTTACAATTTTTAACTGTTTATCCGTTAATTATACGATCATTTGTGTAGATTTTATGTGCTCAATTGAGTAATTTCATTTATATTGTTAAAATATCATCTGTAACATGCATTTTCACATTTTATGTAGACAATATATCTATCTCTTTTTGATACTGCTATAAAGACTGTATACTTTTCTTCTTTTATACAATTTCCTCATTAAAAACTTGTAATCATTAAAATATACGATTACTTTACTATTAAAAATATTTTGAACATTACAAATTAAAAGTATTCATTTTTATTGGCTGATGAGTAAAGATAACGCTTAAAATAATTTTTATACAAAAGAAATTTTGTGTTAATTTTATAAATATTAAAATTTTATAAACATATGTACCGTTTAGAATTTTTTTTATGCAATACAATATTCGATCTGGGTACAAACTAATCAAATAAGGGATTTCTTTCTTTTACTTAATCTGGATTATTTTTATGTATGAATTTTTCTTATGGCAAGTATACACAACTTGGAAAAGATATTTAAGGATATATCAAAGTCAAATAAAACAAACACAAAAAACGTTGAAATTCAAACATAAGTTCTGAAAAATGAAGATATATAGTATATTATTTACTTATTTGGTTAATTATATTTCTTACAGCTGGTCACTTCGATACGTAATTGATTACGCCCAAAAATTTAGCCACTATCTCATACTACAATAGTTTTGCTGCTAAATAGCGGTTATCACTATTTAATTAGTTGAATTGAAAAACTTGTTTACTTTAAATTTTCCTAATCTTATTATGTACATCACATGAAAAGTGGCGTCATCTATTAACACCTAAATGTACCCTAAATTCACTCCATATGCCACTTTTCAAAGAGAGATAACAAGCTCTGTAGAGTAAGTGTATTTTAGTAATTTTACAAAGCGGGGCTTTAATATTTGTTAAACACAAAGAAAAAAGTTTTCTGGCTTTATTTTACGAGGGAATAATACATTATTTTTTCAACTATTTCTATTATAATTTTTGGGTTTTAATCGAGATTTTATACACAATTTTTGTATAATACAATCTTTGTTACTGAACGCTGCATATATATCTATCTAATAATATGTTAATTTTTTTATACCTAGAGTTTTGAACCGTAAATATTATTATGAAATTTTTATTTTTTAAAGTTTTCATTAAAAATCACGGAGAGGATATTCATATCTTTACAACACACATTCTAACAAAATAAAAAGTTGGATAAAAAATTACAACGTCGAAAAAAACAGTCAGTTAGTAAACCATTATTATGTAACCACAGATTAAAGTATAGAAATTGAAACTGGTTTTCTTTGCAAAATAGAAAAAGAAAAAACGTAACGTACGAGTAAGAGAGAGATAAACAATATGTAATATAATATCTTCTTTACCAGAATAGTTGTTAGAAAATTACTAATCGAGTAAAATTGTTGTATTCGAATTACCTTCATTCGTAAAAGTACTGTGAGGTATATAAATTGTAAATACATTGTTGTTTGGTTGGATATATAATAATGGTATATTATTTGAATACAGAGGATATCAAAGATATCGGAAATAGATTAAAAAAACTCAAACATTAAATACTTTTAAAAATATCATCTTTAATCAAAATTTTGTGATAGACTTTGAAAAGTTTATATCTTAGGTTATATATCCTATAGGCTAGTTCAAATGGTCTTAGCACAGTTTACTTGAGAAAACTTCAATACAAACGAAATTTTAATACCTACGGTTGGTTCCAGCATGATACCATTTTTTGTCATTATTTTTCTCGGACTTAATTTAATACATTTTTAACATTGTCATCCTTCGTAAAGGTGACAAAAATCTAGATACAAAAAACTATCAACATAGTTTCTGAAGCATTGAGTCTTACCCAAATGTTTTAATTTTTTATCTAGTATTAAGTTTCACTACTGTCGATCTTGTTTAGTTATTGAGAGCGTTCACCCTTTCTAACTTGATAAGGTAAGCTTGATTATAAATTCTGATAAGAAAATATTATTATACACGCACACCATAAAATGGTCCTTTTAAATATTCTGATTATACTTCAGACAAAAATCTCAAACAAGCGCATATCATTGGACATCATCGGATAGGTACAACCAACCAATGAAGTTTCTTCAATTAATTTAAATTTAGTTACTACTTTTTTTACTAACAGGTGGCTACTTCAGATAACATCGTAAAAAATTCGTATAAGAAATGCTGATGCTACTTCAGACATCATCGTACATATACGCACACGATAAGATTTTGTGATCAGAAAATCTTATGTCTTATGTAGAATTCTTAACTTGTGCGGGGTTATATAAAATACATACTTAAAGATACTATTCTGATCAGAAAATCGTATCATGTACATCTGCTGTTAACATTTTTTCAGCTCATTTTGTATGGAACTTCTTGTAAATGCCTTCTATAAATGGCGTAAACATTGAGTGTCGTATGTCGTTTATACACTTTGGTCGTCATTGGTCATATAATACATTACAATATACTGTGTCTATCTCATTCTATCATATATAAAATTGTAACATCATAGAATCGAGTTAGCTGCAAAACAATTGCTAAACCACAATGTTACCTAACCACTTAACTATCTCTGTAAATTAGCTAGTCCATTATCTAACCATATAATATGCGAGAATATGTATGTGTCTGGTTATATTATTAACTTTCTGATACAAAAATTTTATTCTGGCCTCGAAAATCGAGATAAAAAAACTTTTGAGGTATGCAAAAGTATCTTTTTGTAACCGAATATCCAATATATCCAATTAATTGGAAATTTCGACAGATAGTTAGAATTTATAACAAAGCGATCATATTATATTTTTTTTAAATCAATAAAGATAATTACAAAAATTTGAAGAAAACCTCTAGCACCAAACATTAACTTTTTTCTCAATTTTTTAGAAATAATATTCAAATTTATAGCAAAATTCATCAGTGATATTCGGGACGCATTTGATCATTAGTATCGGATTTCGGCTATCCTTACCAATAGTTTTCTATGGTTTTCCATTTGGTTTGCACAAAGTAAATACTGGGATTGTTCCTAATAAAGTCAGCCATAGCTACTACATTCCTTTCCCTTCCCTTCTTATGTCCCATACTATTATTTTGACTTATTCTGTACATTTATGTATTGTTTAAAAAAAAAGAATGAATAAAGAATTGAATTGAATTGTAAATGGGAATTGTCCTTACCAAAAATCTTCATTAGTACTGACGTCTTGAACAACACGACATTTAACGTTTTTTTTTAAATCACGCGCGTATATTTGTAAAACATATTTGATATGCATTTTTATGGCACTTATTACCTTAAGTTTAAATTGAGACACATCAAAATAGAACCTTATTGATATGTAAATGCAAATATAAACGATATCAGAAAATAATCGCCTTCAAGGGCGATACTCACCACGACTTTTACAGCCTGCCTTCTAGGTCTGCTACGTTCTGCTCATTATATACTTTTATTTACCTAATCATTGTACATGTTAGGCAACTGTGTGTACGTGTAAGGAGGTTACGTATCATAAATGGCGAGTATTTTTATTTAATTTTCAAAAGATTACACTATAAAAAGCTTTAATTTTATTTTTTTTGATACTTCAAACAGTTTTATGGATGTTGATAAAAAAGTAAATATTTTCACGAGTGTGTTATCTGTTAAAAAGAAAAGGTATACATACAATGTTTACAATTTCAACCAAAAAAAAATTATATTGTGTTGAGGTAATTATCTTTTTCTAGACGATTTTCATACGTAGTAGCGCATAGATGTTCCAGACTTAACTAAACTCGCCACTCCAGGACAATGGATCGGCAGGTTTTTTTTTTGAAGAGAAAAATCAATTTTTTTACACACCCTTACAAATATTTTTTTGTGGGTCTTCAAACTGATTGTACCTAAGAGTGCGAGATACAGTTTAAAACTCACATAGTTAGTAAATCAATTTTACCGTATTAATTTAATTGCCTCAAATAACAATGAGACCAGATGTATATTTAGACATAACGTAGATAAGCATATTTTCTGAACAAAGTTCAAAAATGGTTCCGTATACGGTTGTGGTCTTGAAACCACGTCGCACAGGCCAGAATGTTTCATTTCCCTGTCTAGTTATTTGTAACTACTTTTGTCTTAAAATGCATAATTCTGGACGAGCAAAACCAAAGTGCTATAAAATTACTATTCGCATCACAATGATTTCTTCTGAAGTGATACAGCGAAATGTAAGCCTGGTCCAATCTCCAAACTTATTTCCTCAAAATGTAAGCTATTTTGCAGTAATATAGTTACTTCTTTCACCGATGAATATTCATTTGTTACATAATTTTTTGCACGTTTTCTTTAACATCTTGTACATTGTTAAACAGAAACGTACTAATTTTCTTGACATTATTATAAATGCTGACACAATTTTCACACAATGTTAGTTAACACAAAGGAAAATTATATCACCTTATAATACAGTTAATATGAATATTTACTGAATAAATAATATTACAGACACGTGTAGAAATTTAACACGTATTAAAATACATTTGAGTGCTTACACAATGACATATGTACCACTTTAATTTCAGAAACTTCAGAACAGTGCATTAAACTGTCTAAATCTTTGAAAGAATTTTAACGTATAATTTGTGATTTATTCATATTCCAAACTTTTAAAAAGTTGAAAAATGGAGATTTCTAGGGATCGTTTTTCACAGATTTTTCTGCAGAACTAAATTTGACATATTTTCGGTTTGTTTCAGATTCCTGCTTGCTCATATTATTTTAAGATATTTTTATATAGTATTGTCATGAATTTGGTAATGTCATAGATAAAACACAAGATTAACTCATCGACTTGTAACAAATAACGCAAATTTGATGCTTGAATGAAATTGCACTATAGAAAAATTTTTTAATTTTAAATTCATTACTCATTGCAAAAGAAACTTTATGAATGTAATTGCAATTTAGGATAATAAATTTCAATATTTAAATAGTTTTAATTTACGACACAAAATGGTTTTATGTTTAGAAGCACCAAAAAGGAACAATACACGAACTATTTAAAATAGCTATAAAGTTACAAGATAGATTCTTGTATGTAAAAGAATGCTATTAAACATTTTAATTTTCTTAGCTGTAATAATTATCAAATATGTTTTAGGTAGAATAAAAACCAAAAAAGAGACATTTAAAATGAAGACAGTCTTTAAGTAATATACAATATACTTTTTTTAATTTTCGTGAATAAATTAGTCCAAAAATAATTTCCAAATGCTATGAAAACTGTTCAATCTTGATATTGAAACGATGGATTGGTCAAAGAGCTTTTCTCGAAAAGATTATTAAACATAAAATAAATATGTCTCCATTTTTTTTCGGAAAAAAATTATTTTTACTAGTCCTCTGCTTTGATATCAAAATTGTGCATGTCAAATTTTGAAACATTCCATTAATTATCTGAATTATAAGTGCGCGAAAATTAAAAATAGTGCAATGGTTATTGCATTAGAAATTGTATTTAGTATAGATGTCTCTTGTTTTGTTTGTATGAAAGATTAAAAGATTAAATCTATTTGGAAATTATTCATTGAGACATCATTAAATACTTATCAATTTTCAAGACAAAATGTTGGATCAATATGTGATGGTATCCAATTAATCATTTTGAAAACAAAAATGTCAAATCAATATGCGTTTGGTTGAGCATGTAATGTGGAATAAAACATGTTGTTTAAACATTTGATGGATCAGTGCTTAAAATATTAGTATACTAGTAATAAGGTAGTTTAAACTGAATCATAAATCAAGAGCACGTCTTTTGTGGTATTCTAGGTTTGATTTCGTCTCAATTCAGACGATTATGTGGCATATTACTTCCACAACTTGGCTTCTTAAGTGTATGTTAATGGAAACTTGGATCAGATCTTCCAAGTTTTTTTTAATAGTTCTTTTTGTTTTATCATTCGCATAAAAATTAAAATTCGGATTGATGGAATAGAACTACAAATCAAAAATTGAGAAATTCTTTCCAAAATGTGTTACCAAATAATTGTAAATTCAACACGTTTATATAATATACGCATACTCCAAAAAGGGCTTTATAATTTTAACATAATGATAATAATTTTAAGATGTAAATGAAATGAGAACGTGTTGAACACAAAGCTCTAACTATGAATAGAAATTATATACGTCAATATTTTCTATAAAGCAGTACACTACCAACTGTTATTAGAAATCACATCAAGTCTAAAATGTATAATCATAATATTATTGAATCGTGCGAGAGATGTACGTAGAGTAAAGGTTGTAAGATAAGTATCACCTAATATTTCATGCTAAATTAACCATTAACATTAAAATCAAGTGCCGTTGCTTGTTACGAAGTAGATAGATCTAGGATAGACGAAATAAATCTTAGTCAGATTGCAAACTTGGTAGTTTTTATTCATTTCAAGTAATTTTTCAAAAACTACTTATGATTAGAAATTGAAAGAAGAATTTAATAACCCACGCTGCATTATTTTGCAGTTTTTCTCAAATGAATAAAGGTTTCAAAAATTGATTTAAAAACAAATTCACATAAACGGAATTTTGTAATTCAATCTGAACAAAAAGCCGAGATATTTCTTTCGTGTAGCATGGTGAATATTTCGAATTTAAAAGTAAACTTTAAAAAAGCTCTAACTTATAATACCAACCCTACCCTATACATTGGCTTAGTTTGGTTTTACAACTAACAATATCACTAAGTAAAAACATAACACAAGCCACTAGCTCTAACAAGCATAAGCCATTATCAACAACAACTAGATATACAATAGTATAGTATCGAACATAACCTATAATAATATTACCTAGAAGTTGCATTATACACGTTTTACCTACATGATACATACCAATACGTGCTGTGGCTATCCAATGTAGATACATATGTATAAATTCACCTAATACTAGTACCTAGATACCCTATTTATTGACAATATAATCATTTTCCTTATAACATTCCATGTATTGTATGTATATTATTATTGTTATTGTTGATTTGACTGTTGAATATGAAAATGTTTTGATACCTGTTGTTGGTAAAATGCTATCGATAATATTTATTTATAAACTAAAAGTACAATGTGCTTCATTTTATTCGAATTAAATCATTAAATGATATTGGTCTTTGAATATTTGAATAGCTAATTTAAATTGAATGTGAATTAAGTAAAATTTCTCGAGTTAAAGAAATAATAGTGAAGTTTAACTTCCATTTCTTATACATACACGTTTATAACATATTTCTCCCACATCATTACTTTTAATCTTTATTTATTAAACTACTTTTCCGATACATTAAATTTATGATGTGAGTAGGGGAAAACGATATTGAGTGAATAGTATATCAGTTATGGCGACATAGGCTGGTTGTGAACGGAAAACTGCAGAAAACTTCCTTCAAACAAGCATATCTGGCTACTTCGTTCTTATCTATGCATCGACATTGGCCTGGATAAGAACATAGCGACACAACAGGTAGTTTTCAAGAATTGGATTTTTCGAATTAGGACATAAAGTCATAAATTTATCCTTAAAATTTATTAAATAGTCGACATAAACAAATTGCATACAAATTCGTCTAAGTTACTCAGTTTTTTTGGAAAGATCCACACAAAAGTAGAGAGATTTTTAATTAATCGTTTCGTAGTCTTTTCACATAAACTCTTCGAGGCTTAATACTCTTATTCAAAAATTATTACAATAGATGCGCTTTTACGTTTTGAATCATAATAAAAATTAATCATTTAACATTAAGTAGAATTCCAGAAAAGAAAAAAGTATGCCATAATGAATTGAGTAAACAATCTGTACAAATAAATTTGATATATTGACTATAAGAACGTGAACATATTTCTGAATGATATTTTTACACCCTCAGAATACAAAGAAAATATGAGACATATAGAAAAGAAACGCTTTGAATGGTATTTTATACCATTTTTAAGATGCAAACTTTTATTTCAGTAACAATTGCAAAATACTTATTTTCTTCTTAACCATTCATTTGCTCATTTGACCACTTGTATAGATACCTTTACCATTTGTTATGTATCTTATTTAAAACCAAAAATATGTATATTTAAATATGCTAAAAGCGATGAGAAAAAAAAGCAACTTAGTTTCAAAACGGTTCCACATTATTTCTACTATTACTATGCGATAATCATTAATTGACTGAAAGCGAATAAAGAAATATATTTGGTTTCCATAAATATGACGCAAAAATATTACATTTATAAGGTATAACTTTTGTTTGAGATGTTCTATTCTGCAAAAACACATTAATGTTTATTTTGCAACTTCCTATTCTCTTTGTTCAGTTCACAAAAGGTACACCCTATATACTTTAGACAACAATGTTATTCAATATATTTGTCCGTTGTCTGCCAACATGTCTGTTCGTCAAATCGACGATCATTGGTGGGTGTTCTGTTCGTTGTTGTTAATAGTTTGGATTATCTGATGGTGATCAACCAACTTGTTGCTACTATCATAATATTTTCTATTTTTACACAATAAATCAACAATTTTTGTTTGAAAAATATTTTATCCAGTGTTACATTTTTATTAACTAATATTTTTTTTTCTAAATGTATTAAATATCACACCGTCGACTATATCACCCATATTTTGTGCTTTCGTTCATATTTTCGTTTCGATACTTATCAAATTAAAATTTTATGAAATCACTAGTTTTCACTCATCTATTTTATGAAAAATAATTAGCATTTTTACTTATCGTTCATAGCATATTTATGTCACATTATACATAGATTATTCTTATTATTATTAAACATATAGTCAGTTGTAGTTGTATCTTTAATGGTAGGATAATTAAAAAGGATCAACATGAGGGCATTATGCCTATAATCTTATTATTTATCACAGTGTCCGGTCATACAGAGCATAGGGAGCAGGGACAACCATGAGGCATGCACGATACAATATTTTGATCACAATATACAACAGAATGTAGAATCGAGTTAGAACTGATAAGTGTCCACTAATATCGCCTGAATATTTTAATCATCGGGTGAATGTACCAACCAAAAAACTGGCTTTAAACATATTTTCGATAACTCGATGTGAAATATGCAAACTCATGCTAACTCGATCACAAATATCACCTGTAAAGCACAGTGTGATTATAATGACCAAATCCGCAAACGAGTACTTACACGATCCCTAATACACAGACCCGTATGAACTAAATTCCAAACAACGCTAGTAATTAAGTTAATCACAGAGTAGGTGTAATGTAAAAAAAAAACTTTAAGAATTCCACTATAATTTGACTCAAAATATCACATTGGTATTTTAATTACAGCGTGAACGTTACGATCACAAATCCCACAAACTTTATTTATTATGCAGGCATTTACCAGCATGATAAGGTTTAATATAAATGTTTTAAACAAAATTCTGGTAAACTTGACTATCGTTTCTGAAAGATACAGTTTTTTTTATATTATAATAAAAATAATACATTAAAAATTGAAATATATGACAATAGAACTAAAGTGAGTCGAATATTGACGCATTACTTAAACAGAGACAAACAAATATGTTTTATGGAAGTGAGATAAAAATATGTTGATACCAAGTATGTACATAAGACTGGAAAAAATGATAATAATATGATACTGTATATAAAAAAATCAATATAGAATAATATTTAGATATACTCGTACAAGGTGGCCTAGTAAAAAAGAAACTTCTTCCAGCAAATCCGTACAAGTGCTACTCTAAAATCTTTGACAATAGCTTCCCGATGGTAAAAATCAACAAGTATTCTAGACGATGTACCTTATGTAACAGAATATGTAGTTAACTTCAATCGGTATTCAAGAATATTCATTTTTCTAAAAAACCATTTCATAAATCTCTTCAAATATTATAAGACAAATGAATTTTTATAACCACAAAACCAAATATCATAATTTTTCCAATAAAACATCAACTACACAATTTAGAGCTTTGCAATTAAATTTTGACTGTACACATTCTAACATAACAAAGAAAATTTTGCTGATTTAGCTTTCAAAATTCGTTGACTTTGTGTAGAAAAAAAGGATTTATTTTCCTCAATTAATTGAAGAAATATTCATAATCACTAATTTTTTTAGTCTAGTAACACTCCCCCCATTCGCTGTTTGAAACATTTTTGTTCGATCGATGTAAGTCAATGTATACTCTCTTTCCATAAATATTACTGCATTATTTTTTAATAATTTCACCCAGTTGAAGAATAACTAACTTCCCAATATGAATGTTTTAATTTTTACGTTTATAAAAAATAAATATAAATTCTACATATTAAGGCTTATACACTATTTTCGTTATAGTATATTGCACAATGATTGTATTAAATGTTTGTTTTATTTAAAAAGAAGAAAAAAATGAAAAGAAAACCATTTCTTTACTTTACTATTAGAAAATATAAGTATTTTTATTTATTTTATAAATTTCAAAATTTAATTGATAAGTTTAACGATTATTTAACGATGGCAACACCAAAATATTTCTGATGAATTTGTGATGAGGAGCCAATTTTTAAAGAGGCTTAAATTTAAACAGGGAAAAATTAATTATTTAGATACTCAACATCTGATTGTATCATTGTTTGGACTATTTTCAATTAACATTTATAAAATACTATGAATATCCAATCGAAACAGTAATATGTACTTATAGTAGTAACAGTTATATGTAGCTATATTTATTTCTTAGCTAAATTTGAGATAAAAATGTGGCCAAACATTTTACGGAAAAATATTTCAAACAAAAGTAGTTTATTTCTAAAAAAAAATTAACATTTTTTGATTTAAACTTTTCTTCTATCTTCTATAGTTTAAAAGTTGGGTCAAGGATTCATTGGACCCAATGAATTTTTATCATTCACGAACTTATACTCACTTTTTATTTTTAGAATTTCTTTTTTTTTATGTCACCAAAATGTCAGCTCGGTATCCCTTTTTGTTTTAAGTTATTAGGATGACAGACGGACAACCGGAAATGGACTAATTTGGTGTTTCTTTACCAAAATATTGTAAGTGCCTTCAATATTAGGTAGCGTTACAAACTTCGCGTTTAAATTAATATACTCTAACATATTGTATATTTGTCGAATATAAAAATTGAGCTTGGATATTTAAAATAGTAAAAACAAATTACTTCATTCTAAGGACGAATTTGTTCTACTGTTAAAAATATTAATATTGTCGATTAATATTAATTATATTTTATTATTCATTACATGTGCCATTATTATTTTAATTTGTATTTAATTCATCATATGAGAATAGACAAAAACTAATAATTTTATCTTTAGCATTTTTGTTTCAAAAACAATATACTTTAATTATTTAATAATTGAGAAGGATAAAACATAGTTCTATGTATATATATCTTTGATATAGTCGTTGCTTAATGAGAGAATCAATTATAGTAAGTAAATTTTAATATCCAACATGTTCACTAATTTACAACGGGAATTTTTATAATTTTTTCGGAATTTACTAGTTTTGTTCGTTCAAAAATTCATACTAAACAAAATTAAGTATTACATAGCACCCCAAATAGCACTACGTGTTCACGTCTACATAATTCTATTCAAATCAACAAATTTGCGGAAAACCATATTCGCTATTTGTTATAAAGCGTATACATTTTTGATCCAGATAATCTGAAATCCTTGTAAATTTACTAAACCAGTACATTATGTCTCAAATTTAAATGGCTGACAAATAACCACACATACACATATATACTAAATGCAACAGTTTGTATTACCATCAACAATAATTTTTAATGGATTCATATTCTAAATCCCTTTTAAATGTTCGTATGACATTTTGAATGTATGACAACACAACATTGTTGTAGAGAACAATATACAATATTCAAAACCACCATGGCTTCCTTTCTCCAACCAACCTCTACCCCACCCCCTCCCTCCACTTCTACTGCAATCACCAATATATAAATGTATGAGAATATGTGAAACATAACAATAGAATTAGAGAAGTAAGACCTATGATTAACTATAGATTAAATTGTTCAAATGTTAAATTAAAAACAAATTTTATATAACATATTATACCTTTGTACTTTGGACATGTCCATAACAAATAAAGGATTTAGTATGTGTATGTGGAAAAAATAAAAATTTATGTCAAATATTTTCCAAAATACTCGTTGAAATTTTAACGAGTAACATGCTTTTTTTATGGAAGTAAAAAATGTACAATTTATTCTAATAATCCTGCAAGATTCTTTATGGAAGTTTAGTATATTAGTCTGAAGTCTAGTAATTAGCAATACATATTCAATTTCAGAAAAAAAATTTTATGGTAATCAATCATAAAATAAACCGATACTTGATTAAGACATCATTCCCAAAATAGCATCATATATCAAAACTTAATCTCAAAAAGGCAACCTGAACAATTTTATAAACTCGCATGGCTGAAGAGCTATTGGCGAAAATTAAAAAATTGCGGCTGTCACGCTAATATTTTAAAAGCCATATCTCTTTAACTATTTGACTTAGAAAAGCAAGGATTTTTATCGTATTTTTCTTATAAAAATTAAAGGCGTATTTATTATCCAAATTTGATTTACATACGTATCTTCGATGTCAGCTCAGTCGGAAACTAAATAAACGCTTGCCAGAAAGGTGAAGAAATGTTACTAGGTAAATAATTATAATAAAAATGCAAAAAATTTAATTGTAGTGTTCTTTTAAAAAATGGTTCTATTAATCCACATACGAATGCCATTTAATAGTTTTCCATCGAATAATATTAAAGAATTAAAAAATAATCATCGGGGCTAATTTACTTACACCAAAAATTTTCCTTTCAAAATGCTTCAAAATATTATTGAATTTGGACAATAATACAGAAATTTGGCTTCTTCTCATTTCAAAAGTTTTAAATGACGTAATTTAATAATTATTTTTGTAATATTTTAATTAAATTGATTTAGATTTCAAAACCATAAACTATATTCAGCAATCAATAGTTAAACTAACAAGAAATGTCATGCAGCCCATATCGATAGTTATTACAGGTATTACTAATAGTTTTATAATAAATAAAATTGGATTTTATAAGCTTTACTTTTTTTTTTCTATTTACTATACAATTACTTATAAGAGAAATGAATTGAAACGTAAAACTATTGAATACGTTTGTTAAGTACACTTGAAACCTATTAAAGTTTTTTATTCCAGAATTTCATCAATAATTAAATAATTAATTATATTGAATCGGTATTTGGTGCATACATCAATATCGAATATCGATACTAATTATTGTCTTATTAAATGAAATTCAATTTCATAATTAAGGATAGAATATAAAACAATATATAGGATGTGTTAGAAAAATTTATTCACAACATTTAATTAAACAGTCAGCAGGCCATATTTAAAAAGGAACTTGAAGCATTTATTCAAAACTGGATTTTCAAAAATATGTTTTTCAAGAATTGTTGATATTGAAGACATAAAGATCATTTAATATACATTGTATTTCTTTCAATTTTCCAACACAAAAAAACTCGAAATTTGACATATACAATATTGACATGCAATTTGGCTTATCATTTTCATTCGCAGAAATCCATTATTGGCTTCTAATTAAGATGAATCTGTCCTCCTGTCATTCAAAAATGAAAAGAGATAGTGAGTTCGGCGGTGGTGGTGATAAAAGACCTATAAAAAAGAAGATCAAGATCTAGTTCATGAAATCGGTCCATTGTGTCCAATACATCCCAACTTTTAAACCTTAAAAGATTTTAATTATTTATTTTCTTTAAGGCAAACAACTTTTGTTTGAAACATTTTTTCATAAAATGTTTGGGGAATCCAATTTTGCCTCAAATAAACATATGCATAATTTCAATATATATATTATTAATTTATTGTTATATATGTATTTATAACTTTATATACTGTATATGTCGAGTATTTTGTAAATACTAATGATTAAAAATATCTCAAACATTGATATTCAACCGTATGTCGTATATCGAAACAATTACTGTTGTAAAATGCTATCTATCTTCACTTAGTTTTTGTTCTAAATATATTTATTGTTATTACCTTGTCCGTTTAAAATACAGCCAATATATACGTATATACGTATGCATACAAAATGTATTTCTAGAAATGTTTATTTAACTGTATAATTCGATATATATATAGTGATATATGTATTTAATCATATAATCATATATATACAAAATATATATACTATTCAATACATATATAATAGCAATCATATTAATTAACACAGACCGATTCTAAATTAAACAATCTATTTAATTGATTATAGTTTGTTTGTCTGCTGGATGCCCGTTCGTATACTGTAGATATATAATAAAATTATTATGTTTATTTTTACTATAGAGAAAAGCAAATACATTTAAAAGTATGCCCCAGGCTATATATCTTATCAAAACTCTTTGATATACGCCAATAAGCACCGATTTTTATATTCGAAATATATAGAATATGTCAGAGTATGTTAATTGTAGTACAAAGTTTGTAAAGCTAGCAAATAACGAAGATACAAACAAATTTTTGGTGTAGGTATTCATAGAATCACCTTATTATCGTATGTGAGTAATCCCGTCTATCGCTTCGACCAATCTGTTATTCAGATAATTCGATAACGAAATGGTATAGTTTAAGTTCGTGAATGAGCAAAATCTGTCCAGTGGGTACAATGGATCCATGAACCAATTTTTAAAACATAAAAGTTTAAAGAAAAGTTAAAAAACCACTGCAAGTTTAGAATATTTTATAAATGCCAATGATTACAACAACAGTTCAAACATTGATAATCAGCAATATGTCGAGTATCTAAAAATCGACAAAATCGATTATACGACAAAAAAAAATACAAACGCTCGTGGATGAAATAAATCTAATAAAAATTGTCATTTCACTTCGCCTGTTAAATCATTGACTAATTACTTTTTCCCTGATACAGTCACATTTTAAAAATTATGCTTTTAATTAACATAAAATATAACATTTACAGAGGTGAAACTAAACAGTACACTTAAACTGTGATAAACTTAATATCGTATATAAACCGGAGTACAAGTAATAACCTCTACCTCGGTCACTGTCTACTCTAAGTTAGTAAGCTTTTAATTAATCAAATTTAAAATTTTTATCCAACATCAAAAGCATTATTTTTTATTAATTAAATTCTTTATGTTTAATTTTATAAAAATATTGAAGAAGAAAAATTACAAAGACGAATGAACTAAATCAATATTGAGGACTATTGTTACTAAAGAGTTTTGAAGTTTTCTAATTATTGCTTAATTTTCAAGTTTTTACAACCATATTAGGCATTTCATTAGAGGTCAATTTAATGACATACGATGACCTTATAACCTTAAAATTTTCCAAATATATAAATAATTGATTCGTCGGTTAATAAAAAATCAAATAACAAAAAAAATATACGAAATTAGGTCATAAATTTAACTCTCGGAAATATATATGTACAAAATTCAATAAACAAAAAAAAATTTACTTATCAAAGCACATAAAAACTTCACCGACCATAAAATATTTTCGTTTTTTTAAAGGTATACGAAAATAACAAAATACGGAATAGAGGGATTGCACTGAAGTTGTGAGGACTGTTTAGTTTTTATACTGAGTATAAAAAAAAAAACAAAGCGAATTTTCAATAATGAAATAAATAAGCTTATTTGGAATTTACTATTGTGGTGTTCTATAAATATGTACAGTTGACATATGAAAATAAATTCCAATTCACATAAATATTTCTTGGAGTAAAATATTTTACTTCTTAAAGAAAATATAAAGAAGAGAGTATACTAGTATTCATTGAGCACTAAATTTGCAATTGAGCACTAAATTTTTATTTTTATTTTTTAATGATTTAGATTTGTCCCTTAGTCAATTGAAGTGATTGTATGACACCAATGTACTTTTTTAGTGAAAATGACAACTAACAGAATTATTTAAATAGATACTGGATTTATGTCAATTTTAATTATTGGACTATTTGTAATAATAAACATTCTTAAAATACTCTAAATATGCAGTCCATACAGTTATAAATACATATATAATAATAATATTGCAATTATATATGTGCTTTTTAGATAAATTTGTGCAGAAATTGTGGTGAATCAACAGTTTACGAAAAAATACTTCAAACACAAGTTGTTTAGTTTTTGTCGTTGGACTTTTCCTCTATCTCCAATAGTCTTTAAAACATGGATCGTAATGGTTCCATTGTATCCAATGGACCGATTTGCTCATTCATGTACGACGTAATCTTAGTTTTTATGCCTAAAGTACGTCACTAAAATTTCAACTCGTTTTATCTTTTCATTTTTGAGTTATCTTGTTCACGAACGGACAAGCGGAAATTGGCTAATTAGATGATTCTATGCACATTTTTACCAAAATTTTGTATTTGTGGTCAATATTTTCTATCTACTGTTACCAAACATTAAACTAAAATTAATATACTTACTTATTTTTTATACATCGAATACAAAAAGATTCGTTTAAAAAGCTACATCTGTTAACGTTTAAATTATTTTTACTTAAAATCAATTAAATTTATTAATCTTGTACCCTTATTTTGACTACTATAACGTCTCTGCAAATATGATGAAATTATATTGTAAGAAAATATAGGGGAATGTTGTTAGTAGATTATTACTCAAGCCTATGTATTGAATACACAAAAATGATCAGTAATAACAGTCAAACTCAAAGGATATATATTTTCTTGATTTAAAAATTTAAAAACTAGTTCATGATGATAAATAATAATATTTGAAACTTTTCTATGGTGTCATGTAATTGACCCCCTATATATTTTATCTTAAACCCAAATATTAGAGAACATGAATGATCTTACTTTTATAACATAAAAATGTAAAAAAAAAAAAAACATAAATAAATAAAAAATTTCCTGAAATCCTTCTCAAAAATATTTTCATTTATTTCCTAACAAAAATAAATTACGAATCAAAAATAATACCCTTGACTCAAGTAACTGTAACCATTACTCTCTACACATTCATATATTAGGGAGTAGAATATGTACAAGAAATTTTCAAAATATTAGTGGAGGAATTATATTGAAACTCAAAACGCTGTAAACTGAAATAGATTATTGAGGGTAATACTACTGTGATATAAATCACAGTAAGAAAATTCAATTCGGCATAACAAATTTATCGATTAATATTAGAAAAATGAGTATATTTGATACAATTGAAGTTGATTAGGGACTATGCACAAATATTTTTATGGCTTCAAATGAAGCGTCTTCACTTCACGAACATTAATTTGAAATTATTTTTTAAAACCTAAATAAATAGCCAAAATATGGTCGTTCAAAATTCTTAATTAAGTAAATTGAAAGAGATATGCATAAATTATATATATAGACACTTTCCTTTAAAATTTATGATAAATAATGTTAGTAAAAACAAATGAGGTTGATTGTATATTTCTAAAAAATTTGACAGCCCCTTATAAATGACGAATATTTCAGATTATAATAATGTTTTATTCTTTCGAAAATACGTACAAAATCTAGCTTCTGTATTATTTCAGATCTTTTAATTATCGTTTACTATAAAAATAATCCAAGGTATCGATAGTTTAAGTAACTCGAATACCCAATTTGAATGACTAGACCATATTTTAGAGCTATTTAAAAAAAAAGTATATATATATTTATATATATATATATATATAAATTGCATTTCTTAAAATTTCTCACACAATGGTAGTTTTTTATTTTTTGTGCTGTTCATACTTCGAAATATACTTCTTGGTGCCCGGAATTATTTATAAAAAACTAAGTCTCAACCTTCGATATGCGGAATTTCATGTATACAACTCAAATGTGTAATATGGCAAAAACTCATATTTATTACTGACGTTAGATGTAATAAATATAATAGATTATTAGCATCTACTGTAAGATTCGCTGTTTTTATTTCTATTTATTTCATTTGAAATATTTCTGTAACTCTCAGTATTTTAAAAACCACTATCCCCACCTAAACAAACCCATTCCCTTGAAATCTGATGATGAAAAGTATTAGAGATACATGAACGTACAGTATAAGAGTAATATATAGAAGAAAAAGGTGAAATATATTCTATCTTGTATTAGTATAGGTAGCTTATTTCGTCCTTTACTCCTTGCTATCTAGCTTACTACGACTAACAGGTAATCCATTTATACATAGAATGTGCTTACTATCAGTAGCAAGTAATATCAATATACAAAGTGGTCCACAAAATTATAGGTTTTATTTCGAAATTTACAATTCCTAATTTACATTTTACTGGATTCCTTAGAAAAATGCTACTTTAGTGGTTTTGATAAAATAGTTCTATCGAGTGAGAGTTTTTGTTTTCTTGGTTCGACATAAAAACCGTGGCAATAACTTGATAAATTTTTCGGATATATTCATCATATTTCATTATATACAGAGTATTTAAACAATTTCTGTGTGACCATCAAATTAAATAGAAATAAATTTGTATGGTATAATTAGTAGATTTATATATATTTCGAAAAACTTGTCAGAAGTTTTTGAGTTCTTTAAAGACCGTAATTTTCGCATATCATTTTTTTATGTAGACCACTTTGTACAAAGTTGATTCCATATGGTTGGGTGGTGTATTACATTTTTTTTTTTTATTAAGCTTATCTCGAATTTTAATTTAATATTTTTTTTAAAGGGATAATACATCCAGGTTTATGAATGAGTATGTGAGGCTTATAAAATCCTTACCTCAAAAACACATGTTAGTGTATACCGTGTATAAAAGCCTTAATTAGAAAATAAATTGTATATCGGGAAAAAATTATTTCTGTATTTAAAAAATAAAAATATAATTTAAAAAAATATTAATTTGTAATTTTTTTTCCCATATTAATCACTTTTAAATAGCATAAAGGTTAGGGCTTAGATTTAAAGAGGAAAAAAATGAATATGGTTTTTTTGGGTTATTGATACTATCGTATGGATTTAAAAGTATAAAAATGATTATAAAGGTGTTCCTTCTGTAGAATACAGAATATGGATAATTCTTCTAAAAGTTTAAAAATGATAATAACAATTTTTGCAAATACTTGATCTATTTATACAAATAAATCATTTGGATTGCAATAATACCAAGTCGATTAATGCAAATTCATACTGAACAAGATTAGAAAATGAATGGAAAATTTTCGATTTCAGTATGGATGTTTCATGACATTAAAAAAATCGTTTGTAAGAGATGGTCGAGTTTTAAAAAATGTAAGGACGTTAATGTTTCTCTTTAAATCCATTTTCTCGACAAGCCATCAGCATAATCTTGGCAACATTATAACATAAATGGAAATATACTTGTTTAAAAAATAATGAAACTGAATTGTTTTCTGTGGTTTTGAGTTGTAATAGATTTTGCTCACTGTGGGATTATCTTGTACCTAGAGGGGTGAAAGCATTAAAAGATTAAGACATAATTGCACTTAGGAATTTGGAGAAGAGGTAACCAAAAAAAAACTTAGCGAATCAAATGAAAACGAGGATTTCTATTCCTACTATCGCAGCCTTGTAGAACTAGAAACAAATATGTGAATAAAATGTGAAGGAGAGCTGTAGTAATGAAAAAGGTTGTTGCTACTGTGATATTAAAGGAAATTGTCGGTAACATTGCATAAACATTTTTTATAAATTTTAGGTCGTCATTGCATCGTTCCACTAATTTCCTTCTAAGGATTGATCAGGAAGATACACACCTAAACTTTTTTTATCAGCAAAAAACAATAATAATTCTAAGAATGCTTCTACAAATGTTTTAAATAAGGAATTCGTAACAAATTGTTGGCTTTTTATATTAATTGTTTATAGAATGTTGTTTGATAGGCAACAAGGAAAAAAACAATCAGTTGTATATTCTTTAGTGACGTTCATACTATAGTCAAAGTCTATATTAAGCAAAATAGCATTAAAAACATACGAACTATATATACTGTAACGTTTTATTATACGGCATGCCAATCTGAATACAACTTTTTTGCACATTCAAGAAACGTTCAAAAAAAAAATATTAGTGAAAAATCAAAAATTTTGAAAATTAAAATAATTAAATAAATTTAATGATCTTACTGGCAGTTAATTATATTAATTTAATAATTAAATATTATTTTTATAAAAAAAATTCTACGTTCAAAATTGTTTGTAAAAATTCCAATAAATAATCTTTTAAAAATAATAATTCTCTTCAATTAATTACTATTGTTTAATACAATACCATCGATCAATTGAATCACTTGGCTACTAGTATCACAACTCAGGATATCATATTATAAACGTATGAAGAGATTTTATAAACTGAACTACAATTTCTTTTTGGGCCACTATATATACTTCTAATGAAACGTTCGAGAAACAAAAATCATTATTTTTTTATAAATATGGTACATAATTATTTATCAAATATTGCAATCGATCAAGATTCTTTTAGAACATAAAATCTCAATTCAATTCAATATATTAATACAGTTGTTCGAGAACCATTCATAGATAAATAAACATTGAATTAAATTGTTTACTAATTAAATATACATATTAAATATAATTCTGGATTTGAGTTGATTTGGTTTTATACCATTTCAATAAAAAATAAAAATGCACAAATGGTAAAAAGTCTTTTTACTTAATTTGGAAAAAATTTCTACGAATTTTTTTCTATGCAAACTTAAAAGAGATTTTTGTCAATCGATATGAAATGAAATGATCAGAGTAATTTTTAATCCACCACCCCCGTGTTTTGTGCAATCAAAGATATAGTTTTTTTTTAATTTCTGATTGTGGTCTACTGCTCACATTGTACAAATAATTGCATCAGGAATATATAAGCATATTATGGGCACCGATTTCTATTTAAGCCCCGGCTATTTCCTTGATGATATTTTAATAAAGCATATACTTATATTGACACACGGTTTACATTTGTATTGAAAGTAACACACTACAAACATATGTATAAGTTCTTTCACATATATCTCATATATTCAAGAGTATATGCATTTCTAGGTAGAATTTACTTCGAATAGTATATGTATATATATATATTATATATATTGTATATCCTATAACAGATCCCAATCGATATCATATTATCAAAGGGATTATCCATCGTCTCAACGACGACATAGACATATATCCCCTAGGTGCTCACCTGACAGAAGGTATCCCAGCCCCAACAATATATAGTACGTAAACACACTTACCTGGTTTTATACTAGACATTCCATCCATCTAAAATAACCAAACTACTTACAACATCTATGTTTAGTAAAAAGCAACAACAGCATTCTATACAGATATAAGTTTTTTTTATATCTAAAAAGGTAGAAATACGAATATATAGAAAGGGTCCTCCTTCCTTCTCAAAAAGCAATAATAGTATTTATATGGCTGTGATATTTTATTATCTTTAACGGCATTGGTTTTTCTATTTTAGTTTTTGTTAATGGATGATTGTGTTATTATTTATATATGATAAATATTTGAGATATTAAATAATATTCGATAAGCGACGATTCCATTATGCAGATTTACTAGTCGCAGGCTGTTAGTAACTACGCAGACAACAGCATCAGCAGTGCTGGCCAAAAACCATCAAGATTTAACTAAAAATTTTAGGAAATTAACAGAAATGGAATGAATAAAGTTGTAAATAATATTGATATTATTTTATTAAATTCAAATAAAAAATTACAATTAAAAATAATATTAATCTGAATATATTCACGTTATTACTAGACAAAGGCAAGTTATATGTGGGTTCACACACAAATAGAAATAGCTGTCATGTCAGGAGCACGCGATTATCAAGAGCGCTGATAAAATTGGATAGTTTCAACTTATGCTAAAGTCAGTATTCCTAAATTAGCCGATGCTAAAATGCATTAAAAAAATAAACGATGATCATTCTCTCAGCGCAATAGAGTGTATAATGTTTTTGGTCAGTCAGTCTAGCTAATACAAACAAACTGGATGGTTTTCCTACCCGAAAACATGCCACATATAGTATTTTCTTGGGAAAAGCATGGTGTACCCAAATCTTAGCCACAAACACACATCGTGAGACCTTGTGACTTATTGATCATCATTGCAAATGCCAATCTAATTGAAAATTGAATACTTTCAATTGGCTCAACTATATGAATTATAAGAATTTTTTGCAGCAATAGATTTGCACCTTCGAAATTGTCACTCAAAATGGTTGCCTCGATACCGTTTTTCATTAATTTTTTTAATGACTAGTCGTGTGTCTTTGTAAAGTCGTGGTGGGTTCAAATTACAAATCAAAAACCGAGAAATTTTGACGAACAATTTTGACGAACATTTAGGGGTATAAAAAAGAGATGTTGACCGATTCTCAGATTTCCCCGATATGTACACAAAATTTCATGAAAATCGGTCCAGTCGTTTCGGAGGAGTTTGGCAAAAAATACTGTGACAAGAGAATTTTATATATTAGATAATCTTTTATACCTATATAAAAGATTAACATTACATCTTTTCTCCAATAAAATAAGGACTATATTAATGATGAATGTATATAGATTTGCTTAATTTTTCCTAAAAAGGAATACAAAGAATTAATTTTTTATTATAATTTCATTTCATCTTATTTTACTACATTTCAGCCATTAAAACTAGGTTTAAATGTGCATTGAATAAACAAAATTTTCCTAGGTCGCATATTAAAAAATAAGCTATCTTCGATAATGAAAATCAATTTAATTTTATGGAATTCCACCTATATTGAAAATTAGCCTTTTTCATGTTCAAAATAGTAAAATATTATAGAAAATTGGTTGCAAAGTATTCACTCTATATATAATAAATACTATACAGCATATCGAATTTTACCTCCTACAAGAAATATGAACATACTTTGATCATAGATAAGATGAAATGATTTTTATTATTACTTATTTATTTGTTGTAAATAATATTATAAAATACATTTCTTATATCAAATTTTTGTGGAGAAAGTACAGTTTATTATTTGAGATCCATACCTTTGCTGTATTCGCCACAAATAATTGTAATGAAAATCTGTAGATGATACATTTATATTGAAAATTCGTTATTATTTATTAAACATTTAACCAAATCTTTATATTTATTTACATTTTAAAAATAATACTAATGCTTTTTCTTCCCTTATTACTGCTATAAGTTTAATTATCTGTTTTTTTTTTTACTTTTTCTAGTATTTATTTGTCATTTGTAATACAAATGGTTTGACTAGTTTATTGTACATTCCATCGTAGAGGCTTAATCGGTTAATTTGTTACAGAGATGTGTTGGGTAACCCTATTTATATTCGTGGATATTCGCAAGAAAAAAAAGATCCAAATTCGTATCTGATTGTTTTTCAGCGGACCTTACACGGGTCTTTTTGCATTATTAAGTTACATTACGTATATAATAATTTATAAATAAATGTAGCAATAACATACTGTTAAATCCCATTAAAATAGTTTTTATTTCTTAAAAATTACATATTTGGCAAAAATCATAATCACATTTCATTTAATAAACATATTTTAAAGAAATTCAAAACATTATACGGATTCATTAAATTGAAAAACTAACATCAGTCCGTTTCCGTGGATCTGAACATTGATTATCCGTATCCACGGATCACCATTTTTAACGATCCAACACATCCCTGATTTGTACTTTTCATATATTGTGTAGATTGCGAGCAATTGTTCCGCATAATTTAAATACCTGAAGAATATAGCTTTGTTTATAGCATTATGCAATTTTAATGCTGTCTGTAAAATTATAAAGGTATACAATATTAGTAATAAATTTAGTGTCGCTTGAAAACTATGTTTGGTACAAGTGATCATAAAATATAATGATTCTCATTTTTTATTTATTATATCGTTTATAAATTATTTGATTAATATAATTAATTATTACCCAAATTCCATTATAATAATACAGTATCAAATTACAGTTTTTTGTATATATGAAATAACGTTTTAAGACTCAATTTTGCTGTGCAACAGATATTTGTGAAAATTATACGCAAATTTCCACCTAAATCATCCTGTAAGCAAAGTAAAAAATAAAATGATTTTCGAATAACGTATTTTTCCTATTATTATTGTGTGTAAAATATATATATATATATATATATATATATATATATATATATATATATATATATATATATATATATATATATATATATATATATATATATATATATATATATATATAAGTAAAGTATATAAATCTACCTTGTGTGTGAATGAATAGAAAATGAAAATAATTATCGTTTGTAAAGTGATTTTCTTAAGGAAATTACGTAGCATTTTATTATTCAATACAAGGAATGAAAAAAGTATAATGCATTGAAAAAAAAGCATTTTTTTATTTTATTATTCTAAACATTTTCTTATCTGATATTCCAAAGAGTAACACGACATATCGCACACGACACACGACGACGAGTCAAAAAGGAATTTCTCTTTTCACAATCATTAATCTTTTTTCATTCTATTCTTTACATTCGACAGATTTCCTATTAAGGTTGACTGTTGTCTTTTGTATGTAATTCATATATGTAAGATTTTTCAGGAAAAATTAGTTAACAATAGAATTTTTTTTTTCATGAATTAGACAATTTGTTTCGCGTTTTTGTACCTTTTTATAATTTTTAGGAAAATCATATTTTTAAATATTTGTATTTGTATTGTTACAGGCGTTTTTGGAAATGGCAGACGAAAGTGCTGCCACATCGATGGTTAGTTATTTTGCAAGTTGTATGGCACAATTACGTGGACGTGCCGTTTATGTACAATTTTCCAATCACAGAGAATTAAAAACTGACCAAACACATTCAAATGCTGTAAGTAAAAAGAAAAACTATTTATATTCGTACCAAGTTTGTTATATCTATAAAAAAAAAACTTATCATTAGAATGGTAAAACTACTCGTAAACGATACTAAGTCTAAAAAGAAATTTCTTCTAAGACAACAACATAAATAATTTTCTGTGGTAATAACATAAATAATTTGTCATATCGGTTTCTTCATACCGCTTGGAGAATTCGTCTCCAAATTAGAGAAATCGTCTCCAATATATAAGATCTTAAAAAAATTTCCTACTGTTAATAGCCAAATATTCTACTGTTAATAGCCAAGTTAACATAGAGTTAAAATAAAGTAAATTGGAGATAAATTTTAAATACATTTAAATATGACAAAAAAAATCCTTAATGTACAACAAAATTTTGTGATTTTTTCCGCAATTATAGCTGGATGTTTACAGTTTTAAAAACGAATATTAACCCAATTATATATTGCAAAAACCATAATAGTAGAAATCATATTTATTCTATTTTATTTTCTAAATACAGAAAAAGTTGCTGTAAAAATGTCTTTTATACTAACGACATTGAAATTGACGGACATGGTTTGTTGAATACATGTTTAAGCTACATAACACAGTCTTGTTTACCATCCATATTCAAGAACATTTGGTCTGTTAAGAAGTGTCTCAATAACCAGCGCTAGTAGCAAATATTTTCTCAGCAGATTAATCCATTTAACATTGTTTTGTTCAGTCGAATTCTCTACATTTGTTTTCTATAGTGAATTTTAATAAAAAATCTGCTAAACAAATAATATAAAAAGGCACGGTAAAAATTGTCAATGTAAAACGGTGGTACAAAGGAGATTATTCTTTTGAGCACTTTTGTGTACCGCCAAATCCTTATATTGTGCAGCCAAATTTTGGAAATACAAAAAATAATAATTAATTTGTATATACTTTTATACAGCAAATTCTTGATGGTGTATAAACCTAACCACCAAATTTTTGAAATTGTTTAAAGTGTGCCGAAACAAAAAAAATGGTTAAAAATAACTATATTACACTTAAAGTATAACTTAAAGTTTTACTTTTCGATTCTTAAAATTAATCAAAAAATTTTGTCTTTCCGCTATACTTGGGAAAATGTTGTGCTGGCGCCGCTTACGAAACCTCTTCCGATATGTTACTTCATTTACGGTGTTTGTCTGTCTATCATTTGGTCGAACACATACTCATCCAGCCACTAGTAAATGTACACTTAACAAAGATAGTATAATATGATAGTAAAAAATACCTCTAGCTCTAGCAATAGTACTTTTCATATAAATGCTTACTTTGTACACAGCAAAGCAAATGTTTCGTTGGGTATTGCTGTGCAATGCAATACAAACAAATAAACCATTGAAACATATTGTAGAATTCACCTTACTTGAACTTCACTCTTGAAGAGAAGTCTGGCTCTACTATGATGTTGTGTGTTCATGAACACATTAAACATAAACTTGTATTACCAGTTATTTACATATTTTACTGAGTACAGTATGTGTTTCGTGGTATTCCAGATATCTACGTAATCAGGGACGGTGATCAAAATTATAGACCAAAATTTGTAAGGGATCAAGTTTAAAAGTGGTATACAGGATCAGATACTAATACCTTAAGTGGTATTGTGTGTAGTAGTTATTATTCTTTAGAGCGCGACATTATTTAAAACTATGAAATATAGTAAACTGTACATACATAACACCATTTATTTTCCAGAAATTTTGCTGTCATGCTTTTCTCAGAAATCTGTATTTTCACAGCCAAATAAAACAGAACCATTATTGCTTATTTCGTGTAATTAGTTCACCCTGATTTTCACATTAATTTATCCTGATTTTCTGAAAAATTATTTAGTATAAACCGTATTACTTACAAATCAATAAAGTTTCTATAGCAAATTGAGAAAAATCTACTGAATAATGTTAGTTAGGCTTGACGAGAGGCTTATAACCAACTATCTGATCGGTACAAAAGTATATGAGTTTTCGCTAACTGATCGGTACAAAAGTATAGTAAGAACAAAAACGTACAAAACGTTTGTAAAAGACTTTTTAATATTAAAGGCCGAATTTAAGAATTTTGTTGCCTTCTAAATTTACTTTAAATAAAACGTAGTAGCTTAGACGGAATTTTGCTTATGATAATCGTTTAGTATCTCTAAAGCCTTGTTCACATTGTTTAGTAAGGTAGCAAGTAGTTTAGTAACTAAACATGTCTGAAGATCACGGGTTTAGTGAAATATTATGTACAGTTCTTCATTCAAGGAGTTTAATAAAATTCTTACTTTTTGTGCTGTACTTATACTCCCACCACTATTTAATCACAATTATATAAAAATAAATTACTTGTCATTTGACTAAATTATTAAATTAGTAGTATGATCGACAGATATACTGTTGAAAACCTGTGTATATCAGAACAAAGCCTTAATAAATTTCCTGTCACTTGACTAAATGTTCAATTTGTGACTTGAACGATTTTTGATCAAATGTTAAGAGTTTATCTACTAAAGTACTTTAAGTAAATTACTTGATTCATACATAACATCACCGAAATATATAGTTTTCACTTTTTATAGTTCTTCCATGGGTATAAACCAACCATAAATTGTACCACTCTCACTTCTAAACCTAATTCGGCCTCTTAAAGAATCCGATTGTTCTAAATGATACTCTACTTATAGAATAGCCTTAAGATAAATCTAGATATTTGTAAAATTTCTATATGTCCACCTAGAAAGCCCCTTACATTCTTCCACGGATACGTTACTGTGTACATGTATGTAATAAATAAGTACTTTTATTATAATATTATTATACATACGGTAACTAGTATATAAATGCAATATGACTTTGAATTCAATATGCTCTAAACATACTTTATTGCATCACAAATAATCTTCTACAGTCGTCAGTTTGCTCATCATTCAGATGTGAAAATCATGATCATCAAATAAAAGAAGTATATATATATATATATATATATATATATATATATATATATATATATATATATATATATATATATATATATATATATATATATATATATATATATATATATATATATATATATATATATATATATATATATATATATATATATATATATATATATATATAAATATATATATATATATATATATATATATATATTATAATCTTTGTAAATCTGATTCTCACATAACATTAGTCAACGAAGCAAGCAAATATTTTATTTTCATATTAACTGTGCCCTGCAGCTTTACCACAGAAAAACATTAAATGTACATTCATTTGAGTTAAATTTTGAGTTAAATCCCTAACTTCTCAATCAATAGTTCAATGAATTTTCAAAATCCCATAGCTTTTTTCTATAATTAATTGCAATGTACTCAATGTACAAAAATATTTCCATTACTGACTAGTAGAAATAATCGATTCATAAAACTGATTGAACTGAATATTAAAATAAATTTTCATAGATAAATATTTCTAGTACTAATTGATCGTCTTAAAATAAAAAGTTTATTATTTATTTTCTAGTCGGCATCAGCACAAGCAGCTTTACAAGCAGCCCAAGCACTGACAGGTTCAGCAACACTTCCTCCAGCAGCACCAACAACCCCAAACAATGTTCTCGTAGCCAATGGACAAGCACAAGATATACAAGGTGGACCAAATACGGTTTTACGCGTGATAATTGAACATATGGTTTATCCTATTAATGTTGATATTTTATATGTGGTATGTTTTTATTCACTACTACTATTTATTTATTTTTTTTTTTTTTAATTTGCACATATTTTAACCATTTTTCTTTTAAATATTTCAGATTTTCCAACGTTTCGGAAAAGTATTAAAAATTGTTACATTTACTAAAAACAGTAAGTAATTTTTGATTGTTAATCATTGCAAAGAAAACTATTTACAACCTATGCCTATTAAAAAAATTGTGTCTACCAAAAACTGTTGCCATTACAAAATACAAGTTAAAGAGAAAAGTATTCATTTATCTACAAACGAAGTTTGGTTTTATTATTACATTGCTTTTTGTACATCTTAAATATGTTTTATTCAAAATTTCCAAAAATAATACTACTTATAGGACTCTAGTGCAATCAACCAATCACATTTCACAGGTTATCCATTATTTTATTTGGCTTTACCCTTAATATCCAAAGAAAGGCAGAATAGAGATATTTACTAAAACTTGATTTATTTCAGATTCATTCCAAGCATTAATTCAGTACCCAGATACTGGCTCTGCTCAAGCAGCCAAACAAGCATTAGATGGACAAAATATTTATAACAGTTGCTGTACTTTACGGATTGACTATTCAAAAATGTCTTCATTGAATGTAAAATATAATAATGATAAGTCACGTGATTATACAAATCCAACATTACCAAGCGGTGATGCAGCAGAACATTTAGGTGCTGCATTAGGTGCAGGAATTGGTGGTTTAGGTGCTGATATTTTACCACAACTATTACTTGCATCACAACCGGCAGCAAGATTAGCTCGAGATCGATTAGCAGCAGGTGAATATCACAAAAACTAACACATATCATTACACTGACCAGCAAAGAAAATGAAGATTGCACATTATATGATAATAAAGTAAATCATGTTTTTCCATTTTCTATTCTGACCAGTGTATTTTATTTTTTTAACAATATTAACATAATAATGAAATTCTTCAATTTTCTCTTTACCCCTTTTCTAAGATTTTTGGAATTTTTCTATAGGAGCACCGGGCGTCTTAAGCAATCCATTCATGCACAATTTGGCATCACCGTTAACATCACCATATGCAGGCGCTGTAGCTGGTGGTCTTCCAGCATTAGGCGCATTTACATTAGGTTCAGGACCACCGGGTATACGTGGATTGGCAACACCAAATCTCGGATTAGGCACAGTCTTACTTGTCAGCAACCTTAATGAAGAGGTAATTTAAATTTTGTTATTTATTTAATTATTTGATTAGACAAAAAGAAACAACAGAAAAAATTATTTTTTTTTTTTGTAAATATATTAAAAATATTTTCCTTTTTAATTAAAATTAATTTAAGCTTCCCATAAACGAACGTCAAATGTTTACTACAATTCAGAAAATGGAATCGGAAAAATAATTTTTTTAAGTAAATAAATTTATATAACCATTAAAAAATTTTCGAATTTGCAAAAAAATTTTTATGAGATCAAATTATCAAAAATACTTATATCAGTAACAATAAATTTAAGCTTCAATTTACACTCAACGTTTTAAAATATCTAAATTTAAAAGTAATTGTTTTCATGGACGCGTGCTCAATAATAATAAACGTTATAATTTAGTATTTTAATATAAAGTTTTATATTTTCAAAGTTTTATTCATTATTATAAGTAGATAGTATGTGGTTAAGACTTATAATAAGGATATAAATCTACCTTAAATTAAATAGAAAAGCAATTTCAAAAAAAATTAAACATTATTACAGCAAGCTCTATTGCTACAACAAAATTAATTTTTTATCCCTGAGAAAATTTCACGTTGGTTTGTAGGAAACTATCATTTGTAATGTAATTATTCATTGTACTGTTTTTATTATTTTATTATAATTTTTAATACTAATCATTATTGAAAAAAATCGCATTAATGCCAAGTATAAATAGTTATATAGTCAACTATTTTTTGATTTTTTTATTTTTTACTAAATTAATACCAATTTTCAAATTTTCAACTAAAAAACAATTATTTTTTTTTACATTAATAATTTTAAAAAATATACAAGTCTTTTATTTATTTTTTCATAGGAGTCTAAATTTGCCAAAATTTTCGTGCGTGTTTGTTTTTTTATTTATTTATTATTATTTTTATTTTTTTACTTTTTTGTGCAAATTTGATTTTCGATTCAATGTATTCGGTCAGTCTATTATGTATTCAATACAAACGGTATCGAATGTTCCTAGTGTGGAAAACATGGTAATTATAAGGTTTTTAATGTGAATTTATACAACGTAAAAAGAAATTGTTCAAGACTTACACAAATCAGTGAGACTATGTTACTTTGCACAAGGCTTAAATATAGTCTAAAAACGCTGACACTACTATTTAAAAAAAATAAAAATAAAAAATATTTAATGAAAATCAAATATGCACAAGGTATTAACTTGGCTAAAACTACTCTGTGTGCTCTACTATACGCTCATATACTTTCTTCTCTATTGTAGATCGTCACGCCCGACGCTCTTTTTACCCTATTTGGTATGTGTGCACAGCTATTGTTCAACTAAGTATACATCTAGACATTCATAGTTTTTTATTTTACAAAATATAAATTGTAAATTCTTATAATAAAACTGTTTTTTTTTCATCCTACATTCACAATAAAACAAGAAACATCCCAAATGAGTTCAAAGAGAAGCAGGATGGAAAACTAGAAAACTTTTTAAATATTAATCTTTAAACTGCATGTGGTGTTTTTTCTCAAAAAAAAAAGGGTTATGAGCGTTCTCATATTATTGTGTTATAAAAATTTACAATTTATTTATTTTATAGTTCAGTTTACATATTTTAGATATTTATTAATTTTGCATGAATATTTATTTATCTTTTGTATTTTCATTTTTATTCATTTTAAAAATAGGGGGGGCTATATACTTTTTTTAAGTACTTTTACTTCATCCCCATCAACAATTAATGGGACATTTATTACAAATATGTTCATTTTACATTAAACTGTACACACCGTGCACATATTGTCTGTTTTTATCACGGTGTATTACACTTATTAAAGAATAATTACACTTCTTTTACTGTCTACATACTGAGTGTAAACATTATGCCATTTTATTCACTTATCTAAGATTTCATTTTCCAATATTTCAACGCCAAACATTACTTTGACAGTTTTATATAAATCAAAAAGTTATTATGTTTTTTAAAAGAATTAATAAGTCATTCAACCTCGTTTAAGAGTACCCAAGTAATAAAAATATAAACTCCTTTGATGTTCATAATAAAATTTCAAATTTCCTCTAATACCTAGATTAATTCCACCCCAATTCATAATCGCCAAAGAGAATAGATATCTTTAAAAAACACAAATTATAATACATTAGAGATTGTTTTTACTTTAGATGTCTCTATTTTTGTTCTTATTCTACTTAATTCAATTAATACTAATAAGCCAGGATATTTAAGAGTCTATATCTAAAATAATTACCAAAAATTCTGAAACATGTAAACTGGACATCAATTTATTATACTTCATTTTACAAAAATTAAAAAAAAAAAAATTGTATCATCATTTTTATTTTTACAAGAAAATATTTTAAAATTAGATAAAAAAGAAATTCGAAATCTTTTAGAAATTTATTAGGCTTGCTTTTTTAGAATTTCTGTTTGTTTTGTTTTTTATTATTTACAAATTTAAATTCGTATATTTATTTATAATTCTTTCATAAAAATATACATTTGCATGCCATTTTGAGTTTTATTTAGAATTATCAGACATATTTTGTATAACGTTTCTTAATTATTCATGATAATACTTTTTTTACTCATTATCATTCGAATTTTCAAATCATAAAGCATCTCATTTTTTATAATCCAATCGTCATATCTTTCAGAACATTTAATCACTGAAGGGTGTGACGAATTAGATTTTTAAGTAATTTTCAATTTGAATTTATTTTTACAAATAGCTCATTTTGTCTTTTTGGTATTTATTACACAGGTGTCTACGGTGATGTGCAACGCGTAAAAATTTTATATAATAAAAAGGATTCAGCTTTAATACAACTTGCAGAGCCACATCAAGCACATCTAGGTACGTTATAACAATCAAATATCAATTTAATCTAACAAGTGATATAAATATTTTGTTTTTCCACAGCAATCACACATATGGATAAACTTCGAGTATTTGGTAAAAATATACGAGTAATGCTTAGTAAACATCAATCGGTACAATTACCAAAAGAAGGACAACCCGACGCTGGATTAACAAAAGATTATTCACAAAGTTCCCTACATCGCTTTAAGAAACCTGGATCTAAAAATTATCAAAATATTTACCCTCCAAGCGCTACATTACACCTTAGTAACATACCGTAAGTTATTTTTATATTTATAAACGAAATTATATCCGTTTAAGTTTGAAGGATTCTAAAATGATTAGAAGTTTTGCCATCTTTCATTTTTTACCATTACAAATCAAATCTTTCTTATAATTTTTTTTGTTTTTAGAGCAACGTGTTCGGAAGAAGATATCAAAGAGAAATTCACAGCCAAAGGTTTTCAAGTAAAAGCCTTTAAATTCTTTCCGTAAGTATAAAAAATAATTAAAAATACCGTATATGAATGAAAGAAGTGAAATTTCTTTGACAGATATTATTTCTAATGAAAATTATTGAAAATTTTAATGTGACGCAAACATTAGGCCCATAAATACATTAAAACTTCGAACTTATTACCCCTCTTATGTCGTTGACAACATTTGATTGTTATATCTTCCAGTGCATTTTAAGGTTTTAATTTTTTAACAATCGATTGTCAGTTTAATTGTTTTATCTGAATTTGAAAATATAAATCTAAACAATTTATTATTAGACATAAGTAGAAATAAAAAATTATTTTTATTAAATCGATTATTTACTCAATATATTTTAGTTTCTATTTTAATTGATTTTCTCACTGGATTGTTATAACATTGTGAAAACATGTTCTACTGTTTTAAATATATTCCTCATACGTAGTGGTATCTTTTCTTACCCAACCACCATGAGACTATCTATAATTTGACTCAATCAATCTATGTGACCAAAGAAATTTTACTTCAATATTAAAATGGTGAATTTTTATTGATGCTTATTTTTGTTTATAGTAAGGATCGTAAAATGGCATTAATACAACTTCCCTCAATTGATGATGCTGTAGCAGCCTTAATAGAAATGCACAATCATCAATTATCCGAATCAAATCATCTTAGAGTAAGTTTCTCTAAGTCAAACATCTAGGTCACAAATTTTTTTTACACATTGATTTAAATGAAGTGGAAAGGAGAAGTGGAAGATGATGAACAGACGACAACAATTTTGTTGCAAACACAAAATATAAAACAAACAAAATAACACACGACCTTATATGGTCGTTGTCATGCAGACTGTATTTGTACACGCTGTACAAGATGGTACTAACTATTATTAATGTTATACATTTAAGATAAACGATTTAAGATGTCACACAGTATTTTTTAGTTAATTATAATTTTATTTGTCCTTTTTTTTAAATTTTTTTTGCTAATGTTTAATTTTTATTAGTGGAACGTGATGTGTTCCATTTTATAATATAAGGTAGCTCTTATCTCTAATGAAAATGTTTCTCTTTTATTCTTTTTAAATTAAATTTTAATTTATATACTTTTGAGTTGATTAAATTATTTTTTATAGAATAAACATAACCTACTTTTAAAATAGTACCTTTGTTTCAAATGGAACATGCTTACGTTCTAATATAAATAGCAGTACGCTGGCCATTACGATTTTACATCAACAACATATGTTCAACATTGCGTAGCTATATAGATGTCAGTGTTGCATAGGCATATTGATGACATGTCGTAATGCTCAGCGTGATGCTATTAATATTGAAACATAAGCTATACACTTTCACTATTTTTAAACAAATATTTTTATTTTGACAAAAGCATGATCATATAAGTATTGTTTAAATTATAAAGGAAAAAAATAGTGGCAAAAATTAAACTTATTACAAAATATAAAAATGACATGATATACAAAGGATATCGAAAAATTGACTAAAATAGGTTATGTAATAATAACAAAGTGTATAACACGGTCGGTATATATGACCGTGGTGTATAATTATAAATGGCAGCTTTTTAAGTCAAATTTAATCAACTCATGTATCTGTTTTTAATAGTTGTATGTTTAATTAATTAATTATTATTCGTTATTATAAATCGTATTTTATTGCTTAAACAACCCCCAACACCCTTCTCGAATGTTATTATGAAACAAGAATTTAAAAATCTCTTTATATTATTATTCAGTATTCGTCAGTACGGCTTTAATATTTAAGCGAATGTAAGATTTTAGTTTTAAAAACAAAAAGAAATTATTAAATAAGAGTGTACTGATTTTGAGTCTATGGTTTGCATACTTTTTTTTTTAGCTTATAGGTCACAAAAACTATATGTATATATATATATATATATATATATATATATATATATATATATATATATATATATATATATATATATATATATATATACACATATATATATATATATATATATATATATATATATATAATATAATGTTCGCGCACACAGGCTCAAAATCATAACTAAAAAGTATATATTTAAAACAAAGTTTTCCCTCTGCCACAAAAATATTTTTGAAATAAGACTTACAATAAAGTCTCTAAACATGTGTAAAGGCTGATCTTATATAAACAAATAATGTTAATATTTTAAATAATTGTAAGGTTATGTAAAAATCATTATGACAAATATATAAAAGTATACTTGCTTATACAGAATCTTCGGAAAGGTAGTAACAAACAATTTTTTTTCTCCGAATATTCTGCATAGTGATGGAGTATTACAAAACCTACTTAGAAATATCAGACACGAATTTAAAATGTAAATTTGGAAACATTCCTGGATTTAGGTGATATTTAAGTAAAATTAAAAGCACCAATATACATTTATATTATAAAATATTGTAAAAAGAAAAATTATTTATTATAATATATTAGCCTTTAGACATATCACGGACCCCTCACCCTTATTTCCACTCCTCAAAATAAAAAGCTGAAGATGTGGTTTGAGGGATTTTTGAAAAAAAAAATTGTGAATATTAAAACAAAATTAGCTAAGTATATTTAACAAAGATAGCTTAGCTGGTGATTAGTATCTCTAGGGTAATGTACAGGGTTTATATGTACCCTTTATAATGAATCTGAATTCTTCTCTTTTAAATATTAAATAAATAAATAAATCTTTTTTAAGTATAAAATATATTAAATTTAAGATGAAAAACAAAAATATTAAAGATTATAAATTCAAACAAACAATCAAACAAGAGAATTGATCTTTAAAATATTAAAAATAATTATTATATGTAATTCAAAACACACAACCACTGTCTATTATTCTATATCTGTCTATTTGTAATATTCAGTTTTTCGTAAATGAAAAAGACAAAAAATGTTTCTATATTTTACAATAACAAAATATTCTTATTGCTGTATAAAATATAGACGGAAAGTAAAACTCCGTCTTTTCATCTTTAGAAAAAGGCTAATAACAATTAATTATTTAACATGAAAATGCCAATACGAAAGTTAATAACGATTTTCGGAAATTATAGTACTCCACACATCCATACAATAAACAAATATGTTATCTATAATAGGAGTGCGAAAAAAGTACAGTAATTAAAATGAGCGCATTGTCCATTAGAAGTTATAGCTAAAATATAGAGCTTTTTTTGTTTTGCCACAAAAACATAAACCATAAAGCGTTCGCTTGTAGCTGCAATTTTATTTTTATATATGTCATTTTTTAGACAAAGATAAAAAAGTGTTATAAATAAGATAACGTGTGAACTTTAAACATTCCTTTTTTTAAATGGTGGGATTATTATTGAACAATGGAAAAATATATACCACCCTAGTTGTTTTTTAGCCTTAAATAACAATGACACAAAAATGTTTGAATATTACTAATGGAACAGAATTATTTTTTAAGATTATTTAGATTTTTATTAAAGACTTTGACAATCAAAAATATAACTACTTAAAATATGAGACTCATTACTGAAAAATCAAAACAATAAACACAAACACATTTAATATTGTAATAATTAGAAAAAACTATTTGAATAATGTATGGAAAAATTTTATAATTTTCATTTGTTTAACAGAAAAAATAGTCACGCATGTCATTATATTGTAGGTTATGTTTGACATTTAATTTAAGATTTATGTAATAAATGTCAAACTGTTAAATTAATGAAAATTTTACTACGTTTGCCCTTTTTGGTGAAATTAAGGGGATTGCGTAGTACTGTTTTATATATTTAAAAATGAGGGTAGTTTTGTGTTTAATAATGTAGAAATATAACGTATGTGAACTGAATTTCCCTCAAATTAAAAAATTTACGACAACATATCACACAGTACATATTCAGAAAATAAAAAACAATTTGCCAAAATTCAAGTAAATTTTTTCCAATTATAAAAATTTTTATTATTTTTCTGATAACGAACAATTAGTGCTATTTTTTTTTCATTTCAAATAATATTTTAAGTGGTCTGTCCATCTTTATTTTTTTCTAATCATTTTTAGTTTTTAGTGCCTCAGGTTAATTATTATTTTATTTACTAAAGCAACCTAATTGTAATAAATTCCAATCTTGTATTTTTTGTTTACTTTTAATTAAATTTGCTTTCTTTGACTTACTTTTTGTCTTTTTTTTTTCTTATTTAAACATTCTATTTTCTGTTTTTAATTTTCCAACTAACTCGTTTATTACCCTCGTAAGTCCTTAAAAAATGTGCCAAGTTTTCTGATTAAAAAAATAATCTGACACTATTTACATTTTATTTGTAAAGAGTTGTTAGACAATAAAGAAGGATTGATTTAGGTATGCATTTTTTATTGCAAAGAGCGTGCAGGAAGACGGTATCATTTCATGGAGTAGTGGTATGATCAATATTTTCATATTTTAAGTCTATAAATTTTTCTGTTTCACAATTAGAAATTACTTCTATAGTAGGCAGACAATAGAAGCTTTTTTGACTGAAAATAAAATTTTATTAAAAATTTGGATATAAAACTATCTTTTATGTTCATACCAAAAGAAAATATAAATAGTTTCATTAACATGAGATTTAAGAAAATGTACATTTTCTTCAGTTTATTACTAATTAATTTACATATCTCTTTTTAAAAATTTAATATTTGCTATTATCTAATAATTTTTCTTTCTAAATTTACTTGCTTACAAGGATGAAATGTTAGAATTATGAAATTATGGGGAGAATTGGTGATTCAATAAACAAAATAAAATAAATAGCACATTAATGTTAAAATATAAAAGGCGGTTTCAGCACTTTTGACTGAATTTGGGTTATTATCCTATAAATAAAATAATAAGATAAGTACTAAATACAAAAAATCAATTTAAAAATTATTCTTTGGGTGTATATTGTATACATTTTTATTTAGTTATTTCTTTCTATTGGATTAATAATTCGAAAACGTTATTTTTTTTATTTTAATATAATTTTCTCTTTTATTCAGATCATTATTTATGCCCAAAAATGACTATATTTGCAGCATATTATAAGCAGCATTAGTTTTAAAATACAAATTTTTATTTATTTAAAACCTGTATAATAAATAACTGATTGTCAGAATATTTAAGGTAAACAATTCAATAAAATAAATTAAAAGAATGGAATTAGGACAATTTTTTCAAAGGAACCTAAATCCTAAACGGTAATAAACGACAACAAAACATCCTTAATAATCCCATTAATATTAATTTTATATGTTTTACCAAAGACAAAACACAATAAATTTAGCACGTTGTTTCAAATCTTCCATTTTCACTTAATTTCTTCTGTCTATAAACACATATTTAATATTTAAACTAAATATTTAATACGAGTGTTCAAAACAAAAAATTTTTAAATAATAAAAACAAAACAAAAATATTTTTTTTATTTATTTTTTACAAAAAATAATATATTTATGATATAATTAAGGCGTTATTTGTTCTTTGCTTTGAATATCGTAGCATTTTCAATATTCAATTTGTATATAAACTAAAAAAGCATTTAATGTTAAAAGTTGTGTATTGTACATGCTACAATAAATTCAAAAGCAAAGAATTAAGTCAGTCATTAGTGCCAAAAACATATGATCTCAATGACGCAATCAAATACTGCGATTGTATTGCATTTAAGTATATATTTTAAAAAATTCTGCTTTTCTAGAAACGAATTCAAATTAAAATTATTACCTGGATATTAAAGGTAACATGTTTTTTGTTTCGTCATTTATAACGGTGAGTTGAATTACATAGAAAATTTGCTTTTTCTTAATTCATTTTCGCAAAGTATACTTTGACTAAACTCTACAAAACAAAAAATTGAAAAAATAATTATTCTATAAGGAACTTCCCCTCAGAATCCGTTTCTAAAAAATAAATAAATCTTGTTGAAAAAAGAGGTAGAGAAAATTATAAATAATATCACAATATTCGATCGCGCCTTCTAATGACTGACTGATCTAACAGCCATAAAAATAAGACATTTAATTGGCAAAAACAAATCAACAAACACATGGTAATGAACAAAAAATATTTAAAATGAATTTCGGCTATTGTGCCTGAACGAGGGATCAAAAAACATTTAACAAAAAAAAATTGAAGTTCTATCTGAATTAATTTAAAAACAAATCTATACTATAAAAAATACAAAGCGTATTATATAATAGCTACATAATATATTATAATATAAAAAATATTCATATAAAAATAGTTTAATTTAAATATCCTGAATTATCATAATGTTGGGAATTATAGATTTTAGTGTTCTTAATTAATTAAATTTAGCTTGATAACTATGGGCACAAACTAAAAGTAAAATTATTAAATTTTTTAACAAAAAATATTTTGCACAAGCTAATAAGATTGACTACAACTTTATGACTTACAAAAAAAATTATTGCCGTAAAATACATACATTTGCCGTGAAATCTGTCATTAAATTATTAGATTTTATTCAAAAGGTAATTATTCTCTCATAAATCGAATTAACTTCATTTTACTACTTTATAAATATGGAAGGCGTATATTGTTTATTCGAAAATATCAACATATCCAACATTCTCTTTATCATTTTGAAAAAGATCAATATCAGAGCATGTATTTAAAGTTATCCAATTTAAAATGTCGCATCTTATTAAACTGTATTTACTGTTCGACAGGGAAACGATGATTGACATACCTACATTGCCTCTAGAAATTTTTTCAATTTTATATGCTGTGTTAAAAAATTTACCATTTATCATTTACAATATCAAGAAGTAATTACGTAAATATTATTAAAAAGGAATTTTTTGAATTTGGGCTGTGCATGGAAGATTTCATGCGTTGCCTCGATAACGTTATACTATTTTATGCTTATTTATTTTACTTATAAATTCCCTCCAATTTTTTATAAAAAAAAATACTTATAATTATCCTTTTATGTTTTTTATATGCAATGCAATTTTGTTTATGAATGATTTAATGCAATTTTCTACCAAAAACGATTTAATTGTTTCCACCATATAGAATGCATATAGCAAATATAGTTCATTACAAGGTATTATTAATTAATGTATTTTATTAGTCAATTATGTATTGGTGAGCTGATCAGGACAAATGTTTATAAATATATATGCGTCTTCCCTATTTTTATCATGAAGTATTAAATTATAGACATCATTAAAAAATATCCAAGCGCTCTCTATTATGGTATGCGTATAAAAACGCAGTGCTTCCCCCTATATTCACACACTGATCCAGTCAATAACAATATAATGATGTTCACAAACCGAATTTAAGTTTAATTTATACTACGTTTTTACTTCTAGATTATCAAAAAAAAGAAAAAAAACAAATGTAGTCGAAAATTGTCATTTTTTTTGTATTAATTTTTATTGAAAGTTGATAATCTTAGTAAGTAAATCGTTTAAAAAAATTATGATTGTTAATTAATAAATTATTATTATTATATATTGGAAATATATAAAAAAAAATTGGCATTTTGCTATTATTATAATATATTTGGTGCCAACGTCAGTATTAAAGAAAATAATATATTAAATATAAAAGAAAATTGATACGGCCAGTTAATTAAAATGTCTCACACTTTTATTAATATGATCGTTAGTGCAGCCGAAATTTTATTAAATGAGTTTTGATGATATACTCCACACGCTAGCTCAGATTTGTAAACATATTAGATCCATGGAAGATGCAAATCCGATAACATACTAGTCCCTAAAAAATATAATCATTGTGTAATAATTCTTGTATAAAAAAGACCTTTAACCAGTTTGGCTTGATTGTTAAGATTATGCGTATAGTTTGTGTAATAAAAATCAAAATGAGACCATTTACCATAGAGGAATGTATATATAAGAAGTAATATAACATTCTTTCTTAATAGTTTTCGTTGTGTTTCACCTCTTTGTTAATGCATTTTTGATTATATTACAGAAAATCAATAACTTCATATTTAAAGCTCCTTATGCATGAGTTTTTTATACGGTTCTGTATTACCAGAATTAAATAGCCTAAGAAAATTAACCAAAAAGTTAAACTTATTTCATAAATCATTAAAACGAAAAATTATCTAAATTTATTTAAATTTTGGTATGTGTGATCTGGATATTAATACGAAAATAAAATACAAGACGCCAAAAATTAATCAAAACTAAAAATAAACACTGCGTGAGGAGCTATAAACTTTACCAATAAAGTAAGAACCTTATTTTTAAAAGTTTCATTTTGTTATATAATATAGTACTAAAATTATTTTTACAGAAACAATTTTTATAACTTTATAACTGCTTTTCAAAATTTATTTAGCAAAATTTATGACTATTGGTGTATATGCTTTCACCTATTGCTAAACACAGAAAATATTTTTGTTAATTTAGAAAGTATTTACCAAACTATTTTTTTTGTAATCGACCCGATTTTACAAAAATTGTCTAGGGACTAAACATACTTAAATTGTTTGCTTTACAGGCTACTATGATAATTACGTTTGTATAAAAACATACATACATTTTCGATTGACTAATTATTATTGAAATAAATGAAATAAAATAAAAAATATTTAAGTAGTTTAAATCGGAATAAATATGAAACTCAACTTATTGTTAATTTCGATTGAAATTCTTACAAAACAATAACAAATCAATCAGAATACTGGAGAGCAAAATGAGAAAAATTTAGTTAATAAACAATGCAATACCAACAAAATTACACTTTCTTTCGTATCACCACATTCAACATCTATACTTGGTACAATAATAAAAATATGAAACCATTTTATATTTTTGTCAATAAATCTAACAATCTTTCAAAAATATTTATGATAAAAGCCACATTGGATATCAGGATAAACTCTTTCCATTGATTTAAAAAAATGTTTCTAAGGAATGTGAGACAACGTGTAGAGTACATAATATATTTAAATTATCTTTGTATTAATTAATATTAATTAATTACATCTAATTATATCTGTATTTAGAAATAATACGAAAAAGAAGCATAGGTACATTATTATGATTATTATTCTGATTATTATTAATTATTCTTATTAATTATTAATTATATTCTATAATATCATATTTACATATTATAGATTTAGTGATAAAAAATAATACATATATATATATAAAGATGAAAAAATTAAATTTTAGAATTTATTCTTTGTCATTTTATAATAAAACGTTTCAAAAAGTAATTTTATTTTTTTGTTTTTCTTGTTTAACCCATATCATACAAAAAAGTTTTAAAAATTTTGAGGATTTGGCTCAGTTCAAAATTTCCGAGAACTGATGAAAACTCGATTTCTTCAAAACAGGGTAATACCAATAATTTCCCGATTTTCTTGGCGGGTAGTTCAAAAAATAATTGCCGAATAAGAGATATATAATTACACTAAGTGGCATTACCAATGTTTTTTTAATGGTTTGTTATAATGACATTTAAATAAATATAAGAGTTTATTTTTTAACAAAAAACTTAATCTAATATATAAACTTCAATAAGTAAACGCAATTTTATCATTCGAAGTTATATAATATTTATAAAAAAATGTTCAACTTTTGTTATTTTTTATTGAATGTCTTTTCAATTTTCCAATTATCCCTTGATTGTTTTTTTTCTTTTTTGTATTATCAATATAGTTTTTAATTAAACCTTGGCATACAGTATATGTTATTTTAAATGCAGTAAAAATATTTATTTAAATTTTGCCCTGTACAAATTAATATATATTATATTCTTACTAGAACTTTATTAATTCGTTTTATACCGCTCTCCCCGTATAAAATAAACGCATTGGTTTCGTTTTGAACGGTATTGTATTATCTATCTCTGGTATTTATTTCGTCTATAATTGAAACAGTATGATTATGTCCAACATGTGTAGTTATTTTAAGCTGGTGCCAGGATATTCCCACTTTGTCAACATTTACACAGCCTATACATCATCTATGATTAGGGTAATCACAGAAATGACGTCAGAATATCAAATTTATTTAATGGTATGCCGAATGATCATTCCAATAAGTAAGTAATTAAATTCAATTTGTAATTGTCCCAATAATTTAACCGAAATATTGCGAATAATTTTAGATGGCTGAAGGAAGTTCGAATTGCCAGGAATATAATCCTGTAAAATCACTTCATGAGAAGAAAATAGGTTTATAAAAGATACTTACTTATTCAAATGTCGTTTGAAGTAAAAATTTTATAATTGTTTTTTACTACTCAGTTGTAGCATCAGGCGCAGTTAGTTTACTAAAATGTCGTATATGTTTTGGGGAACATTGGACTGGTAGATGTTATGAAAATGACAATACAAAGGAAAAGACCGCAATTCGAATAACCAATTTAAGTGAATCAACAAGATACAGTGATATTGAAATTCTTGTAATGGAATACGGTCCCATAACCGGTATGTATTTGGGAAAAGATCGAAACAAGAATTCAAGTACAAATTTTGCATGTATCAATTTCAAGTCTAATATAGATGCCATCGTTGCAATTAATGGCTTAGATGGACTTTGTTATAAAAATTCAATTTTATCTGTCACTTGGGCAGTAAATAGTGAGGAAATTGAATAACTCAATGACAAACCAATAATTTTATTGCTAAATATTTTACTATATTCTTATGATTAAATATTTTTAGAATTTATTTTGTGTTTTTTTATCATAGATCTTTGATCTTCTCTTGGTAGGAAGAATGAAATAATATATCAAATAAAAATTGAATTACAATACTTAAATTTTTTTTATTATAAAACAATTGTTAGTCATTATAGATAAGATAATATATAAGATTATCTTAATTGTAGATACAACAGCAAACAGTAAGATTTAAATTTCTACTCCCGCTTGACAGAAAACTTTTTTAAGTTCGCTCTAATATAAAAGTTAGTTTAAATTCTATATATATTGAATCGGAATGATAATAATGATAAATAGGATTGGATCGGGAATTAAATTTCCGATGTATGTAAAGTGCATAACACCAAAGATATCTGGTAGCAAAAGAAGGTTCGTATCCGTTTCTTTTAAAGAATTTATAAGTAACGGTAGCAATAAAATATCGTTAAATCCCATTACAATAGTTTTTATTTCATATTGGTTAAAAATATAATATTTTAACCCTTTTAAAATCTCGTAATTAACAATCACATTTTTCAAGAGTTTATAACAATCAATAAACAATAACATTTTAAAGAAATTTAAAACAATTATACTGATTGAGTTAAAAATTAAAATCTGATTAACGATCTAGTACATCCCTGGTAAACACATTATTTTCTCGAAATCAATTAAAAAAATAACTATCATATTTTTTGACTGCCGCAGATATAGAATACAGTCCCGCTAAATTTCAATACATTTGAATAATTCTTTTTTGAGTTATTTGTTCGCGAAACAAAATGTTGCAATCAATGTGTTAATTTAAATTTTATATTTTTTTATTGCATAAACTCAAAGAAAACATGTCATTGCCGAGGTGGGCTATTTTTATAGAGAGGTTTGTAATAAAAACATTATTTTCGACGACAAATAAATCAAAAAATATTATTCAAACGTAATGAAATTCGGTATGCACAATCTTAATATGTAAACGGGAGACAAGTCAAACAGTTTTTCTCGAAAGAAAATTTTTAAAGTAAAAAATCTAAATCAGATTTAATATGAAGAAATTTTTTTCCGCAAAAAAATCTTCGACTTACCCTGCGTTTTTTTTTCAAGATTGTGCATAAGTATTTTTGAGTTTATGATTTATTTGTCCGCGAAAAATATAAAAGTATCTATTATATTTTTATGTTTTTAAATAAATACGTCATGTTTTAATTTTCGATTTTAAATGGTTTAATGTTTTATACAGACTACATGGTAATATTTAGATAATTTTTTAAGTTTTTTTATAGTGTTTAAAAAATATAAATTTTTGCGTGTACTATATAGTATCTATTCCATCGCTTAAATTTAAAATTATTATAATAATGCAAAACCAAGGTACATTGTAATTGGGATACTTGGGGGTTGAAGAGGTAATAAATGAAAAATAATAAGTTGATTAATTTTTTCTCTAGTAATTTTTATTTACTTTAAAGCAATAAATTTTATTTATTAATTGGCGAATTGTCAAGTATCAAATTAAATTTTTTTGTCATAAAATAAATTCTTAAATTTAAATATTTTTCACATATACTACTAATAAGTTGGATAATATGGTTAACATTTTGTGGAAAATGGTTAAATTGGCGAATTTCTTAATATGAAAAAGAGTTCCCACTCACAAAAGTTTTTAAAACTTTTGTTGTGAAAAATACCTTATTGCATTTTGTAGGAATAATATTGTTTTTGCTTTCTTTCTTCAATAACACTTTTTTTTCACTTTTTCATTTTCTAGCAAATGTTTATTACTTCAGGAGATAGATAAACTAATCCACAGTAAATTATTTTGTGTTTTCCGTTGACAAACTATTCTTACACTATCCACACTTAATATTGATCATTACCGTACGAATAACAAAACCAGCTATGTAGTTCGTAATTTGTTTACCCACTCTTATGTGAATACAAAACTTTTGATTAACTTGCATAATATATTTCATACACACCTGAAAATACACCTTTAATAATTTTTTTCAGGAATAGTTTTCCTGCAATAATTTACATAAACATTCTACCTGGACTTATATCTACTCATACTGATTATGATTAGTTTCACGAACCGGTTATACGAAATCTCCTATTCTGAAATTAAATAATTTTCAAGACTTACAACAAACTTCTTCACAACATCTGAAATTATACCATACTCTAAATTTAAAATACTTTGATATAAAATACATCTATAGCTTGATGATGCTGCTCCTCGTAAACAAAAATTAAAGTATGCAGTAAGAAGATGTACAAACCTTTATGAAAGAAATAGGCATAAAGCCAAAAGCCTTTCGAAAACTAAAAAGAGTAATAAAATAACAATTAAAGATTTGAAAAGTGTATTGTAATCACTTCAAGAAAAAAGTATCCAAATAAGATCAAATTTCATTAGCGGCATTAGTCATGAGTTAAAGGTTTATTATGAAAATACTTAGATATAAGGGTTCAAAAAATTTAATTTAACACAAGGTAAACTCCAATTAACAAAACACAATTTTATTCTTCGAAGTTACATAAATGTTTGTTAAAAAATATTCAACCTTTGTTATTTTACAGTGAGACCTAATCTTTATTTTTCACTTTACTATTATTATATTCTTAAATTTAGATTTTCTTTTAACATTTACTTTTTTGTAATGGCATACTTTGGTTGATCTGGTATTTAAATAATTCTGATAATAAAAAGTGAAATAAGAACCAATAATGAGCTACTTCTCCATAGTAAAAACAAACTACAATGCGATATATAATAAGTATACCATTATTTCGCGCTGAAAAAATTAAAAAAACAAATGCTCGAGTGTAATGAGTTTTGACATGCACAATCTTTACATGAAAACGAAGAAGTTGTGAAATAATCTCTCTAAAAAATATTTCTGAATACAAAATAATATTAATACAATAATAAAAAAGCATGCCATTATTGTGCAAACGAAATTTCATTACATTTGAACAGTTATTTTTAGAGTTATGTTTCTAATCGGAGAAGTGGGATAGATAAAGAACTACAATTTAAAATATTTTGGAAATAACCTGCAAGATTAGTACCTTCTTCATGACAATCTTCGCCGATTGGTGATAAACAATTTTTGTAAACCCTTGGTTCATTCATAAAACTTCTTTTGTATAGGGTTTTTGCAACGGATATAAAATAGCGAGTCTATGTGTATATATTTCTAGATTTGTATAGAAAAATATTATAATTTTTTACAAAATAGAATATTTCAAGTTTTCTTTCATTATTGATAAATAGCTCTTTGATGCTTACTTGATAATTAATTAGATCTCAATCAATATATACAGGATGTCCATGAAAGAACACACTTTTTTTTATTAGATAAAGAATAAAGTTTTGGAAATCCTTGTAAATTCTTTATCAGACACAGGTAATTAATTATAATAATAAAGCTTATCTATTTGCACAAGATTTAAAAGGAGTGTTTTCTAATTCACTAGATGAGCCAGAGGAAGAAATTGAAGCATTTCTAATTGCTCCTTTGCAGTTATTATTATTATTACGATCACTAATCGGAATGTGATAAGTGAGGTTATTTGAAAACCGATCACTAAAATGGCGCCCGATAAGTTATCATATGGTTACCGATCATAAGTTTTGTACCGTTCAGTAGAAAATAATAGAACGAATAGTGATCGATCACTGATCGAATGTATCAGTTAAATACAATCATTTACTTAGCATTATAATACGATCATATGGTGCGGCTACCTAAACTTGGCAGTGTTATATTATTTTTTAATTTTTTGTTAAATGGTTTTTCTATACAGTAAGGAAAACGGGAATAGTATCTGAAAAAAAATTAATTAAAAAATATATTATTGTTTATTTTTATCTGCTTTTTTAATTTTATTGAAATAATCAAATACGTATTTGACAGATAACAATTTTAAATTATCATTAATATTATCTCTGTTTTACCGTCAACATTTTTATATACTATTTCGTTCTCAAAATAATCTTTAATCCTTTTGAAGGCACAAGCTTTCACATATTCTATGTCTAGTATTATACGAATCACTTTTTGGTAGCCAATGGAAAAATAATCAACTAAGTATGTTATGAGTAGTTATTATGTTTGCTACTGTGGTGCTGAGGTCTTAGCATGGGTTACAACCTATCGAAATTTTATAATATCGAAAAAAGGTTTTATTTAATTGAACAAATAATAATTAATTAAGATTGATTAAAAGAAACAAAAAAAAATTTAAAAATTGTTACATTTGGAGCCTGGATTAAACAAATTTTAATTCATTTTTGGCTCCCCTCATTTTTTATAAAAAATTGAATAGTAATCGGTATAGCAAGTAACCCACCTTACCCTTCTATTGTACTGACACCTATCTTTAAATTTGACTTTTCTAGTTTGCATGGTTTTCAAAAATAAACTCGTGGTTTTATCACAATATTTTTTTCAATTATTATCTACATATTTATTACTAAATAAAAATTTCAAGAGGTTAGTAATTCAATCTTATTTGCAAATAAAATTTCTACTAAAAGCAATAATTTTTTTTGAAAGTGTGGTTATATTTAGATTTAAGATCAAATTTAATGTTCAAAATTATTTTAGATGCCCGTAGCAGAAGATATCAAGTGTAGTTGGGCAGATGAAGTCGAATTAGAAGGAGGAGCCCTACCACCTCCTACTGAAGTCTATGAAAATGGTTTTAAAATACTTACTGAGTGGAAACATGATGACGATGGTAAAAAAGTGAAAATAGTGAGAACATATAAAATTGAAAAACGAATCGTATCCAAAACAATTGCGGCTCGAAAAACTTTACCAAAATTTGGTGAATCAGCAAAAGATAAACCTGGTCCAAATCCACAAACAACAATTGTAGCTGAAGATGTTTATATGCAATTTATTAGTAGCAAAGAAGAGGATAACAAAGTTGAAGAAGAAAGTGCGCTAGATAAATTAAAAGGCTTAGGTGATAAAGGTGCTGTTAAGTGTCGTACATGCAACGGTGATCATTGGACTACTAAATGTCCGTATAAAGATACTCAATATGTAGGAGGAAAACCAGATGAAAAGAAATCAGGTTTGTAAAGAAGTATTTGAGTTATTGATATATTTTTTAATATGTTTGTGCACTTTTAGCTGCAGCACCAAATGCCGCTAGCTTACAGGATCCAAATAAACCAGGTGGTAGTAAGTATGTACCACCCAATATGCGAGATGGTGCAAGGAAAGGTGGAGACAATCCAAATGCACAACGTCGTGAAGATATGACCGCAATTCGAATTACTAATTTAAGTGAGTCAACGACAGACGCTGATATAGAAGATCTTGTTAAACCGTTTGGACCCATACACCGTATATTCTTAGCAAAAGATAAAGCAACAGATACTTGTAAAGGTTTTGCTTATGTCCATTTCAAGTTCAGAAAAGATGCTGCTGATGCAATTAATAATTTACATGGACATGGTTATGACCATTTAATTTTGTCTGTCGATTGGTCAGTGAAACAACAATAATACATATTTTGTCCAATAATTTTATATTATACAATTTATTATTAACAAATAAATTTTTGAATAATTTGATTATAATTGTTGTTTTTATATAGGTATAAAGTCTAACGAACTAAACATGTGACCTACATAAATTAACATGAACTTGACAAAGGTAGTTTTTGATCCAGGTTTCTGTATAAATTATAATACTATGGAAAAAGTGATGATGCAGTTTTAATTTTATGCGCGATGTTAAATTATTTAAATATTCAGCTCTCTTACAAAGCATTCAAGCGATTTTAAAGTCTTGTGAATTTCCTAAAAAATTTTCATATTCCTGTTTTACTGTTTAGAAAAATCATATCAATTGATATGATTCTCCTAAACAGTAATTCGATTTTTCTTTTAATTTTAATATTTTTTATTCATGTATACTTCAAAAAATAACTATTCACTCATTTTTGCTATCCAACAAGTGGATATAATTGCAGTTTAAATACCGACAAATGCAAAACTAACATTAAAAAGGCGTTCGGCTTTTATATTTTAACGTGAGCCAGATTATTAAAGATTAAACAAAAGACCATGTATATCAGTTTCTTGAATACGCCACGGGAGTGTTTTCAGTATTAGATATAAATGGCCATCAGATTAAAAAAAAAAAATTCAAATCGCATTTGAACGTTGAAAATTATCGAAGTATAAGAAAGATTAATTGAACGAATTCCAATAATTTATGCGAGTAACTGTCAGACCTTTTCGAATTCCAATCTATTTTGTCGGGATAAATACTAATCTATTACATAATAAGAAGAAAATTATTTTGTGATTTTTTTTTTCTAGTCAAGACACGCTTTAAACTTTAACTTAATAACTTTCTAGTTTGATAAAATTGTTTATAGCTTTCTAAAGTTCGATATCATATAATTAGAGTCCTTGGATAATTTTTTAATATTAAATAGAAGGGGGATAATGGTATTTTTAGGAAGTACAAAATAAAATTTGAAAAAAAAAAATCACTTGTAATATTTTTAACAAATAAATTTTACTTCAGTCTGTGCTAAAACCACATAAATTAAAGCTACATTTATATGTATACAAATGTATATTTTTTTATTTTGTTTTTTTTTTTTTAATTACAAACCAAATTGCAAAAAATATTGATTTTCTTAATTAAATTGTGCGTAAGTCTAGGCCACTTTTCATTTATTTCTTTTCTTCAAAAAGTTTTCGTAAATTGTATTTTTCATTTTTTACTATTAAGTCAGAGAAACACATTGTTATGTTAGTGAGGGCAAGTGTGGTATAATTTTAAGAAACAAATTAACCTCAAGTTTATGTAATAAGCAATGAATTCTAAAAATTTTTTTATTGAAAAGTCTATCCGATACAAAGAGAATCCGATATCCTTACTTTAGAACCTAAGCAATGAATAAAATCTAGTTTTCATTTTAAAAAATTGTAACAATTTTCTCGAATAACAAGAAAATGGAAGCATAAAATAGAGTTTTAAAAGAATAGATTAGATTGTGTTTCATACCTTTCGATGATTAACATAATATAATATAAGAGGGAGATATTAGCAAAAAATTTATTTTCTTATTATCTAACTTTGAGTACCCTGATAAAAAAAAGTTCTATTGAATTCAATAGGATTGAATAGGAAAGTACCAAAATTCCACCATAAAATATTGTATGATTAGTACGTACGAAGTTACCGTGATAAAAAGGTTCTATTCAATCCTGTAGAAATTGAATAGTTAACTAATGGGATTGAATAGGAAATTTTATTTCCTATTCGAAATTTTGAATAGGAAATCATTCTTTCAATGAAATTTTCTATTCAATTTCTATAGGACTGAATAGAATTTTTTTATCAGGGTAACTTCGTACTAATTATACAATATGTTATGGTGGAATTTTGGTACTTGATATTGACAAAATCAAAAAAATCATCAAGTCAATAAATAATTATTGAAATTTCTACCAAAAGTAAATTATTTCGCAGCATATACCAGGTACAATACTATCATAAATCAGTAAAGGATATTAAATATAAAATAGAGTATTTTTAGTTTTAGGACTACGAAAAAAATTATAGAAACCAAGAAATATCTTTAAAATTAAATATATAATTATTTATTTATGAAAGTCTGGAACTTAAAAAAAAAATTTACAAGGCAAAAAATTTGTGTTCAATGTGGTTGGTTGTCCGTAAGAAACGGTAAACATTAAATATTTTAATAATTTCGCATATAAGTTTATTCAAGTATTTTAACTTTTAATAAATTGTGGAAAATCAATATTTTTTGCGCTAGCTCAAATAAATAATTTATATTACACATAAACATTAATTTTTGTTTCACATAAAATACAAATGTGTTCTTTATTTTAGGCAATAAAATTATTAAAATAAATATATAATTTGCCAAATATTCAATAAGCCTTTTTGTTTCTTAGGAGCCATTTTTATACTATTTTCTTAAAAGGCAATTGTTTTATTTAAATACAATAAACGTGTACGATATAAAGGTAATAAGTTAAAATACTTAGGTTTAGAGTTTTACCCCACAAAAATAGCGCAAGTTTGTAGTATCAAAAATTTTTTTTTTTATGCAGGTTAAAACTATCTACAGCATAATATAATAATAAGAATATGATTATTAAAGAGAACTCTAGGATTTTTCGAATAAATTTCGATTTTTGTCTCAATTTCCTAGATCAAAATATTTGGTATTTTATACACGTATTTCGACTACAAAGTAGTCATCATCAGTATCAATTAGTTAATTGTAATGATTCTCCGAGAAGATGTTCCTCGAGGAGATGTTGCACCAAACCGCCATTATCTAATTCATACAGATGATGACTACTTTGTAGTCGAAATACGTATTTATAAAATACAAAATTTGATCTAGGAGATTGGGATAAAATATCGAAATTTAATGATAATTATAGGTTTTTTAATATCTCTTTTAATGTATACAAAAGTGAAATGAAAGCAGCCATTAAACACGAAATCTCGAAAACAATTTGACCTATGATGCTGAAACTTAGTATGTAGTTTATAAAGATAGCAAAGATCAGTTTACAAATGCTCAAATTTATAACCGAATCAATAAATTTAGAGCGCAAATGATATTTAAAAATAAAAATATTAATTCACTCCTCCCACTAAAGCCTTGTTCACATTGATCAATTTAGTCAAATAGCAAGTAGTTTAATACTAAACACTTAATACTTGATCAAAAATCGTCAGCATTTATAATTTGATACTTTAGTCAAGAAACAAGTAATTTATAAAAACTATGTAAACATATTTCATATCACAAAACCTGTTTATTATTATATGAGTGTGACTGAAACAACAATTAAATGCCAGATTCCTTCATTTGTTTATTGTTATATGTTTTTCATTGAAGAGTGGTGGAGGAACTACTTGCACACAAAAAAAAAACTTTAAATAAAAAACTTTACTAACACACGTCAACTAAATTAAATCAATGTGAACAAAGCTTAATAGAATGTTTCATTTAACATAAAATCACAAAGCTAATGTTTTAAATGTACCTATTAATATTCTGTTATCTCCAAAATTAAAAATAATATTTCAAACAATACAATGACTATAATTTAGTTCACATCTTCTATTATTATACTATGATCTACATAGGCTTGGTTGCACGAAGAATTAGAGATAACCACAATTAATTCATCAACTTAAAGTTAAGACAAAAGTCCAAAATTCAATATATGGCAACAATGTTTTAAATTCTAGTAAATTGAGAGACATGACGCATTTCTGTAGGGTCTCTATGACTATTTTTTAGATGATTTTATCTATAGACATTATAGACTGGACAGTATATTATTGGTTTAGTTTTTAACGTGAGCGTTTTTATTCAATTTCAAAATATACGCGTAAGCCGAGTCGAGCCTTATTGCTTTAATGGTCTTTAAATCTTAACTTTTTGTTTAGTGAAAATTAAAGATTAGATTATATAATTTTTTTGATGATAAATCATACATTTTGGATATTTGAAAATTATTAGAGTACGGAATATTATTTCAAGGCAAATTATTGGCTAGAATTTTATACCACAATTATAAAAAGCGTTATTCTGTTAATTATTTTGATTTATTTTTACTCAATAATTTAACTAATCTATTAAGATAGAAAGTAATATGAGTATGTATAAAATATAGTTTTATTTCCTGATTTATACCTTCCTTAATTATAGTAAGAATAATTTTTAGTTTTTATGTTTTACTAAAATGGCATCATTCACACCAAATAATTATATACATACATGTTCAGCATAATCCCTATAAACAACCTCGTAACATCATTTAGAATTGGGAAATACACATCGTTGTTTTTTTTAAAAAAATCTATGTTTTAGATTGAACTTTTTTAAACATAAAATATCGATAGTCGATGGATATAGAAGTCATCAACATTGTTTAATAAAATGTATGACAAATCAACCATGAATGTTTTTTCTGTTATTCATCTGTTTTACCATCGATATTAATAATCATACTAATTTCAACATCATAGGGATAAAATATTGTTCTGTTATTATCGTTTAAAATTTTAATTGAATTGTTTGGAAACCAAAATCTTAAAGTCACATTTTTTTAATAGAATATTTTTCTACGAACATAAAATATATGAATACATGAAATAATAATTAACAGAATAATCAATTACATTTATTTAATAATTACTACAGTTGACTAGAAAATTTTTAACAATAATAAATTGCATTTGTGGAAAATGATAATATATATAAATCCGGATTTGATTTCACGTAACTATTAATTACAGTTGTTTCAGTATCCACTCATCATATAATGTATTATTTTGCATATTTTACTTATCTTAGACAAAAACATGTGTTATATATTTTGTCCATATTATGTTATAATGGCACGAAAAATGTATGATGGTGATAAAAATTAATATTTTTAACTTTAATATCTCGAAAACACAATGGTGTGGTGCTATAGTTTTTTTTACTTATTCTTAAAATATTTTTTCTTCATACTCTCTTAGTTTTTTTTTTAAATTCTGTCGAGTTTTTTGTGATATAATAGAAAATAGGTTACATGAGTTTTTTGTGATATAATAGAAAATAGGTAGGGTAGTGTTACATGCTTTGAATGGGAAGTGACCCTCGAAATCGTGAAATTTGAGCTTCATTATCTATCGCCCGATCTAAACAGTCAAAAATTTTGCAACTTTCGGATCGTATAGATAACGTTATTCCGATTCGGTGACAAAAAATATGCAAAATGTGTTGAAAAGTGGTTTCACGATGGATGGAATAACCTTAATATCATTTGTCATTAGTTGTTTAAGTTTGTCCATAATTTGTTAATTTATAATAAAAGTTTTAACTTGTAATTATATAAAAATTGATTGTATAAATTGCATCTTTTAATATGGTGAATGCATCCAAGTTACAAAATTAGTTTTTAAGCTGAGATGCGAACTAACAATAATCCAACACAATTGATAAATATATTCACTTTCCATCTGAAGAGAAGAGATTTATTGATCTGACTTCTGTTGAGTATACCAACAGAAATGTGTTTAAATTACAAATGAAATAAAACTGTCACAGTTAATTGAGAACTTTATTTTTACTATTATCTAATTCATAATATGTGAATAAATTGAAAATTGAGTAAATATGGTCCCTAAATAAGATAAATATTTCAAAATTACACTTAAATAATTTGTATATAATATTTTGATTTGTTTGCTTTTTTTTTTTAATTTTACATTTTTAATATTAGTTACAACGACTAGAAATACCTTAAATTTATTTATATTGATTTCACTGTCCTTTCCTGTCACAAAATAAATAAAGTTAAACCTCCTTCAACATTATTTTAAATAGAATCGTGAGTCACGAATTTAAAGAGAACTATACAATAATTATAACGATAAACTATATTTTTTGACCAAGAAACGAGCATGCATAATTATAATGTATTTATTCCGAATGATAAGATACAAATATGGCACATATCAAAATTTTCCATACAGCGATAGTATTGCAGCGAATTTATCATCCGAAAATGAATTGAATTTAATAATTTTTCTATACGATTCCAATCTTTATAATTCATCAATATGAATTAATTCATTTCAATGCATTTAAAAAAAATGTTGAATCTGTTTCTAATTTATACTTTTAATGGTAAAACATATTATTAATTTTCAATCCAGTTTGAATGGTTCTGTTATTGAATAAATACGGGAACTGATCGAGTTTCATTCATTCTATTCACGATGTCTCATCAAAAATAAATCGAAATCATAGAACTTAATTGGAAAGAGCTGCTTAAAGCTGTAGTTGTCATTAATATAGATGATTTTAATTTGCATTTACAAAGTTAATTTTATTATAATTACCTACTGTGCTCCCTGAACCGGTTAATGATTTTCAAACCTCTTCTTTGAAAATAAAAAACTACAAGTTGAAATATTTTCCATAAGACATATGTCAATGTATGCTGAATATTAAGTTCGACTTGCCATCACATGATTGCGCCACAAATTGAGATTTCTTTGACTAAACAACAATAGGTCTAGTGTATGAGTATAGTATTATATTTTGGTAACTATCCGGCAAATTACATCATTTGTTTAATATATCGATGCAAAGGAGATATAAATCAATCATTTGTATAAATCAATCATTTGTATTTTTGTCGTTAATTTTGACACGTCCTGTACATCCAAATTTTGTCTATAAATGATACAATTATTTTTAAATGTCATTTTTAAACACAACCAAATTTTCAATGAATGTCGAAACACGGTGGTTGCAACTGAGAAGACAGCGAAAAAATATACTTTAAAAAAATATCCTAATAAAAATAATTATATCTGATTTCTTCTGGAAAAAATATTTTTTACATAATTTTTTGTAGGACAAATTAAGTAACCCTGAAAATTCCGGATACACATTAAACATCATATACATTTACTTTTGAGATAGACATTATAGGTGCGTTTCAAAACACATACTGGCGCGCTCTCAGACGGATATGACTAACATTGTATATGATTTTTTTTAAAAAAAAAAAAAAAATGTGTGCGTGTACTTATGTACGCACGTCAGAATTTATACTTTTTTGGCATTATTAAAAAACAATTTTTTATAGTATGCAAATAATTAATTACAATAAAATAATCAAAAGAGTGGAGAAGGATAGTCAACACAGTCAATAAAGCTCAGTTTAAATTTAGTACTAATTATGTACTCTAATATATATACTATAATCAACCTGTGAATTTTGTGTGACAGTGATGCGCGCGCATAGAATTTAATCATAAAATCATCATAAAATTTCACTCTCATCATTTTTTCATAACCCGCCTAAACTTCAATATAATATTAGAATTACTAATATACAATATTGATGACATCATATCTTTCAGAGCAGCACGCCGATATGTTTTTTAAAACGCTAGCTATGTGACATTAAATATTTCTTTTTTTTTGTTTTGGTTACTTCATACAATTATTTATACATATACAAAGGAAAAACTAAGTTTCCCTTCAATTTAATCATCAAAACATTGATGCAAATAATAATAATTACAGCCATTGAATATGTTGATGATATTTTTAGGATTAATGATGATAAATGACAACGCCACTAGCTGACTTTATGGCGCTTTGATGAAGATGTATCTGATCCACTGCTAGGTGATTGTTTTATAACTCCTGGCGATGACATTGTTGACATTATTACTGGCATCCCACCATTACATGAATTTAAATCATTGTCAAATATGCCAATACCGTTTGTGGTATCTATATGTTCTTGTTTCTGTAATTTATAAAAATCTGACTACAATTTTTTCTTTTGATTTTATTACGATAAATGTAATTGAAATTGTAACATACAAGTATCTCAAGTTAAATAAACTTATAAAAACTACAACTTATAAAAAGGTACATGAAAATAAAGTGCAACGTTGCCTCTGGAGTATATTATCACTGAAATTTATACATACATGAAACTGTACACGCAATTTTAATACATAATGTCCGGTAAATAAAATTACAATCAGCTCTTTAGATATAAATGTATATTTTTCTTAAATTTCAGACGATGTAATAATATTAGTAAATTCTAGATGTAAGTAGTTGATGCCTTTATAGGTAAAGCATGAGCTACGTACTATAGTTTCTTACATGAAGTGTAATTATCAAAGCTAGAAAACAAAAACTACGATATATAAATCTACTTACATTTGATTCAGCCATTACCGCAATTGGAGAAATCCCTGTAGCTTGTGCAACTTGATGTTCAATTAAATAAAACATATATTCATCATATAATAGACGAATTAAATGAAATGAACCGAAACTAGCTGCTGAACGCAGTGTTAAATCACGTATCACCATTGAGCTATAAAATGACCATTTTAATAAAAACTGCCTTGCAGCCATTGAAAAATTTGGTTTTCCCTCGTATGGTTTTAGTATTGTTTGAACAACATTCTTCAACCATCCAGCCCATTGTTCTAATGAATTTTGTTGTTGTAATGTTAGTTTAAAATCAGCTTCTAGTCGTTGTACGGTTGCATAATCACATTGGCAAACCCATGAAGCTTGTTCCTATATTAACCAAACAGTAAAGGATTAAATATTTTTCAATGTATATATAACTTTCTTTTCACAAAAGTAAAAAATATAATATTAAAAAAATTTATGTTAAAATTTACCTCCTTTGATTTTATTCTTACCAAAGCTATGGATTAATAGCCCACTTAATAGACCGGAGAATGTGAAAAAATGATGAAAAAGCTCCGATTTTAAAAATTCTTGTTTGTAAGCAATCTTTTGACCTTCAGAAATATTCATTACTACTAACATTTGCTTCAACATGAAAATTGAGAACTTAAAGGTAGTTTTTCCACCCCAAATAGTAACAATGATAAAAAATTTATAATTTCACCATGAAAATCGTCTTTCGTAGGTTTTTGAGATCCCTTATTACGAATCTGAAGTCAAAAGCAATTTAGGATGATTTCAAACCCATTAAAACCCCCTTGAAGTGACAGAGATAAAACATTTGAAATTCATTAAGGGGGTTTTAATTGGTTTGAAACCACCCTCAGTTGCTTTTTTCGGATACGTAATCAGCGATCCCAAAAAACACCGAGATATTATTTTCATGGTGAAATTTTGAATTTATCATTGGTATCATTTGGGGTGGGAAAACTACTCTTATGTTCTCAATTTCCATAGTGAAACAAAGGTTAGTGGTGATGAATGTTCCTGAAGGTCAGAGCTGTTCAACCACTTTTCAACGTTTTTTTCGACTTTTTTACTGTATTATAAATAATTTTAATTCTTACCTCTCATAATAACTTAAAAACAAATGCAATTAAGAATAATTACCTGAACATTATGAAAGTCAACGCGATTTAAATCTGCTAGCATTTGAGCAATTTGTTGTCCATTATGTAAAACAGCACGTGCAGCTTGTGCTAAATGATTCAAAGATGTATATCGGCGTAAGCTTTGGCTGAACGCAGATACAGCTGAAAGTTTCACTGATAGCATATTTGATGGACATCCCGTCATTGCTGAATTTAACCAACTTTCTAAGCCTAAAAAATATTTTTTAATTACATCCCCCTTTCACAGAAATAACTTTAAATTGAGATAAAATTCTTAATCAAATGAAATAAAAATGCATTAAATCTAAGATCGTTTATTCTCACGACATCAGTATATTTATTAAAAACAAAATACCTTTAGCGAAATTGCGTATAGCTTGCGTTAATGAACTGGGTATTGGGCGCAACACGTCTGGTAATAAAACTTGTACTAAATTCTGATAAAATTGTATATCAACTTGACGCATAAATTCTTGTATTGGTTCCAACGTACAAAGCGCATATAATTTCGATTTTGATAAATATTTTTCCTCTTCACATTCTTCACCATTATTATTGTCTTGAGCACGCCAAAATTCACGCCACAAAGATTCAACTGTTGTAAATTCTAAACTTAAGATGGCATCTAAAAAGGCTTCACAATGTTCGCGATATATTGATCTGTAATTAATAAAACAAAACTAGAATACCTATGACTTATTATAAAATAATTGCGTATATAGAAATAAATTTTTCTTCATTGGAAGTTAATTTAAACTGCATATATATATATATATATATATATATATATATATATATATATATATATATATATATATCTATATATTTAAATATGTTTATATATATATATATATATATATATAAACATATTTAAAACCTTTATTTTTAATTGATTAAAAAAAATTTTTTACATTCCCTCAGGACTCAGACTTTTGTATAGAACTTCATGTATTAGAATAAGTTCAATAATTCAAAAGAAATCAATTGGAAAAGAATAGGATTAAATTTGAAATTTAATTCCGATTCATTACGATTAAAACCTATCCATTCTGATTCAAAATTTTGCGTAGGTTTTAATCAGAATGAATTAATTTTTTATGGAAATAATTTCCCATTAAAGGCTATTCATTCCGATTCAAATTTTTAATTGGAATGAATCGTATTGAATTGTTAATTATGCATCTATTCAAATTTTCGATTGAATCTGAAATTAAGCTTATTAGAATTTAAAATTTTACCAACCGTAAAGTATCGACGTCTTCCATACTGCATTCACCAGGTAAATTTGAAATTACTGGTATATCTGGAAAGTCAGGAATTGTACCATTTCCTGAAGAAAAATATCAATTTATTTATGGAGCAAACAATTAAGTAAAAATCTTGGTACTTACCTTCACCCAGGAATTGGTGGTGATGGGTTTGTTCCGATGCATTAAAACTATCGTCCCGCTTAAATCGTGTAACAGTTTTACCAGAATTATGTTGATTACTCCCAATTTGTCCCGTGGAATTAATGTTATTTCCCATAGAATTATTTGTATTATCATCCATCATACTAACCAAAGAGGAACTTGGCTTCACACGAATACCATAATAATGATACTTTGAATTACCCCTACAAATAAAATTTATTTTTTTAAATATTTTATAATGTTATTTTTCTAAAAATTTATAGATTACCTTGTTCCTAACCGTCGTGTGCGTAAACCTAAAAAAACTGATCGGATCAGTTTTCCAAACGATGCAGCATTTACTGGTTCCAATTTATGGTCACTACAATGACGCAAGTAATGTGCATATAATGTACTTCGTGGTAATGACACTCCTTCAGCAGTTTCATAATTTTCCAATAACCATTGAACCTTTATAGAAATTTTTAATTTACTAGTGCCCATAACGACATATAAAAAACATTTTTAACTGTTACATCTTTCGAAAACTTACCGTAGCTGGGGACACTCTAGTGGCATGACCTAAGCCGGTTGCCACATCAGTTGCACTTTGGCCACCGGCGCTTGGTGTTGAAGTTACTGCGACATGAGTACCTGCACCAGTCCCATAAGTTGCGTCCTACATGCAATATCCCCCCATAGAAGCCCACAAGCATTGTTAGTTAAGAGTTAATTGATTAAAAAACAAAACATTTTAAGAACGTATGGTTTTAGTGTTGATGAATGATTATGAACGAATCGTTTTAGTACCAAGCCAGTTTAGTTCTTGAAATGTTACAGATGTTTGGGAGGTATATAAAAATGCTAAGAATGAAAATTTAATTGAACGTTCATCATTCCATTTGAAACCGATTCACTAAACTGTTAAAAAGCTATTGCAATTTTAAAACTGTAATTGCATATGTAATCTTATGGAGATTCGTTAACCAAAGAAATTAAATTTATTTTTATTAACGGAAATAAAGCTATCAGGAATTTCACAATTTTATAATAAGTAAGAACTAATTGAACATAAATTTATTAAAATTTACTGAACAGCCTTTCGAGAAAAAAAATTAAAACGGCATTCATTCATTTTGAAATCATTTAATTCTTTAATAAAATTTGTCAAATATTATTTTATCCTTCCATCAATACAGTTGAAGTTGAATTCAAGTCTACATCCTGAGAAAAATGTTTTATGGAAAAGATTTAAAATATTGATAATTTCATTTAAAAGGGCGTTGAAAACAAAAAAAATTTATTTTTTTAATTTTTATATAACTATAATCGTTAATTGAAACAATGAGTTCATACATTTTTTGCACCACTTGTATCTCCCAAACATCCTTAAATATATAAAATAAAATTTTTTTACATCCACATGCAAATAAAGAATTTTTGGACCTTAAGGGCATCACTCAATGAATTCTAGAAAATATTATGATTTTCCCAGTGAAATGAAAAAAGAAATAGACAAAATAAAAAAAATTTAATTGAAACGATTTGTTAAGCAGCATTTATAACATCACCATTTAAAAAATTCGTCCAATAAAAACGCGATTAAAGCTTAGAATCATGATAATAATGGCACAAATAATAGTTTTCTTTTAGCCAACATTGCTTTTTGGCTAGAAATCAGAAATTTTATTCAGCAAGCTTAAACGTCTAAAACCTATGAGTTTATACTCCAAAGATTAAGTAAGATCCAATAACTTTTTTAAATCAACTTCAACTTCTAAGCTTTAATATTTTCTCAATAAAAAATTGTTCCATTTTAAACAGATCAAAAATTTTGATTTTTTAATTCTTAAAAATCGAAATAGTATTATTTTTCTTAAAACTAATCAGAAAATACATTCAAACATACTTGTATTTAGACAAAAAAATAAATAAACCAAGTTTTTAGAATTTTGATGATCTTTAAATGCAATAAAATTTGAATGAACATCTATCGAATAAAAATTTGTAACAATTCTGGAGGAAAAATATTTTTAAATCTTTGAATATTAATTAAGTTGTCAATTAGTACGCTATTTCCAGTAGTCCCAATCTATTTATTTTTGGTTATAGAGCTTCGTACCCGTTTAACAAACCTACCGTAACTTTAAATAAAGTAAGCAGATGGTTTTATTGGACATTAAATAGCTATTTTATCTTCATGGCTATCAACTTTTTCATTTAATAATTGTAGCGATTGTTCTCAGTTATTTGTTTGCTTCTCTAATATGGAAAAGTATACATATAAGAAAAATTATACAATTTCGTAGTTTTCATTAACCTACCCACATAGCAATACTTTACGTCACACATATATAAACAAAATCAACTTCTTGCAACCCTTTAACGAATACAACACATTTTTACCATTTATGGAATACAATTAAGACTAAATTTTTAACAAAAAAAAAACCATAATACTACTTCAGAAATCTAGCCATAGTTAGATTTTATGCATGAAAATTCTTTTAAAGCAACGATATGCCTTTAAATACCAAAAATCCATAAATCAAACCGTTTAAATTAAAGTTTTTAGTTATTTCAAACAGTTCAAGCACTTTCGTTAACAGCAAAATTAACCGCTCTCATAAAATATCAAGACTCACCGCTGCTGTAGTTTGAGGCGAGGTTCGCGATAAAATATCTTCCGTCGTAGATTGTACAAGATAATGAGCTGGAGCGCTATAACCCACAGCACTTCCATTTGGTGCCCCCGTTGTATAATATTGTCCTTGCCCAGCGTAGAGAGTACCTGATTCATTAACTGTATACACTGGATAAGCCCTAAGAAAAAGTTTTTATTTAATTATTGTTTCAAATCACAGTAAAATAACTAATTATAATTTACATTTGTCCCTGAGCTGTGCCGTTTGCCTGAGTTGCTGCATACAACTCAGGTTCAACGTATTGCACATGATACCCTTGATGCGACGCCACGGCTTCACCGTCTGCTGATACTAGAAATAAGCAAAAAAAGTAAATAAATTCAAAAGTTATTACTTATTGCGTTTCTTAATTTAAGTATTTTTATGTTAACAACAATATTTTTCTTAATTTATTTTTTATATCGTTCTGGTTTCTTGAGAGACTAGAAGATTTCCTGTCAAGGTATTTGCAATTATTTATTAAACAAAAAAATTTGTTTGAAATCATAGCCATCTGTGTTAATATTTTATTTTTTAGAAATATACAATAGAGATGAACATATACTACTAGCCTACTTTATTTTTAACAACAAACATCTATACATGTAAACAAATATTTTTAATTGTTGAAAACAAACACAGATTATTATAACAACAAATAATTATTATAATAATTTTAATAAACAAAAATTATTTATTAAGAACTATAAATATACTATATATAAATATTATAATTATAATAACTATAAATAAGTATTTACATTCTTAATAAATTAAATTAAATATTTTTCGGAATAAAACTATTTCCAAAGGAACAAAATAATGTTCAAGCTTTCATATCTCAAATAGTAGGGAAGATGCACAATTTTTTTTATCATTTCAATTGAAGCGTTTTCACTTCACGAACATGAATATGAAGTTATTTTTTAAAAATCCTTAAAAAATAGCCAAAATATGGACGTGTAAAATTCTTAATTAATAAGGAAATTTGCATAAATGATATTATCATAAATGTTCATCTCCATAGTGATTACACATAAGGATCATTATACGATAAGTGTTTCTATCTATGTCCATGACACTTATATACATTTTCCTTTAAAATTTAAGATAAATAATGTTATCACAAATGAATTGAATGTGAATAAAAATGTTATATAATTATATAATGATCAAAAATTTTATTTAAAAAAATTGCGATTTTTCTATATAAAATGACCGCTTATCGTAGAATCACCCATAAAATTTTTTGCAAGAAAGAGACGGAAATCAATCTTTAAAAGTTTGTTTTTGAATCAATTTTAATTTAATTTTCGAATTTTGTTTGGTATTGAGCCTAGTTTTACATTTTGATGGGAAAAATAGTAAATTTATTTTATTGCATCTTCCCTATTATTGATTAATTTTTGGAACAGTTTTGCGAGAAACATCGGGCCAAAATAGTTTTAAAAAAAATAACGCAAATTATTATAATATAATTTTACCATTTTTATTTTAAATGTTTCATATTTACTAAACAATTGTTTTTCGTGGTATAAGATTTTTAAGTACATAGTGATTAAAAAAATGCTAGATAGCGCAAAGGTCGCTATCGTTAAGTATAACATGCTTTATTAGCGTATAATAGAAAATATTAAAATAAAGTTTCCTACATTGCCTACATTATATGAAAAACGGGTTGTTTAATTTTAAAGGGAATTGATACAAAAAATGAAACCTCTATAATAAAGACAGTACCTAATGTAATATACTTTTTAATTTTCCAATTGTAGCGTACAAATAACTCAAGAAATACTTATCCAAATGCTATAAAATTTGGCATGCACAATCTTAACATCAAGGGTGGGAGTCAAAGGTTTTCGCAAAAGATATTTGTTAATATAAAATAAAAATTTAATTTACACTTTCAAAATTTTTCTACGTGGAAAAATGGAGGGCATGTTTTCGTGTTAAGATTTTTCATACCAAATTTTTATCACATTTGGATAATAAATTTGTACGCAAAAATTGAAAAATACAATGTAAATTGCATTAAAGATTGTCTTTATTATAGAGGTCTCATTTTTTTGTCAATTCCTCTTGGCCTTGTTGTACATTTTTTTTTGTCCAGTATTATAAATACATTGAAATTATGTGTGTAGTTGAATTTAAACTTTATTATACTCCACATGTATACAATATGTCAAAGTATATTAATTAAAGTTTAAAGTTTGTAACGCTACCTGATATTGAAGGTATTAACAAAATTTTAATATAGGTGTTCATAGAAACACCTAATTAGTCCATTTCGGGTTGTCCGTCCGTATTAATCAGTATTAATGTATTGTCGTAGAGTGGTAAAAAAGGAAAAAAATTTAAAAAATAAATCATCTATATACAAATGCACTCTTATGCACAATTTTAAAATCTTTCATTTTTGTGCATTAGATGTTCATTATTTCTTTTGTTAAACAATACTTTATAAATTGTATGTTATTATTTTTTATTTATTTTAATTTTCAACGCAATAGGTGTATGTATAAATCATTTCATTTGTTAGTTATTATTAGTGTTTTGTCTTTATTATTATTTATGAACTGGTTAACGTGTAAAATTAAATTATTCTATTTAAATTCTCTAGTTGTACCAATTTGACTACAAAGGCACCTAGTGAGAAATTGGTGTTTCTGTGTGTTTAAGTACATTTTTTAACATTAACTCTCCTGGGTAATGAATTGCAAAATTTGCAAAGCTTAAAGTTATTGAACGTAGAAATTTTTGTAAAATACTTTCACATATTATGACAAGGAAGCAGAATATTTAAAGCAATATTTCCATTTTTTGTTAATAATGAATTTAAGAAGGCTTTTGTGATTTTAACCTCAACCTATAGCCAAATTTTTGTTAAACTCCTGTAAAATTAATTAAGTATCTAAATTATTTTTAAACTCAAATTAAAACAATTACATTAATTTAATGATTTTTCATTTTATTATTTTTATTTTGCTATTTTATCATTTACGATAGTCAGCCGGCATACTGCGGCGTTTGCATACTTCCAAAATAAAATTCTAAAGTAATATGATTTGGCATGTTTAATTTAAATTATAAATCTTTTAATTATAAATAACAAATTAAATAAATAAATCGACTAAGTTATTTAAATATCCTTAAATATCTTTGATACATGTCTTATTTTTACACAAGATTTAAAAAAATCAATTTATTAATAATTGATAGGTTCAAACGCGAAATAGTCCATATAATCGGATACAGAGATGTATTTAGGGTCAACATTTTTCTTTTGTTAAATAGCTCTATTTGATTAAACTGCTTAATGCAATTTCAAAATACTTTAAATATTGTTTGAAAAAATGTCCATATGATTCGAAAACAAATTTTTTAAATTAGGAAGTTCCACTTGTTAAAAATAGTGGTACTTTTAACGTTACCCCAAAGTAAAAATACAAACTAAGAAAATGATGCAATAATTATTTTGAAATTTTTGAAATTGATTGAGTTATTAATGTTTTAAGCTTGTACTACTCAATGTAATGTTTTTTTTATTGACATCATATTTCATAGTTTGAAACGGATCCATTATTAGATGCAAATCTATGATTTATATGTATATTAGATTTTTGATATTACACATGTTTCTATGGTTTATTGTCAAATTTATGCAATAAATATGTATTTTATTGTGATATTTAACTTTTCTGATTGTAAAAAAATAATCTTTTTGCTGTCATTTGTATTATTTTTTTATCAAAAAATCTGTAACCAAGGAAATAGAAATCCAGTAATGTTAATGGAAGTATATATAAATTTTTGATTGTTAAACAGATCATAAAAAATGAAGTCATTCAAACTCATCAAGGCAAATTTAGAAAAACTGCCATACTTTCTCAATTTTTAAAGAACTCAAAATCGGCTGTTCTTAAAGATAATTAAAAATAAAAAATATTTTCTAATTTTGAGGACTATACTTAACCCCATTTAAAAAAAAATAGAAATTTCCTAATTGAAATAAATACATGTGTTTTAAATATTTCGCGAATCAACACTATTTTTTTAGTTATTGGCCAGCCTCATGTAAATGGACTATTTACGTAATTTTAAAACTTTTATCAACTTTTTGTTATTGAATGTTTAGTTGTTATAAATTTAGACAAAATTTAATATACAAGCTAGGTATCCCTCAGCTTATAATGCCGAAAAATGTATATTGTTTAATTAAGTTTAGCCTAATAAACTTTGTCTGCACGATAATTTTCAGTTGTAGAAATTTTTAAGATGTCGATTAAGATATATTAATTTCAAAAAAATAAGCAAAGTTAAGAGAAATACGAACCAAAAAGAGGGATCTATGATAAAGACACAATTTTCGCGCACAAAAATTACAAATGTATAATCTTAACATGAAAACGGAGGGCTTGCCAAAGAGTTTTTCTCCAAAAAATGTTATTATATTATATTTACAAATGTTTTTTTAGATAAAAATTGTTTGTAAACACCCGTTTTCGTGTTTAGATTACGCATTCAAAATATTACACTTGGATAATTTTTTTTTTAGTGTTTTGTGCGCAAAAATGGCGAAAATAATGATAATTTTTTGATTTTAAATTCTTTTTTTAAGTCCAAAGTTGAGATGTATTTCTCTAGTTTTAGATTTTTAATTATTTTTTGACAAAATATACAATAGATAATTTTTATCTAAATCAAAGAAAATTCTACTTTGAGTTAGATTCTTCTTTTCATTTAAACTTGAGCTGTATAAAAAGAAACAACGTAATTATTAATTAGTTTCACTATCTGAGTCCTTGATTGAAATAAAATATATCAAAATATTTATTGAAGACTGAAGAGACATCTATTATTATAAGTGGAGTGGCAGAAAAATGAAATTGAGACTCGGATATTTCACATCATGATTATATTAATAAATAATAATAAAATCTAGTGAAATATTTTGAGTTTGAGTTTTAATTTCATAATTTTGAAAATTTAAAATTACTTCCACATATTTTTGTTAAGAAAATTTTCATACCATTATTATTCCGTCGATAATATAGATTGCAATTTTGTATCATATTCACAGTGTGTCACGTCACTTTGATCTACCACACAAGAGACACCGTTTTAGATCATAACGATACAAAACACAGTCACAAACTGATTTCATGAAAACATGTTTATTAATAAACGATATATTGGGATGTGAATCCCTTATATTTTATATTAATCCAGACATTCATAAAATGTTTATTGAAGTGTAAATCTAATCTAATAACAATACATGTATATACATATAGAGGTATCTTTTGTACCTGTTCACATATCAAATATTATTTTGGAATAAAAATCACCTTTATTAGATTGAAAAATTAGGGGTAGATCTCATATGTTACATATGATTTATTCTGGATGAAAGATGAATATACAGGTATATACGGGAGGAACGTGTCTGACACGTTTGGTAAGTGTGTATGCTACCTTTATTATCTCCTTAAAAAATATTATGAGTCATGAATCAATTCCCCTTTTAATAAAACTAAATCAAATGTATCAAATTTATTTTGGATCAATTTTTTTTTCTAAGTAATTAAATACTTTAATTGGAATATATTGAATTAAGGTAAGCAGGATCATGGCTTTTAATTCATCTCATAAAGAACATATGAACATGCTTACATGATTTGATTAGAATTCTGTATTCTGTATTGCATGTTCTTAACTTTGGCTGCCATTTCTATGTATAATCATCATCTGAAGATTTAGCATTTAAAATTTCAACTGGGTATTTATTTTTTAATGGGTTAAGTGAAAGTAGTTGTCGTTATTCGAAATAATTTTCTAAATAATATAATTCTTAAAATAATAAAACCAAAAAATGAATGAGAAAACCAGTAAAAATTTTATCATTCTAAATTCGAGATTTTTGTGGCTAAATGACGGTGAGAATCAAATGCGCAACCTCATTAACCTGCGAACATTGCAATTGGCGATATAGCCAATTAACCTACCACGGCGGGATAAAATGAAGTTAATTAATTAATTTTTTTCAAAACATACTTAAAAACACATATTATATAATTTCGTATTATGTATTTTTTAATTGAGTGAAAATCTCTAAATCTTTAAAAAGAAACTTTACAAATAAATTAATATATGTATCTAAATGATATTACAGCTTTTATTATTGGAGTCGTTAAATATGATAAAGGCAAGCATTAGGACATATCAGTAATTAAATTAAGCTTTGAAAATTTCCTTCAATACTAAAAAGGTAATCATACTTGAACGATTTCAAAATTCTACCTAGACAAGAAACCAATGTTTTTAATTGTTGCAATTTAAAATTATTTTTGTGCAACTTTTCAATACTTGATATTATTTTTATTCAATAATTCGAAAATTTATATTTTTTATCAAAATCACAGTGAAAATGAATTGTTTTTTCAGCTAAATCAATCCAACTGTTGTGAATTTATAATTTAGAATTACTTTTGATTTATTTGAAGAGGATAAGTGAATGAAAATGCAAAGAACAAAATTACAAGCATCTTTTTCCTAACAAGCCGAGTATGACTAATAAATAACTTTGAACCTACGCTTTTGGGAATTTCCCAAAAGCGTATTTTTTGTGGAAAAATATGTCTTAATCAAAGATAATTTATGTCATGAGAACACCATATTATGAAATAAATTATCAAATACGTCACAATGCCTAGATTCATTCAGCTTTATTATTTAGTAGAAATTACATTCATCAAAACTTTCATTCTTTTATGATGAACTCAAAATTTTTTTTGATGAAGTAAAAAATTTAGAAAATTGAGTAGTAACTTATTGATCATCATTGGTAACTAATTCATATGTTGGTCCTTGTAATTATTCTGATAATGAGACGCTAAAAAGTCAGTTTGCAGCGTCTGAACTCGTTTTTATATTGAATTGCTAAAAAAAATTCCAAATTTTTTTCTCTCTTTTTGGGTTTTACTACATAGGATAATGAATCTCCGGATAAGATTTTAAGCAATATCTCAAAAATTACTTATCAAATCGGTATATAACTCGATTTTTGTAATTTTGAGTTAATATTACCTTAAAAAACGAATTTTTATCGAATTCTGAAATAAAGATTAACATAAAACTATATTCAACAATAGGATGAGTGGTTTATGAGATATCGCCTAAAATCCTATTCTCGGACACATTTCATGTGATATCTCAGAAACTAGTTGAATAATCATAAAATAAATGTTATTATTTTTGTGTTTTTTACATCCTGATTAACATAAATTTAAAAAACAGAGATTTTTTTGCAATTTAGGTCTTACAAAATTACAAAAAGTTTGTGGCGTTTCATCTTAATAATAATCTCAGTAAAGAAGTATTCAATTTAACCCCTTAATATTATTATGACATTTTAGACAAACTGACTGATAGTAGAAATGTAAGTTTCAAATACAGAAAAACTAAAATTTATAGTTATAATTTACTTATATTAATTTAACAAATCCAGAAAATTTGAAAAATTTATTGACTATTTCAAAACTTTTTACAAAAATTTAAAATTCCTTGACTGTACCAGGTTATCAGTGGGGAAAAATTTCGCAAATTTAAAATTTTTAGTCTTGAATTTTTTCTTACCTGTTACTGTTATAAAATGTGGACTAGATTGTTCTTGTGGAACAACAGTTCCTGCTGCTACTGATGTAATTTCCACTTCTGAATGATGTTGTCCTGCTTGAGACGCGCTACTCTCATTACTACTGTCACCAGTTCCATCTAAGCCCCCACTCACATCTATGACCGGAACTGTTACCCCATTGACTACGGTACTAGTGGTCGCACTCTGTATCCATATTTTTTAAAAAGCTTATTTTAGTATGTACATTATCTTGAATCTTATTGAAATTTATGAATTAGAAAACGAAAATTAGGCATAGAATAACTGAAAATATTTGAATTATGCGACTACGTGAATTTTTTATATTTAAATGCCATAGCCCATATATTTCCTTCGGTTTAAAGTCATTGGCTGTATTATATTATAGTTTACAAATTTAATCGACTCTCATACTTTTAAATGACTCATTTAATTGTTTGAGAAATTTTGGAGTAGTTATTTATTCTTATTGTGTTCTCACCATTGTTACAAGACCGTCAGGCAAAAAAATAGACATTAGCATGGATATAGAATGGAAAACAAAGAACAATTGTATTATTACTGCATTCTAAGAATATGATTCTCTTAAAATAAATGTACACAGATATTAAAATATATCAAATAAACTGTGTTAATTATGTTAGGTTATCAAAAAATTGATCTTTTTAAACCCTCCTTGATACCAATAAAGTATCATTTTATTTTATAGATTTTACAGCCCTTTTTTGTGCAATATAAAAATGTCCACAATTCTATCAAAGGTGCAAATTTTCATTAACATAGAACACATAATCTACATAATAAAACACATGAAATTATTGCAATAGCGCCTCAATTTTTCCTAAACTAACTTATAATAATAGCGCCTCAATTTTTCCTAATATACTCACATCTAGAGTATGAGTATTTATGAATTTAAGTCTATCTAATAAAAGTGTGTTGAATAATGGACGCCTCCAAGCGTAATTTTCTCTAATCAGCAAAAGTTGTAGATTTAAAATTTAGGAAATTTTAAAATAGTATATAATTCAACAAATGCAGTATGTTTTCAGTTCACACGCGAGACAAAAAAGTTGCTAAAAGTAATTTTTATCGTGGAAGCGGGACAATCACATTTTGTAAATAATTATTCGTAGAACAAAAAATAGCTAAAAGCCTAGTATACACAAAATTTACTAGTCATAAGCAAATGGTAATTTAAAAACTATTTTTGTGCTTACAATTGGCAATAAACGGATATTTTCTCGTATAAATAACAACCACCTATATTTCAACATAAAAATCAACCAAGCTAATGGATTTGAATTTTATGTAAACAGTTTTCCTAACATTAACGAAAACAACAATTTTCAAATTATTTGCATTTCAGTCTGCAATTATGCATAGATTTGTGTAAAATAAAGTTCAACAGAATTGAATTTTTTATTTTATATAAATTTAATAAATAATAATAGTACAATTGGAATAAATCGCAGAGGCCAATACTACAAAATTTAAGCATGCATTAGTACAATATATACTGGACGATGTACAGTATTCAAAATTCTTTGTTATTTCTTCAAAAACGATATCAAAGATTATTCATTGTATTCTATACATGCATGTCTGAAAAATTATCCCAAATTCTTAAACATCTGGTTAAGATTAAAATATTTCTCAGCTTGCAAGATGAAAAGGAAGATATAATTTAGATAATTTACCTTCCAAAAATTAAACACGTTAACGCGCTGATAAAAATAAGAACAAACACATTTTTTTGAGAAAATCCAAAGAACAAAAAACCGAATCAGATCGCACTAGTCCCCTGACCCAAGAAAAAAAACAAAAGGACTCACACAAAAAAAGGGAAAATGAAATTTTTTGATAATTTTGAGTGTTTTGGAAGAAAATACCTGGTGCAAACTGGCTGGCAATACAATCAAGGCGGGCTGCTGTTGTGTTGGGGAATGTGTTACATCCGGGGGTGATGTATTTTCAACAACCACTGTGGATGATGTTGACGCAGTCGCTACCGAGGTCGTAGTTGATCCATTTTCATTTGGTACAGCCACCGGGGTGAAACGAGCCGTTGTCGCCATGGCCACGTCACTCCCACTGCCTAAGATACATAATTAAATCATCCAATCACAACTAAATTTTTCTCATGAACAATATACATATAAATATATATAGCTAAGAATTTTCATTATAATTTTTGGGTACATAGATGAACGAATCACATCACAAATAATATCAAACAATAGAAATATATATATATATATATATATATATATATATATATATATATATATATATATATATATATATATATATATATATATATATATATATATATATATAAATAATATACCGCCACGTAACATCTATATACAGTATAGAATTATAGAATATTTTAAGCTAAGTTAATAGAGACATTGAAGAATTATTTATCACTTAAAGTGAAGCATCTTTACTTTAGTCTCAATAATTTGAAGTTATTTTTAAAAACTTAAAAAAATAAGCAAGATATGGACATTCAAAATTCCTGAATAAACAAAGAGGATACATGTAAAATTTTTTTTTCAAGAAAGAGATTAAGAATAATCTTGAGCTTATAGTTTCTTTTCTTTAAAAAATATATTTTAGTATTCAGGTTTTGTTATTATTTGTTATTTTACGATTATTGTATTTTTTGGTATGATTTGGCATTTAAATAACATTGTCATGGTTATAAACACCTCTTCTTTTCTTTGCCTTCTCAAATGTATCCCGATAAAACTGTTTTGAAAATTGCTGTAATTCAATTTCGATAATGTGAACTGGTAATATAACAGAAATTACAGATTGAAAAGTGATGAAAAATCGATTTTTGTAGGACGCGGATTTGTTAAGATTCAATTGAATCTAAAAATTAAATGAAAATTGTTTTAAAAAAACTATGCTAATTTTGCTGGTATTAAATTGGGCAAGTAAAGTTTTATAAAACAGGTACGAGGGAAATTGTTTTTAGTTTCTGTTTCTTAACTTAGACCCTTCAGATGTCGATAATTATATAGTTGTCCTCCATTAGCATAACAAAACTAAAATTACTTAGTAAATTTAAACAATTTTTAACTAAAATAAAACTTGCAGAAAAATTGATAAAATTTTCTAAAATTATTATGTTATTTTGACTTACACACGGTAATGTCAAATTGGCGCGTACAATTACCGACGTTTGACGGAGTCTTAACTTTTATTGAAAATAATATGCATATCAAAAATCGATTTTCGAAATATTTCCTTTAACGTTTAGGCTTTACTTAGCCTCTCTCATAAAAATGTTCCATTAAATCTAATAGAAATTGAATCGGATTGAATCATAAATGAATGGATTCAATCGGAAATTTTATTCACGATTTATCCCAATTAAAACTCATTCATACCGATTCAAAAATTTGAATCCGTTTTAATCCGGGTGAATTGGTTTTAAATGGGAATAATTTCCAATTAAAACCGAATTCAATCAATTGATTTTTTTTAAATTGATATGAATAGGTTTTGATTGAAATGAATCGGAAATAAAATTTTCGATTGAATACAATTCATTTTGGTGACTCAGTATTGTCTCAGGATGTTTTTTAATTCAATTTTTATCAATGTTTTGAAGAAAATGTCTATGTCGTGTGGGTATCGCAGAATGTATTTTTTTTTTAAATAATTTTTTTGAGATATATAAATATGCTTTCGAAAAAGATCCTTTTATTAAACCTAAAGCGTATAACCTTAGTTTCTGTTGGATACATATAAAATTAAATGGCCATCATACCATGCTTATTGTTGGAAATATCTAGACTTTTCCAATTACTTATGATACAGTACTGAATGGTGCCATTGGCAAGAAAAATGGCAGAAACCAAATTTGCTATTAAAGTCTCTATATAGAAGTAGAAATAGTAAACAAATTATAATAATAGATTCCAACATTTTATTTCAAAACTTTCTTTGTTAATATCGAAATATTATTTGTTTACGAAATGGTGTACGTAAAAGATTCAAGAATGTTTTTGTTTAAAATCTACAATCAGTGCCGGAAGAACATTCTAATATTATGTCTTACTACACAGTAAATTCTGTTACGAAATATTTTACTTTGAAATCTTGAATAACTTTTTATTCAACATACTAAACCCCATAGAATTTTATCTGAGAAATTTGGAAAAGACCATTATTGAATCTTAGACTGAATATGCTGTTATAGAAAGAAATAAAACCAAAAATTTATTTTCGGTTTTAAAAGTTAAAATTACTCTAGTTTTAAAAGTTAAAATATACAAAAATATTTTGTATACACAAGTATTGACGAATAAAACATTGTTTGACCAAGAAAGATTATAGCAATTTTACAAAATTTTTCTATTACAGATAAACACAAAGAAAATATATTGTCTTTCCTAGATAAATTTAAAATGTTACAAGAAGAGCAGTAATATTTCAGTTTTTTATCTTTGAGTTTTTTGCTACTAACAGAAGATTAAATAAAAAACACTCTTGAAGGCACAGGATTTAATTTAACTCTAGAACAAAAAATATATTTTTCCTTGAGCCACTTATAATTGGAAATTTTCTCAAGAAAAACCTTATGTATATGATTTTTTGTTTCTAAATTATTTCTGGCAAAAATACAAAACAATGATGAATGAACTCAGGCAAGTGATAATACCCATTAATTTCTCGCAAATTGATTGGCGGTCATTTATTTTATGAGTTGATATTCGTATTTGACGTTCCTATTCCATTCAACGTCGTATGCTAGGTGATTGATAATCATCATAAATGTTTTCATACCGTTACAAATATTTTTTCAAAAAATAATTCGTAAAAAAATGAATTTTTTACTAACTTTTAAGCAGATTATAATCTGTGAACTTGATGTTAATTCATTTGTTTTACTATTTATTTGCCTGTTCGTGAGGTAGCTACATATTGTATGTTTCAATTCTTTCTTAATTCAAGTTAAAGGATACAAAATCGAATATTTCTGGTGCCAAATGTTTTGGTTTACCATGTTTATCATCATGAAATATCAAAAATATTTATAAAAAAGACTACATGTTAACTCAAGAACTCTACCCAAAGAGTTTTGATAAACTTTTGCAGTAAACCCTAGGTTAATATTTCAAAAAACTTGTGCTTAAACTATTTAACCGAATTATTTATTATATGCCTCATATGAGAATGCAATAAAATTTCGTAAAGCAACCTGAAATAAAATAAATGAAAACAATCCAATTTAAAGCGATTTCATATGTTTACTACAAACTTCATCAGAGGTGCATATTAATAACATAAGTGTAGTTTAGTTAAATCTGACAATTATGCTAGACAATTCTGCTAGACTTCACAATGTAATTTTATACACTATAAACTCTAGTATAATACAGTTTAAAGCGATTTCATTTGTTTATAGCAAATCGTTATACAAATCAATTTTCGTTTCACTGGACATACGGAATACATTGTTAAAATATACCTATTTAGAATATTACAATTTGTATGCATAAATATAAACATACTACACTAATAAAACGAATGCTATTATTTATGGGAGTAAAAACTTTTATATATTATGCAACATTATTAGTGAGGATACCCATTATTAAATTCCTAAATGTGTTTACTCACAACATAATAGCATGTATTTGTGTGGATTAGTAAATATGTTCATATGTATGGATACAAATTGTAATATTCCATGTAGGTTTATTTTAACATTGTTTTCAGTATACAAAGAGAAATTAATTGATCTATATACTATCGAGTTCATTTTAATGGCCTGATAATTTACTACTTTACTAGAGATAAGTTTTGGTGGGTGAAATCTGCATTCATCTCCAATTGTTGACTTGGATGTTGTATATAATATAAAAGCCGTCCGCTGGCGTATTATGCAATAAAATAATTACTTTAGATGTTTTTAAAATTACTTGGTGTATAATTTATCGCGCTACAATCAGATTAATATATTTTTCAAACGAGCTTCTTCCTCAAATTTTGTTTATTATTTTCAGCACTATAAGTTCAGAATTTCTTGATATAACGTACAAAAGTAATATATATATCTTTGAAAATCCAAATGCTTTCAAAGTAATTAAAAAGTAAACTAAAAGTAAATAAAATAAAATGTTTTATTAAAACCAAATACTATTCAAAACTATTAACAAAATTATGACATTATTTTCGAATACGGTGGTGGATCCTGAATAATTGGGCATTGTTTATTTGAGGAATTTTTAATACTGATATAAATACAATGAAATCCAACCTTATATAAATAGAACAGTTAATAATAATTGACCATTTAGAATATAAGTTTATAACACGTTTGTTTATCTTGCTATTGCGAAAACAGACGGAGTTTCTTGAAATTTTAATTATCCAGGTATCATTGTTATTTAAAGAGCTTGTGAAAATACATTCACAAATAACATAATAAATAGAAAAAGTTACGAAAATTGATGTACAATGTAAATTATAAAATAAATTTGTCAATTATATCAAATGATTAGAATCAATAAAAAAATTTATTTTAGTTGGTTTTGAAATGAACAAACCTTTATATAAACTTTATTATTAAATTTGCTTTAAGGCTTTAATTTATAAACTATTTTAAAGATGGAAGCTTCATGCAATAGATGTGTTCAAATTATAATTATCTTTAAAAGAAATTTACTAATAATACAAGTTTTGGCAAGGAAACATCATCATAAAAATTTATTAACCAGATTTTATATATATTTTTTTTTTTTATTTGTAGAAATTATTTTAGATTTTTAGTAAATATATTGATATTGAAAATCTAAATTTCGAGGACAGCTTTTTTCTATGCAATTTCCTCAAGAATAAAGCAAGAAATTTTTAACCAGGTTTGTATAATTTATTTTTTAACATAAAATTCATTTCCATTAAATCGGCAGATACTCTCAAAACTTCACCAAAACATACGAAAAATATTATAGTTATATTAGTTGAATTTAAATTCTAATAATCGAATATATGCTAGCTCATGCTCCTAGACTAGCGGAAAGGATAATTTCTCTTGGAGTAATTTTTTAATATTCAAATCTAAAACAGAAAGCAAATATAATGTATGTACTACAAAAATAATTTGTTCTGTCAGTGGTTTTTTAGTATTCAAAACCTTGTAAATGATACGAATTGAAACATACATAAAGAAAAGTTTTTTAATCACTCAAATTCATTAAATTTTAAACGACAAATTTTCCCTGAAACTCAAAAAATAAAATTAAAAATTGGTTTTTAATGACCAATTAATTTACCTTGCAATTCACTTATGTCAACATAATCTCTTGTAATTAATAACATTTAAATATAATTTATTTTTCAAAATATTTTTTACTAAAATAAATTATTCTAAAATTTCCAATAATATAAAATTTTGATAATTTTTATGAAATTTAATAATTTCAAAAGATTGATCCAATTTTTTTGATGATTTGTGTGACCAGATGATTTTGTAAATGATTCAGGTGCATTCCTCCTGTAAATATGAAATTTTATTTTAGTTTCTTTTTTTTTTTGTTTTTTCTTAAGTGTAAAAAAAATTAAATTAATATTCGAAAAATGCTCATAACTTAATTTCATGTATGGCATTTGGAAATATTTTAACACCATTAATATTTTTGATGATAAGATTTCACGAGAACATTTAAATGTCTATCAAGCCTAACATGTAAGTTGCATCTATTTAATGAAAACTTTTGCACCACAATATAATTATATTATTATATAATATATATTTTATTTGGTATATATTTATGTAATAGTCATATTTTGGCAAGAAATCGGTGCCTAAGTACCCAAAAACTATTCCACCTAAATTTTTTTACGCGATTCTCTTTAAATTGTCCTCCTGATGATATAAAGAAAAAGTATAATATACGTTTATAATATATTTTTTTAAATTCTTTATTCGACAGTTAATAATATCTTTAAGCGCGAAGTTTTTTTATTCTCGCTTAAGGATATTATTATCTATTGTCTAAATAATTTTTTTTTTAAATAACCATTTTTTTTTTATTCTTTTTCATTGTATATTAATTAATAGGTTAAATGTATCCTACTAGACTAATATATATGAGTTCGATTAGATACATAATAAATCTAAATCTTAAAAACATAATCCATCAGCAATCGCCAGTTTCAATATAGGTTTGGAAAAAAACTTTCCTGTTTTCATCATAAGTAAAATTCTTGAATTTAAATCTCTATTTTTCTCTAATAAAAATTAATAAAATTATAATTATACAACTTTTACTTTTATACTAACAACTAATAAATTTAATTTTCCCACCTTAAATTATACAAATATATAAGTAAATTGTATTTTTAAATTAATTAAATAGATAAATTTTAAACTAATTTGACCTAAAAAAATGTGACTTTATCTTGTAGGGTTAAATAATAACGAATTTCTGAAAATAAAATTACAAATATGATCAAAAATTTTAGAGCTCGGCTAAAATATTGTCCAAGATTAAACTAGCATCATCGCACTAGAGTTTACAAAAATGCAATTCAATTAATTTTGCTTAATTTTTTTTTATAATTTAAGATGTAAAAATAAAATTTAGAAAAACTGATGGCATTTTTATAGAATTTTCACTCCATAGTGCAAATTTTAACGCGCCTTTAAATACAAAAAAGTTTTGTTAAATTTTTTTGATGATAATTTTAGTACAAAAATTTTTGTATGCTCTCCCAAGGACACAAAAGTGATTTTCAGAAATTGGTCTGAGCGTATGTTACTAAATTCACCAAACTTCATATTCTGTCTTCATATTACCCCTATTTATTCCGCAAAGCTTTTGTTTAAAATCGGTATAACGGATGTCTCAGATTTTTACATTTTTTTCGAAAATGGCTCGAATGATTTTCTTCTAACTTTGTAATTTCACAAAACATTTTAAGCACAATTTATTTTTATTTTAAAATTTTCTGGGAAAATTTAATTAATCATACTTGGCTCCATATTATAATACCGTACATACTTTAATTCACAAATTTATTTTTGTTTTGTATTATTAGTCATGCTTCGCGTTTTGTTTGTTTACACACAACATACACATACAACTAAATATTCCTAAAAGTAACAACTAATAGTAAAAGAAAATCCTTTGACGCGTCGCAGCAGTTATTTCAACTCAGTACATATTTTTAGTACTAATTTTTTTTTTCGATAATATGATATATTTTATAATTTGAATAATTATGTTTCGACAACGTCTATTCAAATTAATTTCGATTGAATTACAGATCCGATACAGATTGATGCAATAAAGAATCATAAAAATAATTTTTATTACTCAATATTTGTATAATTGTATTATTTAAGTATTTTATTACTTTTCAATATTTGATATAACAGGCGTGAAAACAGAGTTTGCAATTTATTGTGTTAAAAATACAAAATCAAAACTATTCAATCATTAGGCAATGTAAGCATGGGAGCATGCTTAGGGGGCTCCCGAATCATTTTTAGAGGAATTATTCACAGCTGTTCGTTGAATAAGGAGTGTGTTTCTAACAAACTGTTGATTTAAATTACAAGTAATATACATTGTATTTTTTCCATTTTCGCGCACAAATAACTCAAAAAATACTTTAATACTAAATTTATGAAATTTGGTATGCACAATATTGACATGTAAACGAAGGGTTTGTCGCAGTATTTTCCTCAAAAAAATTTATAATGTAAAAATTCAAAATTTGATTTTATATTTAGAATTATTTTTCCAAAAAAACTCATCGACAAGCCTTTAGGTTTCATGTCAATATTATTCGTAACATTTGGATCACTATGTTTTGAATTATTTGTGCGCGAAATTTGATTTTACATAATGGAATGTTCTTCTAACAGCTGTGAATAATCCCTCTTAAAAGAGTTTTCATAGTAAAAAACAATTTTTTAATTTTTCATAGAAACAAATAGACACATGTACTACTTTGCATCATGGATTCTTCTAAACTGTGGCATTTTCCTGATACTATTAATCGTTCAAATCACACACACACAAATGTGATGAGTTTGTGTTGTTCTCTCAACAATCTCCAAGTTTGTGTTGTTCTCTCAACAATCTCCAACTCATCCAATGATAGTTTCATCAATTTTTTAAGTATATAGATGCAGTATTGCGGGGTCACAATCAATAACTAACGTTCCTTATTTGGATTAAACAATGCAGTATCTTAGATAAATTAAGTCTTGGGTCCCCTGGATCCTCCTGTTTTAATATCCAAACACAAAGTTATATCTCTACACAGTTATAATTTTATTTATGTTCTTTTGATTGTGTCACCTTATCTATTACCATATGTTGTGACACAAGTGAAAAAATAGAAGGTTAATTTAATAAATAAAATACCTAAACATGCAACAGAAAAGTGTCACATCATTATTATTGATATTGATATTTTTCATTCAATATTTATTCACTGGATGATTAATAGTTCACTAATGGCAATAGACTAGACGACACGATGAAGTAACACTTCTCAAAATATTTTCATAAATCGTTAAAAATGGAAATCTGCGGATAGGGATAATCAGTGTCCAGATTAGCGGATACGGATAATCAGTATCCATATCCGTGAATACGATTACGGATCTTAACTTTTCAACTCAATGAATCGGTATAATGTTTTGAATTTCCTTAAAATGTGATTGTTTATTGATTGAAATGTGATTTGTGATATCACTCAGCAGTATTATTTGATTTGAATAATAATGAATTTGAAAAATAAATTTAAATAGTGTAATTATTAATTATTATTTTATGATAAGGTAGTAAGCTACAAGAATTACCACTTAGCTCACTACAATAATGGTTACAATACTATATTTTTGCCAAATATATAATTTTTAAGAAATAAAAACTATTTTAATGAGATTTAACAGTATTTTATTGTAACACTTACTATTATAATATACGTAATTAAACTTAATAATGCAAAAGATCTGTTTAAAATCCGCTGAAAAAAAAAAACAAATACGGATACGTATCTTTTTTTCTTGCGGATATCCGCGGATACGGATATGGATATCCGGTACATCTGTGTTAATGACTTAAGAGTTTAATTGTTATTTCATATAATGTCTGTATAAAAAACGAGGATCTAAATTGTTTAAAAACGAAATAACCAAGGAGTATTGTCAGAAAACATGTTCAAATGGTCAATACGATGTATAATAATAGACAATTATACGTTGTCTAATCGTTAATTTTATGTGTATTAATTACTCTTTATGATATTTTACATCGATTTGAACCATAACTTTGGAGTTTTCAGGAATATTTCAATTAAAATTGATTTTATACACTTTCAAGTCGAAACATATTTACTTAAATTGCACAAGACATAGAATATACTTTAAAGGGGATTGAAACATAATACCGAAGCAACCTCCATTATGTAAAAATCTTTCGATTTTTGCGCCCAAATAACTCTAAAAATAATTATACAAATGTTTTGAATTTTGTATATGTATAATATTGACATGAAAACGGACGACTTACCCAAGAGTTTTTTGCGAAAAAACATTTTTACATATAAATCAAATTTTGATTTTTACCTAAGAAATTTTTTTCCGAAAAAAACTCTTGAACAAGCCCTCCCTTTTCATGCCAAATTTCAAAATATTTGGATAAGTATTTTTTGAGTTATTTGGCGCTTAAATTGACAGAAATACAATGCATATTACATGTAATTTAAGTCAACAGCTCGTTAGAAACACGCTACTTTATGTCAATAACAGCTCGTAAGGTGAATTAAAACATAAAATGACACCTCTAAGTACCTATAATAAAGACAATATCTAATGTTATATTTATTGTATTCTTTTCAATTTTGACTTGAAAACGGAGAGCGTGTTGAAAAGTTTTTCGCGAACTAATCATTTCTATATCTAAAATAAAATCTTGATTTCCATATCATAAGTTGTTTGTTTTTAACGAAGACGTATAATTTGTATTTGAACTTTCCTGCTATGTTTACATAAAACTAAAACAAACGACGCTAATTCTCAGTACAGATAAATTTTTTTTTGCTGTTTTGCATATCTTTTTTAATGTTTAAACTGTTTATAACTATTAAGATTCACACTAGCAACTCAAACAAATCTCATGATTATTGGCTTGTAACTTTTCGAGTTATCCCCACATTGATCTTAGTAGCTTAGATAATAAAAATAACTATTACTAGTTTAGAGTTCTCTTAAATTAAGGTAGCTTGGTAGCCACAATCCGAAATCAAATAAAATGTAATAAATAAAATATTATTTGACTAGCACTCAACTGTCACAAGATAATACAAATCAACTGTACTTTTTATATCGTGAATTCTTTATTTATTTTATTTTTTTTTTATATAAATAAATTTTTTTTTTTTTATATAAATAAATAAATTATTTCATTAGAAAATAAATTTAATATTATAAAAAATAATATTTATATTTATTAAGTTTCAATATCCTTTGGTTGTTATATATTATTTATAAGTGTATTAAAAACGATAGTTACTATTTGAAATTGGCGCGCTTAACGGAGCCACCATTTTTTCCCTAGTAAATATAGAAGCCACATGTCAATATTGAAAAATTAATTACATGGAAATTACGTGGTAAATTATTCTGAAATTTTTTAGTGTATATTTGGGATATAGTTCTATCAATTTAAAAGTTTTTTTTAGCGGGGTCAACTTTGCCAATTTTCAACAAACCTTACATTTCCGGTATTATTGAACAAGGGCACTTATAAGAGATCGTGTATTTTTGCTAAACTTTAATTAATTATAACTCTTAAACGGTGTGGTAAAAAAATCATATTTTTTTCTATAGGTGCATTTAATTATAATCTTTCGAATAAACACAAAAAATATTGGGTTAACTTTAAGTCATTTGGGTACCAAACTACTTTAAAATAAAAATATAAAAAAATGCAATACAAGATGAAAACGCAGAACGACATCTACAAAAAAGACAATATCTAATGTACTATAATTTTATATATTTTTCAATTTTCACGCACAAAAATCTCAAAAAATTATCCAACTTTTATGCAATTTGGCATACATGATCTTGAAGCAAAAATGAGGGCATGTCAAAGAGTATTTTCACGAGAAAAACTTTTAGAAATTAAATATAATATTATTGGATTTGATGAATTTTTTTTCTAAATGTCTCATTCTGGGTTTGAAGGGTTTTTCAGAAAAAATTTTAATTTAATTTTTATAAGAATTCTATAAAAACTGAAATATTCAATATATAAAATACAAGTTGTTATTATTATTTTAACAAAAATGAAAATAAAATATTTTACTTATCAAAATATCCTCTAATTTAATTAAACACCTAAATGAATTGATTACTCGAATTAAATTCTCTAAGCTAATAAGATCAATGCAGGGCCATATTTTTTATGAATGATACAAACATGACGATAAACAAATATTTTTCATCGCCTTTCTACACTTTTTATACAAAATTTTAAACTACTAAATATTATAATTAATTTTTTTTATGTTGGTAAATATTGCAAAAAGTAATGAATAATTGTAAAAGTAAAATCTATGAAAATCAAATTCACACAAACTTAAAAAATTTGTCAGTTTGGTTTCAAATATTTGGAAATTTATTAAAAATAAATCATACGTTATAAAGAAAATGTGTGCTGAATAAATATATGTTTTAAACGACAAAATAAAATTCCCGCGAATATTCCAAAAGTAATTTTCATATTATTTGTTGCTACTCAAGCAACGAACAATCTCCGCGTTTTCTTCCGTTTGTTTATGAATTCAAATCATGTTTATTTAGATAATTTAAAAAACTAAACTTAGACAATTTTGTACAAATTAAAAATTTGAGAATAATCGTATTTGCGTATAATTACTTAAATTATATGCAAGTGCAAAATATATTACTGCAATACATGAGCTTATGTTTCTACAAGTGCAATATTGAAAATTAAATAAACAAATACAAACCATTAAAATTAAGAAATCCCACAAATTAAATAATATCAAACATCAATAACAACAATAATAATAAATAGATACACAAACATTGTCTAAAAAGATGAACGAACGATAATTCCACAAAAGAGAAGAGATAAATAGGTACACATGTATCTATCGATACAATTAGTTAATCTATCGAAGCGAAAGTAATATTACAAATTAAAAAATATAACAAAACAATATTATTATAAATATCAAAAACTCCCCTTATAAAAGTTACAAACTACTAAACAAAAAACGAACTACTCAAAATAAAACTATAAAACTACAATAGTTAGTTTCGTACGAATATTTATCATATGAAAAATTTACCATGTGTGTATTATAAAAAACCACACTGCACATGATTCGGAGAAGTTAGTTCTATGAAACAAAAATTCGAATGCTCATCAAGACTGGTAATTGGTCATGCTTGCATTATATTATTATAAAAATAAGTGAAGATAACAACTAAAAGAGTTTATTATTTAAAACTCGACATATGATTTAATTTCATTGTTTGGACTATTTTTAATTAGCATTCATAAAATAATATAAATATCCAGTCTATACAGTTATATATGTATATATAATATGTATTATTATTACTTAAATGTGTTTATTAGCCAAATTTGAGCTAAAATTGTGGAGAACTCAAACATTTTACAAAAAATATTTCAAACAAAAGTTGTTTATTTATCATTTATAGTTTAAAAGTTGGGTCAATGATCTCCACCCAATGGACCGATTTTGCTCATTCACGAACTTAAAATCACTTTTATGTTTAGAATACGTCACAAAAGTTTCCGCTCCCTATCTCTTTTTGTTTTTGAGTTATCGTGATGACGGACGGACAGTCGGAAAATACCAAAATTTTGTTTGTGCGGTCAATATTAGGTAGCTTTACAAATTTTAGACTAAAATTAATATACTCATATTATGTATTTCGAGAAATGAGTCACCGTAATTATGCAATAGAATTTATTTCGTGGAACAAAACACAAAAAAGCCGAGTGTGCGATGAAAGAATATCAGTCGTAAGTGGTAAACGTAGGTATTAAAAATATTTTTTACTAAAATTCTGAATATATTTTAATTTATATCAGAAATTCTGATTTTCAGTTTCTATTGTATGCCTTGAGAAATAATAAAAAATCAAATTAAATGACAAATATGTTTTACAAGTTTAAATTTGATAATTGGTTTTTTTATTTGATATTTGATATTTGGTTTTTGTCATTTGCATTATATTCTTTAGAAAATGTTTTAAAACAAAAGGAAATTTTAAATTCCAGAAAATAGCTAAAAATTTAATATTAAATAACAGGTACTTAATTTTAGCCTACGGATTATAAAAGCCCTTTGTAAAACTAATAAAGTACACCTGTATTAAAAGTTGGCACTAATTGTAACGGGTGTTTTTACTGAGTTTATTAAGGGTATCTATTCTAATTTTTTTTTTTTTTCAAATTAAACTACATAAAAACAATACTTTACTACTTATACCATCATATTTCATGCTTCGGTAATTTTAAACAGTTTTTAACAGCCGTTAGAAAAATGATCGAAAAACAAAGCAATCCATTTTTTTTTTGATAAAAATTTTTGTGGAAAAACTTACAAGCTTTGCACACAGCGAGAAAAAGCTTACGATTTACGTCTAAGCGTAAGTAAATACATACCTGGTTATATAAAATCAAAAAAACAAGTGTATTATCTATATAAGGGTTGTTACTTAAATAATAAAGCACCTGGCTGACGGTCGCCCAGTCACTGCCAATTGATAATAACTCATGCATGACTCATATAATATCGAGAAATATCTATCTAACGTAGAGAATTAACAAAAAAAGAATTACACATTATACACATACTTATAAGGGCTGTGTTGGTATAATAATAATAATAATAGTAACAAAAGGGTAGCGTAATTTTACTTATTGCAGTCAACCAACAACTGAATATATGCAAATACCTGGTACAAACTGGTACAATAGTGGAAAAAGTTGTGTTTTTCGGGGGTTGTTGACAGAGCGTATTCTAATGATGAATAATATCCGTCGTGTGTATGTATGTTTATTATATGCATTCAAACAAAGCTTAAAATTTTGTCTCGAATTCTTAATGCTTTGAAGTAATACATAAGTACTAGACTCGACTATAGCTCTCCCATTTGGTAAAAATTTTTACAAACTACTTCAATACTTATATTACTGTATCTAATAAAAATACTTTTACGCCTTACAGTCAGGTAGCGTTTGTTCGGAATTGAACGTATCGTTTTTCCTTATAGTCTAGTTAACAAGAGCCATAATAAAAAATTAAGAGTTTGCCTTCACTGATAATTATGGAGACCCACAAAACAATGTAAAAAATTTAATAAAAAAATAATGAAGTGTTTTGTTTTTCGCAGATATCTCAAGAACTGTTACAAATATCTGAAATTCAAATAAAATGATTAAGTGCATAATAGTTAATTTAGGAACTATATCACTAATACTTATACTAAAATTGAGTGATGGAAATGGGGTAAAAATCTAGTTTACTGACCACCACGGTTGACAGAGGTTGCGTTCATTTTAACAAAAATAAATTTTTTAACTAGGAACCGTTAATAATAATCCGTACAAAACCGTTATTTTTCTATTTTTTATTCTTTTATTAACATAATAATTTTTCTAATTGGAAACTAACATATACACCATGATAATTTTAAATTAAAAATCTAATTTTTTAAGTTGGATCTAATCATTAAAAATTGTTTCTGTAAATTTTCCGAATATTGTTTTTTCTTATAGTCAAAAGGCACATTAAAATAATTTTTTAAATTTTTTATTCCAAATGTTAAAATAATTGTTTAAAATAAATACATTGTTCATGATTTAAAAAAAAAAAGAATATTTTGGAAATGTTATCATTGATTGAAGCCTTAGGAAAATTGAAAAATTTTCTTTTTCACTGTTTTAAAAACAGTTGAAGGAATTAGCGAAAAAGTAGAGATAAATTTTTACGGGTCTTCCGATATATTTCATTTTCTTATTATTTAAAATTATATAAAATAATTTTATTAGCCTTTAAAAATTTTATCAATTTCTAAAACAAAAATTTTTCAAAAATAGGCGGAGGTACGCTTAAACAAATTACAAAAATTCGAAAAAACTTTATTGTCCCAAATTTCAATAACTATTTGATTAAGGTAATTTTTATTAGCCTGAAATCCTACCGAATCCCAAACGCAGATCGATATCTCGCATGGCATTTTATACGATACCTCAGAAAATATTTAATCAATCATAAATGTTCGTCTTGAACCATAAAAACAGAAAATTTTGTTTTTTGGTGATTTTTAAGGTCTTTCAAAATTACAAAAAGTTCAAAAATATGTTACTGAAAAATCACCAAATTAGCCCTTAGTAACATTATAATGGCTAATAACGCATTCATAATGATAACCGGGCAAAAAGAATGTAATGGAAATAAAAAGCAAAAGGAATTCATACTTATAAGATACTAGCTTTTGTTCGAGGCTTTGCTCGTATAGTAATCGTCGTAAATTAAATCGGGAATTAATATTTTAAGGTCTTCAATTTATTCTTAAATAATTCCATGTCTTTGCAGTTTTGATCCCTATACAGTTTACCCCGTCACGCACAGTTATTGCTCAGTAATATACAACTCAAAAAAATTATTTAATATAATTTATTTCGAAATTATAATTTAACATAAATGTGACTAAAATATAAAATCTTGCCGAGGAGTGCCTACAATATCTTGCTGCTTTAAAATCGAAACAAGTAAAATATTGGATAAAGAATTTTTATAATCGATTCATTAGCTCCAAAGATTAACCTTCTACAAACAAATAAACAAAACTCTTTATAATACTAATGAAGAGATAAAGGTAATTTTAGTATCAATTTTTAGTAACTATATCTTTTAAAATATTTAAATATTCATAACTGTTCTTATATTGAATCTTAGTTATTTATAACTAGAAATAAAAATTTATTTAAGCAAAAAAAAAATAATAATCTGCAACAAAACAAACCTTAAACGTCCCTTTAGGGGTGAATTTCAAATAATCCTATCATTGGACTCGTTTATGTTATTACAAGAACGTCTGGTCTAAGTTTCCAGGTTATTGGATAAGGGCAGTCCGTTAATCGATATATAAAATTTAAATCCCCTTCACCTCATTAGGTGATGAATATAAAAAAATCGTTTCTTAGTACTTCTTCCTTACGTCATTTACTTTCTTAGTGCTTCTCACTTACGTCGTATTGCGATTAGTATTAATATCGGAATAATTAAGATTGTAAACATAATTTTTTTTTTGAGATTATAATAATGCCAGGGAAGAGATCTGAATTATGGAGGACAAAATTTGTCCTGAATATATGAAAAAAAATGGAGTAGAATAATTATTTATATTAATTTATGAAATATATAAAATTTGGGAAAGGGAAAAGGCATTTTGAGGTACGATTGTGAGAAAAGTGTGTTAATTAATTGAAATTCACTGCCCATAAAGTAGATACAATATATTAAAAGATACTAATTTGATTTTTTTTCAAATGTTTAAAACAAGTATCTATTAGAAAAATAATTGGTGTTCAAAGGAAAGTTTTGCTATATTTTTTATTTTTTCACCCTCCATATTTATTGGATCACTTAACTAGAATTTGTAGTTTGTGGGCAAAAGTTTTGCCCGAAACTTGGTTTTCAAAATTTTGACATGACTTTTAATAAGACAAGATTGACTATAGTTAAATTGCTCCATAAAAAATTGAAAAAAATTAGTTTGGTCTTCAACGGCAAATTTAAAAAACTGTGAAAATAGATTTTTAGAAGAAAAAACAAAAAATTACTTTTATGCCTTACTGGACAGGAGTAATTGATTAAATTTGCAAAGATCAAAATTTAGTGAATTAGAAGAACATAATTAATTAAAACACCTAAAGCATCAACAAAGTTAACTGAATTTATTAATAGCAGTCGTGATAATATCTAAGCTTTCTTCTGTATCTATATGAAAAAAAGAAATTTCTAAGCTTTTAGCATATGGTTTTCATATTATTGCTGATGTAAAAATTTTATCAATGGCCAGAAAACTCAAAGATGTTACGGTTTATAAGAAAACATAGCTTTAATCCTAACATTGATTTTAAAAAATTATAAAAGAAAGTACGGTTTTTCATGTTAAATTATTTAATTTTCTATTCCATGACTTTTTACAAAAAATTAAAATTTCCTGACTTTTACAGGTTCCGTGAACAGTAGATACTCTGGGATTTTGTGGGCAAAAATATTGTCCGAAACTTTAGTTTTGTTTTCAGTAAATTTTCACACTGTTTCAGTTTTTTGCCTATATCTCAAAAGAAAGCGTTTTTTCAACGAGCCCATGCTATATAAAATTAAAGTAGGCAAAATTGTCTACATTTTTATAATTAATGTTTTTTTCTTGGAAGACTAACCGCTAGAACCATCGTTAAATTCAATATTAAAAATTATTAAAATTAAAGTTTATTATCTACTTCAATTCAAAATAGTTATCTTTTTGTGATTTTTTAAATTTTAGTTTTTTTTTTTTTTTTGTAATTTAAAAGTAACCTTAATAAATTATATATATAAAAAAAATTATAAAAATTTTGTTATTAAGGTCTTAAAAGCCCAAAATAACCCTAATTAACGATTTAATGGCTAGTTTCCGAGGCATCGCTTGAAATCAGTTTAAGATACCGGTTTTAGAATAGGATTTTAAGTCTTCGTTTTATCATATATGCCCATTATTTGTTGACATTTTTAACAGCTATGGTCTATCGGTTGGTTACTAGTTACTACGGGCAATCGCATTAAATACCAACATAGAATAGCTACTGATGTTAAGGATATGTATTACATTTGAATACACAAAAATTTGACTTACGGAGCTTCTATGGGTATTCTTTGCCTTAGTTCTATGGAGGGTAGAGATAAGGAGGACCATCTCAAGTGGAGGACAAGTTGAAAAAGTGTCCATCGTAAGCAGGCAAATTATAGTTCAATAACCCACCAAATAGCGCTAGCGTAGCAAGAGGTAAGGATATGAATGTAGCAGTTGTAAGCGGAGTGAAGTGTGCTGAGTTGGAAAATTTAATATCTCTGGTGTATGGAGGGTAGAGATGTCTCTACCCTCCATATTATAAACCGAGTGAAATGTAATTTGATAAACGAAGTTTTTAAAATCTTCCCACTTGCTACTATGGCGCCACCTTAATTTGCTCCCTTTCGATGGACACTTTTTAATACATTCAGATGGTTCTCCTTCCTTTTCTATACTCCATGCTTAGTTCACAAGATCTGAGGTATATGAATTCAGTATTCACAACAGTACTATAAATATCGTACATATACGATAATTTCAGCCAATGTACGATGTATCTATTATCGTACGCAGAGTAAACGATAATTTTTATTGTGATGCAAATTGTAAATTTTAAAGGTTTACTTTTTTCCTATAACAATATCCAATAGCATGATATTTTTTCTTTTTGATTACCCTAAGCCTTATCTATTAGTCTATTCCTTATTTAGATAACGTTTATGTTTATATTTAAAAAGGATTATTTTATTGTTAACTAACCTACTACCTTTTCATATTGAGCGTGTTTGGCCGAAGTAAGTACTTACTAAACTTAGTAAGCCAGTCAGCATAAAAAATTACTGGCTTAACATAACATTTTTATATCTATGTGATTATACAAAATGCGTAATTATACACATCAGTTTTTACAGTCAATTAATTTTTAAGTATAAAATCATTATAGTGCTTGTGTATCTAAACAATGACAGATCTGTTCCTGTCCGTTTTGATTACATCAACAATAAGCAAAATGGTGTGGTATATTAAGCCATGCATACTGCGTTAGCACTTATTTTGTGTCCCAGCCGAAAATTTTGTAAGTATAGTAAGTGACTTACTAAATTTAGTCAGTACTTACTTCAAACACGCCCATTTATTTGTCTTCAGTTTAGTTTTTTTGAAAAAGTTTGAAATATTGGCGCCTTATTCATTTTAAAGTGCATTTGGAATTATTCTAGATACGTACTTATTATACGTAAAACCTATAGACGAAAAAAGTGTTTGTTTTTTTTTTAATTTTAAAACGTTTGCTTAAAAGCTATAAACTATTGAACATTAATCGATATTAGCTGGATTGCACCATCGTCACTAACCGCGAGTTATAACTAACCACAGTTTCAAAATTCCAATTGAACTGAAGGTTAGCGCCAACTACAGGTTAGTGAAATTGTGCAACTGGGAAATTGTGTTTACTATGGTTTATTTATTCATTAAAGGAGTTTAGACAAGTACGATAATTCTACTTTATATACGATAATTTTACGCTAGTGGTGCGATAAGTATCTCACTTCAGGTTGTGAACACTATACGATTTTATAAATTAATAAAACTATCGATGCTTATAATATTAACCGTTTAAATACGAGCGCGTTCAAGACATTACTCTGTAAACACCACAATTTCAGACCAAAATTAGTATGATTTACAAATGAAATCAAACGAAATTATAATTACTTCCAAGTGTGAAGAAACTAATGCGATTATGATTACTTAAACAAGCGGCAATTCGAATAAAGAACATATCATGAGCTGCGGTTAATTCAAGTATTTTTTTCATTATCTCATGCTTAATTATTTAGTTGGGTACTACGCAATACACAACAAATAGAGAACATATCATGAGCTACGGTTAATTCAAGTATTATTTCTTTTTATCATGCTTAATTATTTAGTTGGGTACTACGCAATAAATACACAACAAACTACCTCAATTTGAATACCGGTAAATATTTTTAACTTTTAAAATTAGAGCATTAAAAATATGCGTATTATAATTTAATCGATTACTTATTGATAAATAATATAAAATAAATAAAAAATAAAAATTTCATAAAACTCTTTATTTAAACTTTAGTGACATTCACAGATTATAAAGGTGACATTCAATTTTTTCCATGATGGCTAATCAAGTTATAAGACATTTCAAAATATCTTATGAAATACCTAGTACGACTTAAAAAAGAAAGAAAGTTAAAATTTAAGCAAAATATTTTCGTTGAACATGGGCCTGTGACGTTCACCTGTAGTTTGTATAGCTCTTTTCAAATAATGACCCCACAGCATTACAGTCGTCTTTCATAAACGTAAAATACAACGGAATGTATATATCTCCCCAATATTATGAAGATGGTTGCCATGATAACATCACCATAGCAATATATCCATCATTTTCCCCGTGTCTGTTAGATTTTTCTTCTGTTGGATAATTAGGTATGTAGAAAATAATTCATTTTCAAATGTTCGAAGAAAAAATACAATCTTAAATAAATAAATCCCTCATTTATTAATTAAAATGTTTTGTCTAAGATTTAAACTAAATATTACTGCTCTTTTTGTGTTAATAAAATGGGCATCATCAAATACGCTTTTCACTTCAAGGTTATCAAAGATTAATTTTCTTTCTTCGTTTGACGTTTCTAGTATATACTGTATTCTATATGTATATATATATATATATATATGTATATATATGTATATATATATATATATATATATATATATATATATATATATATATATATATATATATATATATATATATATATATATATATATGTATATATATATATATATCTACTAAATGCTTTTCTTGGTTTTATAATTATGATAATTTAAAATGAGATATTTTAAGCCCTTTGATTTGTTTACAACAGAAGTAACAAAAAGTTTACGAACTTAATTAAGAAGTTAAATAAAATTGATCAAAGTATATCTACCAAACCATATCTTACGCTAGACTTACATATTAAATTAAAAATAAATTAAGCAAACTCGTATTGAAAATAAAAAAGAGATTTAAACACACAAAAAAAATGTTTTTAAGAAAATGGAAAAAATAATAATAACAATAAGTAAATAAAAATGGTATTTTTAGGTATTTCGTTTTACCTATGTTGATGTATATGGTTGCTAGCCTAGCCGTCACCAAGGATACGGGGTCGCCAATGGATACCAATGCAGAGATGGCCTAATCACCAATATCCCCAATGCAAAACACAACAAATAAATAAATGATTTTTTTGAATGTTCACAAATTTAATTGATTACTTGGTTAGTATTAATTAACATTTATTTTGATTAACTAGCATATGTAGTAATTTATGTTGCCCTAAAATATGTTCTGTTTGATTATATTAGTAATGTAATCAAAGTATTGATTTGTGACATTATCAAAGGTGGTATTTTTATTAGCACGAGGTATTTTAGTTTAAATTAAATATCATAGATGGTACTACATGTTGGTAGAATGTATAAGTTAATAATTTATTCAATTTTACGCGGAAAATATATATTTCAATTTTGTGTAGAGTAAGCAGAATATTATTTGAATCCAGGTTGTATTGTAATAAATTGGGGAATTTTAATTTTAAAATGATACCGCACTGAAATATCCAAAGTTCTATTTTATTTGTTCAATGAATCTTTAGGTTTTATTTTTATACCGAAAAGAGCCATAATCGAAAAAAAAAAGAATTCTTCCTATTACTCTATGAAATTCTCTTTATAAAATAAATCAATAAGGATGCCTTAAATGCCATCAACTGTTGAGTTTTCCATTTGTCATAACAAATTTCCTTACAACTCTTTACTATATGTAGCAACATATTAAAATTTAACATTCACAATCTGAATGGAAAAGGTTTAGCTTTTGCCAAAGGACACTTCAAAAAAATATCATCTTGACAGATCGTTTTTATAATATTTACATTCTGCATATCTACATTACATTAAAATTCAGCTCCTTGGAATATTTCTTATGCTAAATTTATCTAGGCAAATTTTTCTATGATGGTGCAGAACCCTTCAATTATCTACCTAAAGCATATATAGAATTTTCCTAAAGACGGTATTTTTTTATAATAGGACATCTATAGTATTTTTGCGAATAACTTACTAAAAAAATAATTTTAATTTTTTCACAATTATCCAAGTATATTGAGATGTAACAAATGCTAAAGACTGTAATAAATTTTGCATTTAAATTTATCTATATTTTTATAACTTGTCTGGATCAGTCATTTACATGCTCTGACGTAGCAAATTACACATTTTTCTGTTTCGTTTAAATTTACATTTTAAAATTTGGTTCTTTAGCATTCGAAAGGTATTATTTAAAGGTTTGGGCTCAATTATATAATCATGATTGTATAAACTCAGAACGAATTCAAATACTGTTCAACAGCACAATCAGTTATCAATTGTAAATGGGTACATTATGGGTATTAAAATTCAATATTTAATGGTATAATTAAATAACATTGGACTCTAGGTATAGATAATACATTTTTTTGCAGAGTGATTCTAACAAATTTGTGGTTTGTATTTTATTTAGTAATAAATTGTACAATTAAAAATAAATAAAATTATTTGATTTATTGTTGTGGTTTCACTGACCAATCAACAGATAAAATTAAATGGTCGTAACCATGTCCATGTAATGTGTTAATTGCATCAGCAGCATCTTTTCGAAATTTGAAATGGACATAAGCAAAACCTTTACATGCATCTGTTGCTTTATCTTTTGCTAAGAATATACGATTTATCGGTCCAAACGGCTTAACAAGGTCTTCAATATCAGCATCTGTTGTTGACTCACTTAAGTTAGTAATTCGAATTGCGGTTGTATCTTCATTTCGTCTTTGTGAATTTGGATTATCGCCACTCTTCCTTGCACCATCTCGCATATTGGGTGGTACATATTTACTACCACCTGGTTTACTCGAATCTTGTAAACTAACAGCATTTGGAGCTGCAGCTAAAAGTGAATTCAAATATTTTCAAAATAATCCCAAATTATTAAATAATGTGTATTTGAATTACCTGCTTTCTTTTCATCTGGAAGTTTTCCACTAGCATATTGTGTGTCTTTGTACGGACATTTTGTTGTCCAATGGTCTCCGTTACATGTACGACATTTAACAGCACCTTTATCTCCCAAACCTTTCAATTTATCTAAAGCGCTTTCTTCTTCAACTTTGTTATCTTCTTCTTTGCTACTAATAAAGTGCATATAAACGTCTTCAGCAACAATTGTAGTTTGTGGATTTGGACCAGGTTTATCTTTTGCTGATTCACCAAATTTTGCTAAAGTTTTTCTGGCCGCAATTGATTTGGATACAATTCGTTTTTCAATTTTGTATGTACGTACTATTTTCTCTTTTTTACCGTCATCATTAACTTTATACTCAGTAATTATTTTAAAACCATTTTCATAGACTTCTGTGGGAGGTGGAAGGGCACCACCTTCTAATTCAACTTCGTCTGCCCAGCTGCATTTCACATCTTCTGCTACTGGCATCTAAAACATTTATGAAATTAACTTTAAATATTTTTGGAATAAATTAAATCATTATTAAATCTTAATTAAAAAAAATAAACTTACCCTAAATAATATTTGACACTTATCAATAACAATATGGTTGGAAATTTTTAAACCACGAATTGTTTTTAATGTCAAAATTAAAAAGGATCATTCCAGTCATTGAACAACATGTGACAAAATAGACACAGTTATCATGAAACCAATGTAATGGAGCCATAAACATAGAATACGAATGGAGCATATTAATTCTTGAAACTATGTATGTATACCGTTGGTTTTTTAAAAATATATCAATGGTAAAAATAAATTGTAAAAATTCGAAAACTCATTAAAACCATACGTTAATCGGGCTCTATTCAGTTGTGTTAATTATGGAATGGTTTTTTAATATCTTTAAAGTAATAAGTTAAAATATAAATAGCTCACAATTTGGAAAGTCTAAAATTTTTAGTAATACATTTCATGAAGGCTTATCTCAGTTATTTTACCTTTTTGTAAAATTTATTTTTATTTTAATGTGCCACTTTGTGTTTTTCATTGGAAACATCCAATTGTGTGTACTTTAATTTTGATGTTGATTTACCCGACAAGTGAATTTTAATTATAACTTCAAATGGCCTTAACGTGAATAATTAAAAAATAAGAAATAATTTCTACAATATAATATTATCATTTAAAGTTGGAATAAAATGGATCTGCCAAAACCTCCTTCTGGTGAGATATTTTTTATGATTATTAATAAAAATTTCTAGGTTAAGTTATTATTTTTCTCAAATCATATATTTTGAATATGTATTTGATTTGTAGATACCGAACTTAGAAATATTATTGATAAGCTGGCCCAATTTGTAGCCCGCAATGGACCAGAATTTGAACATATGACCAAAACTAAACAGAAAAACAACCCCAAATTTCAGTTTTTATACGGTGGAGAATACTTTAATTATTATCAGTATAAAGTCACTACTGAACAAGCAAGTAAGTACCTTTGTGAAGAACTTTATAGAGTAAGTCATGGTTTGCAAGATATTAACTGAAAAAAGTTTTTATAGTTTTGAAACAGCAGGGAATATTATCCAAAAATAAATCACCAAATGTTACACAAAATATATCTTCGGCATCAAATAACATTGCTATTTCACCATGGACAGGTGCAACAGTTTCAATTCCTGGTCCTGTAACATCTACTCCGGGCCCGGTTAGCGGTGGTAGCATGTTGACTGTTGAACAAATTACACAACAGCAGACTACACTGCAAGAGCAAATCTATCAAAGTGAACAAAATTTATCGGCACAATATAATGTAAATTTTGGTAACTTATTAAAGGGTTATACCTATAGACAAAAAAAAGTCTTAAACTCTTATTTGCACTAAATCATGTTTCATAGTTAATAAAATTTGAGTATCGAATAAAATATTGCCTTCTGCTTTCAACTCATTTTTATTAGGTATGCCTGTATCTGTAAAACAGAATCTTTAAACATGATTTTCATTCATTTCAAATCATCGAATTAACTCGAAATTTTGCACACATTTGCACATTATCAAAGACCGATGAAATTGTAATAATTTCATTAACAGATACGAATAAAAGGATAACAATAAAACTTTTTAAAGTAACCAAAAAGTCATAAATGATATTTTAAAAAACTAAAGAACACCTAGTATCCAGGAAGAAACCAAAACTCTTCATAATTAAAAAGACAAAATAAATAATAGAAAACTAAAAACACACTATAGTAGAAAAACAATTAATTTCTGTAAGCATTTTACTGGCAAATATTGATAACAGTAGAATCATAAAAATATCTTGAAAAGCACCCCATGTTTTTTTTTTTTTTTTTTTTTAAATATAATTAATTTTGATTTTAATATCACTTTTCTTAATTTAAACATTGTTCTTTACTTTTTTAAATTTTAAACTATTATTTATTAATAGTTGGAACTCCTTTTATTTCATTGAGAATTATGCCTAGGTGTAACCCTTTAAATTGTTTAAAATTAGAATGTTTAGTAATTGTTTGATTAAATAGGTTCTAATGCAACAACAACAAGCACAAATTGACGATACAGTTTGTCGAGCGGAAGCTGATGCATTAGAACGTTTAGCAAAAGATACAGAAATTGATTTAGAAGCATTGGATCAGCTGTTACGTCCAATTATGGACTCATGTACCAAGGATAGTATTAGTAATGGTAAAGGATGGATTTTGCAACATGGTACAACACCTGATAAATGTCAAGCAATTGCTGGTCGATTATTAAAAAAGTAAGTGTACAAAATTAATAGATGCAATATAGGTTTTATTGCAAAGATTGCTGCAATTTTGCATCACAAGAGAACTAACATAAGTAGTTTCATAGTTTTATAATAAAATTAAAAAAATTATATCCCAAAAATAAAGTACTACACACTTTTTTGTGCCTTTGTTTCAGAAATGAGCTCGGCTTTCTGAAATTAGGAAATTGGATAGTTCTTGTGAGAAATAAAGCAAAATTAAAATATAAATAATAGTCGTGCATTAAAATGTGCCTAAAAAATAGACAATAAATTAATTAATAATAAATTCTTTGGTTTTTTCTTGTATCTAAGAAAAAAGACGTGTGGCACTCGGGGACTGCCGCGGTAAAGCTATTGCATAGCATTTTGTATCCACAAGCCACACCGCCTTCAAGCCACACCTCCTTGCCCGTCGGAGTGGGGAGCGTGAGGTTTTTTCGTTACGGAATTTCTGGATTCGGTCCCCGCGCTCAAGGCCCGCGATAGAAGCTATGCAATAGCTTAAAAAAAATTAGTGAAAGAAGCTTTAAAAGATATTATAGTTTTTGTCTAAGAGAATAAGTGCGTTATGTCTATATCTCGACATGACATTCAGAGTTTCAACTTGCTTCAACTGAAAACACTAATTTTATTTCTGTTAGATATGGTCCGGGAGCACCATATATATCAGTGACACTGATATCGCAGAATTAAAATTTTTTTATTTAATTTGATAGTTTATAGACACGCTAGATATTTCCATCGGTTTTAGTACTAACGTACCAAGATATTTTTGAATAAATCATCAAAACAAGTAAAATTATAAAAGAAAGCGACCTCCAAAAATGATAAAACATTTTTGCTTTTTACAAACATTTAGTTTATTAACACATTCTTTCGGCTAATTAAATCAAGGCTTACCCGGTGCATTTTGTTCTTTAAACTATCAAATGAAATAAAATATTTATGATTCCTCGATGTCGGTTCTTTCAGTCTCACGAGCTTTCCGTCCAATATAAATAACTCATATTTTCTACTCAGTTCAATTGCATTACTACACGTTATTTATTGTTAAATTTTTTAGAGTAAACCATGAAACAACAACGTTTCTTCAAAAACTTCACGTTATTTATCTGGTAAACGATGTTTTACATCATTGGTAAGTATATATTTTAAGATAAGCGATTTTTCTTCTATTTATTTAAGCAGTGGAAAATCAATGAAATATTTTAATTTGTCTATTTTCTTCAGTGCAAGAAAAAATGCAGACGATTTAAAAAAAGCATTAGAAGATGTTGTCGTACCAATGTTTTGCAATGCTAATATTGGTGTAACAAATGAGCAAAAGAATAAACTTGATAAGCTCTTGAGTTTATGGGAATCAAAAGCAAATTATTTCTCATCTGAAACAGTGGAAAAGTTACATAAACCAGTGGAAAGTTATCAAGAATATCAAGCGTCATTAATTGCAAAACATGCAACACCAATTGCAACACTCACACAAAACACAAAAAATACATTCGATGGGTAAGTAAAAAATGAGAACGATGTTTTCATCATTGTGATTCTAATATGTTAAACCAGCCTAAGTATTCTCATTTGAAGTACACTCAGTCTGATTTACATTTGGTAGGTACGGATACTGGTTGCATCGGATTCTTTTCTAGTAGTTTGATTTATTCTTATATATATATATATATATAATATATATATATATATATATATATATATATATATATATATATATATATATATATATATATATATATATATATATATATATATATATATATATATATATATATATATATATATATATATATATATATATATATATATATATATATATATATATATATGCTATTAGTTCCTTTTGTATTAATTATACATTTAAGAATAAATCAAAAATATTTTGTCCATCCACTCGACGTTTAAAATATCAAATTTCATGGAAAGAACCTCAACTTATATACTGAATATGAGATGCCTTCCATAGGAGATTTATAACAAAACAATTGAACATCAAAAATATTACCAAAAATATATTGCAGGAAGACAGGAATATATAAACTTATTTATATATATCTATATATTTGATATAAATAAGTTTATCTATTCCTGTCTTCCTACAATATATTTTTGATAATATTTTTGATGTTCAATTGTTTTATTATAAATCTCCTATGGAAGGCATCTTATATTCAGTATATAAGTTGAGGTTCTTTCCATGAAATTTGATATTTTAAAGGCCGCGTGGATGGACAAAATATTTTTGATTTATTCTTAAATGTATAATTAATACAAAAGGAACATATAGCTAAAATAGTACTCGAAAAATGAATTTCTTTGTAAATATTAAAAGTGTATACAGTTTTAGTTTTTTCAGACTTTCAAATACATTTAAAAAAAAAATAACAATTCTCGTTTTTGGCAGGTATCAAGCACAGCATAATGCATTCGTTGCACATGCGGCTCAACAAATTCAAGTTCTTGAACAACAAAAACAAACCGTTATTGAAAAACAACAGCAACAGAAACAGAATACATTTCAACCTCCGGCTAATTTCCAACAAAATAATCAAATGCCTTTAACATTCACTCAACCACCTCCTGGAACCCAATATAATCAACAGCAACCTGCTGCATTTATGTCTGATGATACTGGTAATTCAAATCAAAGTAATCTGTCAAACTCTAGCCCAGGACATCATCAACAAACATCCGATACATCACAACTTGATTTCATTAGTCAATCGTCAAATCCACCTGCACTACAATCTGCAGGTGGATCCTGCACTGCAAACAATAATAATACTAATAATAATGGCAGTTCAATGGACAATAATAATTTTAATCAAAGTAGTTTAAATATTCCAGGTGCAAACCCTATAAATCCTAATATACCATCTTTAACAAGTATTAATCCTAATGTTATTGTGCAAAATATGCCACCAATTAATGACATACCACCTCCTGTATCATTTTCGCAACCACCACCAAGATTTTATGATGCAGCTCCTCCACCAGCAGCCATTTTCCCAGATTTTTCAAAACCTCCTCCTGGATTTCCTGTACCTGCTTTTGCACCACCACCTGTTGTTGAAGAAATATTTCCATCGATACCGTATTACGATTTGCCAGCTGGTTTAATGGTTCCATTATTAAAGGTAAATCTTTTTTTAACTGTATTTTATAGTTTTTGAAACTGTTGGATGTACTTAAAATGTTATTCAGATTATTAACGACTCCATAAGATGATCTATTGCATTATAAGTATTTTATGTAAAACCTAAATTTATTTTAAAAATTATATACACTACTGATTTCTCCTATTTATATTTTATTCAAATTATTCAGTTATTCAAAAATCAATCTGTGTGTGTCATGTGTTTCGAGACTTTTTGACTTTTCCTGCGAATGTTTAGAAAATGACGGAAAAGACATGTAAAATTATGAGAGTAAAAACTTTTAAATAAGGACCAAATATGTTTTGTATAATCAGTTAATTTGAGAAAAATTCAGTTATACATCTATTTTTCTAGTTGGAAGATACATCATATAAACCTCTAAATCCTGGTGCAATTCGGTTACCACCACCAGCACCACCAAGTGATAGATTATTAGCTGCCGTGGAAGCATTTTATGGACCACCATCTCACGAACGTCCTCGGGATAGTGATGGTTGGGAGAAATTGGGATTATATGAATATTATAAAGCGAAAAATTCCGCGAAAAAAATGAAAGATGATGCAATTGCTGCGGGTATACGATCAAAATCAAGAAGTCCTAGTCCAATTGTGATTAAACGCCCAGAAAAAGATGATTCAAAACGACGTAGATACAGTTCTAAATCACCATCACCACGAAGTCCAATTCGGCGTCGTAGTGGAAGTCGTAGTCGTAGAGAACGTTCATCAAGGCGCTCAAGACGTTCAAGATCGAGATCCCGTACACGATCGCCACCATCACGTCGGGATCGGTCGATATCTCCGCCATCGATGATGTTTATGTAAGTTTTTCATGGTGCTAGAGATGGTTTATAATATAGTTTCTATTAAATACTATGGTATTTGGTTACTAAGAATATTTATACATAATGTTGAATCTCATTATAGTCCATCTCATTATAAGAAATATTCTCTAGGAGTGTTCCCGCAAATATACTGACACATTTGCAGAAAAATTGTATATGCCGCATTTTAATGCATTCGCGTAGATTAGTGTATTGTGAGCTAAGTAATTATTTGACTAGAAAAAATTTGCAATCAAAATAGCTCCAAAAATTTGTTGGTGTTAACAGCTTGTAATTTTGTAATTGATTACATCAGACTCAAAATATTTTTTTTTCGAGGATTCCAAACTCCCAAATTATATTTCTATCTATCTATTTGACATTTAATTTGAAGCTCAATAATGTTCATTAATTAAACAAATTTTACAGGCCAAATAGTCTACGAAACGAGGATAAACTTGATGAAAGTAACAAAGGACATCAGTTGTTGAAGAAAATGGGCTGGGGAGGTTCCGGGCTTGGTGCTAAAGGTCAAGGTATTGAAGCACCCATATCAGGGGGTGAAATTCGTGATCGACAGGATATGTATAAAGGTGTTGGTATCAGTTTAAATGATCCTTATGAGAGTTTTAGAAAACATAAAGGTGCCGCTTTTATTACACGCATGAAAGAGCGTGCAGAGGAGAGGGCTGCCGGTGAACGATGTTAATATAAATAAATATTAATTGAACGTTATATATTAATTTTTGTATGTTCTTCATCCTTTAACTCCGTAAATTCCTCCCTCGCTTTTGTTTTGAAGAGAACAAACATAATTTTTATAATAAGTGTGTTTATTGTATTTTTAAGTGACTATGTAAATAAAGCAAAATATTAAAAATTATCATTAATTAATTTTGTTCTAAAACGATCTTAAAACGATTAATTTTCTATAGTTCCATAAGATTCATTCAGTGATGGTTTATCAATATATAAAATACAGAATAATTAACCAAAAATAAAAATTCGAGTCCTCCGTTACTTTTCATGCTTTGTGCATACCCAATTTCATAGCATTTGGAAAAATTTAGTGCTATTTGCGGATGAAAATTGAAAGATAATACATTAAGGAGTGTTAAAAATTTATTGTGGGTCCTTAAGGGGAATTGAAATATAATGCTGAAGTACACTCTTTTATGTAAAATTTTTCAATTTTCGCTCACAAATAACAAAAAATACTTTAAATAACCAAATATTTAGAAACTTGTTATGCACAATATTATCATTAAAACAGAGGGCTTATCGAAGAGTTTTTCTCGAAAAAATTTCCCAGCTAAACATCGAATTTGTTTTTATATTAAAATTTTTTTTTCCATAAAAATTTCGGTCCTCCGATAAAATAAGTATTTATTGATTTATTTTTTCGCGAAAATTGAAAGAAATACAATGTATATTATATGTGCCAACAGCTATTGAGAAGCACAGTCCTTTATGTAAGGAACACCTGTGAATAATTCCTCTTAAGTTTATACAGTTAAATTTTTATTTGTTTAAAAGCTTTCAGTTAAGAATTACTCATTAGAAATTTTATAAAACCAACTTTATTTGATAATATTATTTAATACTTATGTTTAAAACAGAAGCAAACACAGTATATTGGGCGAAATATCCTCTTATTCAACCTTATAACCAAGAGAGATTCTATAAACAAAAAAACTTTTAAATTAAAAAATTTTTGTTTAAATTCAGTTTTCATAAAAGTTGCTAACATAAGAATGTATGGTAGTTTCATAGCTCCCTCATTCTAGCCCACACATAAATTTATATTTTTTATTTTTGACTTTTTATGAATTTCAATTTATTGTCCGACCTTAAAAATTATTTGTTCGTTCTTTACATATAAATAAATAAACAAATTATCGTCCTCATTTTTTAAATATTAAGTAAAGTTCTTTATTGGATATTGGCATATTGTCTAATTTTTTAATTTGATTAGTTAAAAGTAATTATTATTGTGGTGAATATATGTAATGTAGAGCTGATTAAGCGCAATATTCTTAAAATTTTTTGTTCCTAAGAGGTACCAATCTCTTTCAATATTGTAAAAGATTCTTAGAAACTTGCATCCAAAGTCTTATATTTAGATTAGTAACACCCACCCCGTCCTCGTGCTTTAAACGGGTTACGATTATTAAGTAATCTCCAGCCAAAGGACTTGTAATTACAGATGATATAATTCAAACCTTATTATAATTTGTAACGAATATTTAGCATATAATACCCAAATTTGACTAAAATATGAAAGATACGTGTATCTTGCCGTGGAATTTCTATTAGATCGCAAGATGTAGAATATTTTCACGTATCTCAAACTATTCGGGCAGCGTACACTCATAAAGTGGTCAAGTAATTCTTTTTTCCGACTTAGTTTAGAAAAATAAAAAATTCAAAGTGAAAACGTATAATTATTAAAATAACTTGGATATACATATATTCCCACGTACAAAAAAAAAAAAACTTGGATATAACAAACTTAAACAATGTTTTCACCTTTTTAGGGGTGGAATTTTGGTTGACTGTATCCTGATCAATAAATCAAAATTTATACCAGCTAATCAGCCCTTTGGCGATTTAGGCCCAGCGCACACCAGCAGATTTTCTGATCAGAAAATCTGATGTAACTCTTAACATGTATTTTATATTAAACTCCGTACACGGTAAGAATTCTATATAAGACATCAGATTTGCTGATCAGAATGTCCTATCGTGTGCGCTTAGCATCAGAATTTCTTATAAGAATATCTTACGATGTCATCTGAAGTAGGCCATCTGTTAGTTAAAAAAGTAATTAATTAATTTAAAATATTTGGAAGTTCATTGGTTCATTGTGGCTCGTTGTACGTATCCGATGATATGCGCCTGCTTAAAATTTTTGTTTGATATATGATCGGATTTTCTTATATGAATTTCTTATAGGACTGTCTTTCTGATGGTGTGCGTTAACCATCAGCATTTCTGATTAGAAAATCTAACGGTGAGCGCTGGCCCTTAATTTCAAAAATTCTATCTTTCTATTCTAAGTTCCGTTTACGTTATACCAGGATAACCAGTTCTTCTTTCTTGTTTTTATATTGAATTTTAGTAGAAATACCTAGAGAGATTTTAAAAAAATATAAAGGAAACAAGGTAATGTGGTCATGTTGCAAAAATGGAGAATTTTGTCAAAATAAGTTTTTTACTATCAGATTGGTCTAGTGATAGAACTGCAACAGAATATGTAAAGAAGGTATTATGTGGTACTACATTCGCATATACACAGTATTGAAACAATTAAGTTTCCATAAGAGAGTTTATCAACAGCTGTTAGAAGCACAGAATTTTGCAGCACAAATAACTCAAAAGATAGCTATCCAAATGAAAAATACTTATGAAATTTGTTATGTACAATCTTGACATGAAAACCTAGTCCTTGTCGAAGCGATTTTATTAAAAAAACATTTCAAATACAAAAATAATTTTGATTTTTACCTTACGAATTTTTTTTGGGAAAAACTCTTTGACAGGTACTAGGTTTTCATGTCATTATTTTGCATACCAAATTTCATAACATTTGCATAAGCATTGTTTGAATTATTTGTGCTGTAAAATTTAAAGAAATACAATGTATATTACATGTTAATTAAGTTAACAGGGTTAGGCGAACACTCCTTTATGTAATATCTTTCCGTTTTCATGTCCATAAATTTTATAATATTTGGATAAGAATTCTTTGAGTTATTTATGCGCAAGTATTTTAAGATATAACATTAAGGAATGTGCTTTGAACTGCTGTTGATATTCCCCTTTAAGGGCATTGTTACCTCTGTAATAAGCACATTCCTTAATTAATTTTAAAAATATATATCCGCTTAAGAAGGATTGGACTCCTAACATAAAGCACACTCCTTTATGTACGTAGTGTGTTTATAACAATCTATTGACTTAAATTATATGTAATACACATTGTACTTCAACTTTCTCAGAAAAAAATTAAAATTTGATTTTACATTGCGAAATGTTTTTTCGAGAAATACTCTTCGGCAAGCCCTCCGTTTTCATTTCAATATTGTGTCTACCAAATTCCAAAATTTGTGCGCGAAAATTGAAAGCTTTTACATAAAGGAGTGTACTACAGTATTATGTTTCAATTCCTCTTAAAAACATACAATAAATTTTTATTTCAGGTCCTTAAAGGGATGTATATATATATTTCAAAAAAAATGCTCATTTAAACCGAAAAACACATTTCTTAATGTATTATCTTTCAATTTTTGCGCTTAAATAACTCAAAAAATAATTATTCCAAATGCTATGAAATTTGGTATGCACAATATTGGAATGAAAACGGCATGGAAAATTTCTCGAAGTGTTGTTTTTCCCGAAAAAAATTACTAAGGTTAAATTCATGCCATTGTTGTGTATATCAAATTTCATAATATTTGGATACTTATTTTTTTAGTTATTTGTGCGCGAAAATTGAAAGATATTAAGTGTGTTTACTACAGAGGTAACAATATCAGTCAATGTGCAGGATAGTTGAACAGTCTAGTTATTTCTTGTTATATTCCTAGATTTATCGTAAGTATTATTTATAAAATACAGAGGTAAAACTAAATAAACAGAAACCTAATTAAATATTATGTTTATTTATTTATTAAAAAAAAAAAAGAATGTTCACGATGCGAAACGATGGTTTGAATATTTGAAAAACGTGGCATGCAATATGACAATTTTATTAAAACATGCCACAATCCACGTGCGTATCGGTGAGAGTGAGTTTATTTATTATTGTTCAACTACACAAATATACATAAATAAATTGATATAGATATTCAAATACTCCAGCGTTTGACGGATTAAAATATGGTATAAACTTTGCATTCCTTAAATACTAATGGATTTTTATAACAATTTGGTATTCAGCTCTACTTATCCTCCATTTCAAAATCTACCCTATGCCGTTGTGCACAATTTACTTTTTAGTGGTGAAAACTACCCCAATTTGACAAAACCATTAATACATTCATAAATAGAGACATTTAATGAATTGAAAAACGTTTGTAGTTGTTGGATGAAGAAAGTTTCATGGTTTTAAGACACTATTGAGTTTTCAATCCTTATTTTATAGCGTTTGCGTTTAAAATCCACCCCTTCTTATTATAAAATAAAAAAATAACTGTCTATGACTTATTAAGTAAAATTGGTATATTTTAATGGTGTTCTACTTAAATAAATTTTCATCATAAGGTTTCAACGTCTAAAAACCTACACTTTATTATAACTAAATAAAGAAAAAAAATCGCTTACAAACATTTTTATAGTATGAAGCTTTATTAATACTAAGTATACTAATAAAAAATTTTTTTTGAGTTTATTATCTCAAACAAAATTACTAAATTAAGAAGAATTTTTGCAATAGCTCAGCGTTTGACGTAAAAATCGGTTAATGCTGATGGATTTTATTTGAAATTTAAAATTAAGATGTACTTACTTTTGCCAATGTGCGCGAATTACTCTTAAAAGTGAAAAGTACCCCTATTTGTCAAAAATTAATAAATTCATGAATAGAGGCTTTTAATGAATTCAAAAATTGTTATAGTTTTTTATAAAGTTTTATGGATTAAAACACTGTGATTTATTACGATTATTTTACAATTTCTGCCTTTAAAAACCTCCCCTTTTTATTGCAAAATTAAAAAAGTACTATCTTTTTGACTTAGGCCTTCTTTATTGATATTGTATGTACGTCTATATAAGTTTTATAGTTGGAAAACTTATGATCAAAATTTATTCAAGTTTTAAGCACCATTAATATATACCAATTTATATCAATAAAGAAGGCATAAGTCAAAAAGATAGTACTTTTTTAATTTTGCAATAAAAAGGGGAGGTTTATAAAGGCAGAAATTGTAAAATAATCGTAATAAATCACAGTGTTTTAATCCATAAAACTTTATAAAAAACTATAACAATTTTTGAATTCATTAAAAGCCTCTATTCATGAATTTATTAATTTTTGACAAATAGGGGTACTTTTCACTTTTAAGAGTAATTCGCGCACATTGGCAAAAGTAAGTACACCTTAATTTTAAATTTCAAATAAAATCCATCAGCATTAACCGATTTTTACGTCAAGCGCTGAGCTATTGCAAAAATTCTTCTTAATTTAGTAATTTTGTTTTAGATAATAAACTCTAAAAAATTTTTTTATTAGTATACTTAGTATTAATAAAGCTTCTGCATGTGCACATGCAGACGACCTCTTTCAATAAGCACTGGTGAGACTGAGAACACTGGTGGTATTCACTCTCAATACGCATCTCTACTTCAAAACCTAGCTATCCTGAAAATCCAAAAAATTAATGCGTCTGGTTTTTTGATAATCACTCCCTTAAATTTTGAACTAGAGAGTTCATAAATAAAAAATATTTTGTAGAAAATTTTATGGTCTAGAAGCTCATTTAAGTTACATATTTTTCAAATCCTTCATTTTATAAAGGTCAATGTTGATAGGGCTCAAGGACGATACTAATTTCATATTAATGCCAATTTTGACAGTAAACATGTTTTGTTTAGAATTCTTAATTTTTAATTATCTCTATCAAAATTTCAGACAAATCCGTGAATGTTTATCGAATGCGGAGCCAAAAACCTTCATACACTGGACTAAAATTTAAAACAATAGAAATGAATAGAAACACCACCAACTGTGATCGGTGATTGGAGTTCTATTTTTGTATGAATTATGTGGGTTGAATTATTGTTATTCTAATTATTATTATAGCTCCTGTTTGTGAATGTTGTTTTATATTACATTAGATTTCTAATTGTGGCATTTAATAAATAGATTCCAGGAATACATAAATTATTATTAAATTACCTACTAGCACGGGTAGCGCGGTTAACTTGTTCAACGAAAAAATTTATTTTGTTACCAAAAGAGAATAACTTAAAAATAAACAAATAATTATCACTCCTTCATTCAAAAATAAAATAAATTTTAATATTAATTTTTTAAACATATAATACATTTATGAAAGTCAAAAATACTCATTTTTATGTAGATCTCTGAAATTTTTTTCGATTTTTCCATAATTTTATTCTGTTAAATAATTCATCACGGTAATTCATAACTTTTTTATGGTAATGCAAAAATCTACAATTAAGTTTTTGAATACAAAATTTGTTATTTTTATTCAATTCTTTATTAAGAATAATATTGAATATCCAATAGATATTTTTTTAAAAACGTGGTTTCCAATTAAGGTAGTACCATTGTTAATTATTATAGGCCAAAAAAAAAGTATTATGTTAAATGTTTTGCCTATATAATATAATAAAAAATCGGTATTTTTTAATATGTTAAATTTTTATTTCTATGGTCTCTAAAACGTATATATTTTAATGAATCTTATTCATGTTTATTTAATTGAATATTTTATATAACTTTCTTGTCGATATTCAATATTATAATTAACAAATAATAAAATATAATAATTAGTAATGATTTGTTATTTAACAATTCAATTTTGTAAATTTATATTGTTCGATATAGTTTCTTTATAGGTAGGTACGGGTCCCTAAATATTAATATTCGTAATGTATATATCCTATTAAGTTATTAAAAATGTTTTGAGCAGGTTTAATCTTAAATTAAAATCATTTCCTACTTAAAAATGTTTTATTATTTTGTAATTATTTTATTAAAACTTGTATACCACCTTAAAATTATTTTTTAATTAATTTATATAATTATTAAATGTTATTATTGAAATCCTCATAATTATAAAATTATCAATGTTATCATTTTTTTCAGCGTTTAAATTATGTGAAAAAAATATTTAAAAAAAATAATTCAATTCACATGATTGATAACAAGTTCTTAAAATGTATTTACATATACATTAATTAATCAATATAATTAATATTTTTAATAAATAAAAATTATTGAAAATAATAATAACTATTGATTAAATTCAATTGTTTTTTTTTTCATAAATAATATTGAATATCAAAACATTTCTGTAATTATATTTATTAACTTTTTCTACTGATTCAAGAGCTGATCGTCAAAAGCTTTGTCTGATAATAATCTGCAGATATTTAGTCAAAAAAGGTAGTCACTATTTTATGAATATTTCGGTGTGGCAACTAGGTTGTAATCTAGTTGCTCTATCGAGATGAGACACATTCAGAATGGTACTCGGGTGCCTCGGTAATTTATTTTTCGATATAGTCATAGAATTTCAGTATTTGATGTATTTCAGTATTGTGATGTACTTCCAAACGTTTTTCATTTTTATACTCGGCATAAAAATAACATGTCAGAGTATATTAAATTTAGTCTCAAATGTGTAACGTTAGCAAATATTGACCGAACATACAGAATTTTGGTATACGCGTTCATTGAATCACCAAGTCAGTTCGTCTGTCCGTTATTAATATAACTCAAAAACAAAAAGAGCGAGATGAACCTATTTGAAATTTTTTTAAATTTTAATTTTGGAATGCAATATACCTATCCCTACTTTTGAATATTCTCAGTAACCCACTCCCACAAACTTCTTTGTGAGCTTTAAGGAATTTTTATTGAATTCTTAGTATTTAAGAAACAATTGAAGATAAAACTAACAAAGTTAATTATTTAGATACTCGACATATAATTCAATTTCATTATTTGGACTATTTTTAATTATAATAATAATAATAAGAATTCTTATTACCTACATGTGTTTATTAGCTAAATTTGAGCTGAGATTGTCGAGAACTCGAACTCTTTTACGAAAAAATGTTTCAAAAAAATAAACATTTTTTCTTCTATCTTTGATAATTTAAAAGTTGGGTCAAAGATTCATTGGACCCAATGGACCGATTTTGTCTCCTTCTGAACTTAACCTCAATTTTTATGGTTAGATTTCGTCACCATAATTCCAACTCATTATCGTTTTTTGTTTTTGAATTATCGTGATGACGGATTACGTGCTTCTATGAACACCTATACCAAAATTTTATTTGTGCGTTCAATTTTAGGTATCGTTATATACTTTAATATACTCTGACATATTTATATATGTTGAGTATAAAAATTACAACAATATCGAATTATAGAATTTAAAAAAAAATAAATAAATAAAAAATTAATAAAAAAATTTTAAATAAATAAAAAGTCAATAAATTTTTTTGAGTATTTAATTGGGCCAGTAACACCAATTTCTGTCTAGATAGTATAGATAATTAAGACATATCTATTTATTATTATTATTATTTTGAATAAAATGTTATAAAATGATACTTCGCGTGGCATTGAAGGTTGTCCAGTATAATATTAAAAGACACGTGGACTATCATGCTTACAATTGAAAATAAATTGCACGTGTTTTGACATGCTGCGATTATCAATATATAAATTAATACAGATATATACATATTTATAAATAGTGTTTTTTGTGAATCTATATTTTATTAATTATATCGAAAATGAGTTTTATTCTATCAAAAAAATTTTATTTTTTAAGCTCGAATCAATAATATCAATCTTATTAAAATTGAAATTACAATAGATCTCACATAATATTGTCTAGCTGAGAAGTGCAATATCTGAAGTAATTCTTGGAGAATTATGGACGGTAGGTCTTTCAACGCAGCAAGAGAGAATGGCGTATATTTTTCTATAAATAGAAATTGCAATTGTTATAAAAAAAAAATTAAAAAACAGAAAAAAACTTACTTTTTTTTTTATAACTTGATAGAAAAAGTATCTCAGAATTTTATTCCATTGAATGAGTCGTCGCCTATAATTTTTTTATTTTTTTAACGATTGTTAGCGATTAGACAAATATTTTGTATTTTATTTATTTAAAAGTTGTTATTTTCAAAAATATTGATTAATGAAGGCTGTATACTATGCACAAATACTGTAGTAGGTACATCTAATTATTTGTAAGTAGATTTAAAAATTAACTTCTAACCTTATTTCAAATTGAACTAGCATAAGAGTAAGTATTTTATAAGGAGGCTTCGTGGAGCTTTGTTCTGTATGAAAAGGATCAATGCACAGCCAATATCGCTGATCGAAGAACCCGAAACTTGTAGGGCATGTGTACTTTGTATGTTGTGGGCATCCGCTAAGAAAGGATTTTCCGAAATTTCCCATTGGGAGTGAAAATCGGGGGCAATGTTTTTATTACAAGGTCTAACTTGAAATATGTTTCAAAAATACTTTTCAACAAGTATATAAGTACCACATCACGAGGTACTGGGTACACACCAATATCCGAGCACCGATAAGAAAGGATTATCTAAAATTTTAGCACTCTAAGTAGGTGAAAAACTGGGGCAAAATTTGTATGGGACAACGTTATTCCTTGGTCGAATCAACTTCAAATTTTCCATAAACATTTTTTAACAGAACTGATGGAATGTGTATTATGTATTTTGTTGAAGCTCAACGCCTAACAGGGATAAAAGGTTATTCCATATTTGAATTCTGTGTAAAAAAAAGTGTTCGAAGAAAAAGCTAAAAATTTTATTTTGTTTTCGTGATAATGACTAATTAATAAAAACATATGAGCTTTATGCCAAATAATATTAGAAAATTCACATTAACGATTTATTTATTTTAAAAACATTATAAAAACTATAGTTTTTAAAAATAATTACTTTACAACATTATATATTCTATTTTATTAGGTCTGGATAATACTGCATTCGGGGAATTAAGCCCGAAATTGGCACCGATTGTTTGTCTTGTACAGGTGAAGAATATATATATATATATATATATATATATATATATATATATATATATATATATATATATATATATATATATATATATATATATATATATATATATATATATATATATATATATTATATATATATATATATATATATATATAATAATAATAATAATAATAATAAAACTAATATAAAACTAATAATAATATTTATTGAATTTAAATATATTTATCAATATTAATTTGAATAAATATTATTTTCGTTATTTGTGCTGGAAGATTCTATGCTTCTGTAGATAATCCCCCTTAAACAGTTGTAAATAAAGTGTATAATGTGTTTCGAGTATCTAAATATTATTTAAGCACTTTTTATGTCTATTTTGACCTAAATAAATATATAACAAAGTATTATTTATTATATTATTATTAGGTAACATAATTTCTTCGCCGACGCTCTATGGTCTTCTATAATACCAATGGCTATGAATTTACAATGCATAATTTTATTTATTCTTAACAATATTTTTTTTTTTTTTGTATAAGTAGACCAAGCCATTTTCTGTTTTGTATAAATAAAATTAAGCATTTAAAGATTTAAAGGTATTAAAATATATCTATCTATAAAATGTGTATTTCTAGGAACAACAAACTGTAATGTAGATTTATCTCCCATATAGGGGGAGTCCAGGAGACTTGACCAGGTGGGAGAAATGAACTTTGTTCAAAATATAAAATTTATATTTCGTGCAAATCAAACGCCAATACACACACTGAGTGGTTGCGCCTGAGACACCAATCCCAACCATGCCGGTATTCTGCAGAATGATCAGTTTTTTTGCCCGTCAGAAAGTAAAACCTGTTTTTGTTTTTGCGGAGTAATTTTTTTTAAAATTTATTTATTAGTTTTGAAATTATGATCGTGTTTATTGATGTAATTGTATTGCTCTATAATTGTAGTTTAACGTGTGATAAGAGCTTTTTCTTAAACGAAATGAAATCATACACCAAGATAGAGTTACAAAATGTCATAATAGAATTAAAAGAGGGTGTTTGTATAAAAAAAACAACTATCAATTATAAAATCGACAGAAGTACAAAATTGTACGTTTTAAATTGAAATATATTTAGAAAAATTGTTAATTTTGATTTTTATTTGCAATAACTAATGTAGTAACTAAAAATTATGGTAGATAAGTTAATAAATTGTTATTATACGTTAAATGTTTTTCTCATTCCTTTAAAAAAAGTATATACAAGTCTTCCCAAACCCCGGTTAAACGGTTCCCGATGATGAGGAGACTTTACTTATATTCCATTTTTATTTCAAATTCCTATACTTGTTTATAGTTTCCTGTTATTAAAAAAATTACGATGTCATATTATCCTTAACTGACTTAGTTATCGTTTTAAATTATAAATAAATATCCACATCCATTTTGTAAAAAATTATTACGTTTTAAGCAAAAAGCAGTTCAACTCTCCCGGACTTCCCCTATTTAAAGTTTTACGAAAGCATTGAAGGTATTTAAATATATAAAATATGTATTTATAAAAATATAAAGGTGTATATTGTCTCCAATATACATATTACTAGTAGCTCTCTGAATTATAAATCTCATTTCGAGGTAAACATTTATTCATATTGGGTATGAAAAAACCGCGCCTCCGTAGCTTGCATAAAAAAAGTTGGTGTTTTTGACGATTTTCCAAAAAAAAAAAATAGGATACTATTAAAAAATTGTAGTTTTTCTATTTTTCCTAATTAATTACCACTGTACACATAGAAAAGTAAAATCTAATGGACAGAGAATAATAGCGTACATATACCTGTCAGAACATCTATTTGCAGTCTGGTGAGATAACATTATGCGAAGATACCACTACCTAATAAATGATTGTTTCATATTAAAGGCTTGGTTACATAATTTGGTTAAGATTTTCGTGTGAAGCAAACGATATTAAAAATAAACCACCTCTTCATATTTCATATATGGATCACCCAATTCTATTATACAGCAGATTTTTTATGCAGTAAACATAGAAGAAAAATTTTTTTATTTTTCTATTTTTTGTCGACGTTGAGCATTGAGCAACATGGTAGATTTTGAGAAGAGTTTTTAATAAAATAATATATAATACAATAACGAGCCAATTGTTGAATTTAGTTTCGAAATCAACAGTGGGCTCGCTATGCGTAGTTTCAGAAAGCATATCATTAATATTTTCATGTAGAATTAAGTAAGGTTTAGATAATTATTAAAGTTTTTGTAGGGGTCCTATGCTATGATATTCTATATATATGTTACGGTAAATGTACCTTCTTGGGAAATGTACACTTTTACCGTAAAATGCGTACATTTCCCAAAAAGTTAGGTATATGTGAACTGAATATAATGTACATGTACATTTCCACATTTCCCGGCAAATGTGTACTGTTTCCTTCACGTTTTGGTAAATGTATACTCTTACCTTCATGTTTTAAGAAAAGTTAGAATACAAATAAATTAAAAATGTTGTTACAGTAAAAAAATATTTTATTTAAATAAACATAATACAAAAGGTATTTTCGTTTAATAACGAAAATTATTTTAATTAAAAAATGTAAATGACAAAAAAAATATACTTTTCTTTGCATATTATATAATATGTCGTAGGTTATGATCCCAATATTCATAAATACAATTTTCGTCCTAGTTTTACAGGACCAATACGATGGAAATCAAACAAATAATAATAATAACATACTTTTCTTTATTATAACAGTTAAATTTTATAAAACTATAAAGGAACATATAGAAATTTCATAATGAAAAAAATTTTATTTTTTTGAGCAAGAATTGCTATTGTGACACTTGGAATTACATATTTTATATTCCAGCATTTTCACAACTGCGTTTTTTTGAGGAACATGTTCCTTATTACAGATGCATCTTTTAAAACCTTGTTCACCAGTAAGGCACTGCATTTCTATAAATTCTCTTACCGATTTCTCAACATCTTGAGGAACATCTTCGTATGATATAAACTTTTTCGTATTTTGTATGTTTACATTTACCAAATCGACATGGTCATTGTGAATTCAATGTACATTTCCCTTCTTTCAAATTGTAATAAATGTTAGTTGAATGCACATTATCCAAATGAAGAGAAAAATGTGCACATAGACCGGAAAATGTGTACATTTGCCGCAATATCTACTTTTACCGTAACATATATATATATATATATATATAATATATATATATATATATAGAGACTGGATATTTAGATATTATAATAATATGTGTTGTATTTATACATGTACCTAATAACCTAATTGTAGAGAACCTATGCATTCTACAAAAAAATGCTTCAAACAAATATTTTTGGTCTTTAAAATCTCTTATAGTTCAAAAATTTGGTCCTAGATCCATTGGACTGTTTTTGCTCATTCACGAACTTAACTCAGTTTTTATGTCTTAAATACGTTACCAAAATTTCAACTCACTATTTCTTTTTGTTTTTAAGCTATCTTTACAGCCGTGCAGATGGACGGCATGTGGAAACAATATTATCTAGCGTTACAAACTTTACACTTAAATTAACATACTCTGTCATATTATGTATACGTCGAGTATGAAAATATAAGTACGCTTATTGTCCTAATAACTTTTTTAAGCCATCAGGATATTTTCTATAAGATTACTCGCTTTATTTTCTATTTATTTGTGTATCAATTTCGAATAAATTATGAATCTAAATAAAAATTTACATAAACCTGTTCATATACTTTATTATGTGCAGTTTGCGTAATTGTATGCGTAAGGTAATTATAATTAATTTCTCAAAAATAAAAAAAAAATTGATTATATTAAATTAATATTTAACACTTTAATTAATCGCTAAAACAAAAACAATGAATATTATAATAATTTATGGTATCAATGTTCAAATGAAAGTGAGCTTTCTTTATTATCTATTGATAATAAGAATACAATTCAGTTTTAGATATACCTATAAATCTGTGGTTTTAATTATAAATTAATACTTATTTTAAATTCGATTATTACTGTTATTAATTAAATATTATTTGAAATATTTCTGAAAATTTTCAATACATTTAAAACAAAAATATTCAAAATCAATTTTTAAGTTTAAATTGTTATTGTTTTTATTGACATTTTTGATCTCTAAAATTTTAGTAATTCGAATTTAGGACCAATGCTAACTGGCCTAAGTGGAAGTCCAGATCGTAAAATTCTACAACTGTGGGCTCAATGTAGCAGCGTTAATAGCCCAGGTCATTTAAATCAATTTTACATTGTATTAAAGTATTTTGAAAAATTTGTGAATTAAAATAAATCGCGGCCGGCTTAAAAATGCATTGGTAATGCACAAAATGCATCTAAAAAGGCATAATGAAAATTAGTATCTAATGGTTTTTGAGGTCGTTGATTACGATAATAACGTTTTAAGCAATATGTATAAAATGCACATAATTATGCATTTTTGTGTGTACTTTTAGTGGCATATTTCAAACTGCTTTAAAACAACTTTTATGTATCTCAATATGCATTTCTCAATAAATTCACTTAAAAGTCAATTTTTATTTTATAACAAAGCTGGTATCGACATGCAGTTATTTGTATTATGTTTAGAAATACATTTGAAACATTTGTTATCTATAATTAGGTGCGGCTCGCTTAAAAATGCATCGGTAATGCCCTAAGATATATCAAAAAAATGCATAGCTTTTTTAAAATCGTTAAAAGTTAATTAAATATAAATATAGTGACAAAAAATGTCCGAAAGTATTATTATTTTAAATTGAATACGTAATATTGATTTAATATTTTTATTTTTTTATTTTAAAGCATCTAGAAATAACATTGTTAAAAGTACATATAAAATTGCATGATTATATGTATTTCATTTTAGAGTATTAGGGTTCCCGCAGACTGCAGACTTTTTATCGGCCGATAGTTTGGTCGGCTTCTTAATCAGTATGGAGAGGAATGCATATGCGCACACTACAGTAGTAGTCTGCGGGGGCCCTTAAAAACATTTTTATCGGAATCATACTATGATTCAGCACGAAAAAAAATTAGGGCCTTACAGAAAGTCTATCAACTCTCCAACGATCTCTTGAGCTATATTAATAAAACACAAATACTTTTTCAAAACAAGTGTTCTATGTATCAAATTAACGAATACGTTTAGAATTTAGATGTATAAAAAAAATATAAGTATATATATGCATAATAACATATTTACGTTGTATTACATTGTAGTAAAACCCCTAAATTGTCAAAACCAAAGAGTTATAAGTAATCTAAAAAGTTTTCAAATATGAGCACGGTGCATTAAAATGTTTTCATTCATTTCTATGGTTACGAAATACTATTTCATCTCTGTAGATGGTGTATAATTCAACTGAAAAAAGTTTAAAAAAAAGCTGTAATGTACAATTAAAAATAATGCAATTTCTTCAATCATTCTTACAATTTTGAACCCAATAACTTCAATTAAATGTTGTTTTTTTATAATTATTCAATAACATTTATTTGTAAATTTGCAATAAAATTTATATGCAAACAATTGAACAAATAATTATATTTTCTAGAATGTGAATGTTTTATTACAAATTTTAGACACTCGTAGTGTATTAATCGATTAAGAAGTCGCTTCCACATACTATACACGGTACGGATACCTTATATAATTATACATGCATAAAAATGAATAACCAAAAAATTTTGATTGTATTTACGAATTGATGATTGATGAAAGTTATCTAAAATGTCGTTTAATTTATACAATTTGGGATTTATATAACACAACAAATTTTTAATGCGCTTTGAGCTCAGAACTCTATTTCTTTCAGGGGATAAACGAGATGAAAACATTCTTGAACATTATTTATGAATCTTCATTGTTGTAACTAATTATGCTAATTTTGAACTGGTTTTTCCTTCTTAAAAACAGTTTTTACTGTAGCATTCATATTTGTGTGTTTGAAAAATTTTAAATAAAAAAAATATCACGTTAATATTACAAGGCTAACTAGGTGTTTTTTGGAAAAAATTGTTATGCAGAAAAAATAAAGTTTTATTAGAAACGTGATCTAGATTTAGTGTGTGCGTATTTATTAAATCGATCTATAAAATTCTTTGATTAACAATTGATTTAACCTAATTATATGCTAAGAGACATGAAAATTTATAAATAGTTTGACAAATTGTGTACATAAAAGATTCAAATGACTTTGTAAAAAGCAATTCAATTGCTAAAACATTTCACATTTCTGGCAATTTAAAAAAAATAAGTTTCCTCTAGCTTAGGCTAACTCTTCCACCATATTGTGATCCTTACAACTTTTTGATAAGTAAAAGCAATTTGAGCAATAAAAGCGAAATTAACAATTAAACTAAATGTTATTAAATCTAATATATTTTTGTACTTCTACTATAGCATTCCAGATAATAAAATATACATTAAAAATTTTCAAAACTGTTTTATTACAATGGTAAAAGTTGATCCATTAAGGGGGAATTCCATTGAGGTAACACTTCACTACATGTTGTTTGATACTTGTATCCTAATGATACCATTCAATTATGTGACCAATATAGCATGCGATTAGTCGTACATGAGTGTAGCATGCGTTTAAAACGATTCTATTTAGGCAACTTCAGTTTGGACCATCATGTCGTGACAAAAGTAGAAGTAGCTGCTTATTTGGTTATCGCTTTGAATCGTAAAAGAAAAACGCCACGACATTGAAGAAGAGAGCTGTGTTTCAATGGTCAAAAAATTCAGTATAGTTTTTACGATTGCTGTTGATGATGCTTTATTTCAAAATTTCATTCGGATGAGTAAAGACGATTTTCTGCACTTATGATAAAAATCTCATCTATGAAAAAAAATATGATAGTAACTTTCACGTAGTAATAAAAACTCGCATTAAAAACTCGATTATTAGTGACAATTAAATATTTGGCTACGGGTGATAGTTATCCATCGCTTTTGTACCTATTTCGAATATCTGAGCATTTCTCGAATTATTGCAGGGGAAATAAATTAGCTATTATTAAATAAACAAATTATTCTTATCTACATCACCGTACACGTTTTTTATTCATATACCGCACCTATCCGTTGACTGTTGAATAGACGACGACGTACTGCACAAAACGTTGAATTATGTCGGGCGATGACGAAATCAACAGGCAACAACAGGTAAGAAAGCCGGCTGTATGTTAGCCTATGAATAAGATTCATGAACCATTTTTGATCTGAGAATATTATTACTATAGCCCTAATGGTCGACATCTCTGAAATTGATCAATTTTGCCTGCATGAAAAAATATGATGCTGCTTCCGGATGTGATTTTGAGCACTATCTTAAGGACAGTGGAGGTCTAATGTGTGCAAAAAAAGGCGCAATTTTTGTGAATTTTTTTTTATGATGCAGATAAAATCTATTTTTATCTAATATATTCGTGTAACCATACATTTTCTTTTGGTATACATAACGGAATTCTCTAGAAAGTTTTGAAAAGTTTTCGGGCGACGCCAGGTATAATACTTTGCATATTATCATCATACACTGTTTATGATATTATTATTTTTATGGTATTTATAAATAAACTCACTATTACTTAATAAAAAATATCCTGATTTCACTCTACATAAATGTAATGTGATCAAACACAACATTATAAATAAATTGTACACTACAGTTCAATAAAAAAGTATCAGATAATTTTTTTGGTGTCACTTTCAAGCGACAATATATCTAACATCAGTATATCCATTTTCCAGAAAGGTTGTTATTTTTCAAACCAAATTTGTTTCAGTTTCAATGAGAAATACAGTGGTGGTTTTCCGTTGACACCTTTTTAGGGGTTGAAAAATTTGGAAAGCCCAAATCTTTAAGAAATGTCAAGAACAATTCAATTCTTAATTAAAAATAAGTAATCAAATTTTAACACAAAAATATTCATAAATATTTTTTAAGCGTATGAAATTTATATTTTTATCTGACTGCCAAGAAAGGGTCTGTCTTGTTTGCGTGTTGTATGTATATTTGTTAGTAAAGTTTTTTATAACTTTGTATCTTCTAAACGGTTGAATGGATTTTCACAGTTGAGGTATTGTTATATTCCTATTAAAAACTCAAGCGTCCTTAAATAGGTGTTTGATAAAATGAATAGATTTTCCAAATGTATCGAGTATTGTATAAAAATATAAGAAATTAAAAGGGAATCACAAAAATATGTATACGTTACTAGCAGACCCAGTCACGCGTTGCTGTGTCAATTTTCAGAGAAAAAAACTTTGAAAAAACAACCACCTTAGTAGAATAATTCCGGAAAATCCTTTCTTATCGAATATGTTTGGTACCCGGTAAATATTTTGTATCTTTAGTATTTTCCATATTATTAGTGAAAAAAAACCGAAAAGTGTATTTATTCTTAGATTTATCACTTATAGAAAGGGACTTGGATGGGCTTGATTATGCAACAATAGAGAACCGTATTCTGTCAATGGAATTGCGTTAATAATACCTTAAATATTAAGAATCCGAATGTTTCCGGATCCATTTTTGGTTCATTTTTTAAGACCCTTTATAGTCCACCTAAAAAATGGAGGAGTAACTTCTGAACCTTCTGGAAAAAATCTGATAAAAATCTGGTCTAGCAACTTAATATTTAAGCTATTTATCACACAATTCCATTGACATAATGCGGTGTCTGTTTTGGTACACTCAAGTCCCTCCAAGTCCTGCTATATAAAAATAAGAAAATAAATATTTCCAACTAAAAAAAAAAGTATTGAAAATATATGCAATTTGAACTTTATAAATCAGTATTCATGTATTATGTATGAGTAAGAATAAAAGTGCACAAACAAATGCAATCATAATAATAATTTTAATACATTTTATAAACAACAGCAGGTTGTTTTAATTCTATATTTGTTTTCTTTTTTTTTTTTTGTAAAACATCACATATTTGTACCATGTATTTAAAAAGTATAAGTTAAATCTTGGCGTATATGGGATACTGCTGTACCTTGAATCGAAGTTTATATTTATAAATATTAAAAAGCCTTTGAAAATATAATAGGGATTATAGTTATTTAAAAATAATAATCGATTTTCATTGGAGATCTTGATTTATTTAAAATCTAGAGGTAAGTAACAATGAATAATTTAGGAGTCTAATTTTTATCAAAAAAATATTAAATCGAATTATCTTTTTAAACATTAAGCCTAAAAGCCAATTATAACAGAAACTGTGTTCATTGAGTTTCTTATCAAAAAACCTAATGGTGATGCTTTAATTTTCCTTTAAAAAAATTGATGCTTTAATTTTCCTTTATTTTAACTTCATTATGTTAATTTCGGACAAAATTATTTTTTGTATATATTATCTTTTCCACTTTTAACATTGTATTATATAACGGATTTATATAAAGTATAGTACAATCTTTATCAAACTTCCCCCTCTCTCCATTCAATCTCCAAGCATTCATTTCGATGGCAATTTAGATAAAAATAACTTTCCTTTTCTACCGTTTTATCACAGCTAAGTAATATTTTCCAACAATTACTTTTCCCATAAAATTACTAAAATTTAAATATATAAAGATATGATAGTTCTAGTAATTAAAATGATAAACTTTTTAAATACATTGTATTAAAGATATGCAGGCTGAATGGAATATTAGAAAAATGCTTCAACTCATTAACACGTTGAAATAAACGTGACAACCGGACTTTTCATTTGAATCATGTGAAATGAAATGACGTCAACCATGTATAAACGACCTACGATTATATACTTTTATTAAACAGTTAAATAGTGTTACATGTACAATAACGTATGTGTATTTTAAGTATATACGGATTGTAATTTGATAAACACATAATCGTATCGACTTATATTTATCTCAGACAAATATTATATGTTAAAGTGAAATAAGTATATGTATAAGGTTGTGTATGATTAATACTTTTAAATGTCACGTGTTTATTAGCGTGTTTATCGCAATGAGACTAGTCTAGTGTAAGTGCCAAACGAAGTTAGGCGTGCGTGATTTTAATATTATGGTTATTATTACAATAGATTTTTCAATATTTTTCTCATCGTAAAACCCCTTTTTGCCATTCTTGAGGATCAAATTACATACGAAATATTTGATATTTTGTGTTATTTTATCGAAAGTTAAGTGTTAATAATATTAATGAAGTCAATAATATTTATTGCACATTGTTACCAACTTATATCAACAATTAATTTTTTTTAGTATATTCAGTGGTTAAGGTTTCTTTGCAGTTGAATAAAACTGAAAAACTGTTCAGGAAAAAGTGTGTAATAGTTTTATAGTGTGTTTATATAATATTTTGTTTTTGATAATGTTTAATAATACGAACTGCATTCAAATAATATATTTTGTTATTAAGTAAAGTATTGTTAAGTGTAGTTTTCGAGAACTTTTGAGTAGTCACGATAAATAACAACAATAATGAATACTACCCATAGTTATTGGGAAGATATTTCAAATATGCAACCGGTAAAATTTGAAAGGTAAATATTTGTATAAAAATATAGGTTATTTATAAGTTTAGTTATGTTTTTCACCACAAGTAAAATTTTCTGCGTGAACCTATTTTCTTGGAATTAGCTTGTGCAAACTGCAATATTGTTGATTTTTGTGATATTTACCATGATTCCGTACCAAGAAAAACAATGCATTCTAATATTGTAGCTTCATTGTATTGTTGAAGTTAATAAAATTTAATAGATCTCAATTGCTTATAGGAAGAATTTCTTTTGACATTGTAAATTTGAAACTATCCATTTTGGAAATAAATGACAAACTTCTATTATGCGAGCGATTGAACAATTGTAATTACTTGTTATCATTTAATGCCTTCTACATGGTAGTTTGAGTTATTATATATAGGGCATTGAAAATGGAAAAATGTTTTGTTTTTGATAATTATTTGATTTTGGTTTAAATTTTTATCGATCATCTAATTTTCATGTTTATTTATGTAGAAAGGAAATCAAATCTCCTTCGAAAAGTCTGCATTTAGGTTTATTAGTATTTAGTTAATGCGTCTAACTACCTAAAATATAGGAAACACGCCGAACGAGAAAAATACTGAAATTGACAGAAACTACAGATAAGTTTAAAAATGTATATTTTTTCGACCAATATTTCCTTCGGCATTCTGCAAATTGTTAAGAAAAAAGCAATATAAAAAAATGTAATTAATAATGTTTTGATGAGAGAAACAGACAATTATTAAAAATAATATTTGCGTTGTCATTAAAAATTGAGCTCAAATTTTTTTAAAATAATATACTTCAAAATTTTTGACCTTGATACATAATGTAAATTTTATATTTCTATATAAAATTGAAACAATGTATTATTGCTTATTAAACGTATAAATTAAATTAGACAATTGCTTGCTGACCTTGGTCACACGTCTAACGTTTTAGTTCGCAATCACCAATCACCACCAATTTTCTATGTTCACGTTTTAATACATTGCTTGTAATGACATTGTTGAAATATAAATGCTAATATATAACACAATTCAGAACTTTATGATAAACCCCTTTAAGCACTCAAGCTAAATGATCAAACGACCGATTCGAGTGTTAATGTGTTTATTACACTTTTACCTTTTCTTCATTTTTTCAAGGTCACATCGACAGATTTTGATAAGTAATAAGTATTACTATCACAAATACTGAATGAAATTCTTCTTGGAGCGATTGATATTTGGTAACAATCGACAAATTTTTTCCATTTGTTGAATTTCAACTGCTAAATTATACAATTGAATGCTGACTTTATTTCCAATTTTATGAATTATTGATTAGGCATGAAATATGGCACTGAATATTGTTATCAGGGTCGAATTTTTTCGTACACTCTGAATTTTTTATAATCTTATAACTATTTTTGTGCTCAAATTTGTTTGTGCTCAAATGCATGGAGTTTCATAATTTCATGCGTTGAAACCTTGACAGCTGGTTGTTCTTAGGAAATGTATCGTGGATTTGAAATTTCAAGTATAACATGTAGTTTAATCACCAAACAGGGAAATGCCAGTACAATTAAGTTTGTCTTCATGACCTAGATGTTAAAAATTATGCTTTTAGTTTTCCTAGTTTGTTGCCCTTTGTGCGATAAGAAATGGTTGCACTTTGCTTGGTTTAGCACGCATAAATACTTGTCTGCATTATTTAGACTTAAGTTTAGTTTTTTGATATTCGTGGGCAAATTCTCAATTCATTGGATTGGAAATAGAAAAAATAAAATGTGCAAAAAAAAAATTTAATTAAAAAAAAAAGTAATTATTTAAAAAAATTTGTTAGAATTCATTTCATCTGATTAAAGATCTGGCCATTTGGAAATGAGAGGCTTTCGGATTACAGTGAATATAGATATGGGTTTCTTGTTTTTTTATGACAAATGTATTAGAGATCCTGCTTGATGAAACTGGTTAATTGAGCTGAAAGTGGCTAGTTACAACACCAGGACGATAATAAATCCCCATTATCATCCTGGTTATAGTCCATTACAGGCTATATCATGCACAACTAACGAACACATTCCCTTTATTGTTTTTTTCTGGAATCGTCTAAAGCTTTACGGAATTTTTAGATCAGCAATACCTCAGAATGGACTTTTTGTTATTGCTCAGAGATATTTTTTTCTGTGAGAAATTGAAAATAATTTTTCGGTAAAAAACCTATTTCAATACGGAAAGAGAGTTATCTGGATTCCTAGTGTATCTAATATCCAAATCTATTAAATGTCATAATCAATTTATTGTTTTTTATGTTTATTCATCAATATATTGTTGTACATATAAATTTTTAATAACAATAATAAATCAACAAGTACTTGCACATGTTTACTCTTTCTTCAGCAGAATATCTGAATGATAGAGGAGGATCTGGAGGTATTATAGTTACAAAAATTCTGCACCATATTCTGTTTGGAATTGTGTTAAGAATAGCTCAAATATTAACGTTCTAAATGTTGTCAGTTCAATTTTTTATCTAATTTTTTTTGCGATCCCACTATTCCCTTTTTCTTAAACCGCAAATTAAGAATAAACAAGTGAATATAACTTTTTCGATCGAAATGTGCTTGAACTCTTTTAATTATAAACATTCATAAAATACATAAATATCAGTTCAAATAATAAATACACACACACACACACACACACACACACATATATATATATATATATATATATATATATATATATATATATATATATATATATATATATATATATATATATATATATATATATATATATATATATATATATATATATATATATATATATATATATAAAAGGCTTTAATAACGAAAATTATTTTAATGAAAAATGTAAATTACAAACAAAACATACTAGTCTTTGCATATTATATAATATTATATAATACTAGGACCTGCGATCTGCGTATTTTGTATGCTCGCATTTACCAAAACGACATGGTCATTGTATTGTGAATTCAATTTACATTTCCCTTCTTTGAAATATTAAATGTAAGTTGAATGCACATTATCCAAATGAGGAGGCAAATGTGCACATTTACCGGAAACTGTGTACATTTTCCGCATTATCTTCTTTTACCATAACACATATATGTATATTTATAGCCCTGATTTTTGCATACACAAATACCTCCAGGACCTCCTCCATGAGTGAAATTAACCCAGCACATTTATGTAATATTATAATGTATCCACTTTGGACGAGTTCTTGTTATATATGTGACTGCATTGGTTTATGTTGGTAGAGTTATATGCAAATAGCCTTGGTAAGAATGCTGTTCAACAGGCTGTGTGTGAGTCCATTCAAGTGAGGAATATTTCGTTAATGAAAATTATATACAGAGAGTGGTGTTGGAATATTAGATGTACACCTATAATATATATTGTGTAGTTGGTAGATATCTTAATTAACAATTTAATTATCTTGTTGCTTCGTTATATGATTTTACAAAAATTTACGTACCGGGTGATATTGCACCCAATTAAAAAATTCGAATGGAACCGCATTTGTGACCAGATGTATTCTAGGATAAAATTGTTCTCGAAAAATATTGATCTAAAAAAAGTACAAAAGCTGAAGAGTTAACAGTGTTATACTAAATAATGATCTCAAATTTTATATTTGAACCATTTTCAATAAGTGGTTCGTTTTTAAGAATAAGTTTTAATACATAATAGACATTCAAATCAATTTAATAAAATTATTACTTTTCGAGTAATGAAGATCCCATATGTCATGTGTATGTGAACGTAAAATTTTTCGCTTGATTCATTTGTGGTATCAAAAATGAGAAGTTTAAATTTGATGTAAAACAACCTTGAAATTCGGTTTCAAGGTCGACATATAGATGTTAAAGTAATTTTAATCTAAAATTTATAACGCTAGAAAATATTCACCGTTCAACCAAAATTTTAATATAGGTATTCATAGAATCTCACCTAATTAGACTCTGTTTCCGTTTTTCCGTCTATCCGTACGCCTGTCATCACTCAAAACTTAAATATGGAATCAACGATTGGATCGATCCAATGGATCCATGACCAAATTTTATAATCATAAAAAATAGATAAAATATTTAAATAAAATTTTTTTTTATGAGAAAAAATTTTTTTATGAAAGAGAACTCTAGGATTTTTCGAATAAATTTCGATTTTTGGCCCAATTTCCAAGATCAAAATAAAAAATATACAAATACAAAATATTTTGATCTAGGAAATTGGGGCAAAAAATCGAAATATATACATTTTTTGTTTAAAACATGTTTTCGTAAACTGTTTTACAATTTCTGCTCAACTATAGCTAATAAATTGTATTTACAAGATATATTTTTATTATATAGTATAAATGAATTTGTTTAGATTAGCCACAATTTCAGTTAAAAATTATCTAATAAGCTCATCATATATTTGCAATACACATACGGTATGTTAAGAAAGATAACCATAAAAATAGCTCAAACATGATAGTGAATCATACGTCCAGTATCTAAACAATTAACTTTGTTGCTATGAACACCAAAATATGATTTTCGTAAAGATTGAGGAATTAAAATATTATTACATAATATTTTTTTATAATAATAAGTCATTTTTAATTAAAACTATTTAATTTATATTTTATTTTTCGCAAAACTTTTAATATTATGACCTTTGGAAATGAACTTTTACATATTAATTGAAAGAATGCCCATTTAATAAAAAAAAAAGTCACGTTTCTGTATCAAAATGATTGAGTTTATATATCAACTATTGCAACTATAATTTTTATTGGCTACACAAACACATGTTTGTTTGAGGTACGTTTATACTTAATGGCTCACTAATTCAAATAAACGTGCAGAAAATCAGTATAGACATAAAAATTTATTAAGAGATTTGATTTATTATTAAGAGATATTATCCACAGCTTAAAAAGGTCTATCAATTGTCGCGTACAAATAACTCAAAAAAATACTTACCCAAATGTTTTGAAATTTGGTATTTTTAAATGTAAAATCAAATTTTGATTTTTACCGTAGTAATTTTTTTTCGAGTTAATATTATGAATACCAAATTTCATAACATTTGGATAATTGAAAGAAACACAATATATCTATGAAATGTGATTTTAGTCAGCAGCTTCTTTACGTGAGGAGTGTGCTTCTATCAGATGTGGATAATCCCTTGTAAGCTTTGTTTGTAGTGACTCGGATTTTTTAAAAAGTGGGCCATTTATATGAAAAATTTGAAAATCTGTGTAATTGATATCAAAATAAATGTCTAAATAATTTGAGAAAAGGAAAATTGAAGACTACGAAGAAATTTTAACACAAATAGAACGACCACCTCCTCAAATAGAACGTCATTTTTTAAACTATAAAAGTTATGCCATTTTTAATTACCTATTTTTAAAAACAATTCAATTGGAGTAGTTTTGGCCTATTCCGAAATAATGCACTTTTTGTTGTATTACTAAATTTCTTCCATTATATACATAGGTATTCCTACATTTCCACCATTATCCTCTTTAAGAACTGTTAGTTTGACATTTATGCTAATACAAAAATTTTTTATTATTTTAAACATTGTAGATAAAATTATACATAAAACATGTAGGTATATCTATTTGGTATCTACGATTTGTTAAGATTGATAAAACAAATTAATTTTCACTTTTCGTGAAAACGGTCAGGGGTACGTAGTAATACTCATATATACAGCGCTTTAATTATAATAGATATTATTTTGGATGCTGCTTATTTGTTATTTAAATCATATATAAAAAATATGATGAATCAATTTATGATGGTGTGAACGCTTTTCACACTGCTATCCGTATTCTCTCCTACTCTTTCCTCGTATAGTATCTAGAATATATCTATCTATATCTATATTAACATCACATGTTTTGTATACTTTCACCTATATATAGGTGTTAATATGTTTATGTGTATTTATCATTTTCTATCTTCGTCTCACATAAAATTCACATGTTTTGTAGCGTGTTTCACATTTTATTCTGTATATGTTTTTATTGTTGTTTATTTTGTTGTATGTGGTAATATTTTAATTTTTGTTACCATAGTATTTTATTGGTATGTGTCTAGAAATAAAATGTCACGTGTTGTTCAAAAGGTGGACATTTTATATATACTTGTAGACATGTTTATACTAACTTCTGACAGCAACTTGATACTATATGGATAACTCGTGTACTATATCGATACGAACATGAACAGCACGCGAAATGGATTAAAAGCAAGCGAACATATCAACTAGCAGTGTTATTTGCTTTATTTTAAATCACAGTCATTCGTAAAATTCCCTAATTATGTAGTCTATACAGTTATAAATACATATATAATAACATCATGTATTATAATTATATTATGTTTTATAAGCTAAATTTGAACGGAAATTGTGGCGAATTTAAACAATTAACGAAAGAATGTTTCAAACACAAATGTTTTACAAAATACAAATTGTTTTCTATGGTTCAAAAATTGAGAATTATTCATTAGATTGATTTTACACAATCGCGAACTAAAACTTTATTTTTATATCCAGAAAACACTACCAAAATTTCAGCTTGCTATCTCTTCGTTTTTTAGTTATGTTGATGACGAACACACTATCCTATGTGTGAATCCAGATAATAAAATTCTATGTCTATATACCAAATCCATTCGGCGATATTTGCGTGTTAATACTTTGTATGTTTGGATCTTTGTTACTAAATCACGCAATGCTAATTTAAACTTAACTATGGTACTGCTTTTAACTGTGGCAAATCCAACTTAATTATGGCAAATCACTGTTTTAATGGAATTTTGGCAAATCTAACTTGGAAAACTTTGTATTTTACTGTAACTGTAACTAATAGTTAAAAATAGAGACTCGAATGAAAGGGTTTAAAAGCGAAGAAATATTAACAATAGCTGTGTGAAACATAACTATTTTTTCAATTTGGGAGTACATACATAATTTTTATTGCAAAACGCATATCTAGGACACTTTTAATGTAACCATACAAATTGTCTATTTTGTTTAAGCCGACTGCAAATTTTTGTTTTTAAATTTAGAATGAAATTTAATTTGAAAACTAAAACATCTAGTTTCAAAAAACAAACTACACGCAAAATTTTCTATGTCCACCACCTTCAAGTGTTTTTTTATTTATCCAAGTTATTTAGTACAGAGTATTCCTATTTACAATACCTCGTATTTGTGTATATCCGAAAATTGGCTAAATCATCAATAAGGAAATAAAAATTATAAAGGTATCTTTATTTTTTACTTATATCGGCTGGTGTTTACTTGAGTTACTACTTTTATTGCTATATTTGAATTAAGATTTGATAATTTAACTGTTCTAAAATGTGTCAAAAACATCGAAAATTCCGTCTATATTTGAATACGTGAAGCGAAACTTTTGTACCCCATTTTTTGGATGGACGGAGGAGTATGAAATTTAGTACACTAATAGTTTATATAGAAAAGGACTGGAGAATGCAAATAATTTTTTTAAAATTAAGAATAAAAATACATTAAATCAATATTAAAAAAAATTACTCACACATATATAAGAGATGTGTCTTTTATTACACACACTACCATACACACGCATATATACTCTTTTGTTTAATATAATGTATTGTTTAAGGGTACGCATATATACTGTGTTGTTTAAAGGCAGCGAGTCCAATTTCGAATGCTGTAACTGTGATCTAGTTTACGAGAAATTTGCATGGACAATAAATTTAAAAGTAATCAATAGACTTTATTTAACTCACCTTGTATAGATGGCATAAGTTATAATCGTACTAAACGCATTTATACACACGAGTGAAGGTTATTTTACACGTTTTTGTGCATACATTGTAGGTCGTGTATGCACTTGTTTGTACTGATAGGTGTGCTTCATATGTATATGTGAATTTTGTGTCCGGCGGCTGTAATTGATAAATTTTTATAATAAAAATAAATATTATTCAATTTAAAAACTAGGACATCAGTATGAATTTATGCTAGGTCATTTTATTTCATGATTTTCCGAGTTTAAAATAAAATGGAAAATTTTACAAAATAAATCGTTATGGATTGATTCTTTACTTATATACGGACTTGCAGTTTTAAAATACCGCTTACCGCCAGTTAAAAAAAATTAGATATATATTGTATAGATAAAGATGTCTCTATATAAATTGGCTCCATATGGAAAACTTTTTTATTTTAAGGTTTACGATAAAAAGTTATTTTTTATAAAATCTCTGCTTTAAAAAATATAAAGATTCAACTATTCACTTTTGACATTAAATGTGCAGGGTGTCCAAAAATTAAAAGAAATTCGATAGGAATGTTTTGACCACTTCAATTTTAATTTTGCAAATCCAACACGGTATCTATTATCTTAACTAACCAAACATCGTACTTCAAATGTTTATTTGCTGATTTGAAACATTTAATGAACGATACGTAACAAACTAATTAATATAGAATATTTAATTTTCATTCATTACTATACAAATCCAATTATAATTGTTAACGTAAAAGTGACAACAGTCATCTACAGTTTCTATTAATATATATGACATGCCAAATTGAACTTTTAGAAATAGATCCATAACTTGTATTTTGTATTTCGATATAATAAGGTAACTCGATTGTTTTCACCTGTTTGAAGATGAAGATCAAACTTAAAAAAAAATTAAGAATTAAAAATAGATTTTCAGGTTTGTACCAAAAAATTCTCACAAAGCAAAAAAGGGGGCATATCAAATGGGGCCTAGGACAGCACCAAGTCTTAATCCAACACTAACCCACAAATTTTTTATTGATGGGTAGTTTTTCAAAGTTGACTTTGAAATAATATCAAAGGTCACGGCCATGTTAAAAATAAATATCATTATTGAACGCTCCGTTAAAAATTATTTAACAATATTACCTGTAATATTGTAAAAACTTAGATACAACCAAAATCCGGTAAATTGATAATATGTCTGTCCTATACAGGGGAGATCTAAGATTTGCTTAGAACAATATTCGTATATTTTTTTATTTTCTTTGTTTCTGTGCCTAGATTATAATTAAATGCAATTTAAATAGACTGGATATAAATAATTGGGGTTCAGAGGAAAGTTTTGCCATAGTTTTGATTTTTTCTCCCTCCATATTTTTTGGGTATATGAATACGAATTTTAAGTATGTGTGCAACAGTTTTGCCACTTACTTCGTTTTCTGGACACTTTTTCAGAAAGTTTTGACACTTTTTTCAATTTTTGGCCTAAATGTCATAAAAAAGCGTTTTTTCAAAAAGCCCATTCTATACAAAATTAAAGTAGACAAAATTTCCTAAATTCCTCATTTTCTTTTCTTGGAAGACTAACCGTCACGCCGCTTGATATAATAAATAAAAACTGCCCAGAAATAAATTCTAGGCAAATTTTTCCGGCAAACTTCAGATTCGTCTTCAGTGACTCAAAAATATCAAAACTTTCCTCTGAACACAAATTTTTTTCTAATTTATCTAGCCAAGTATCTAGCGGTGTAACGGTTAGTCTTCCAAAAAACCAATGCAGCTGAAAAATTTAGAAAATTTTTTCTTATTTAGTTTTGTATTGAATGGGCTTGTTGAAAAAACGCTTCTCTTCTGAGATATTGACCAAAACTGCAAAAAGTTTCAAAATTTCCTCAAAAAATTCCGAGTTCCGAGCAAACATTTGCCGCCAAACTTCAAATTCGAGTTCAGTAACCGAAAAAATATGGAGGAGGGTGAGAAAATCAAAACTTTTCTCTGAACACAAATTTATTTTCTAATATATCTCCAAGTATCTATTGGTGTAATGATTAATGTTCCAAAAAAACAATACAGATGAGAAATTTAGGATATTTTATCTACTAATTTTGTACAGAAAGGGCTTCTAAGAAAATTAACTGAAAAAATATGGAGAGTGAGAAATTCACAACTATAGCAAAACTTTCCTCCTAGAATATGTTAATATACCCAGCCGTAAAAAGGTTACAGAAGTAAAAAAATTTGGAATACATTCATTTAAATTATATGAATATTCATTAAATATATGACTGTTATGTCAAGTAGATGTAGATTTGAATCGGGTTCGAGTTACTTTTTAAATATCTCACCTCATATTTATAAATCAATCATATTTATTAAAAAGAAGTATTATCACCGTGATCTATTAATATAAAATAATAAAAATAATTTAATATTAAATACAACAAACATACTCACATGATAAAAATCACGTGCTGTTTGGTAAGTAAGTAGTCAGTTAGGCAACTAATAAACCCCCGGCACTCTTCTTTCATTAAACCACCCTACGTTGTGTGTTTTGTTATTATTATTATTATTATTACATGATTTCGAGTCCGTCAGTCACAGTGATCAGTTGAATAATCTAATTGCCTTGTACATATGCTTGATAAATAGTTGCATATTTTTTTTTTTATATGGAGAACTATAATAATTCACTTAATGTTATGTATAGCCTTGGAAGGTACTTTGACATAGTTTTTATAAATATACTCATAAAATGTGTGTATTCTATATATAATTATGTACATCTATTATTTTAAAAATCATTTAGAAAATATCATTTTTATTTATCTAATTGGCTCTTTCAGTTTTCTAAAACCGTCCAAATAAAACTAGCTGAAAGTAGTTTCATTAATTCAGAAAATTAATATAAAAAAGAACCCAAGAAATATAATTTAACAATAACGAATTGATGATTGTAGCTTCGTTATGGCTAGTGCTATTTCCTCTACGAACAAGCTTCAGTCGAAGATTTAAAGCAATGATCTGTCGATTTATTGCGTAATAAGACGGATTTTAATACGGTTTGCTGCATTGGATTCGTTAGAATCAGTCGAAATTTTCTGACTTAGTCTCATTATGTAACAATCCCGAATTGCATTTGTGCACAAGAAAAATGCATTGCATAAGTGAATTTTGAATTTTTCAATTATTAAAAATGTAAATAATGGTGAATATGAGTTCAATTTTGTGAACAGAGTATGAGCTGAGAGCCTGAGGAGTACCTGGTGCCTGCAGTGCGGGTGTCTTAACGTCTTCCAGAGGCCCAAACCAGTTACTCGGGTGTTTTTGAGGTCGCCGAACGATTACGAAATCGAGGTAGGAGTACTAGGTGCTTGCAGTGGATGTTCTAAACGTCTTCTTCTAAAGTATTATGACAGTTTTGTCCATCTCGTATCCATGTTCAGCTACCTCAAAAACTCCCGAGTTACTGGTTTGAGCCAATTATATGAAAAATTACCATATTAGTCCAAAAGAGGACGTTTAGAACACCCACTCGCATTCTAGCTCGCCGACCTCGAAAACCTCCGTATAACGAGTTTTGACCAATTATATGATAAATTGCCATAATATTCCAGAGAAGACATTAAAACACCCGCTGTAGGCTTCAGGTATTCCTCAGACTCGCCGACCTCATATTCCTGTTCAGCAAATTCGTGTTCGATGAATTCCACAGATTTTCACGAATCAATCACGCAGCAACCCGGATTAAAATCCGTCTACTCCACAAAAAACGGCAGTACGCCCAATTTTTGTGTTTCTTCTTCTTCGACTAAGCTTCAAATTGTCGGATATTGGTTTTTTTTATAGTATTACTAAAATACTCCTAGATGTAATGTTTTGATATTGATACTGGGAGAATTAAATAATTTGAGAAGATGTCGTAGAAACATCTATTTTGAACTTGGACATAAAGAAAAATATATTTAAGTGGAGTAAATTTTAAAACAAGTTTGGAAGAATTATTTTTCTTGAACTTTTACACATACTAAAACTATGTAAATTTTGCATATAAAGCTGTTTAACTGTTTTCTGGAAAAACTATGAAAATTTACAGCCATTCATATATTATTATTTTATCTACTTTTAGATACAACATAGTCGTCTCGCATTATTATTTCATTGCTGATATCAGCGATGGAAACAAAAATATTGATAATAGTTTTAAACAAAGTCTCGATTTATTTTTAGTTTATAATTTTTGCATTAATGAAATTCACGTGAGATCTATATAAAAAATATTTTGGAATGTCCTTGGAGATTAAAGTATACATACAGTGACGCCTGGCTAGTATATTAGTGTAGTAGGATCACGTTGTTGATCACAAGATCAAAAATAATAATTTATTTTGTCAATCTGCATGTGGATTTAACACATTTTTATTTAAAAATATTCAATTGAGAAATGGTATTATTATTGTTCACATTTGTGTAATTTTATAATTTTGTATGTTGTAATTTTGTTAAAATATCGTTGCTGTGAAAATAAATTAATAGTCTTGTAATTCCTTAAAAAACCCTCTCAAATTAATGTTTTACTTTATGTAATATTCTAAAAAAAACTTGTGAAAAATTTCAATTAAAAATGAAATAGTAAAGAGAAGTAAAAGTAGGAGAAATAGTAAAAAAATTTTGAATTATAATTTCAGAGCCGGTCAAATTTTTCCATCTTGCAAGGATATGTGTAATTTGCCACCTTTCAATGTTTTTTCGAGTAAATGATTGTGACTTTTTCAAAACTTTAAAATGTTTTTACAATTACATTGTTTACGAATCAAAAAAAAAAAAAAAAAAATTCCGAAAAAACTTAACTTTGTTACTTAATTTTGTAGCATTTTTAAATTGTCAAAGATGATGGTAATATTTTAATCCAAAATTGATGTAGGCATTGGATAATAACTCACAGAGTTAATTATTTAGCTATTCGACATATCGAGTATCAAAGATTGTGAATTATTTTTAATCATACGCATTCATAAAACACTTATCCAGTCTATGCTGTTATAAAAAATAATAAATGTAATTATACATATCAGTTAGTTAACTTTGAGCTAAAATTGTGGCGAATCCAAACATCTCATAAAAAGAAATTATGTTTTATACGGAACTTATTTGTTTTAAAAAATAAACATTTTTATTTTTGAATTTTTTCTTCTTTTATGGTTAATGGATTTGTTGTATCCAATGGACCTTTTTCACTCAATCAAACCCTTGATTTTATTTGATGACGGACCGGCAAACGGAAAAATAATGAAGCATAAATAAATAAAGCTACGTGTCTACAGATAAATATAATTTCTGTTTATGGAAGATATTTTAAGTATTCACACACGTCTCTAAACGTATTCTGCTTATGCTGTTCACGCTGTACACCAGCAGTTTCCAGACAATTCTTCAATAAAAAATTTTGATTGCGCACACAAAATAACAATTTCCATGTCGAAAAAAATGATTTCTGAAATAGTATGTTTATTTTAAGTTCGTAGATGAAACAAATTGTTACACTTACAATAGCTAAGTTACATACAAATATATGTTCGGGGAGGGTAGTAAACTATTATCCCATAGGATACATACAGCCAGCCCCTCTTGTTATTTTGTGGAACGCATACCCAAACTTAGAAATTATAATTTTAACTTAGTATATAAATCTGTGTGTCTAATTTTTTTTTCTGTTTATTTTAGTAGTAATTCAAATGATGAACATCCGCGGCTCAAAGATGAACCGAACAGTTTATACAGATTTTGTGATGGGTATGTATATTTTTTCAAGTGGTTATTCTGGTAATTTTTTTTCAAAATTAAACAATTTATTAATATCAAACATAATTAAAAAAATTATTTCTTGGATTGGTATATAAATAGTTTTGTTTTAATTTTCAGTAATTTAAATTTTGCGACTGTTGCCTGTAGTGAAGATGATTCGGAGTATGGTAGTTTTCATAAAAAAAATAAAGTTTCAAGGGTGAGTTTTTTGGTATTTTTTTTTTTTTTTTTGCTTTTATATTTTTGGCTTTTATGGTTCTTAAATAAACATTTTCATTATTTGTTCTTAAAAGATTGATTTTTGTCATGGTTATCTTAATGGCGTATATTGAGAGTTTGATGAATACTAATTTCCATTATTTTTGCAATTTTTTGAAAATGCTATATTCTTAATCAGGCGAAATGATAAATTCTGCGATAATTGATCTCAAAGTATTAAATTCGGCTTGAATGAGACTTGTACTGAAAAACCTGCAGTGTTCCCTGGTTTATTTTGAGTTGAAAGAACAATTTTTCATAATTTATATACTGAAAATGTATTAGAAGAGCTCTACAATATTTGAATTTGAGCTATTATTTCATGACCGCCTATAATCAAATTAATATTCCAACAAGAGTTAAGCATTAATGTTTTAACTATTTTTAATCATTTGCATTCATAAAATACTCTAAATTTATCTAGTTTATACAGTTAAAAATACGTATATAATAATACTATGCATTCTAATTATATAATAAGTATTTATAAGCTAAATTTGGGCTTAAATTATGTCGAATTAAAATGTTTCAGACAAAAATTTAAAAAAAAAACAAATATTTTTTGTATTTGAATTTTTTTTCTATCTTTTATGATTCAAAAATTTGGTCATGGGTCCATTGGACCCAATGCTTCGATTTTGCTCATTTACGATCTAGATCTTACTTTTAAAGTCTAGTACACACCACAAAAATTTCAACACACTATATCCTCGTGTTTGATTTAAGGACGGACGGACAAACAGAAATAGACTTTTTAGATGATTCTATGAACACCTATTCCAAAATTTTGTTTGTGCGATCAATATTTACTAGTGTTACAATCTTACAAAATAAATATACTATATATGTCCAGTATTAAAATCAAGAAAAAAAAAAACCAAAAAATCTTACCGACTTGAACCATTTATTTCAAATTATAAACATAATTTAAACTGAAAAATAATTTAACACACCATACAAATCGTGTATTTTATAATATTTAAATGAGTATTCAAGATTAAGGTGTTGCTTTTTTGTTGTTATTGAGTATACACGTGTTAAATTTTATATTATATTTTTTATATGCGTTATGCAAACAATTTCATACACACAGTAGAAAATTTTATGTGTTATGTAAATATTTTTGTTGACAATAAAATGTTATACAACCATAAAAAATATAAAAATTATATAACATATTTTTTGTGTGTATGTAAAGTGTGCTTTATATTATATGGGAAGTTCTATAGAGTAATTTTCCTATTGTAATTTTTCAGATTGAATTGAGGATCCGTAGAGTAATAAAATCACCTTCACTAATTCTCAAACTTAAAGAATCTTAGTATTTACTATTTAGTTATTTGCAAGTTTTACAAGATACATTAATGTATTTTGTAAATAGGGGTTTTTCGGCGTTTTATAGGAATAAAAAACATTTAAGTTCTTAATATAATTTTATGGCAAGATATCGAGTTTATTTTACAAAAAATATTTATTTTTGTGACTTTATCAAGAAATCGATACTTTTTTAAACATGGTAGACTATCCTATTGAATAAAACATTAATCTCATATTGCAGATAAAAGCTTCCGGTGCAGGTTTGTGAAAAAATTTAATCCAAATTATAAATACTTAAAAGAAATTTGATTCGTAAAAACTTTTCAATTTTATCTCTAATTGCATTATTTTTATTTGGCCCGTTTAGTTTGAAATGCTTAAAAATATTGAAGGACTAATAAAATTTTGATAATATCGTATAAAAAGTAGATTGGGTAATCAGGCCATTTAAATTTTTTTCCGTCTATTTGGCATTAATGGATATTTTAAATAAGAAAAAAACTATAAATACTGTGCTGAAAATTTTATAGCGTGTTGTAGACTTTCCTTGTTTGGGACTGAGACGAATCGTTGAGTCTGATAAAAAAGGTTTTTTGTTTTTTATAACGAACTACTGCTTGAAAATAACTATTTAGACCCATAATTTCAGCATAAAGTTAGGCCATTAACACGTTATTAGTGTGGCGTTCACTTTCAGGGAGTACGTAAAATTTGTTTATGTTTCAAATTCTTGGCCAATTATTTTTCAGTTATAATAGTAGGATTATCATTCAATAACAAATGCAAAACTATTTTTTCGGACACCTGGGTTTTCAAACACAAAAATAAATATCCGCAAAAAAAATAAATTTCATGGAAAATTACGAGTTTTTTAAATAAATAAATAATAATTTTTATTTTTGTAAATTTTGTATAAGAATGCGTTAATGGGGTAAATACGTTAACGGCGAACTTTAAGGGAACTATTCCGGTATTTATCTTAACGACATATTGGGAACCTACCCAAGAAGAGAACACCCCATTTATCAAAATATTCGCTGAGCAAAATGTTGTTAACACTAGCCATAACTAAGTCACATACAAATTTTTAAAACATATTTCATAAATGTTTTGATATGCCTATGGGCACCTGTACCATTCGATGTTTAAGGTGAAAACTGTAACCTCTGTATCACATACGTATAATAGGTAAAAATATTATATGGATAATACCTATTTTATTCATAATAAAATAATAATACCATGGTATATAACACGTGATTAACTAACCAAATTCACATTTTAATAACTGTTGTTAATAAAATCATATAAGAGACTTTGTGCTCTGTGTCTTATAAATATTTTACAGAATGTATCAAGAAGTACGTGTTCAACTAAACAGACCTCATTTATAACATAGTAATCGATTTGACTTCTGTTTTCACATATACATACAAAACATTTGCATGTATGCAATTTATATATCAGGAATGTGTCGGATATCCGTATTCGTATCGTACACATCGGCAAGAAAATAAAATAATTCGCATTCGTTTCGTTTTCAGCGGATCTTAAACGCATATTTTTTTGTTATTCATTTGCATTACGTATATGAATTTATAAGTAAATGTAGCAATAAAATACAGTTAAATCTCTTTAAAATGCTTATTACAAATTAAATATTTAGTAAAAATTTTATATTTGCAACTTTTATTAACACTTTTTGTATTGAGCTAAATGGTAATGCTTATAGCTGACTACCTTTTAATAAGGTTCAAATTAGTAATTACACTACCTAAATTCAAATTTAAAATTCAAATCAATTATTTTTCAAATCACACATAATACTGCTAAGTGATATCACATCACATTCACATTTTAAGAAAATTGAAAAAAAAAAACCGATTACCGATTAATTGAGTTTGAAATTTAATATATTGAATAAAGCGTTTCGCAGTTACGAGTTTTGAATCATCGAATCAAAAAAAGCAACGACCTTAATCTTCCACTTTTCAAAATTCAAAAGTACACTAATTTTATAGTGTATTTTATAATTTTTTCACTTGAATGTTTTAGATAGTTAAACAAAATTAATTTTGATAAACAACTCAACACTACATGACAATCGAGTATTTAATGTTTTTACATATGTAAAAATAATGAAAATACGTAAAAGTGTTGCATTTTTTCGATTCCTCAAGTATACCTTGTTTTTGTTACTATAAAGTATCATTAACCAGAATTTTTTTTATTTGCGGTGAAAGATACGGTTATTACATGATAATCAAGAAATTAAAGTAATTAAGAAGTATAGTAGTAATATGTTTTAATGCTCTCGAAAATCTCTGTTTTCGTTTAATGTGTATAAAAGAAGTTTTACTTCACAGAGATGAAATATTTAATCACATTGACAAATACGTGAATTGATAGTTAACGCTTCCTTAGGCTGTGTGAAGTATAAACGTGATACATATTCGTCTATTTTTAGTTTAACTTATTTTTCTCGTAGTTAGCTTTATATAAAATTATATAAATAATAATTGAATATGATACTCTCTATCTAACAAAGTAAAAATTTGTTGCTACCACCACAAAACCCTCTATGTACAGATTCCACCATGTTTTTGTTTTAAATATCAGGTAAATTAATCGAGGATTTTTTATTCTAGATATGTAATAGAATTTGGTATGAAGCAGTTAGGAGCCAAATCTAGCACCAACATTTTTTTCTTATTTAAATTTTTTCGAAAAAATAACATCGATTTCAAACAACTGAATTAAAAATTTTTATTTAATTTTAATTCGAAGTCGACAAATACGAATCATAATTTAGTTAAGAATATATTGTGTAAAATTATTTTTTATTTTTAGTTCAGTGTTTTGAAGACGGTTATATTTTTCAACAAATTATTTTTTTTTTTATCTTTTAGTGTTGTACTGAGGGGGGCGGGTGAATTTTATTGATCCACGCCAATTGTTCAAATAAAAGTTTTTCAGGATAAAACCTATTTGCATTGTTTTTTATTTTTATCTTCAGATCAAGTTTAAAGGTTGAGTGTTAAAAAAAAATTATCTAAGAATCCTTGTTTAAAATCTAAATAATTTTTACTCCTTACGATTTTTTTTAAATCTCTAGTTTTTATACCAATGAAATATTAAGTTTTTTGTTTTTAAAATTTGAATTTACATTAAAAAAATATAGAGGATTTGTTCAACGCATATTTTAGGAGACATTTGGATGATTCAAAAAATAATCTATATCAAAGTTTTTTGGTTGATATACAATCAATAAAAATGGCTGTTTGCCCCCTTCCCTCTCAAATGATACAATGATACAATTCGATTGCACAGTCTACTGAGTTAGGCAAAGTATTTAAATCATTTTCATTTTTGTAACAGTTTATGCATTTCTTTCAATATGGCCTAAAACAAATTCTTTGTGGTATTCAAAAATGTTTCTTGGTTGCACAAAAATAATTTTAAATTTTCATGTTTGCGTTTGCATTGTTTTTTACAACTTGACGCGAATATAATTAATATATCCTGTACTATATAAAGTACACGTAAAATATAGATCAAGCCCTCTGCCCGAAACTCAAATTTAAAATCCTTATTACTATAGAGGAGAACGATCTCAATTCTATCTTTTTTAAAAAAAAAGTATACTTAATGGTTAGTGAAAGGCTTTTTCAATATTCCAATCCATAAATTTTCAACGAATCGAGAGGGTTAATGATTAAATATAAATAAATTGTCAGTATTGGATTCAGAACTGCCTCGCGATGTACGATTTAGTAAACTTAAACACCTTTACTCTAGAGCAGCTTGACTGATTGGGTTAAAATTTGGAAATTTTGTGAAAAATTTTCTATATTTTTCATTTCGGTGAAAAAGTTATGATTACATGCAAGCGGCGAAGAGTAATTGATATGTGAGGTGCTTGTAAAGTAGGACCATATTGATCATCTGAGACAGGAGCAGACACTAAAGGTAAGTTTTTCCGCAAGTGGGGCAAAATTTTTTTTTTTTTTTATGTTCATCAACGAACAAAATATTTTTGATATAAATAGATATAATTGGGACGTACAAAATAAAATGGCATTTTAACTATTGTGAAACATTGTGGGAAAACTCGATGTAAATTTTAGATCCAGAAATATCCTTTATATTATATAAGTTACATTCACTGTATATAGAGGTAAAAATATAAATTATTCTGAATAAAAATGTTAAATAATTTTGAAAAAACGTTGCAGGTGGATCCCAAACACGTTATTATTTCTTTTCATCACAATAATAACCATATTCATCCACACGTTTTTTTTTTTTTTTTTCAAATCCATTTGTCATCAGAATATATTATCGTGCAACTCATAGTACGACGACCCGTGGATAAAAATTGAGAAATGCCTTTAGCTTGAACTTCAGTTTACAATTTGGATTAAGATTAAGTAATACACAAACTTAATAATGTTCAATTTTTCCATTCCGGTGTGACAAAAACGGTTTATTGTATACCTGGAACTTTTGTACATTTTTTAAGCGTTTAGGAAATTACATAATTAATAGAGACAAATGTTATAGCTCAAAAGTTACATTCATAGTAAATATTATCAGGATAATTTAATTTAGGAGTTTGTTCTTTAATTAGACATTTTAACCCGTCTAAATTTGTATTATTCACCAGTTCGTGAGTAAATACTTCAGGGTAAATTGATTTGAGCCAAATTATTAGTGATGAGCAAAGCAAGACCAAGAACGGGCCAGTCTTGATCTTGAACTATGTGTTGTATACGTAGTCTTGGCCTTGGTCCTGCTCTAATATTTCGAGTCTTGGTCTTGTTTGGTCTTGCATATTTGATCAGATACTTATGTATTTTATTATTAATTTTTTTGTGCATTATCATTATGAAGATTATTAAAGGTATAAATTATACATAACTCACAATTAATAATTAACTCATAAAACAATTTATTTCATTGCTATCATAATAAGGTGCATGGCTGCAAGTCTGCAGAGTCGTAAATTTTGTAATAAGTGTAAACCCTTGTATTGTAACTTCTTGATTACAGAGACAACTAATGTGTTTTACTAAATGTACTACTGACACTTACATCTTGTTGCATCTTGCATGCCTGACCTTCTCTCGCTCCGTCCGTTTATTTGTTATGATTTTTGACTAAAAAACTATCTTGAAGTTGCTACATACATTTTGACGACTCATGCATTTATCCGAATCTTTTATTTTTAGCTTAGTTTTGCATTTAGTCTTGGACTTGCATACTCGGTCTTGGTTTTGGTCTCGGTCTTGCTTGTTCGGTCTTGGTCTAGATCTTGTTTTGCAAAACCAAAGCCAAGGCCAGTTATGCTCATCACTACAAATTATAGTCAGTATGACTGATTGTAATGCTACTATTTTTCGTTTTCATGATTATTAAAAACAAATATTACTGCTTATGTATTAATTTTGTGATTTTATTATGTAACTTGAAACATTGTACTTAGTTACTTGTTCTAATCCAATATTAAACAAATCGATAGAAGCCATATTGGTCTAAATTGGGATATATAGTATGTACATGATATTTGGTTTACATCGTGCTTAATGATTTCCTTGCCTTCAAAATTCCATTACATGTTTGGTTGCTCCGAGATTGTGAGAGCTAAGGTTCTGCAGTTTTGTACCTTCTGTATTGTAGTACCTTCTTAGGAATTGAATGTCAGGGAAATGGTCTTAATCTATAACCAAGAGAAAAATTTTGTGTATTATATAAATACGTATTTCCATTACAAAGTAGTCATCATCTGAATGAATTAGCTAATTATTCCTTCCTCCCATAATATTTCCGAGGAGATATTCCTCGTTGCTAATTTCCAGACGGTTTGCACAATGTTTTTTTGGCAAGTACTCCTCAATTTATAATTTTCCTGTATCTATCAAATTGCTTTGTCAACCAATCAGGATTGAATGCGTGTTTATTTTTGGTAACGAGTAACAAGTTCTCAGAGAATAATTACGGTTAGCTAATTCACTTTGATGATAGCTACTTTGTAGTCGAAATAGGTATTTATAAAATACAATAAATTTTGATCTAGAAAATTGGGGCAAAAATTCAAATTGATTCGAATAATCCTAAAGTTCTCTTTAATCATATATTAAATTAAATAATTTGATTTGTATATTACATATCAAATAACAAATAAATAATTAAATAAATAAATATATATATAATTAAATTTAAAACGAATATATTTCCTATAAAAACGTGAATAGTTGAAATAGATCGCTTTAAAAAAGTCAACTTTTAATGGGGAATGATAAAAGAGACTGAGACTGGTGAATAATATAAACAGCAAAAAAAAATCTATATTAATATGATATTTATATGATTAACATATTATCCGTTAGCTATTCATTAAAATTTATTAAAAAGCTGTAAGCTGTATATATGATATGTATTAGGAATAAATTTATAATATTATTTATTTTATTTTGCATCATAAAATTTGATATCGGTATATATATATATATATATATATATATATATATATATATATATATATATATATATATATATATATATATATATATATATATATATATATATATATATATATATATATATATATATATATATATATATATATATATATATATATATATATATATATATACATATATATATATATATATATATATGTATATAGGAAAGTTTTCACACATATAAAAGATTATATTATTATGATCGCACGTATTTCATTTTAAACCACGTGACTGTATTTTTTTCAAGACAATTTATTGTTTTATTTTTATTTTTTTTGAATATATCATTTTGATATTATGGAATGTCCAGAAATATTATAAAATTTCAGCACTTTAAGTTTGTCAAACGTGCATTTTCTTCACGTGCTTTTTTTTTTACAACTTTAGCGTTTTAGAAATACGTACGTTACAGTTGATTATTCAGCAGCTTATAACGATACCAGCTAGTGGAAACGAGCCCTAAATTAGTAATCATAAGCCATTAATATTTCATTTTAGTATGTATTCTTAAGGTATTTTATTTATTTTTTTTAAACAAGGATAGAACCTTTAAAAATGGTTAAAAATGAAAAAATAATAGTAGGATGAAACACATTTGAAACGGAAGAGAATATGACAAAAATGAAAGGGGAAAATAATTTACGGGGAATCTGAGGTTGGGTAAAGTACAAGGGGGTGAGTTTTTAAGGGTAAAACACGGTTTATCTCGATTTCCAACAAAACTAAAAGTCCTATGGAAAAAGTTAAATGGCAAAGTTGTATGCAAAAAAAAGATCTACAACTTTTTGTATTTACACTTTTATCACATAACCTCAAAATTTTTTTTGATTTAAAATTAGGATGCTTTTTTGATATTTATTCAAAATAAGGTGAAAAAATAAATATTTTAAATAAAAAAAATCACAATTTGGAACATAAAATGTTAAGTTTTCACCAAATTAAGTGAAAAAAAAGATAGAAAAAAAAAACTTTCCACATAAATTTTGAGGTTAAGTGAAAAAATTGTAAATCCAAAACAGTAGATCTTTTTATTACCTACAACCTTGCCATTTAACTTTTTTTCTCCATAGAATTTGTAGTTTTGACGGAAATCGAGATAAACCGTGTTTTACACATAAAAATTCGTCCCTTCCATTTCCCGATCTCAGATCGTCCGTAAATAATTTTTTTCCATTCATTTTTGATATATTCTTTTCCGTTTCCAATGGTTTCATTCTACTAGAATGTTTTTTGGTTTCAAAAATTATCGACCCTGTTCCTATATAAATTTGGTGGAATTTATCTTACAAACACTAATGATAAATGAGAAAATTAGACATTTTGTATTTTTCTTTAAAAAGGTATTATTATCTCATATCGTAAAATATATAAGTGTTTTATTTTCCACCATTATAGGTGGTATTTTAATTAGATAATTTATTTGGTGGAAGCGCCAATAAATCAATTGAGTATAGTCATAATATATGTATTACATAATTTAATTGCTCTTCCACATGTATTTAATCTTCCACATGCAATAACTTTCCTTTGAAAAATGAATCATTTCATTTTTTTTTTAGTTTTATCAATGGTTTTCCAGAGTTAAGTGAAAAAACCTGAACAGCATTTTTGTGTTAAAATTGATTAAAGCAAATCAAAAATATATTTTATTTTGGTATATTGATGTCCCTGTTAGCGCACAATTTTCATCATTAACAAATTTGGTTGCTTAATTATCAAATGCAATATTTAAATATCAATTAAAAAAGTTAAAATAAAATAAAATTGTTGAAATAAGTTTCTATATTCCTACAAGAATACACAGTAAAATATAAATGCGAATACTTTCTGAGACTTTATCAATGTATGTTTCTTTTTCGAAATAAGTCACTTCCATTTACAAATAGAGCTAATAAAGTCTTGTAAACAATAATATTAAATGTGCAAAAAAGAATCTTGTTTAAATTCCGTTATCATCATTTAAGGATTGAATCATACAGATATGCAAATCACATTTAAATGCACGTGATATATTTTTAAAATGTACTAACAAATTCTGGTCTATGAACTCACAAGAAAACTGCATTTTTATCTGTCTATTATTAAGAGTGTCAACAACTCATCATTTTTGGCATCGTGATGATATGCTTCTTTTTTTTTTTGATAACACCATCTTGTTCCAAGTGATAACGATGATTTATTAAATTTTTTTTTCTTCAAAATCATTTAAAAAGTGAAAATAATAAAATAATTCCGTACCACAGAATTCTATTATATAATTCTAATATGATATTATATTCATATTTCAGTTTAGTTCTTAATGGAAGATTAAATTTATATTTTATTAAAAATAAATCTATTTTTAACTGGTCACATGGATTATTTATGTAACGTAACTGGTGATGAGTGGTCTGACAAGCGGGTGGCGTATCTTATCGATAGTACAAAAATAAATATGGTAGCTTACCTTCGTGTTTATTTAATGTTATTTAATATATTGTAGGATAAACTAAACAAATTTCTGTATACTATAAATATATTTTTTAATTAGGTACTTAGGTAATTACAGGGAATGTAGATTCGTTAATCAGAACTAGACCTGAGAGAAACATGATGCCTGATGATATCCTATCCCTCAAAATTCGTTTATATGTTTGGTTGCTTTGATGTGCACTTATGAGAGCTACTAAGGTTCTGTAGTTTTGTACCTTCAGCATTGTAGTGGATCACCTATGATGGCTCAGAACTGGAAATGGTCTTAATCTATAACCAATATAAAATTTTTTTTGTATTTTATAAATACGTATTACCATTACAAATTTTTCATTATTAGTATGAATTAGCTAATTATTCCTGTAATTATTCTCCGAGGAGCTATTACTCGTTCCTAATTGGGAAACGGTCTGTACAATTGTTTTTGGATCAGTGCGGTTTTGGCAACAATTATACTTAATTAAAATTACTCGAAGTTAATAATATAGATACTATAATATAATATAATAAGCAAAATTAATAAAATAATCTAATTGTTTTAACCTCAGTAAGTTTATTGATATTCTGGGCGTAACTGTTGTAATTGCCATGAATTTTCTATATTTTCATTTGTTTTCGAAATTTTGTAGCTTAGGTGGCAAACCGGAACTAACAATACTCTACTTGATACTGAATTCGTCACTGACAGAAGCGTCTTAGAAGTCTTTGCCACTATGTGCCTATCTTCTGACTTCATTCGCTTCTTTTTCGAAGATACACGATTATCTATTGCTGGTAGAAGTTGGAAAAGAATATGCTGCCATAACACGTAGTGATATAAGGACTGAGATTCCGCTGTACAAAACAAAACCCTTAACCAATATGGAAATATTGTTTGAAATGATTTGTGAACCAGCTTGATCCAAATGTTTTGTTGTTTTTGTAAATAATTATTAGTATAAATGATATCATAAAGTATACTTATTTACTTTGATCAGTTCATTTCACATGGATTATAAAAAACTCTCTGCCGCCTTGCATATAAAAAATTGATATTTTTGAAGATTTTCTAAAATAAGATGGTGGTTCCGTAAATATTACAGTTTTCTCATATCATTGCAAAATATCGATTGCAAAATAAACTACTCGGCCGCAAAATAAACCAGCTCGTATAATAAAAAGAAGATATTTTTATAAATTTTCCTAAATAGTGTTTGTTTAAATAACAAATATTTGTTGTTTTTGAAATTTTCTTTGAATCGTATAAGGGTTGGACCCATTGGAACGATTTTGCTAATTCACGAACTTATTTGATTATTCTATGAACACCTATACCAGTATTTTGTTAGTTTCTTCAATATTTTCTAGCGTTACAAACTTTTTCTAAAATTAATATACTCTGAAATATTATATTAATGTCGAGTATGGGCGCCGTGCTTCAAAATGTTTTCATTCGTCTCTATGGTTACGAAATAGTCATTTATCAATCAAATGATATATAACTCTGTGAATGGTGTAAGATTTAACATAGGAAAGTTTTCAAAATTTATTTACTAATTTAAATGAATATTTATTTATATTTGCAATTAAAAATAATCACTAGTGCAATTTCTTCAGTCATTCTTACAATTTTTAACCCAATAACTTCAATTAAATTTCTTTTTTTTTTTTTTATTATTCAATAATTTTTATTTGACATTTGCTATACAATTTACATGCAAATTGAACAAATAATTATATTTTCTAGAATGTGTTATTACAAATTTAACACCCGTAGTGCATCAATCGATTAAGAAGTCCCTTCCACCTACTATGTACGGTACGGAAAATAAAAAAATAAAAAAATTATGCAAAACAAATAAAATAATAATTTCTAAGAGATATATTACATATATATGACACATACATCGTCATCACCAAGTAAATTGTAGTCTCGTGTCGGCATTATTAATAAGTAAAATGTTGTTTGTATCAGCGATAATCAGGACATATGTGTATATCACGTGTGAAGTTTATCACAAATACCGTGTGATCATTTTGAAATGTTTTTTTTTCTTTCTTTTATTATGTGACACCATTTTCACATTACAATTATTTTTTATTTGATTATTTAATGTTAATTTAATGATTTGTAAATTAGGCTATTAATTAATAATTATTATCGAATTGATTGATTAAAAAAACATTATATGTATGAAACGTGATTTTATATTAATCGTATTTTCCAAAGAATGTGTAGATAAAAAAAATTGCATGTAAATGGCATTGTGTATAGTCACACGTCAGCACAATAATTGAATTGTTTTTTTTTTTTACTATCGTTTGAAAACTAAAATTATTTCAAAGAATAAAGATACTAATTAAACAATGAAGATACATGAATTAAATCGCTCTGTCTAAAGTAGTCTAAAGCTTTCTTATATTTCTGGTATATCTATCTATAGGCACCGTGCATCAAAATGTTTTCATTCGTTTCTATGGTTACGAAATACTATTTCATCTCTGTAGATGGTGTATAATTCAACTAAAAAAAGTTAAAAAAAAGCTGTAATGTGCAATTAAAAATAATGCAATTTCTTCAATCATTCTTACAATTTTGAACCCAATAACTTCTATTAAACGAAATACTAGTTAATCAATCAAATAATATATAACTCTGTGAATGTATATGATTGAATATAGGAAATTTCTCAAAATTTGTTAACTAATTTAAATGAATAATTATTTATATCGGCAATTAAAAACAATTACTAATGCAATTTTTTCGATCATTCTTACAATTGTCAGCCCAATAATAAAAATTAAAATCATTTCTTGAACTATACAATTTACATGTAAACATTTGAAAAAATTAATATATTTTCTAGAATTTGAATGTATTATTACAAAATTTAGATAATCGTGGCGCATCAATGGATTAAGAAGTTCGTCCGGATACCATTTTCAACAATCGCTAGATATTTTTGCGTGTTGTGTTTTTATACACGACATACTATGTGGGCTATTTTAAACGATCCATCGAATTATCACCAAAAGTATAAACTGTACTGAAAAATTATTCAAACAAAAGTTATTTAGAAAAACCAGATCCAACTTTTTGCATTATTAATTTAACCTTAACCTGAAGTTTCAAGTTTATTTGAAGGTCAAAGTGTTTTTTTTTAAATAGGAACATCTATGAAATTTTACGTTTGGAGTGATTGTTTTTAATTTAGTATTCTGTTCGTGGGTGTCGATGGTAACAAAATTGTGAAAGTATACATTTTACAAGTATACTGAAGATAAGAATTAACACTTCAGTATATCGAAAATTTTGTAAAAACCAAGGCATTCGGCAGTATCCATGTTAGATCAACTTCCGAAAACACGCAATGTGTATATTTTCAAAAAAAATTTTTGAATGTTACGGTTTATGTAACTTTATAAATACGAAATTTTACTTTGGTTATAAATACAAAAATTTTCGAATACAAGACTTAACATGTAAAGTACATCTTTTATGTTCAATGTACTACTCTATTCGAAATATTTTAGAGCTTTGTCCTCAAAGCATGTTAATGAGAAAGCTATTTATTTAAGAAATCCAAGGTCAATAAGCAGTATTTACGATAAATTTATTTTACTTTTAGAAAATCGTGTTTTATTGGTACAGAATTCTTATATTCATTCGTATGTTGTCCAAAAAATATCCTTTTCGCAAAAAAAAGCATTTCTATTATAATTTCTCTTTATGTATATCAACATTTAAATATTGAAAATTCAATAGAACAATTCTTTATGTATGAAATGCTCCAATATAAAATATGAATCGCAATTCGTGTAATTTACATAGAATAAATTAACATAAATATTACATAATGTATTCAATAAAATATATTCATTTTTTTTAAATTTATATTGAAACAACTGACAGAGTTACTTGAATAGATACTCAATATATGGTTGAACTATTTTTAATCTTAGCGTTCATAAAATACTCTAAAAATCCAGTCTGTACAGCTATAAAAATATATATTATAATATGTATTTTATTTATTATGTGTACTTAATAACTAAATTTGAGCTAAAATTGTGGCGAACCTGAACATTTTACGAAAACATGATTCAAACTAAAGTTGTTTGTTTAAAAAAATCAAACATTTTTTGTCTTTAAATTTATTCTATCTTTTATGGTTCAAAAGTTGGGTCCTGAACCCTTTGGACCCAATGGTACAATTTTGCTGATTCGGGAAATTAAACTCAGTCATTATGTTTAAAATATTGCAACAAAATTTAAACTCGCTATCTCTTTTCGTTTTTGAGTTATCTTGATGATGGGCAGGCTATTAAGTTGATTCTATTAATACCTATACCAAAATTTTGTTTGTGCGGTCAATATTTTCTAGCGTTACAAACTTTAGCCTAAAATAAATACACTCAGATATATTATGTATGTCGAAAAATATGTCGTTGGAATTTAGAATAACTTGTTTTCGAGAAATTGAAGGCTTAGGTTTATTTTTTGACAGTAAATATTAGGGTACGCGCAACAGCTTCAAAAAATATCCACGCATATTCTTTTCTGTTTTTATAGATTATATTAGGTTTAAAGATTAAACTGGCATCTTCGTGTCGCTTTTTAAAGGGAGGGTTATAAGGATATTTCAGCAAACTTTGAAGCTGGTCAGCTCGTTAGAAATGGCAATGTTATCGGATATGAATTCGTCTCATACATTAATCCATTGAATGTTGAATGTTGGATGGGAAAAGGAACATGCATGAAACTCCAAGTTTTGTTTCGTATTTTTTTTTTTTTACTTTTCTAAGAGAAATAAGGTTTAAAAAATACCAAAATAACACTGATTTTACAATTAGATGACTACTTTCAAAAATATTACTTGAAATCGGCAAGATATATTAGCATCTGGATACAATTCTTAGCGATATCGCAAAAATTATGGCTCATATTATAATCGGAATTTTATAGATTTTGCAAACTAAAATTTTTTCAAAAGAGTTTACATTAAAAAAAGTGACTAATCAAGGTACCCTTTAAAAACATTTCTTTGTGTCCAATTTCGATAAAACTCTTGATTATAAAACTACCATAATGGGTTTTTGAGAAAATATAAAATATGATTGTTTAAATACTCACTTTAGATAAACCGTTAAAAAGAATTTTGTTTTCATTTTTATATAAATTTTCTTTTACTGAAGTAAAACTTATTTAGCTCCATCTATATATATGTGTGAATATATATATATGTTTATACTGCCTCTCTCTCTCTCTCTCTCTCTCTTTCTATCTTTACTAACTTATATCACCCTCTCAACTTCTAACTTATATCTGTACTCTCTTTATATCTCCCTCTCATTTTCTGTTCAATTCGTCCGATCATACTTTTCGTAACGCTCTCGTCCTGCATTCATCAGCTTATTCCTCCAGTTAAGACGCATACTTTTACTTCAAAAAAGACAGAATGCATCTAAAGCTTACGATAATTTTTAAGTATTGACATTGAATACGTGGAGGTGATAAAATCATGTTATCATTGATGTCGGTTAGGTATTAGTTAATGTGTATTTGTCTGTCTCATTTAATTTTTAGCCTTTCGTCAATCGGATGGATGGATGGCGATCAGTTTGTCTGTATTATGTGCACATGTTTCACGAATGCACTTATTAAAAAGTCGCGTGGTTAAACAACGTGCTTAAATTACTTAATCATAACACATAACATATGATTTTAATATTTTGAGTATGTTTATTGTATCACTAATACTATTACTACTACCACCATTGATCATCGTCACCGCCTAACAACGGAAGGGATCCTCCGTCAAACGTCTACTGTTGACCAATCAACCGGCCAGTGTATTCAAATTTGTGTTATGTATGGTAATTACATGATAATAATAAAATTGGATTTGATATATATATACAATATACTCTGATATAGTATGTATGTGTCGAGTAAAAAAAAGATCTTCACAACTTCATTCATTCCCTTTTTACTAATTGTTTAAATTTTAGGTTAAGTTTACATGGACTTTGCTTTTTGAAGTTTATTTGTGGAACCTTTAGCAGCAGCTGGCTACTGACCAGTTAAATGTGACCTTTGCTCACTTTAATGTTTTTTCCTGTAACAATTAATTTTGCTATTAGTATTTTAACATTTTGTTGATTTAAATAACTTTAAGTTATGATAATTTTAACTGTATAGTTTTATTTCTTGTAATCATATTGTTTATTTTTTTGCGGGAACTATATACGAGTATGTATGGTCAAATTGAAAAAAAACGCACCAACCTGAATCATTTATGTGTATCTAAAAATTACAAAATACATGATTTTTATAATTAATTCAATTTAAAATAAAATTTTGATTTAAATAAAAATGATTATACCTGATAAAAGCTTAATACACCATAAAAACCGTGTTTTTTTTTGTAATTTTTAATCACACGCAAGATTCAGATTGGTGCGTTTTTTAACAATATTTGCCAGTGGACATATATATATATATATATATATATATATATATATATATATATATATATATATATATATATATATATATATATATATATATATATTATATATATATATATATATATATAAACACACACCAAAAGCTTTGTTTCGCCTCTTATAATCACGAATGATGCTGTAAATCACGGTGGATCAAGACGGAAATTTTATTTTCTAACTAATGGAAAACAAGATAGTTACATAGGAATGTATTTGCATTAAATAAATTGGTAAATAATAAATATATTGAACCGGAACATAAATTTCCATTACCCTTAATAAATAAAAATTCGATAGAAGAAATAATGAGATAATAAGAAGACAAAATACCCAGTTTGGTGAATTTTGGATAAGGCGTTCGATACGGTATCGCCAAGACCAATTTCGGAAAACCACTTTTTGGATTCTAGGAACTTTAAAATATTTATATCCGGTGAAAACTCGATATCGAAATTTTAATAGGATTACAATTCTTCCTCAAGTAAAAATGCGTAGTTACTTAGAAAAAATACTTATTATCTGCCAATGCATATTTGATTATTTATGTATATTGAAGTGAGAGTGATTTATAAAATAATTAAGAAAATAAAATAAATGCTGTACACTGGCCGTCAATCAAAACGACTATTTATATACATTTCAAATTACTGATATGTTAATCAAATCGAATACAAGCTTCAAAATAACATGGAAAATTGTGTAAAATATACTACAATAGGGAAACGTAGATGTTAATAACTGATTTTGAATTTTATTTTAACAACATACATTGGCAGTGTAGAAGTGATGCAGATATGTACAGTATATTTATAATATTAATACGTGAGGCAAAAACTTTGTACGCGTTTTTACCGAAACTGGTCGGACGGAGGAGTATGCAATTTGGCACACTTATAGTTTATATTGAGACAGGCTGGAAAATTTTTTTTTTTAATTTTACATATAATTAATATATAAAATCAATTTTAAAAAAACATTACACACACAAATATAAGATGTATGGCTTATATTATACACTCTACTATATACACACATATATACTCTCGCTTAATATACTGTTTTGTTTAAAGGCACGCATATTTAAACGCAGTGAACTTCACTTTTGAGTGATTATGGACGAATTTCGAACGCTATAATGGGACGGCGTTTTTAAAAATTGTGGCCATAAGTATCTGTATATCCAAATAACTAATTTTCAAACTACACTTATAAGCACTAGGAATTTTTTAAATAAACATAGTTCTTTTTATTTCATAATTTTATTAGTAAAAAATTAATAGATGTATTTATTTTGTAAAAATTCATTTTTATAAAAGTTTCCATTATAATTTTATTATTGTTAATAATATATTTGATTTTAGTCTAAATATTGTAACGTTAGAAAATATTGAAGGCACAAACAATGTCTTTTACGAAGGTCATTATAGAATCACCTAATTAGTCCATTTCCGTATGCCCGTCTGTTCGTCCGTTATAATGATAATTCAAAAACGAAAGATGATAGCGAGTTTTTCTGACGTATTTTAGATGTAGTGAGTTTAAGTTCGTGAATGAGCAAAATCGGTCCATTGGATTCATAACTCAACTTTTAAACCATTAAAGATTCAAAGAAACAACTTTTGTTTGAAATATTTTTTTGTAAACTGTTTAGATTCACTACAATTTCGGTTCAAATTTAGCTAAAAAACACTTACACAATTGGACTAGGTATTATTAATATTTATGTATTTGTATCTGTATAGACTGTAGAGTATTTTATGAATTCTCATCATTAATATGTCGAATATCTAAACTATTATCACTGTTAGTTGTTATTTTCACTTTTTTAATATATGTTATCAATATTATTATTAAATTCTACTGATTTATAGCAAATATTAATAAATATTTTAATAAATCTATACGTGAGCCTAAACATATTTAACATATTAAAATTTTCTTTATTAAAACAATCTACAAAAATTACTATTGTTGTTTAAGAAAACCTTCGACTTTACATTGATCGAGATTCGTATGGAAATTTTAATAGAGAACATTTACAAATTTTATACTGGACAGACTATTGCAACAAGTTGTTACGTATAAAGGACATGTAAAGGACATAAATTTTTGTATTTCAAATTTCAAAAGAATTGTAAGCAACGTTCAACATTCGTTCGTAACATAATACCGTAACGTAAATTTATATTGTTACGTGTAACGAGACCAATGATTTGTAGTGGTTGCGATTTTACGATGTTGCTATGAGTTTCATAACGTTCCATCTGTTTACCGATCAGAGTACCTTCGTAGTACCTTAATATTTGTTTCTGTTGATAATTTTAAATTCAATTTCAATAAATTATAGTGTATTATTTTCGTTCCACTCCATATCGAAATGTTTAAATACAATTAATTTTTGTGGCATGCGATGTAACATGAAATTGTGCTACACGGCGGTATTACGTGTTCACATCAACAAAAAGGTTGCTGTAACGCATCAAAGTTGCACGCGAATGTTGCACGTGTGGACGGCTTAAGAAAATCGGTATTTTTGGGACGTCTTAAACGATTTAAAAAAAAATATGTTCCTTTATGTTTATATATATTATATATATATATATTTTTTTTTTGTTTTATAATAATTTTATTTCATAATTTAAAAAAAAAAAACATGAAATATAATACAAATGAGACTAAATTATATACGTATATTAAATTTATAAATACATACATACTTTAATAAGTGTATGACTACGACACGTGATAATTTATATTCACACTTGAATCAAACACGTTTAATATTTTATGAGCTAACTAATTTTGTGTTAGTAAAATTTATACTGAAATTCCTTATACTATAGGCGATTTATTATGTAACTTTGAAAAGAAATCATTGCATGTCAAAATCAATCACATGTATTTGATATGCTATGTTATAAGTGTATGGATGCGACAATTAATTCGATCGAAGTGAAATGAGTAGCTGGAATGTGTAGCTCATTCGTATTATTCGAAATGTAATTAATTTTCAACTGCTTGTATATAAATTGTTTTGTAAAGGTAAAATAAGTATAAGTATTTCAGGTGTGACCCACAAGGTCCACAGAACGAACTTCCCAACGCACAAATGCGCTCAAATCTTTAGATTAGTAAAACTCACACTTTTGAATCAACCTACCATATTTTAATCTGATGTGCTCGGGTAAATCCAAAAATCCTCGCTGGGCTTCCTTCCTGGTTATCGATTGGGTTTTCTATTAACTGTAAGAAAATTGGCAGCATAATCAAGAAAGATCAATAATAATTAAGAGTGAATTATTTAAACAATAATCGCCGCAAAGTAACCAAAAAGATCAATAATAATTAATTGTGTAATTATTTAAACAATACTCGCCGTAAAGGCTCTGTCCTCTTAACGACGGCGGTACAAATTGGCGAATTCAAACGTCGGATACTTCTCTCCGTCCGGATGGACGAATTTATCGAATCTTCCCTCGTTGGCTCTGCATCCTGCGGTACGGCGGTATCCGGATGTCTTCTCGGGTTATAGCTACACCTTTCGTGGGTCTAGACTTAACCTAACTACTTAAGTCTAGCGTATATTTAATTCGAAACCCGCGCTCACGTGCTGCGGTAAATCAAACACCGCATCCAAAAACTTAATAGTCCGGCCAATGTTTCCGTCCTGGCCAACTGTCCGTCCGGCGTCATTTGACCGGTGGCCAGCCTCATGTCACAATATATATACTGTTACAAAAGAAAAAGGGCGCCATATCGTCTCGGGCCTAAGGCGTCTTCAAACCTAAACCAACTACTGCTGACACAGTTGCAGACATATTGTCTACCTGAATTAAGATGTAAGATCTGCCATGCATAGAGGTAATATGAGTATTTCTAAATATTTTTTTATGCCGTTCTTAAAACACATAAAAAGGTTTTAAACCTCGTGATGTGTGTATATAGATAAATAAATATTTACATAATTGATTAATTTAATGTATGATTCATTACTATATGTAATTAATTGAATGCTAAACTAATTCTAAGAGACCTACGTCACATATCAATTTATTACCAATTTTTATAATCAATCAGCATTTATATTTCATCAGCTGTTTATTGATACCTTCCCCGTGTAATTTAATTTAAATTGTGTAATTTGAATGATTAACACAATAATAAATTTATAATAATTATAGGCTCCTTAATAACACATATCATATTGTTTTCATGTACATATTGTATGAAAATGAATGAAGTGAAATGAACGAGAAACAAAGTTTATCCGTTTCATGAAATAAATCTATTTTAGTGAAACCTACTTTTCGAGGAAATAACTTTAATTGCTTTTAATGATTAATTAATCACAAATGGAGCTTTTTACAATACATTTATTACATTATAAAACGGAATTAAATTTACAAAAAATATTCACTAATTAATTATAAGCATTTTTAAAATACTCTTAATATCCACTCTATACAGTTATAAATACATATATAATGATAATAATGTGTATTATATGTATAATGTGTAAATTCACTAACTTTGAGCTAAAATTTTTGCGTATCCAAACATTTTACGAAGTTAAATTTTAATAAGTTTAATCCTTTTATTCATTTGGTCCAATAGTCCGATTTAACGAACTTAAATTAACTTTTTATAACTAGAATACGTCATCGATATTGCTATATCTCTTTTCGTTTGGAGCTTTATTGTTTCTTGCGTTATACACTTCGCGTTATATACAGAGCAAAATTAATATAATCTGGCATATTGTATATACGTCGAGTATACAAATGAGTAAGATATTATTTCTATTATTATTGTGAATAAAATTAAAAAATAAATAATTGTTTTACTATTTAACTGTGCAAATAACTAAAAATTTGAAAATGTAAATTTCTGTAACTATCTATATTCATGGAAAAGTTACCAAAATTTTTTCTTCAAAAATCTATGTCGATTGAGATATTATATTTAAAAAAAATGCATTGAGATTTATCTTACATTTGGTAGAAGAAGTGTAATTCCTGGTTGAAATGACTCTGTGACCCATAGGAAGTAACTCAGAACAACTATAATGAATAGTAAAAATTAAAAGCAATAATTGCTTTATTCATAATTATTTTAAACAAAAATTAGTGAGGAATATTTACCACGGCTATAATAATACAACAAATATGTTGACGCACACAGTTATCGCATGTATTTTTATGTTTAAATATTTTTATACCTTTTATATAGGAAAATTGTGCATTGTTTTCCGTATACCAAAACGTAAAATGAACGTGCTTTATATGAATATTATATAAAAAAAAATTTAGTCTAAAGCTTAAACTGAAGGTACTGAACATTTTCATTAGTCCTCCCGTCTTACTATTCAAAAACGAAAAGACACACTTTTTAAACCATTGCTATTAATTTTTATATTGTATTTCTACTTTAAATTCTTTTACAAGATAGGAAACATTTAAAAAGAGGAAATTTTTGTTATTATTAAAAATGAAATAAGAAAAACGTTTGCGATAATATGTTTTCATTTATATATCTGTTTTAATTTAAAAATATTATATTATTGATAATTTATTTATTTATTCATTTATTTTTTATTATTATCATTCTCAATTAGTTTGATTAATTATATATATTTATTTAATTCTCGATAAATATTTAAAAAAATTATTTTTAAAAATAGCTCTTGTAATTTTATGAAATTCAGACCGATATATTGCATGTTAGTTGGAGAACTACTCACAAATATGTGCAAGTTTTTAATATGATCAATTTGAATTGTAAAAATAATTGTTTTATTAATAATATTTGAATAATTGTTTAAATAAAAATAAAAATAACATAATAATTTTTTGAACACAGATTACTCAATCCATTTATAACGAGATTCTCGCGGAAAATTCGGGAAAACACGAACCATGATTTAGATTTAGTTTTAAGAGGAATAAGAACCAAAAAGCTATATTAAATCCATGAAACATCTACAATGTTTCGGAATTGGGCATTGAAAAATCGTGACATGAAAGCGAAAGGCTTGCGACAGAGTTTTTCCAGAAAAAACGTATATAAAATACAAAATTGTAGTTGATATGGATATTTGTTAATGTTTTTCGAGAACAATCTCCGTTTTCATAAGCATATTGTTAATATCAAATTGCATAGTAATTTTAGTTATTGGTGCTAGAAAATTTCGTGTTATGCAAATATATATTGCGTTACAGATCTTTATTAGAGATGACGCTTTTTTTGTGCGTATTCCTTTTTTGACTGGACTGTTGTGAAGATACTTTTCAAACGTTATCTATTGCAAGTCTATAGGGATACATGATTTGCATAATTTTGTCGGCTTTGTATTTCTCAATTTTAAGTATTTGGGTTTTGCGTCCGGAAATGTATCATTTTTCTCTAATACTTTTTTACAGCTAGTTTTCGAGTTTGAATTGAACATGTTGGTCATGAAAGCTTCAGTTCAGGTTTTTCAAATAATGTGGTCTGAAGTCGTCATGCGTTTACTTTTAGATAGAATATAACATCTCTAGTTTGTTAAATGAATATTTTCACAAAACATTTGAATGAAAATCTATTGTATTATTACATACTAGCTGTTTTAACATTCTGTATGATTATATTTACCGTATAATTTCTTGGTCTCTTGACTAACAATGACACCCGTTGCCACTAACTGAAATATGTACATTTTAAATATGTGTAAACATGAATATATATTCTGATTCAACAAATTAGAACATAAGTTCTATTTAATTGTTATTGCAAATGATCCAAGTATCCTTCTGTATTTTTAATTAAAAGTCTCAATTATCATAGTTGTAACTTACAAATTCAGGAACTTGTTATTCAAACAAAAACTATGCCACGAATATGACTCACTGTGTCCTATTATCGTTTGTTTTCTGTGTATATATGTTTTAAATTTTATTCATGGTAATTTGAATTTATATAGGTTTGAAGAACGTTATTCAATATCAGTTATGATAAATAATTGAAAAAATGAGAATATAGTTCAAATGTATTAGGAATTGAAATTAAATTAACTTCTTGTACCTTATAAGCCTTTAAAGTTCTTCCATGAAGCTATTATTTTCAATTTCCCCTTCAAGTTCTTCAGAAAATATTGTATTAATTTTAGAGTGAGTGTCTATTTTATGAATGCTAATGGGAAAACTAATTCAAACATTGATACTCATAGAGTGTCTAAACAATTAACTCATTTGTTACCTTCACTTGTTAATTATTGATTTTATTTATTGAATTAAAGTTACGTAATACAATTGAATGCACCATTCTGTATGTTAAACATTCATTATATAAAAAAATAAAATTATTATTCATATAATATTATAATACATTGAAATTTTATTGATAACAGAATTGTGTATAAAATACTGATGTAGTTATAAATACACCTCACATGACAGAAAACGTTATTATTATAAGATACAACAACGGACGTTCGTTGTTACATTGCAGCTTACATTTTATTTATAACAAGTATTGGTTGGTTGTATCACATAGGCGTCGTTTTATAAGCGTCGTCAGTCGGTCGTCGTATATATAACTAACTAACTAATCAATGGTGTTACGCCACATAATGTCACCAGGTAATAAATAGAGTTTAAAAAATAATCGGACACCTGGTATAACTTTAAAATATACCATTTACTAGTCTATAAATTTTTATTTTGAATTGAATTTCATCATGAGAAATAGTTTTTATTTTAAATTTTCAAAAAATCGATTATTAGGTTTTTATGAAAAAATTTTGTTACCGCAAAATATTAACAGTAGCACAAAGAATAATATTCGATTTTATAGAGAATATTAAAAAATTGATAGGTTTTTATGTTTTTAATATGGAACCAAGTGTTGGTCTAAGGCGTTAAGCATTCTGTGGAATCATTGTAATGGATCAATAACTTCACAGCTATCACAAGAATCGCAGTTATTACTTCGAAATTGAATTCTACTTTAATGCAATTGATAATTTAAAAGTGAATTAATGTTAAGATTCATACTTGTTCAGATATGGAGTAAAACTTACTCTCATATATATTTTGTATTCAAATACAGGAGACAGACATATTAATTATAAGTTGGTCTTAAAATGATTGACTCTTAAGAACGTTGAACTATAAACTCAGGTGTTCATAAGCAAATACTAAATTTTAAGATCGAATTTTGTGTTCAATTTCTGCCAAATTTGTTCAATTATCGAAAAAAAAAAACTGATGTCCTATCCGATTTCTTATCAATTATAAAAAAGAGTTAATGGAAAAGTTCTATGAAAAACAAATATTTGTATGTATTATTTTTTATATCTGTATTTTCTGAATAAGAGAAATGATTAGGTAACTGAATTTGGTTATATCATTCTAAAATGTTCGTTATATAAACGCAATTATTTATACTGCCTGTATTTATCATATTAACTGGATGGAGATGGTTACTTAACGGTTTTGAGTTTAACAGTCATTTCGTTCGTTTTTTTTTGCGAAATTTCGTATGAGATAAATAGATTAAGAATTTTCTTTATGTTACAACCCCTAAATGGGTGCAATTAAATGTAAATCTATATTAATGAAATGGAAGTGCCCGCGCTTGGTGTCTCTAATCTTGGAAACGAATTTCAATTTCTAATGATATTCTCGCAAAAATAATTCATTACTTTCTTCTAAGCATTGACGTTTTAAATGTCTTTATAGAAATAGGGGTATAAGCCAAAACAGAAAGTTTCCACCTCTGCTGTCTCTTATCTTGGATGTGGAATTCAATTACAATGATATTCTCGCAAATAACTCATTACTTGTTAACATTGAGGTTTTTTATTTCTTTATAAGAATTGAGTTATAATCCTAAACATTTACACTATCTTCCTATAGAGTAGCGGAATACCATATGGTAAAATAAAACATTTTTTCTTGAACGTGTTCAGATAATCTTATTACAATACATATAGGTATTGTGTGGTTAATTGTAAAATAACTGGAAGGAATAATTTTAGTTTTTCTACAGGAATTTAAAATATTGAGCACTCCACAAAATGAATTAATACCATCAAACAGAGAGATTATACTTCTATCTTCTATATAATAATACGTGAAGCAAAACCTTTTTACCCTTTTTTACGAAAATTGGGCGGATGGAGGAGTATGAAATTAGGCACACTTATACTTTATATAGAGAAGGACTGGAGAATGCTAGTATTTTTTTTTTTAATTATGCATAAAAATACATTAAATCAATAAAAAAACACTACATACACATATATAAGAGGTTTAAATTACACACACTACTATACACACATATATATATACTCTTTTGTTTAATATACTGTTTTGTATAGGCAGTTGGATTTACTTGTGAGTTATTATCATATAATATTGATATCATGGTCGTATTTTGGTTAAATATATATATATATATATATATATTTCAGGTGTCTCCGGTTATATTAAAAGGATAGTCTTTTGCAGTTGTTGTGATTCATTTAATTTTCTGAGTGTTATCAATGAAACTAGCAAATTTTGTCAAAATCGAGTCATCTTTTGTCAAAGGCGTTCAAACGTTACGGCAGAATAAACATGGATACATATAGACAAACGAAATGCAAAATCGTTGTTATACCATAAATTTCACTTCGTTCGGTCAAAAATTGGCAGATAACTTCCTATATATAGTTCTACATAAATACAGAATTCCAAAAAAAAGCTACTTCACCACATGGATGATTCAACCACCGATCCATTATAATGTTACCTTTAGAGTTATGCTAGTAGACGGTGTAGACCACCATTTACTAAAAAACAGTTGTCAGAAACACGTGCTTGGTACCGTGTCGTGCGCGATCAACAATTTTATATTTAAAATGTATATAACTATTTATATAAGCATTTTATTATTTATAATAAAAAATTAATCTATCTCTTTTTTTTTTATATTATCTCTTTGTTTTTCCTTACACTTAAACGTGGGTAGTAGTAATACACCACATGTAAGATCCATGTTTGTATACCCGTGTTTACATTTATACATTGTAACGAAAAAATGCGACGACCAGAATCTTTTATAAATATTGAAAATTATAAAATATCGGAATTTTTCTTGTGTGTTAAATTATTAACCACATTTATTGTTATTTATGTAAATAAAACAAGTTTTTTAACCTGAATATATTATAAAAATTATTTATTTTATAATTGGAAAATGGGTATGTATGTATATTCAATCCGACGCATCATTTATTGTGTTGCATCGTATATCTATAATGTGTTGCCATTTTTTTCTTTTTGGGGACTTGCATGATACTGGATTTGATTCAAAAACAAAGTTTTAGGCTATCAAAGATTATTTTCTATTTCACTCTTGAAAACGATGCTTTCAATGCATGTAATTTATATACAGATATTCTGAATAACGTCATAATGCATGTATTTCTTTCCTTGTTTAATTAGAAATTTTGTACATTCATATCTTGTAAGTAAAAAAGCTAATGCAGTATCATAAGTTTGATGAATACTAAATCCAATCCAATACAAAAACTCGCCCATACTGATAGAAAAAATTAGCTAATTTTGTTAAAATTATTAAAAAAACAAATTGGAAAAGTTGCCTTCTTGTAACTTCTCATCGATTTAAAACGTGACGTAGTAGATTAAATATTATTTTCTATACAAATCTTGTGACTATTTATTAATAAATTATACTTTAAAATTTACTTTTATAAATTTACTTTTAATATTTTAAAAATTATTATTACATGCTACATCTTCCCTTAATATTGTTATACAACAACTATAATTTTTTATAATTTCTTGTGATTTTTTATAAAATCTTTAGTGTAATATATATGGAAAAAAAAAAATAAAAATAATAAGTGCCCAGTGCCCAACGAGTCATCGTTTAGCAACTATTCTTATTCAATAATATTTCAGAATGAAATCGGATACAAATTCTATAAAACATAAAAACCAGATCCAAGATTCGGTTTAGTTGTTTTTGATACAAGTTTAAATCAGCTTATGTCTGAAGCATTTGTCGAATATTATTGGGAGGTTATGGGCTCGAATCCCGGCAGCGGAAATAGGAAGGAAATGAAAAGTACCGGGTTAATAGACTAGACTATCGATGAAATAAAGACAAAGGGCCGGCTATATTAGTGAAAAGTTACTGCGGTTTAACCCTTACAAATCCACATTTGGGTAAACTTCGTTTCATAAGCAGCTGATTCTACCTGATTTTCAAAGTCGTGAAAATTTTTAATAGGTAAACTTTTTAGTATAAGACATTGCGAATTTAACAACAACAAAATTATTCAAATTCATTCGATATAACGGATCTCGAATTTTATTTCTTTTTCGGTAATCTTAAAAAAGAATACCTAATATCATCCTGAAAATTTCATTCAATTGAAGATTTTTCATAAAGTTTTCGCATCTTGCACGTCTTCCGCTACACTCTCGTCTTCAGTACCTACTATTACCCATTATTATGATTATATTAAAAATTCATACATAATATTTTCTATATCTTTTGCACACAAACATTATAGAAAAAAGAGATGACTTGCGCATTATTATATTACAATAATAATAATAATAATAAAATGATAATAACAAAATAGACAGAAACGCGCGCATTGATTGAAAACTACTACTATTAAATATGCGGTGTGTATATGTATGTATATATTTATTATTTATTGTTATAATTTGATTTAATTATCATATTCCAGTAGTTAGAAAACGTGACTTTACTTACACAAAAAACTTATATATATAACCTCGTTCATATACAGACTAGATGGCAGTTTAATAGCCGCTAGGTGTCGTATGATATCCTCGTTTAACGTAACTGTTTTTTATTTTTGTTTTTATAACAAACGATTATCGTTTACGTTAGTGTCGCTACAAATAAAAATAAAATAAAATAAACTTTTTAAATAACACAAGTGATTTTGTGTCTAAGAACCTTGTTTTTGTAATCAAAGCAAAGTGTTTTTATAAATAAAAAAATTAAAAAAAATTGGTATGAATTATTCTATGGCATTAAGTGTGACATTCAAAAAATTATATTTTTTATTATTGTTATGTTTTGTTATTATTAATTGTTTGAATAATCAATCAGTTTTTAATATATTTGTTGTAAAATGGTAAATTTATCAAATACAACAATCATGCAGGATTTAACACGATCAAAAATATCTCATCAGGGAAAAGAGGTAAATAATTCAAATTTAAATTTTTGTAACTTTCAAGGCATGGATCTTATATAGTAAATTAACATTAAAACAATAAAAAATATAACTAGGAATTTTTACTCAAACATAAGCCGAAATTTTTGTTATACTTACATTTTTTACAAGAAAAGTACAAAATTATTTCAATAAGGTCAATTTTAATTTTTTTAGTATAAAATTGATTTTTGATGAGATCGGATTTGATAATTCATTTCTCAGTAGTCATAAATAAATCTTTTAGATTTATCATCAAAATAATCAACCAGATTTTAAAATTTTACGAATTTTTACCCAAGAAATATATTCGCTTGATACATTTTCTTTGCTATAACGTTTAGTTCTTAGTCAAAAAATTTTATTCCTCAGACTTTTTGAATTTCGAGATGAAATTTCTAGACTTATAATTTTAGGTCTACAAATTAATTTCATAATATCCATAAAAACATCACCAAAAAAGATCTATTTTCAGTCATTGTTTTCTGGTTTATAAAAATACTTCTAAATCAAAACACGTTAATAATTTTAGTAGTTAAAAAAACATTAAGAAAACACGCTTTTATACAAATTTTTTTTAAATCTACATTTGATTATTAATTTGTGTTTCATTTGATTCTTACATTTACTTTTCTTAATATTTAAAATAACCAAAAAAATCATTTTATCTAACAAAATTTCTATAAAAATATAAATTATAAAATCATACATGCAACGACCTGGATCTTTCATGTTTACTTAAAATTATAAAATACACTAATTTTATGGTGTATTTTATTATTTTTTTCAGTTTAAAATGAATGTTTTAGATAGATAAATATTGTTAATTCTGATAAACAACTCAACACAACATAACAATCGAGTATGTTTTTAAATAGGTAAAAAAATGAAAACAGATAAAAGTGTTGCATTTTTTGATTCTACAAGATACATACTTTTTCCCATCCGGTCCATCAAAAAATTATAAAAATACGAAATTTAAAATTTGAATAAACAAGTAAGATTAATAGCTCACTTGGATAATTGTTTGAATACTTTAAATATCTGACATGAACGATGTTGAGTTCTCAGTGTTTTTTACTATCTTTTTAAATAAAATTTAATTAATTTTCAAGTAATAACAAGTGATTATAATAACTAATACTGTTAATTGCTTAGATACTCGACATATGGTTCAAACAGTTATAAATACATAATATTAATTATTTATGTCTATTGGCTAAATTTCAACCAAAATTGTGGTGAATCAAAACAGTTGAAGAAATGTTTCAAACAAAAGTTGTTTGTTTTGAAGAAACGAATATCTTTTGTTTTTAAATCTTCTATCTTTGATGGTTCAAAAGTTGGGTCATGGATCCATTAGACCCAAAGGTCCGATTTTACTCATTTAGGAACTGAAACTTGCTTCTTAGTTCTAGAATACACTCTCAAAATTACAGCATGCTGTATCTTCTTGTTTTTGAGTTGTTTTGATGAAGGTTAGATGGACGGAACGGCGAAAATTAGGGGATCCTATGATCACCTATACCAAAATTTTGTTAGTAACAATATTTGCAGACTTTAGTGTAAAAATAATATACACTATGTATTAAATATTCTACATATTATTTCGAGTATAATAAGACAATATACTGAAAATAATGGAAGTTTTCGTATAGAGTAATATTTTTATGCAATATAACTCGTTTCGAGCAAATTTTTCTTTTTATAAAATGTTGGTTTTGTGGTGATTATTTTTCGAACATAAAGTACGCTTAATGTACAAAAACAAAGCATTTTTCAAACGATGATAAAAGTTCAAAAGTGTTTATTTTTGTCTAATAAACATTAAGCTTTAAAATGCGGACAACATTTCAGAAGTGTAGAGGTCTATAGTAATATTACGTTCACACCAAAAACTTTTCATGTCTATTTTGATTCTGATCCATAGGATTTTTTTTACGATTGACTCCCGGTGTTTTATTTTTAAAAGATTTAATAATTTACATACCAAAAATTGTGTTTTAATGAAATATGAAAAAAAATCTATCAAAATGCAAAAATGTCCTTTTGAAATATAGCAATTAATTTTTGAGAATTGATTAATTCGTAGAAGGCCAAGTTCAATGTTAAATTTAATTCGTTCACGTGTTTATTGCACACAACAAATTTTTTTAATGGTTTTTCAATAAATTTATTTACTGTAATTGAATATTATTAAAATCATTTTATTTCGTTTCGATTTTATATTGAACCTTGAATTTTTATAGTCACTCAGACTTAATCGAAACTATAGTGACAGAGGCAAGTGTAAAATATTCATTAAAAAGCTACGTTTAATGAAATAAAATACCAAAAACTTTTATTACTAGCATAAACATTTGTTGCCTGCAATAAATTCAGCTGTTGATTTTGTTACGGTTTTCTGGACACAACAAACTAAAATTTGTTTCAACAAAACAAACTTTTTATAAAATTGAGTAAGCTCTCACGTGTACTTTTTCTATTTTCGTTCGATAAATATTTTAGTAAGAAGAGAAATAATTGACGAGTAACGAGTGACAATTATTTTTTATTTTTCTAATATAAGTCCCCATTTTTTATTTGGAAAGAAGAAAAGTGTGTATGTATACTCTGCTCTGGTGTATGCTATTTTCTGATTTTTGACTTGATACTATAAAATAACGTATATGAAAATTTACAATGCAAAAGATTGAAAATTGGAATAGAGTTTTTTTCATCATAATAATAGGAATTTTTTTAATCATGATAATGGGATTTTAGTAATTAGGGATGCTTTTTTGAAAAATTATTAACGGGTCCATTTTTTCCAATTATTGACCTTAAACATAATTTCTTACACTTCTTTACCATACACCAGACACTTGACAAATTTCAAGAGCTTCCGATCGATTTTCGATCACTTCTATAAAATGTGGTTATTTTTATCTCCTGGTTTACGTCATACGTCCATCTTAATCTTGGAATTCCCCTTCTTCTATCGTTTTGGCTTTCATTATCTTTTTTGGCATTCTGAGATCTTTTACACGGTTAATTTGGCTGAACAATCTATCTAAGTCGTTGGAATTTGATGAATCTTACTAGATTATTGTGCTTTAGGATAATTTCAATTTTTGAATTATTCTTAATCCTGTTTTTGTTGTTCTCATAAATTGGTCTATAAATTATTCTAATCACTTTTCATTCTTTCAAATTTTAGTAATGCAATTGGATCTGTCATTATCAGGGTGCAGTTTTCGCATCCTTATGTTATAATTAAGCCAACCAAATACTAAAAATGACCACACATTGGAACTATTTCTCTTCAATTCGTAGATAGATCTTCGACTTTCCTCCTCTCAATGTCGGCAGATATTCCGCCTTTTCTTCATTGATAACTAGACTCAATTTTTTATTTCTTAATCTCGATATAATGCGCATATACACATTCGCGTATTATCTTTTAAAGATTTTATTCTATAAATAGTTAAAGGACTGTATAAATTGAAAATTTCCATTTATATAAGAAAGAAATAATCTAAAAATAATAAAATATTATTGTCTAAATCTATTTTATTAGCCTGTCATATGCAGATATAAATTTAATAACCTCAGAGGTTTATAATTATCTTGATTAAATATATTTCTTAATATATATATATATATATATATATATATATAAAATTTCGAAGATAATATTATTTAAATGAAAAAAAAAACATATTTACCAATGATATTTGTAGAAAATTTAGAAATTTTCAAGTTTGTTAAAATTTAGTGAATAAACCAGCTATTACACTCACATTCCTTGTACCTTCAAACCTAGGCAAAAGGTACGGAAGGCATCTTTCGTTCTATATGCAATGAGAGAAAATTTTCAAAAATAATAACTCTGGACAATTTTTCTCCAAAAAATCAAAATTCTATGAGAAACTTTTTGAATAAATTCAAAAAAATGAAAGTATCCAGTACAAATTGAGTAAACCATATTTAAAATGGTGCCTTTTGATTTTTTACCGGTTACATAATAATTAATTATTTAAAAAAAGAAAAAAACGTTTTCGAAGTTGTATTGTAAATTTTTTCAGGCAATTAAACAAAACTTCAAGTACAGGAATATAAATTAGGCGAAGAGTTAAAAAAAAACAATTGAATATTGCTTAAAGAAAACTGGCTTTAAAAAATCGAAATAAAAAATATAATTATTCAAATTGAAATAGCATTCATTAAATTAAATTCTATCAAATGAAAGTTTGCGATTCAAACAAGGGTTCGAATGTGCTCGGACCTATATAAATAACATTTTTTCAATTATATTTTATGATCACTTTAATTTTTGTGACATTTCACTATATCGAAATATAACCAAAACAAAACAGGAATTTCGTCATATTCGAAAAAAAGGTCCGTGCTGCAATGTTTAAAAGCTAAACACAGACACTTGAAAAAATCCTAAAAAAGATATAATATTTTATTTTTAGTTGGAAAAAAGGATTAAAGTATAATTATTTCATCAGTCTCCTTTTCCTTTTAAGCTGTTATAACCACGCAACAGACAAACCTCGTTTTATAAAAGAAATCGGTTTGAGCGTTATTTTTTAAACTATTTAGGGACACAAAGTGTTTTATTTTAATATATAAATCATTGATTTTCAAACAAAATTCTGTTTAGAACGAATGAATTTTTATAGTGAAAATAATAATTACAATTAGTTAATTTATGTCCATGATGATTACATTGAAGTCAAAATTTATATGTTATGTAAATTACAAAAAATTTATCAAGCCATTGGGCTGAATTTGAAATTTTATAATTGCATACATTTTAAATAATATAAATTTAATATTAATAACTGACCTACGGAACAACTTTGGCAAAAGCTAATTATTTTTCAATGCATTCATAATATGAGGAAATTTAACAAAACATAGAAAATTCATATAACTTTCATATACAATATAAATACATATTTCCTTAAAATTGGTGCTACATTTTATGAATCTTATGAGTCTTATTTAATATTCAAACATTGCACGCGGGGATGAATATACCCCATTCATAACTACAGTTTTCTACTGATTGCAAAATACTTTACCTTTCTAGTTTTTAGAGTCATACTTAGTTTGTGGAGATTTTTCCCAATAATGTAATAGAAAATTAAATGTCCCTGTTTCTCTTTACTATACCATTTCATATCACATCGATTTTTTAGTATCTTTCTTGTATAGACTTTATATTTTTGGAGACTATCCAAAAGAGGAAATATAATTAAAAAAAAGCTTTACTATTTCATTTCACATATTGATATTTTTTGGAAATTTAACCTAAAATGTGGAATGCAATAAGATTATCCTATTCATTTCTTATTATTTTAGAGAAAAACTTGATATCCTTAATTGAAAATTAATATTTCTCCTAAAAAATTCGAGAGTTTCAATAAAAAATAACCAATAACAAATTTTTCAGTTTTTGTATTTCTACTAATTATATCATTTTGTGGAACAGCCTGCATTTGTTAAATATTTAATGAACATATACCTTAGCATACCTGATACCTGCACATAGATCATAACAGCATACGAGGATATACTTATAGCACTATGTATACATAATACACAAATTTATCATGTAACAACAAATTATTTTTATGACAGCTAACAAAATAAAATATCTTACACTATGTGTGACAAGCTAAATGAAACTTGACTCCTTTCGTTTCAACACACGTTGCAATAAACACTAGTGTGACAGGCTCTATTCAACTCAATGTTAAGCTGAAACGTAAGACGATTTCAGCGTTCGTGGCTGCGTTGTAAAAAACGTTAGTGTGACAACTGGTTTGCATTGAGTATATTTTTGAAACAGGAACGTCTCTTATCATATCTCATGTCTTTTAATTATATGTATATGGAGGATATAAAAATATTATCAATAAATACAATCTTTACGCCAATGTCTTGTACCTGAAACTATAACTCGGTCATATAGTTTTTGTAATGTAGGTCCCTGGAGAGGTGTTCTGCTCACTCTCAAGGTAACTCTCACATCAAATTCGTGATGAATATATAAAAAAATTTGTTGATTGTGTGTATACCTATATACTGTTATCTACATCCAATCAAATTGCATTAAATTAAAAACTGATATTGTGCAGCACATTATAGCACGTATAAAAGAAAAGTTTTTCTTATTGGAAAAAATATTGAATAAATCTTAAATAATTTTATACATTAATATTATGAAAATTGTATATGTGTTTGGTTGTATCGTGTTTAGATAGAGATTAATAAATTTTGTATTTGACTAGTTACAGAGAGAACAAACAACACTGACCCTTGTTAGCATAAAATTTTTGTGTAATGTATCACAATACACATTTTATTGGTACATAGAAATTTATATTATTACAATAGTAAACAATGAAACACACACCTTTCAGTCGGTTTCATTTTTTGCAAAAATTGGTTTTGCCCTGTTCAATGGCATACATACAATCACCAACAATTGATTTTAGTTTGTCGATTTCTTTTTCTGAATTGAAAATTTGTTTACAAGGAACCAAATACACTAACAGATATGCATAATTATTGAACAATTTTAACAATATAACATACATACTTATGAAGTATAATTGTAAAACGAAGCTTCAACTTAAAGTTGTACCAGCGTGGTATAGTATACTAAGTGTATTCACATACAGGATCAGCATACAGACGATAGTTACTTATTATAGACAAAAACATAAGTGTCATGTTATATATTTTGCCTATATTTATAATATATTTGCCAATAAAATAAAACTCTCCTAGTTTCTTTTTTTTTTTTCAATCGTGATATAATAATTGGAAGGCCAGAAAATCTTATATGCTTTGAATGGGAAGAGACGTTCAAAATCGCGAACTTTGAGCTTGATTATTTCGCGATCCAAACGTATTAAAAATCTACAAATTCGGGATCGCCGAAGGTGTAAAAATATCTCATTAAATTATAATTCAAATAAAATTTAGAATGGTCATCCTTGATATGAAAAACGAGGGAATGACAAAGAGTTTATCCAGAAAAAAAGTTGTAGAGCAAAAATCAAAATACTTAAAACTTTTGTTTCGCGAAAAACTCTTTGGAACCCATTGATAAATACTACATAGTTATCGAAAGGTGTATTTATAATGCAAAATTTTATCGAGAGATAGAGGCAGATTTGAAATTCTATGAGATGAGAATTTTACCACAAAGTGCATCAATGGTTCAATTAATATTGATAAGCGTTGATTACCAATGAACCTTTTGCTAACAATAGATGAATGGATCTTAGTTTTAAAATGATTAAAAATATGTATAAAATAGTTTAAAACAATTTAAAATAAAATTACAAATCATAAAAATAACGAAAACTTTGTCTTAACATTCACCTCCATGTTTAAACTTGGTAGTGACGTTGGTTCGGAACATAGGAGAACAAAAGTTCAATTATCACTCGATTTCAACTTTTTCATATCTAGTTTTGATGCAAAATATAATTGTCCAAGCATTTTTTAAAATAATAATATAACCTTGTGAGAACTATTTAGCAATGGCTCAACGGATATTAGTTATAATTAATCTATTAATAGATACAGACGATCGTTACTTCTGAATCATTTACCTCAAAACTTTTCACCACTTAACAAAAATAAAAATGATTTTGATTATGGTGGAGCAATAAAATATTGTTTGTAAGTTAGTAGGCACACAGTTTTGAAAAATTAAAAATTCTTTTCACCGGCCGGTGTTGTGGTGTCGTGTTGGTTGCGAGCGGTTACTTACTCAATCTTAAATACATAGTGCGCAGAATAATTTGTCTTCAATTTACTTTTCTTACTTAATGTCCTTGTTGCAATAATTTTTTTGGGATCATTTGTCGACAAAATTTTCTTTACATTCTAAAGTTTTCTGCCGTTTCGTTCACATCAAAATTTTTGTACTTATTTCATGTTTGTGTTCGCAGCAAGAATTTCAAAATATTTCCGCTTTAGTGAAGAAAAAAATCGTATTAGAAAACTTATCATATCTTATTATTTTTACTTATCTAAATGATATTTTGTGGCTAATTTTTAAGTGTGTAGTGTAATTAATTATATCCAATGCGTGAAACTATTATTCCCGATTCGTATACGAATGGGAAGAATATGCCCGTAAGTCTATTTTTTTTTTAATTTTTCTTGGCATCCATTATAAATTTTCATTAAACGTCAGCAATCATCATATTATAATATCTCACTCTTCCAAATTGGAATTATGTTTTCTCATCTATTTGGATTTTGGGCGTATTGTCAGTGAAAATTTTTTCATTTGATTTTCGATTTTGAAAAATTTTTGTAAAAATAATATCAATAAAATTTTTATACAGTTTCGTCTATAAAATGTTGCAACGTCTTGAAACTGTAAAAGTAATAACAAATCTTTTTTTTTTTTCTAAAATAATTAAAAATTTTTCTTTTTAACATGTTTTTAGTAACTCGTTTTCTTGTATGTCTGTCCGGGAAGAATTTTGTAATTAAATTTAAAATAGCTTCCCAATATGCTCGATTCTTTAAATTTTGGACCATAACACAGAATGGATCACAATGCATGAAAATGTAAAAAAAAAAGCAAAAAGGGGAAGAGAAAGCGTAAGGCTGTTTTCATGCTTATACATGCAAATTAATTACGCAATTAAAAGCTAAACAAAAAAATTTAAGGTTACAAAGTAACAAAGATATTTGAATAAACCTAGCAAATAATTGAGTGTCATTGTCTCGAAAGTTATTAAAATACACAAAATATGCAATAAACCTTAATACAGATGTGAAGTATTTATTACATGTATAATACATGCAATAAATAAATAATGATGGCTACATTTCTGGAAAATCTGGAAATGTCAGAGAATTGTCATTTTTTTCGGAATTGTTTTATCGAAGTTATGTTCTCTTACAATTCGTTAGTTATGTATACAAATAATTCAAAAATTTCTAACTTTGATCGGGTAATTGTACTCTTGGAAAACCTGGAAAGGTATGAAATGTTATTTCCAAAAATTATATATACCATATTAATGAACTATTTTGTAGCTGATATAGTCGCAAATTAAAATGAGTTTATAAAAAAATCTGTTTTGTTATTTAAAAAATTATATCATTTTTGTGATGACATGATCGCTCATACCTGCGTATAAACAGATATAAAATACAATAATTAGGTGACTTTATGGATATCTATGCCAAAATTTCTTTTTTGGTTTCAACTTTAGATGTAATTTGTGATATCTGCGTGACTTAGTTCATGTGTATTCTTGGTTTCAACCGTCAAAATATTTTCATTAATAAATACAAACAGATACGCAGTTGGTACAATTATTTTTGAACATAAGTGTAGCAAATAATATTTATTGTTTGTACACAAAGTACCTTGAATGTTTTGATTTATGTAAATGCAAATAAATAAATATGATTACTATTAATAACACGCGTACACATTCATTAAAAATAAATAAATTATGAACCTAGGACATATAGTGACTTCTTTTACCGAGTGTGACACTTGCCATACTAGTCGGAAGTAAGCAAATACAGTTAAAGACAAATGTTTTAGTGATGACAAGTAGTACAAACACCAACTATACGAGATCAAAAATGGCACTTTTGATTCATTAAAAACACCGAATTTAATTTAGTAAATTAATTAATTCATAATATTAAATTCATAAAAAAATTAATACTTTGCTATTTTAGGAGTGTAATTATGTAACGACAGAAAATGGAAATTACATTTACAGTTAATGAAAGAGAATGCCATAGTAGAGCATTAGTGCAAATAAGAAAACAAGAATACAAATACAAGGATCTTTCTGTGAAACTATTACTTAGAATGTTTAACAACACTATGGTTAAAACAATATTGATATATGGAAGGGAAATGTATGGAATTTTTCTTTGTCAAAATACGATCTATATATTTAAAAAACTTCAACAAATAAGTTGTTGGGGTACAAAATCTACACCCAAACCAAGTTTTTTTTAATAGGGATTGGTACATAATACTGAAGCACCCACCATTATGTAAAAGTCTTTCAATTTTTTCGCCCAAATAACTCAAAAAATAATTATCCAAATGTTTTGAAATTTGGCATGCACAAAATTTACATATAAACGGAGGACTTTTCGAAAAGTGTTTGTCGAAATAACATCTTATATATAAAAATGAATTGCAAAATGTGTTGTAAGCGCATAACTCGAGAATGGCTGGACCGATTTGGCTAATTTTGGTCTTGAAATATTCGTGAAAGTTCAGGGAAGGTTTTAACGGTGAGAAACATAAATAATAAGTAAAGGAAAATACTATAAACGACAATTTAATTTTCTAATACAAAATGTTCCTAGCTGTGAAACATATTTTGTCTTTTTTTTTTCTCACATGTTACAAATCATCATTTCCATAGAAACCAAAATATAATTTTGAAATTCAAAATAAAACTTCTTTATCTATTCAAAATAAAACTTCTTTATCTCTTCTCACTAGCAGTATGACGAACTGTCAACTATATAAAGTGTGCATATCGCATTGTTCAAGTATTACCGGAATCATTCTTGGTTCAGGAGGTCCATATATCTTTCATCAAGTGTATGTGTACCACACCAAAAATTATCGGGTTAACGCGGTCCCGGGTGTACCCCAGCAAATACCAGGTAAATACCGGGTGCATATAATGTACTGGGTGCACACTAAAAACCGGGAATCCGATTAGAAAGAATTTGAAATTCTTCCCCTAAGGGTAGAATCGCATCCGCATGTAAACGATGTAATATCATTTATTAAAATGTGAAAAATAACACAGCAACACGTAAACCGGGTGGGTATGCTTCAAAATATAAATTAATATCATAATTTATTCTGATTTGCCGCAGCTTCATTATTAAGTTATAGACAGTTGAGAATATGTTATTATATTTAGGAGATATTGATGTTGATTAGAAATAATTTATATAAATAACAAAACAATGTTTACCCGGGTCAGCTATTCAAAATAGAATTTATTTATCTCTTCTTTTCTATATTAGTGGTTCTGGACTTCCTTTTACTATTTTTCATCAAGTATATGAGAACCACAGTACAATATACACGAATTGTGGGTGCACGAGGTACCGGGTGTCCCACATCAAACACGAGTGTTTATATAAATATTTCGTGTCACGGGTATCCCACACCAAATAGTGGGTTAAACATCAAATACCGGGCATCCCATAAGAAAAGATTTTCTGAAATTCTACCCCTAATGGGATGAAAAGAAGAGGCAAAGTTTGTATGGGACAACGGAATTCCTTCGTCCAATCTGCTTCAAATTTTGCATGCAATCGATGTAATATCAATAGTCACCGCAACGTGTCCGGGTATGCTTTAAAATATATATTAATATCATTATTTATTCTAATTTGCCTTAGCTTTCAGCCTTAAGAAATACAGGAAAGTTGTTAAGAATATGTTATTATACTTAGAAAATGTTGAAGTTAATTAGAAATATGTGGCAAAACGACGTTTGCCGGGCCAGCTAGTTTTTTAATATAAAATCAAATTTTTATTTTTAATTTTTCGAGAAAAACTTTTTGACACGAAATTTTGCATACAAAATTTCAAAACATTTTGAAAAGTATTTTTTTGAGTTATTTCGACGTGAAAATTTAAAGAAATACAATGCCTATTGCATGTAATAATTGATTTAAGTCAACAACTCAAGAATCACACTCCTTTATGTCAATACCAGCTTTAGATAATCTAAAGTTCTTAAGGTTATTTTGTATATTTTTAATTAATAATTTACTCTCTTAATTGATCGGCAAGGTAGCCAAATTTTTGTTTTATATAATAATTTGTTTCGTTAACTATAACATACTAAAAACTAGGATCATTATCTACGAGTTTATTTTTTCTGTTATTGTCGAGCGACCTTCCTTAACGTATAAATTTTGAATATACTTGCACTTTAACATGTAAATGGACACTTTGTGATTGCAAAAATATTCATAAAACTCAATTACTTGTTTTTTAATAGTTGCCTTGATATATTTTAATCAATTACAAATATTATCGACTCATGTGCACGCATAATATTTCAAATTTTGTCACATTTTTTAAACATATATGACTCATATTGTCATAGATGTCTGTATGCAACCTAGTTCGCTGTTCAACGTATAATATGTTAAAAAATAAAATATTTAGAGTTACTTTATTGAATTTATCAAGATTTGTTATGAACATCTGTTTGACAAATTATGCCACTGGTCAAAGTAGTCCCAATAAAAATAAGAATTAACGATTGCAATTAATGTTATAATGTGAATCTTGCAAAATGAAGTCAACCCTAATTTAAAATATTTTTTTATGTAATAACTTTTGGTGTACCTTCAACAAACTAAATCATTTTATTATTTTGTTTATTGGAGTGGATTTTTGACGAACTTTAAAAATAAAATAAATAAATATTTGAATTTTTAGTAAAATTTTTAATTTATTTCGTTTAAGATAAAGAACTGTGTTGTCAAAACAATTTTCGAACTTTCGTTTTTTACAAACATTGGTTTTTATTTCACATTTTATTATTGCAAAATTTAGCAGGAAAAAAAATTATTTCTTTAACATTGAATTAATCGATATAAATTGAATGTCAAAAGTGTGTCTGGGTGGGGGGTGAGTTTATAGCTAAAAGCAAGATTTTGAAAATCAATTGCTATCAAATTATGAAGGTCATTTCAGCGTTTTTTTTTTAAATTGTTACAAATATTATTATTATTTATTATTGTTATAAATGTAGACAAGTTTTAAGCTTGGAATATACAAAAGATAAACTTCTCAGTCTCAATCCGAAATTATATGTGAGATGGGAAAATTGCTCTTGTGTCACTCAAGTTATGGTAGGAAAAGTTCATGACGGAGATAACAATTAGTATTTTTAATTTTAGTATCTCGAGAAAAAATCGATGTGGCCCGTCCTACTTTTTTTTCAATTCTCTGAAGAATTGAATTAATTATATAATAAATTAACTATTATTAATTACATAATAGAAAATGAGTAGAAGGGCTGTCAGCTTTAAATGCTTTAAATGGGAAGTGGTCCATGAAATCGCAAACTTTGTGCTGGGTAAATTCGCGATTGAAATGGTCAAATATTCTGGAACTTTGAAATCACATAGATAACGATATTCTGTCGAAAGGTGGTTTCACGCTTGAACAACCTTTAGTTTTCAACTCATAACGTTTACTTATTTCCTTTAACATTTTCCTCCTCTTGCTATTTTTGTGTCGGAACAAATAAATTCTAAAAATGGCGAAATCTATTTTTACTGATTTTCAAGAATAATTTTGACGATGATTTAAAATATAAAGAATTTTAACTTAATTTGAAATTTTGATATTCGAATTTATTTAAATAGTCTGACTTCACTGAATTTGCGTCAAATATTGTCATTCATATCAGTGAGGTCGAACTTATCCGAGCTATTAATATTGATTACTTATTTTTATACAAATTAAACTAGTTTACTTATATATTCAGAATAAAATATAACTTATTTCATTATTATTTCGTATAATTTATGATTTTATTGAAATAATATAATTAATTATTATTATTAACATTGAATAAATAATGTAACTTTTAACCGACGAAAAAACAAGGTTCTCAAGTCGACATGTATATTTTTTGTTTGTTTGTTTATTTTTTTTGTTTATGAATGACTACACATTATTTTGTACAGAGTAATCTGATTATGGTAATTCTTTCTCTTATTGGAAAGGGTATTCCTTGAGGTGGAATTCCAAGCCTAAGGGTAGGAAAACCGGGGTTGATAAATTTTTAACTCACTGATTGTAATGTATGACCACGCATAACTTTTTACCGTGTAGTACGATTTTAATAATTTTTTTTTTATTGGATAGAGTATAACCCGAAGTTGGTCCCATATAAATTTGAAAATAAAATCCAACCTCAAGGATTAGGAAAACAGGGGTAATTTATTTTTCACTTACAGATGTTAATGCTGAGTTGTGTTAATCAAAAATTAAGCATGTGGGAATTAATATATTATAGCCATAAAAAATTAAAAAATACAAACTTTTTAACAAAAATGAAACCGCCAAAACAAACAGTAAAGCAAATAGAATAATCATTTTTGATTTAACATAAATAAAAAAATGTTTAAATTAATGTAAGTATACCTAAGTATAAATTTTCGTAACTATTTTTAGTTTCTAATTAACCTAAATAACTAAACTAATGTACACTGTGGGGATCAAAAAATGCAACGCTTACCTATTTTAATTTTTTCACCCATTTATAAACATTAAATACTCAAGTGTCATGTTGTGTTGACTTGTTTATCAGAATTAGTTTTTCTTATCTACCTAAAACATTCATTTTACACTAAAGATTCCGGTTGTTGTGTATACCAAAGTAATTTTGAGTCGGCGCCAAACAAGCTCATGAATTAATGAAGTAATACGTGATGCGTGAACGTCTCAAAATTACTTATGTATACTTACTTAAGTATTAAGGGTTTAATTAAAAACTCAAAATAATTACGAAAATTTATACTTAGGTATAAAGTTAAATAAAAAAGGTTTATTATTTTTTTGCTTTTCAGATTTTTCGTCGATTTAATTTTTTTTATTAAAAAGTTTTTATTGTATTTTATTCAATTGTGTAATAATACTTATTTCTTTGTTACACTTTAATTGTATAACTTTATATACTAATAGTGCAATGTAATATAAAGAGGGTAGCCTACTTACTACTTTAATAATATTAATTGATTTATAAATCACGTGTTTTAACTGCATTTTATTTTTCTCGTGGTTAATTAACTAACAACAAACATAAATTACTACATTGAATTGTTGTTGACAAATATGTATTCGCAATTCTTTTTTTTTCAAATGGATTATCCTACTGTTAAATCGAAGTATTTCAATTTGAAAATTATAGAAAACATTTATAAATTTATATGTGTAGCACATATTCATAACTTACAAAATTTATATTAAAATTCGAAAAGGTGCTGCCTCTCATTTACTATACGCGATATTCTTTAAACATATCTATGCATACTAATGTATACTTGTGGAATCAAAAAAATGCGAAACTTTCAACTATTTTCATTTTTCACCTATTTAAAAACTCGATTATTATGTTGTGTTGAGTTGTTTATCAGAATTAATTTTATTTATCTATCCTAAAACATTCATTTCAAACTGAAAAAGCAATAAAATACAGCATATGATTATTGTATTTTATAATTTTAAGTAAGCGTAGAAGATTCAGGTCGTTGCATTTTTGTATTCTACGAGTGCACAATGTTTAATTAGCTATTAACGTTGTTCCAGCTATAAACCACTTTTCCACAGGTTTTGCGTATTTGCACAGGTTTTGATACTCAGAATAACGTTATCTATGCGATCCCGAAGAATTTTTAACCGTTTAGATGGCGAGATAATCAATCTAAAAGTTCGAGGATCACTGGCCATTGTAAGCTTACTGCCTTCTCAAATATTGTCTATTATATCTCAAAAAACTCTCGGCATATATGTCACGCGTTGATCAGACAATTCACAGAAAAAAGTTTGAAAAAACAATTTTCCCGTTTTATCAAACGATATTACATCGATTGCATGCAAAATTTTAAGTAGATTGGATCAAGGAATCACGTTGTTCCACACAAACTCTGTCCCCGTTTTCACCCCCTTAGGAATAGAATTTCGAAAAATGCTTTCTTATAGAACGTCGCCCGTATTTAGTGTGGGACACCCGGTACTTCGTTTGTCATATAATAAACAAATATTTGCAATAAAAAACTTTTCTCTACAGGGAGAGACTTTAATATAAAAATAAACAATTACCATTTTATCAAACTATTTTACACTAATAAAAAAAACGGGTAAGACAAAACCTTTCTCCATTTCTCCCCGGTTCACGGTTCTTGAAAAAAAAATGGACCTAAAATCTTTTAAGAGGAGAACAAATCACACATTTTGAAAGAAATTTGATTAAAATTGGTTCAGTAGTTTAAGAGTTCATTCACAAACAACGTGATACAAAATTTTTTTATATAAAGATAAAAAAATATACGCAAAGTATTTAACATGTTTTTTATATTATATAGTATTGGTTATCAATGTAAATTTATTTGTGTATGTATACTTTATGTAGGTGTATTTCAACACTGTTTTCCTCATGTTTTCCTATGGAAAGTGATTCATCGGACGTTGCATTATTTAAAAAAAAAAATGTTTATTAATTTTATTTACATCTCTTATTTCTAAACGTTTAAAAGAGTACAATCTGTATCAATACATAAAAATGTCTCGTAAAAATTTATCATTGAATTAAAAGTCCTTGTTATTTTTTTCTGCGTATTATGCAACACTAATATTACCTCTAAACTTATCGCGAAAACTAATAAAAATTTTTATTAAATAATATTGTTTTGCAATTTAGTTAAAATTGCATAATATGCATTTCATTATTATTATTAGCATTTGTATTGGGTGTCACATCACATACAAATCCTACATAATTCTTACAATTTCATTGCTAGATAAAAATAATATCTAGGTACTTATGCTTATTCGTAATGCGCTGTGGTTAAAAATACACATTAAAAATAAATACTATAAAAAGATAATTTTTTTTTCTTTTTACTTCAAATTCATATTTTTATTTTACTTTTTTTGAAATATTTCTATTTCAAAAAGCTTCTACTTATCAAGAATTATACTTCAAATGAAATATAATTTTATAATTAATGGAACATATAACCTCTGAATATGATTAAATTAATCAATCTTAAAACGTCTAAAAGTAAACGAAATTATGTCTTAGACAAAAGTTGTTCTTCAACATGCGTCTAAGTTATAACTCACAATTTTAATTATTAATAACTAGCAGGTACTTGAGAGTGACTTTGCAATAGGGGAAGATAATTTTTGACGTTAGTGCTTACTTTGCTCGTAAGGTTAATTAAAGTAGCTTTATATATAAATTATCAATTTAATAATTTTTTCTGCCAAAAATTTCATATCAATTCAATTGTTAGGCATTTAAACCAGTTTTGCCCAGACTACATTTATAGGTAATAAATTCAAACATTTTGTATTTATATTTGATAATAATAATAAGCACTCAACCATTATTTTCGTTTCATGGAAATTTAATATAATTTTTGTATCAATTTTAATTAAAAAATTTTCTATTCACTTGTAGGCGGTCGATCAAATTCATGGCTAAATGTGTTATATAATTACACACATATATAACATGTACCGAGTGTTTAAAGTATTTAACGTATTATGCATGAATATGGATTAATTTAAAGTAATATTTCACGAGTTATTTGCTTATCACGATCATAAATAAACAAGTATTTGGTGTGAAAATCAGGCAACTTCTATATATGTTTCTATTTTAATATTCGACATGTAAAATACAAACATTATTTGCCTGTTTCGTAGGATAATTTAGGATTAGAACTACGACGGGATTTTAACAAAGAAAATGTACGGTTAGAACTTTCTTCAAGGCACTGGCTCACACAATATCCTTGTTATTTTAACTCTCGTAAATACTTTAACCTATGATTGTGCCTAATACTTCCGCAAGTTATCTCTCAAAGAGTCCTTTTTATCTTGCTTCAGCCTATAACTTCAGGGTTCTCATTTCAGTCTTTAGGAACCAAATTTGACATCCTCCTCTTTGTGGTAATAGTCAATTTTACAAAAATATGAAATATTTCTGATTATTTTTAATAAACAATATTTGTACATCTCCATCAAGCTAGCAGGGCAAAGTATTCATAATTGAATTAAAATAATAAATAAATTTTTAATTAAGAAAATTCTGTCATTATCACTGCTCCCGTGATCTCACGCTGGCAATGTGAAAAAATAACTTTTATAATATAATTAAGTGTTTTTATGGTCTGCATTCAATAAATCAATTTAATAAATATTACCAAAAAAAATCCTGCACCATGATTCACTAACATGAGTCACTGCTAAAAAATGTGTCAAGCTAGCAGTAATATCTTGAAATAATAGAAAATTTTTAAAATTGATTTTAAATATACTCAAAATTAGATCCTTTTAGATGGTACAAAATTAAATTATATGCTCAAATTTTAAATTAGAAAAATTGAATTATTATGATGCCCTGCTGCAGTGATATCACGTTGGCAAAGCAATTCTGAAATAAAAGTATAATAATATAATGTAAGTACTCAAATTAGATGTACCTAATTTTGAGTATATTTAAATTCAATTTTGAATACTTTGCTCTTCGAGCTTGGCGGAGATCAGTTGTACTCAATTTTATAACCGTGTTTCGCTTCCTAAAATCGTTTCGTATTAAATTTACCCCTTTTTTAAGGTGCGACAGTATGCTGGGGGATCCATTACCGATTCTTCGTTATTCCATTTTATCGTTTGAAAACTGTGTATTCCTTTTTTCTCTTCTTTTATTTCAAATACCTGTCATGAAAATGATTATTGAGACTTCCCAAAATCTTCAATCCAAAACCATTTCCCTATAAATTCAACAAGATCCTTTAATTCATAAAAGCCAATGCCTTTAGCTTAGAAAAATTTCAGAGAATTTCTTTCTTAAGCTAGAATAGACTTCAATCGAAAACCATTTCTCTAAATAATTTCAGTAAATTTCTTTCTTAATGTCGATTTGATACTCTCTTCAATAGTTTTTAAGATTTCGGAGGACGTAAATAGAAGATTAACACCCTGTTTAAATGTTATGTATTATGATTGAATAAACAATGTGGACATTGCGAAATAACCGATAATAAAAATTACTTTTGGTTATTATAATTTGGTAGAAAACTTTTATTGTTAAATTGATCTAAGCGAACTTATATGTTATTATGAATACAACTAAATTTTACCTTGATAAAATTTTGTGAAAATATACGATTTATTCATTTATTATAATTAAAAATTTGTATGTTAATAATTTTTCCTTTTTTATTTTGAAATTTTTTTACAATTCGATTTAATTTTTAAATGTCGTTTACACAGCATTCATTAATCAGCTACGGAACCGATTTATTAAATTTAATTATTACGAATTTGAAATCATTATACAACTTGTGGATTCAGGAAAAGTGTGTTGAGTTTTTAAAAACGTTAACAACACCCTTCCAACAAATATTGCACAATAATTTGATTTATTCATATAAATTTATACCTGGAAAATGATTTACAATCATCATAATTAATTATTGCATAATTTTAACTGAGGTTTCATCGGCTACACGAGACAAAAACTTGCATTTTCTTATAGAAATATTATTCAATTCTAAGGATAATTTCTTATAAATATAATAATGTCTTTTAAAAAAATTTTTGTTTTAGTTTTTCATTTCAAAACATGTTATGGAAATTTATACTTAATTTAATACAGATATAATTAATAAATTTACTATAACGAAATATTTAATAAGTAACATCATGTCACTAATAATGACTAATGTGGAATATTATTTGAAAGAGCATTTAAAATGATCCAAAATGTGTAATCGAGAGTAATCATAAAATAATCCAAAATTAGTAATAATAAAATATACACAAAGGAGGCCCCTCGTTATACTTAACGAAACGTTCTATTATATAAAACAAAAAGTTAGGTACGTAAAATTAGGTAGTCGATCATTTAAGAGACTAAATATTAATATAAAATTCTCTAAATAACTATTTAGTGTATTTTTATTTAATAATTACTCTCTTAATTGATCGGCAAGGTGCTGAAATTTTTGTTTTATATAATAATATGTTTCGGTTACTATGACATTCTTAAAATTCGGATCATTATCGACTAATTTATTTTTTTCAATTAAAGAATATAAAAAAAAAGTTTTTTAATTTCAAATATCGATTTAAATAAAAATATCAACTGATGTCGTTGATATAATCACTTATATTCTCACGTATTATTGATAATTATTAATTTATAATTAATAAAATAATTCAAATGCAAAACAAATTATTATTTATAAAAAAATTCATAAAAAACTAACATACTTTTTCTTTTTTGTTACAGCAAGATCCTATGTCCCATCGTATTATTGAAAAGAGGCGTCGTGATCGTATGAATAATTGTCTGGCAGACCTATCACGGTTAATACCCGCTGATTATTTGAAAAAAGGACGTGGACGTATTGAAAAAACCGAAATTATTGAAATGGCAATTAAACATATGAAATATTTACAACAAGCACATCATAGCCAATCTGTGAACTCCGAACATTATCGGTTGGTATTTTTAAAAATCAAATCAATTTTTTTTTTAAATTATTTTTTAATAACATTTTTTTCAATCACTACGAATATCAAGTCTATAAATCCCATCAGTCGGAGTTTTAAAATAAATAATTTTTACAAATATTCCAGCAAAGTGTTAATAAACTTTTATTTTTTCGAGATTTTATGCTATATGGTCCGGGAGGTAGCGTTGCAAATGACACAATCATTTCAAATCGATTAATTAATGTTGGAATTTAATGTTTATTAGAAGTCATACACTGTTATGAAAGTCAGCAGGCTCCGAGAGGGTGGACAGACGGGATAACATTTTTGCTAAGAAGCCATGCAATCTTCATCTAAGACAAACAAATGTCATATTCAGCTGACAGTTATTCCACCCGTAAATATTCTGCTGACAATTTTTTTTATTTACTACATTAATGAAACTATCACTATTATTAATTTCAGCGACCTGAAATATATTTTATTATTCCTCCACCTTGGGTGCGTCTGCTGAACTACTATTCGATTATCAACTTCATATAAACTTTCAATAAAATCGAAAATTGATTTGCCCTGCAATCACCATGAAAAATTCAACGCTATCTAACCGAGACTATAGATTTCATCTAAAAACTCAATTGGTAAAACTAGTCAATACCCTTCCTTATTCATAAGTTTAATAAGTAAAAAGTTTTCACTTTAAGAGCAAGTGTTAAAAGATAACCCATTTTATCAAAGAAAAAATTTTTGGAGTGGTTTAAAAGTTGAGTTGTGGGTTCATTGGACCCAATTGACCGATTTTGCTCATTCACGAACTTAAACTCACTCTTAAAGTCTAGAATAGGTCTATTTCGTTAAGTTATCTTGATAGCGGACGGACGGGCAAACAGAAATAGATTAATTCGATAATTCTATGGCTATACCAAAATTTTGGTTAGTGTCTTCGATGTTTGCTTGCGTCACAACCTTTAGAGTAAATTTAATATACTTGCATATATTCTACATGTTAAATCAAGTATAAAAATAAAAGTCTGTCTGTCCTTAGGCCGTATTCCCTTTATTTTTATCATATTGAAAAGGTGTCATATTGCTGGAGTTATCTATTATTTCCAAGGACTATAATTTGCGGAATAATTTTGCTATTTAATTTAATTGAAAAAATTGTTATATAAAAATAAGAAAGTATTTTGAGAACGATAAGCTAATGTTTTGGCAAAAATTTATTTTAACAAATACTCTTTTTGAATACTATTTTACAGGTTTAAAAAAAAATATATATATTTTAAACAAAAACACGAAAAGAAACTACTCTTATGGTCTTATTTATATTTTGTAGTAAACAATTTTATTAACAAAAAATGGATTCATTTGAAACAAATAAAAATTTTCATGGACAAATAAATTAAATTTCTTTTTTAAATTATTTATTTATGTTTTTTTTTTTTTTAATTTTCAAAATCATTTATTTAGCAAATGACTTTTTTGTTTTGAAATATTTACAGCTTCATAATAAAAAGACGGTAAGACAAGCATGCTTTTTTTTAAAATAAAAATTGGTCTACTTATTATTTCGTAGTTTCTTCAATTTTCTTTTATCATTTCTCCATCTAAATGCATCATTAGAAAGGGCACGTTCTAAGGGGTCAATTCTGAAACTTGGAATTTATCTAAAGTTAATTAATCTATATATCATATTATCGAAGTGTAAAATTTCCTTAACCGTCTCAGATATATGCCATGGACTGTAGTTCGTAAGATAGACCATAATGTATATTCAAAGCTACCGGTTTTTTTAAATTGTGTTTCATTGCACCTAAACATAATCATTTTATTTATCTTGATTTTAGACCGACCTCCAGGCGTTTTCACTCGACCAAATAATCTGCCTTTTTGTTACTCGCAAACCTACCTAATATTTCTACCATTTGGTAAAATTTTAAAGATTTTTTACGTTAATTTTTTTCAATCTACAATCAATCTACCACGCATTTATTTCCAGAAAGTTCATCCTCTATTAATACATCCAATTTTCTTTAATAGTGCATCTACATTCACTACACCCAATTTTTAGGTTTTCCGTAAATAAATCACTTATTACGTATTTAAGACTCTTGATTCATAGATATAATTATTACACATCTAGTTTTTATAATTTGTGTAACTAGGTCCTAGATTTAATAATCACTAATGGGCAAGTCTTAAGTCAAATCGGGTTGTGAGCTTTGTGTGGATGTAACGAATTGAGGCTTGCATGTGAATAAAGTGATTGAGCCACATTAATGCGTTGATTATTGAATTCGAGTTATCTAAAGAAATGCATGTCTTTAAAAAAGATTCGAATTAAAACAAAATGATAATGCTTTCTCTAATGGTATAGTATTAATATGGCTAAGATCCAAATGCCAAGTTTAACATTTTTATTTTCTTTCGATTTCGTTTTTTCTAATATTGTCTTTTACATTTCACTGGCAAAAAATATTGCTATTTAGTGAACTTTGAAAAGTTCATAAACATTTAATTAAACCTTTCGATAAATTCAATAAAAGCCTTTCAAATTCACAAAACTTGATTTGTTACTGTGATTATTTGTGTTGGTATTTTCACTTGTTTTGAATTCTAATTCACATTTTTTTAAAATGGCAAAAACTTTAAATATAAAGTGGTGTGAGGATAAAAACACATCCTTATTTCTGACGTACTGTTATTTTCAAAATATTGGTAAACCTTACTAGCGTTTTACTAATTGATGCATGCAAACTGATTTTCTAATGTCATTAATACATGCTATATAGCATAAGATAGCTTTTATCATTATAAATTGGTATATAGTTGAGTCATTTTACAGACACTAATCGTTTATCCGATTGTGTTTTTTATAGCATATGAGCTTGTGTGAGATTTGTGTAAAGTTTTGTTCACATTGATCAAGTATTTTAATCAAGTAGCAAATAGTTTAGTTATTTGACATGCATGAATTGTAATATTTTAGTCATGTGTTTAATAAAGCTGTTTAGTCAAGTAGCACCCCCACTATCCTTGTATCACAAACATAATAAAAAGCAGATGAAGGAATCTGGTTCGCATTTAATTATTGGTCCAGTCACATTCATGTAATATAAACAGTTTTGTGATATGAAATTATATTACATGACTGTGACTGTTTACATAGTTTTGATAAATTACTTGTTACTTGACTAAATTTTCAAATTGTAAGCGTGAACGATTTTTGATCAAGTGTTAAGTGTTTAATTGACTACTATGTGCACAAGGCTTAGGCCTTGTTCATATTGATCAAGTAATTTATTAAAAGTATGAAAACAGTCACAATCATGTAATATAATTTCATATAACAAGAATGTTTATATTTTATAACTGTAGCTAAAACAACAATTAAATGCCATGCATATTCTTTCATTTGTTTATTGTTATATGTTTGTGATTGAAGATTCGTGGGGGTACTACTTTCATACAAAAAAATTGAATTTAACTAAACCACTTGTCCAAATAACTATACTAAACACTTGACTAAATGTTGCTGTTCACACTCGTCAAGTAACTAAACTACTTGACTAAATTACTTGATCAATGTGAACAAAGCGTTCTTCATGTCTTCAACTTTTATCAATTCGAAAGTTCTAAAAACTCAACTGTCACCTATTTGATAGTTGTATGTAAAGTAATCAATTATGTACCGACTTTCATTATGGTTAAACATAGTTCATTAGTCTGTTCTATTAAATAGATCGTTGAATTAACCTAACAAATCTACTGATTTTGTTGTATGAAATTTTAAAATGCAGTAATCTTTAACTATGAATCTTTTTATTTTTTTGTTTATCTATTATTTTTATTTTATCTATTTTTTTTTACTTATTTTATCATTTTAAATTTCAATCAATCCGTATTTGTTAAATCACTGGATCGAATGTTTTAATTCAGCTAATCAAGTAATAATAATATTCCAAGTTTTCTCTCTATTTCTCTTCATTCATTTTCAATCTTTCATAAAAATCGGTTACATTTTTCATCAAATCAAAATATTGTATCAAAAGTATTTATCAAAAATTTCAAAATTAAAAAAAAATACATTGTTCTTAAAATATAAAAAAGTATTATGTAATACTCCTATATTCGCGTAGCTTGAAAATCGGTTATCATTCAACGAATACAGTATAGCTAGGATCATTTTCGAATCACTCTGGGAACAAAGAATATTTACGATTTCTGATCTGTTTAGAAAGCTATTCAATAAATCGCAATTCAAATCCTTTTTCTGAAATTATATTTTTAATTAATATAAGATATAATGGTAATTAAAATTAGGAATTAGGTAATTAAAAATAGGAAACAAACAAGTCATTTGTATTACTTACCAATAAATAATAAGTAAAAGTCGTGTTCGACGGTCAACTAAATGAAAAAAATTTCCCATTTTGAAAGAAATGCATGCCTGTGCTCCAGAAATATTAAACTTACTGATTACCTTAAATCGTCTTCAAAATGATAATTAAACATTTATTACCCAATCTTTAAATTGCGTCCGTATTCTTAACCAAATCAATATATGGAGTATTACATATATACGTATACAAAACAAAAAGTAAACGCCATGTTTTTTACATTTATTAAATTTTTATTTATGTTTCAGACTTGGTTTCCAAGAATGTATGTCTGAGACAATGCGTTTTCTAGTTGAAGTTGAAGGGTTTTTTGCCCGTGAAGCACTTTGTGTAAAATTAATCAATCATTTACAAGCACATTGTGAGGCAATATTAACTAGCGATCGTTTACATTCAGGCAACCCAATTAGCCAATCTACAAATGGTAATTTTAATCCAAACATAATACAATTACCTCCACCACAATTACGGAGTCCAATAATAACAACAAATCAGAATATGAATACAACCTCTGTGAATAATATTATACGACCAACGTCAAATTCATCACCAATACAACAACAAAATGCTGGACAATTACATCATCAAGCAACAGATTCACAGCAAAATCATTCTACATCGTATGAAAACCATACTTCTCAGTCTCAATTACGTGATATGTTGACAGCAAAAGAACAAAACGTTCATATTATGAGTGAACCGATACCTTTGACAACGACACGTCAAATACATAGTCCAAATCACAATATGACGTCGTCAACGTCAAATCACCATGATAAATCATCTATGCATCATGACGTAAACGATATGTATGAGTATCCACAACGAGCAAGATCTGAACGTGAAGAAAACGGGTCACAAATCGGATCCGAATATATGGTATCCGTTCCAATAAAACCACCACGTTTCGAACGTACTTCGAATGGAGGGGGAGGCAGTGCGCCAAATTCTTCCGATACCGAAACAAGTAGTCGAGAATGCTCGAATGGTGCATCACTCTACAAATTTAAAAATAACATCATGCAACGTATTAGTCAACAATCTGTTACCAGTTCTCTGTCCACGCATAACATCAACAAATTATACAAACGACGTAAATTAGAAATGCATCAACAACATGGTGGAAATGGTGGTGGTGCAATTGCTGACAGTAGTGGAGGTAGTGGTACAACTACAACAAATACTATATCATCAACGAATGAAAATTATAGTTTTTCTGAAAATCATAGTAATTCACCAACCGACGGTTCTCAAACATCACCACCAAGTAGTGACATTTATACTCGTGTATCTTCAGAAAGTGATAATCATCATCGTATTTCACCAACAGGTAGTTCTGTGTCGGATAATAAAATAAATGGCAGACAATCACCGCGTAAACGTTATACCTCAAATTATCCAAAACATTTAATACAAATATGTCGTAGCTCACAAGAGGTCTTAGAAAAACATCACCATCAGTGTAATAATAATAATAATAATAACGGTAATATTGGTAGTAGTACAGGAAGTACAAATGGTATGAGTACAAATAATAATAATAACGGTGTACAAACAAATAGTGAAAGTAAAATAAATTTAAAAACAGCTATATCACAAATGTATCATCAAAATAAAACGAATTCATTAGAAAAACAAGCTAATTTTAGTGTACCAATATTTGTGTTGCATGCCAAAGGTTCATTTTATATACCATTAACAATTGACTATAATACATTGGTACCATACTTACAAAATTATAATATATTGGATATATTACCACAAGTACATACGAATATCGTGTTACATCCTGTAACCATCAATGTTAATTTCCAACCAGCAAGTATTTCGTCGACCATCAATACTAAGCATCAAAAATATAAAAGTGAAATTCAAAATGATTGGCATTAATTTCAGTATTTTCGATAAAAATAAAAACTAAGAAATAAACTTTTTATACAATAAAAACAAACATAACCTCATTTTTTGTGTTATTTTTGATCATAGGCGTAAAGAATGGACTTGTTTGACAATATGGAATTCTGCTCTCTGTAATCTGTAATTTAAAAAGCGAAATCGATGATTGTCGCATAATTCATTGTGCCATATTGAATGTTGGCAAAAACATCCCAAATTTAATTAATTGAAAGTGTAAAAAATTCATGAATGAGGTACTTTATTAGAATTATCCTAAAATTCCATTGAAGAATAAAAACTAAAAAAATTTTTGTTTATTTTAATGAACGAATTAATTTATCAAAAATTTTAATATATACAAATTTATACAAAAAAATATTAATAAAATGTATCTAAATTGGGATTTTAAAAAAAGATATGTATTCCAAATGTCTCTTTTTTAAGCCTATGTTTTTTAATAGACACAAAAAATATAGCAACTAATGGAGTATATTTTTTAAATAAATGTATATTTTTAAATAAAAATTTTTTAGTGTGAATGTTATTTAGTTATTGTGTTTAGTTTTGTATCTGAATGTTTAAATATTGTTTTTTTTTTTTACATACTAATTCGATGTCGATTATTTTTTGTATGCTCTAGCTGATGAAGTTTTAGCGTTTATTTAATATAGGTTATAATATGGTCTAGTAAATTCAGAATGTTAAATTTGTTTTGAGTAAATTTCCATATTTGTTAAGCATGAGCTCTTTGTTAATCATCTTTGACGATAAAATAAGGAAAATAAATAGGTGTTTATTTGTATCATATGCGAAACTATTGAGAACATCCCAGATTTTTATCAAACATACTTAAGGATCATTTAACTTTCCTAAATAGACCCATATTCTAAATTTTTTTCTATGAACAAAACTAGATACGGGGAAGCGAAAATTTTAGCGTTAAATATTGTTACGAAATTTTCTTTTCTCTTGTTTAGATAAACACAAACTTTTTAAGAAAAAAAATTAATTATATTAATTAAGAAACTAATTTGAAATGTGTGGTCGATATGTGGATACTTATTTACTCTAAATGAATTTAAGAATTTCAATTGGACCAAAAATAATGAAGGCTGAGAATTTGTCAAAATATATAAGTTAATATAATTTAATATTGAAGATTTGTTCTGTTTCTTTTTTTACTTAAACAAATATTGTAACAATGTAAGATAAATACAAAAAAAAAAAAAAATAGAAAAACATAATATAAATTATATTTGATTGTTAAACATTTCAAAAGTCTATATTAATTGTTAAAATTTGAAAAATAAAATATTTTTAGAAATGATAAAAGATGGAAGTTTCTTAAAATTAAAAGTGCTATTAAACTTTCGACGCTACACAAATTAAACTGGTGGTAATAGCATTTTACTTTATTTGATATACATACAGAGATAAAAAATAAGCGGGCCTTAAACTTACTGAGAAATTTTACATTTAAACAAATGATTACAAATATTAAGTATCATTTATGATATGTATACTGCTGCATATACTGAAAAGGATAGAAACGAAATTGTTAAATTTATTACCTATGACAACAACACTACTCCACACACAATATATACAATTAATTCATTTGTTTCAATTGGATGCTATTTCAATGAGTTTTATACCACCACCCTTTTCTTCTTTTTCTATATTATGCTCTTACTTCCAGTATGCCTGAATTATGTAGCAAAATTGGTCAGCATAAAAATTTATTACTGTTTATTTTTTCTCTAAAATAAAAAAGTCTGAATATAATTTTTTTACAAATTTCACTCTTTCGTAAAACTTAAGGTTTTGCATTTATTGAAGCAACAAAAAATTATTTAGATAATTAATTTACACTGATTAAATAATTTTAATTTTTTTATATTATCTTATCGATTAGGTTAATGTACAAGGTGGAAGAAAATTCAATACCTATCATATATGCCTCATAAAATTATAGATGTATAGAACTTTTATATATACCTACTTATTTTAGAGAATCTGTATTTTGTACACAAAATTTAAAAAAATGTATAAGCAATGTCTGAGAATTGCCGACAAAATTGACAGAAGGAGAATGACATCTTATATACAATACACGTATAAAAAACGATAAGGTGTAAATTTAGATAGTTAAACGACACGAGAATAAATAACTCAAAAAATAATTATCCAAATGTAATGATATTAAACATGCAGAAATCTTCACATAAAAACGGATATCGTAACAAAGAGTTTTTTCCGAAAAATACTAAAAATTATTTTTTATACTTTTTGTCCCTTCAGTTTGTTTTTGGCATGCCAAATTTTAGTGGTCATTACATTTAGATAATTATTTATTAGCCATTTATTTGCGAAAATTATGACGTGATCACTATTTAAGTCTACAATTAGATCATTATGTATTGCATAATTTTTTGTTTTTTTATAGGTGTATACTTTTTGAATCATTGGGGTGAGCCAGGCTTCATTTTTAGTTTTTCTTGTATATTATAATCACAGATGTTTATGTAAACTTTGACTGTTTTGATTATTAAAACCTTTAAGATGTCGATATTTATAGGATTTATGCTTTTAAAGTTACCAAGTCAATTTATTATAGTTATGTGGGAAAAGATTGGTGCATGTCAAAACTCATTACCGACGAGTAAATATATGAATAGTTATTTAAGCAGTTTTAGGTCTTAAAAAAAACATGCAAATACACATTTAAATTTTTTAATAATAATTTTCAGTATAAAATAATGTATCGTTCACAGATCTGACTTTACCATAATAACGCCTGAAATTAAAATTGTGCATGGTGCGAAGGCATAAAAAATTTTAAAAACACATTTCTAAACAATCTCGAATACACTTTAAAGTTGAATACATTGTCTTTTAATTTTCGCGCAAAAATAACGAAAATAATTATTTGAATGTTATGAAATTTGGCATACGCAATATCTTGACATAACGCAAATCGTATCGAAAAAAAAATTACTAAAATAAAAATTCATTTTAAATTTTCAAATATTTTTTCGCTTAAACTCTTCTACTCGTCTTTTATTTTCATGTTTAGATTATGCATGCCAAATTTAATTACATTTGAATCATTATATTTTTAGTTATTTGCGTTCGAATGAAGTTATCAACATACAAATATACATAATACCGTTATGACATAATACCGTGATGGGATTCTTTTGCGATTTATTCGTTGTGAGTTTTGAAAATCGAGCAATATATATATATATATATATATATATATATATATATATATATATATATATATATATATATATATATATATATATATATATATATATATATATATATATATATATATATATATATATATATATATATATATATATATATATTATATTATAGTGCATTAGTGATTGTCTTAATTACAAATATCTCTTTGTGTTTGGTTCGTATTCTTCTTAAGTGTCTAACACTACCAATATTATACTTTTTTAAATGTATATGTCTGTGATTATAATATAAAATGTTGAATTTTCCGCATATACACATTTTTGATAAAGATTGGAATTTTCTTGAGAAAAAGGCTGTGACTGATTTTATTATTTTGCTATTTGTAAGACTGAAATGAAAATCTTCAAAAATATATTAAATAAACATTTTCTCACTGTAAATAAATTTTGAAAAATTTCATATTTTTTTAGAATGATAAATATAAATTATGATATATGTTTAAAAAAAATAAAACTATTCCATTTTCAATATTTGCCAATAATGAACTTAAGAAACGTTTTAATACATAATAGCTTGTGTTAACGATCAAAGAAATATCCAAATTTTTTGAAGAAAAATTCAATTTTAATTACACTAGGTGCATTCAATAGATCAGTGTATTAACTTACATGGTCAAAACTTACATGGATAGATAGCTATGTTTTAAAAAAAATATTTGGCAAATTTCTTTGCACGTGTAAAGAAGCTCTTAGGTCGAATCGAAGTCCATCTGCATAGTGGATTGGAATATTAAAAACAAGTATTATTTTTTTTCAAGGTTTCCTTGTCGATTTGTTAAAAAATATTTGCAAATGGAATTAACAAAAAAAGTTATATGTATATATTTATTAGGCTTAGAGAGGCACAACGCTTACCAAAATTTATTGTAAAATATATAAAAATACAAAAAGTAAATCGATTATAAAGAATTATTTATATTATTTTTAGGAGTGTTAAGCTTTTCTTTTAACTATAAATTTAGTGTTTCATTTAATATCATCCAATTAATATTACTTAAAAAGATGTTTTTGGTAGAATTTGCCCTCGAAAAACTCTCATAATGGAATACTTTATTTGTTGAAAATATAATTACGTTATATCGTTTTAAAAAATGTTTATATTTGTTACAGAAACCATTAATTGTATTTAGATTAATAAAAAGTGCATAATTAATTAATTGTTTTATTTCTGAATTTTAACGAATACTTTGAATAACTTAGATTGAGCATAAATGCATTTTTCTATATGAAAATAGAAGATGCAATAAATTGGATTAAATTTTTTTCTAATGAACATAGATTACATTTCTGAATGGGGTTCCGTTTTGCTAAACTTAGCCACTTAGAGCTGTAGATTAATCGTACCTTTATAGCGACAATTTTCAAATCGAAAATTATACTTGAATTATTTATGAATAAAAATTAAAAAAATTAATGTTTTTAATTGAAAGTAAAAAATATTTTTTTATAAATATTGCCAATTTTAGAGGATCTTAAATTTACTTTATACGTACAGTATTTTTGTTATTTCATATTTGATTGCATGTGTAATATAAAAAATATCGAGATTATGTTAAACCCTTTTGAAAACAAGTTAATTATTAAAACAAAAAAGTTTTAACACACGTAAGTTGAATTATTTTATGTTTTTTACTATTAACAACAAATTAGTAAACTACTTGTTTATTTAATTAATATTGTATTACATATAAATACGTCTGAATTTTGACTTTTAAATAATTGCGCGAAACTGAATTCATTTATGATGCTGCCACCTGTGTTGAGTTTGACAATATATTCCCATTATCAGAGACGATATTGGCGAAAAATATTCAGGTTGTTATACGCTGGCTCATATCTGTACAAATAACGTAGAATATATTATGACAGATAGTTAACCTCCAAAAATGTAACCTACTGAATATATGTATAAAATGATTTCAGATTTACTAAAGAAAAAATGACTAATGATATAAAAACTGTTCTAACCGAATTTTCTCAGGATATTAGTGGTATTTTATTTAATTTGTTTTTTTGCCAACATAATAATAAATTTAGTCATTATTTTTAGATTTCTACTTAAAAGATAATCATGTTCACGTTGTCGATAATGAAATAAGTACAGAACTATTTAAATCTGATTATGTGACACAAAATTTTCCTGTATTAATTAAAAATGCGGTACAAAATTGGCCGGCTGTTAAAAAATGGAATATGAATTACTTCCGGTAAGATTCTAGAATCCATAAAGAAATTTTATAATTTTGGTAATTTTAGCCGTACTTTAGGTAATAAAAATGTGAATGTGGCAATAACTCCTAATGGATATGCAGATGGACTTGCTTGTAAAAACGGAAGAGAATATTTTGTAATGCCCTACGAAACACAAATGCCATTCTCCGAATTCTTAGATCATTTGGATAATCCCAGGTATTGAATTTTAAAATTTAGTTTTAAATTGTACTGCCTCTGTTCTATAATAATTAAGCCAATATAGATTTTTATTTTTCCAAAATAAGTTTGTCACTTTAGTATTGTAGAAGTACTATATTTATTATTAAAAAAAATGAATTAGATTATCCCAACGAAGCTTTAACTTTTAATTATGGTTTCCATCATAATCTATAATCGATATCATAACCCGAGCCTTATTTGTAAACTTAAACACGTTTATGTCATCAGGATTGGATATATTCTTTGACATCCGGTCCTTTATTTAAATCGTTTATAATTCACGATGAGCGATGGTATTTTAAGAGTTGAATAGACAAGAAGACACTAAATTCATGGCAAATTTGATCAAAATTTGGTGTATATTAATATGAAAATAATTACTGTTAAGTTTCACGGGAAATGCAAATGGCTCACTTAATATGAAACTAGAATTTTTTTTATTAACCGGGTATTTTTAGGGATAATTTCGTATGCTATATTCAAACACAGAATTCGAATTTACTGAAAGATTTTCCAGAGTTAAAAGATGATCTAGATCTGAAATTACCATGGGCTACTTGTGCTTTTGAAGGACAATTGGATGCGGTAAATTTTTGGATGGGCGATCACAGAGCAATTACTAGTAGTACGTATATTCAATTAGACAACAATTATAATACATAAATTCTTGTAAAAGTTATTGAAATTTTATAAGTCATCATATTTTGAAAGTTTTTTTACTTACATAAACTGATTAATTTTGTACATGTCACTTTATAGGCTTTTTAAGTTTTGTATGAAGTTTTCCCATAACTTTAAACAGCCGGCATTTTTTTATTTTCAAAAATTTTATTTATTTATTTCATGTTTTGGGTGTACTCTACTAAATTTTGGTGTCCTTTTATAGATAGTATTCATGTAAATCAATTATTTTCTTGATGTATAATGATGTACAATTTAAAATAATAGTGGCATATTTTTATTTTCAAAAACGTAAGATATCTATTCTTAGCTCTTGAGAACTAGGCGTCACTCACGGTGACACCCAATTCTTATAGAGTTAACTATAGGCCAAACCTCTTTATCGTAATTGGTTTGTGAAGTTTTGCAAGTGACTATGTAAAACAATAACTTTTGTAATCACGAACAAACGAAATTCACATCGTCCAAAATAATATACTTCTTTTAATCGAAAAGCGGGCAGTTGGCATTTAAAACAATTGAAACATTTTTTTTCCAGTGCACAAGGATCCTTACGAAAATATTTACTGCGTTGTTGAAGGTAAAAAAGATTTCATACTTATACCTCCAACAGACATTTGGCGAATACCGTATAAAAATTACCCGAAAGGTGTCTACAACATTAATTCTCTAAATCAATTTGTTATTGACGATGTTCCTATTACTGGAGATGTCTTAGACAATTTAATATCATGGATTGCAATTGATCCATTAAATCCTGATATAAATTCATATCCAAACTATAAGGAGGCAAATATATATAAGGTAACTGTGGAAGCTGGAGATTGTTTATACTTACCGTCGTTTTGGTTCCATCATGTTCGACAAAGTCATGGATGCATTGCTATTAATTATTGGTTTGATATGCAATTTGGATTAAATTATTGTGTTTTTAAATTGTTAGAAAATTTATCAAAAATAAAATAACTATTAATATTTACGATTTATTTTGAATTCCTGATTTTCCTTTTTGTAAAATATCTTTTTTGACGTATTTCCGCAGATAAAAATTTGTACTTCTCATTGCATCTTTAATATAAAAGTTTGAGTTAATATTATTTACATCCTACAGGGATATATGCCCATCGAGTTGTCTAAATTTTTTTGTAGTGAATACTTGTATTTAAAATTGGTTTTCAATAAAAAAGAAATTAAGAAATATTTAAATAAATTCATTTATTTAGGAGAAAAAAGGTTTACATTCAAATTCATTTTATCAATCGCAATTATTTACATTTTCTCTTTAAACATAAAAAAAAGGAGATCAAAAGATCCTCATATTTGGGGTAAGAGCAAAGGAGGAGCTACAACATAACAAGATAATTAATATTTTCTTGTGCTGGATCAATTTTCTTAATTCAAAATTTTCTCTAAAATCTTAATTTAATTTATGCATTGATCTTCGCATTAGTATTCACAAATTCTAGAACTTATTTTTAACACGTTTGAATCCAAGAAATATGCCGAACTATTAACCTTCGAGTAATTATATATTCAAAATCATTGAAAATGGGTCCTTAAATTTTAATTAGTGAACGATTTCTAGTGATGGGTTTTTGGCCATTTGCGAACTGAGATACTACATAAATAGAATGTTCACACTAAGAAGTAGAGTATCATATGGCAGGAAGTCCTTTATCAAATTTTATTAAAAAACCAGATAGCATCATAACACAAATAATTTTATATGCTAATGGAAATCTGTCACAATAATGAAGTTGAACTAATAAGTATAGTGAATTTTAAAAATTAATAATAGTAAATGTTCAAATATCGTAGTCTTGTTAGAAAAAGTCCTATTCCTGGAATAAAAATAGCATTTTAAATTTAGTTGACATTTTATTAAAATATAAATTAAGTTTCAAACAATCTTTATACTTGATAACGTGGAATGATAATTCATAGAAATTTAAGTTCAAAGTTAGCCTGGGTATTTTAAAATAAAATTAATATTAGTACAAAAGTGATGGGATGTCAAAAATTTAGATATAAAGATTCTAGGGTGAAACAATTCATTTGATTTACTTTTCAGTAACTCAGCTGCTTATTTTATTTGATGTCGGAGAATTTATCTTTAAAACGCAATAAATAAACAAATATATCAGTAATTGCTTCAAATTAAAATTAAAAAACGGACAGTATTAATAATTTTGCAATGTAATAACACAAGGTTAGCATTTTCCTGGCCAAACTATGTTATTAATACTTCAAACTGCGGTATGACACATTCTGTAATAAAATTCGATAACTTTTTTACTTTATATTTTTTTGTTCTGGTTAGTGTAATTTGCAACTCCTTAGATAGTTTAAAAAACTATTTATTTTAATCATAATTGACTTCATAAATTCCTCGTAATTATTTCTATCAATAAAATTTATGTAAATCAATTACTCGGCTCATAGACGTTCAATATTTTTTCTTTTAAAGTAAAAGAAAATTAAATGTGAATATTAAAGAAGAATAGATCATTGAACGCCTACGAGCTTAATTTCTCAAAAAAAAAAAAAAAAAATACAAATAAATATACATTTTTCATGATAAAGTATCAGTTTTTTTATCACTATTTAAAAAAAATAAATCACAACATTTTCCTCTTTGTGTGAGCTAAGAGAAAATTATAAAAATTAAATTAAAGTTAATTAGTTATTAATTAAATGGTCATATTTTTTTAAGCCTAAAATTGACGAATTTAATACGAAACTTAGTTTCCATTAAGCTGAAATATTATTTTTTTATTAGTATGATCATATTTGCTAAATGGTATTATTAATACTACAACCGGTTCTAGCATCCAAGCTTCGCTAACTACAGCCTTATTTCAAAATTTTTACTAAAAAATTTAACAAGACTTTTGACTGATTATTAAAATGCAGTGGGTATTAAATGAATTTCTCGACTTTTAAATCATACCGGTAACTGGTAAGAATGACATAATGCTGATTAGCAAACGGCGGTCAATCATATTCTTTTTTAATCAGTTAAGTCAGTAAAGAAAACAAAAAATCAAAACAAAATTCATAAAAATTAATAATTAAGTTGTAACAAAAGCGGTATTAAATATTTAGATTACATTTTTAATCACTTCGAAACTTTTTTTTTTTATAAAAAGTCTAAACTGATTAAGTGTAAGATTCTTTAATCTTTTGTCAAACATGATCATATCAATATCTTAAATCAAAATCAGCTTGATAAAAATGAGACGTCTTTCAAATTGTCAAAACTTGGGCTATTTCGTTTAAAACAAAAAAATATTAGTTAAATATTTTGCTTTTTAATCAATTTTAACAGCACTGTAAATCTTTCTAATAAATGAATAAGCGGCAAAGAATCCTATTGTTCCAGTCAATAACCAAAATGTTAAGACCATTAAACCAGTGTATGATATATATAATAAAGTAGGGATGAATTCAGTAATTTCTAATTTTGTAACAAAATAAAATATTGAATACGCAAACACGTATACAGCTGATCCACCTGATACGATAAAACTCCGCCACCACCAATGATAATCCTAAAAACAAAATTTAAAAATAATTGCCATTGAATAATTTAAAAGTATTTTTTTATATTTTAACTTTAAAATATCATTTATATTATATTAGTTTGAGATGTTTGCATAAAAACTTTATAAACTTACCTCTCCACACAATTGAAAATAAACCATAACAATGGAAATTTGTGAACAAGATATAACAAGTATACAAAATACAAGGAACAAAAATCCAAATAAATAATAAAATTGATTTTCCCATATTGCGGTAAATATGAAAAACAACTCAATAAATACTGCACCAAAAGGTAAAATTCCAGCCATTAATGTACTGTAAATAAAAATTCACAATAAAATTTTATTATATTTGAAATCATAACGTTAAAACATATCGCAGCATTTTTAAATTCTAATTATATTTTTAAGTTGAGCATGTACCATAGGTAATTTCAGCGTGTGAAATCATGTTATTTGAATGAAGTATATGTATTATTTCTAGATAAGCCCATTTCATATATTTTATTTAAAACAGTTTATATATATATATATATATATATATATATATATATATATATATATATATATATATATATATATATATATATATATATATATATATATATATATATATATATATATATATATATATATATATATATATATATATATACGCAAACCGTTGCGACTCGGAAATACTGAGGAATAAAGGAACATGTTAACGTCATTTCATTGTTTTAAATAATTTAAATTAAATATTTTTTTCGTGTTATCTGCAGATTACAATTTGTTTAAATTTATTTATGGACTTACATTTTTTTTAAAATTTTATAGAGCAGCACTCATGTATCAAGAGTAATGGATGTTCTGATTATCGACTTATGGCAATGTGTATATCTCATGTTTTAAAATCATTACTTACCATAAAAATGTATTCATATACCAAACTTGTTCAGGTACTTGGCGAGGGATTTGATTTGTTCGTACCGGATGTTGGTACGGTTGTTTTCGATAACCGAAATAGTAGCCCAAAAATACCAAAGGTAATGATATACAAAACCATAATAGTAACAACGCAATCATTGTGGAAAATGGTACAGCCCCACTCGAGTCCTTACCCCAAATGAAAAAGTTTAAGAGGAAACAAGTACCAAATACAATGGCTGGATATAATACAGCTGTTAAGAATGCAGCACGTTTCCATTGACGACCTTTCATTGTTTTATATAATCGGGCTGAAAAATATCCAGCGATTAAACCCATAAACACGTATAAAAATATAACAGCTGTCATTAATGCTCCACGAGATGACGGAGATAACATTCCTAACATGGCAAAAACTGCAAAATAAATATAAAAAATTTATAACATTCAAAAGTTCTTGAATATTAAAATCATTTAAATCAAAATTAACTTCGAGTAGATTTGGGAATACTATACTAATCTAGAAATTCTTAAGCTAACGTTTGTCTATACAAAAATTTTCGCAAATAAAACTTTCTATTTCGAGGACAAGGGGCTCAAAAATTTTTTAACAGTCCCAACTGCTCGTCGTCAATTTTAAATTGGCGGATATCCGTTATTTGTATGATAGGAAGATAAATGAATTATAACGGCAAAAATTATTTTGTCAAATACTCAGTAAAACATGAATGAAAAGTTGTTAGTAATAGTAATCATACTCCTAAGAACTCGTAATGTATTCTAAAATAATTTAACCATAATTTACAGCTTAAAAAAATCGAATTTTTCTATTTGAAGTTGAATACAAGTCTACATGCTGAGACAAAAGTTTTTTTTATAAATGAATTAAAATGTAGATAATTTCACTTTTCAATTTCACAGGTGTTGAAAACAAAAAAAATTATTAAAATAAAAATATAAGAGTCTATGATTTAAAGAAACTTAATTGGAATCTTTTATTTTTTATTTTTATATAACTATAAACATCCTTAATGCAAATTTCTTTACATTACTTTTTTCATAACACTAGCTCGTTAATTTTATTACTTGGTTATTAAATACTTACAAATTGTTATCAAAGCCATAAAAAAAATTTGTATTCCACTGCCAATAACCGCAGCAAACAGTCGTGTATGTCTTGGTGGGCGAAACACATCCCCATGTACCAATTTCCATCCTGTTTCTTCGATTGCTTCATCGAATCCGTCATCCGCATTATATCGGGCAATATCTCGACGTAGTGTTCGAACCATGATCATTGTTAAAATTCCTAAAAAATAAATAAACATTGAGTAAATTAAGTGATTTTTATAATTAAGTGATCCATATTTTACCTGATAAAAAAAATATAACAACTAATGAATTAATAATTGAAAACCAATGAATTTGAACATCATTCATTCCTAAATAAATATCCCAACGGGATGCCCAACTAACATCAGATTTTTCCCATTGAACAGAATATGTAAACAATAAGGTTGTGCCTGTATTCCCGTTGACTTCTTGTGGTCGTGGATTATCTGGGAACGTACATGTTCCATCATTAAAATTAATTTCGGATAGATGAACAGATTGTGCTTCGACTTCAAATCCAACAACTCGGTATAATTGCCTAAAAAATAAATAAAATTTATAAATTTTGTTACAATATATTTTTAAGAATCAAAGTTTGGTTGCAGTTCAGGGGAAATCCACAGAGATAGAACGCTTTCGTATTTCGTACAAATATAGTTGATTGGTTTAAATATCATGTTTTTAAAAGACAAATAGTTTTAAACAAAATGTACTTACAAAAATAATTCAGTACTCCAGAAATTTATAATCAGCTATATATCAAAATTGATTTTAAAATTATTCTAATATTTAAGGGCCATTCAAGTTGTATCGAATTAAAATTTTATTTGAATTATTAGTTTAAAAAAACCTACAAACTTTTATTCACTAGCCTCACATCATAATTGATCACAGGACTTGCTTCACTCATTATCACTACATTTAAACTCCGTTTGATTAATATAAAATACTTGTTATTTAAAAAATGTTTCAGCTTTGTTTTAATCAACCTAATGTAGTGTGTTTCCTGAACATCAACCAAAGATTTACTTACGGCACGTGAGAATGATAGAATAATTTAATTTTCAAATGATTATTAATATATTGTTTATTTTTTATATTTATCCCTAAAGGATATCCATGTTCTACTTGAACTTCTTGTGTATCTCGATTTAAGTATCTTGTCGCCGCTGGTAAATTATCTACAAGCCTAAAAAGATATTTTTTATTACAACATCAGTTAAAATTTATTATTTATTTTAATAAGCATTCCGTTTATTTGCGAAAAGATTCTTAAATATTAAATAAATAACTAAACCATTTTGTAGGAAATTTTGTTCATTCCTGTTACTTTCAACTAGAAAATTGATTGCGTGTGTTTATGAAAAATAAACATAATCTATGGAAATTCAATCCTATTTAATTTGTTATTAAATCATTAAAGAGAAAATCGGGATGAAAAGGAATCAGAATATTGAAATATTTTAATTTTTCAGTAATATAGGTAGTTTAATATGTAAGTAGATTATGTAAAACCAGTATTAAGAGAAACATTAATTTCCAGAAATAAAATTTAACCTTTCTCGGTTTATTCGATTAAAACAGAGAACTATTTAAAGGCTATGGATAATAAGTTTAAGTAAACTTTTTCGCTCGTATAAATTTATGGCAATGAGATTAATTGTTGCGTTAAATAATTTAATAAAACACTAGCAAAACATTTTATTTAATCTCCATTTCATTATTACATTCAAATTTCAACCATTTCTATATATATTTCGATAAATAACTATGTATAATAAATGGAATAATATAGAATATATAAATGGAATAATTTAAAGAGTCATTGAATTATTGGTATAATGTATATTTATCCTGGTTTACTAAGTTTGGTAGTCACTAACTAATAGCCTATATTCTTGTTTGTTGATATAATTTAGGGAATATAACTCAGACTATTTGATATTTCTGACCATAGACTTTCTCTAAGTTATGTTCTTCATATTAAACAACACAACAAGAAGTATCGTTTACCTGTTTTTGCGATGCACCTATGTGGTATATAATTACACCGAATTAATGCTAAAATCAGTCTTAAATTTTGTAGCTGAAACAAACGCAAATCAAGACAATTGCCTAAATAATAAGAATGAAGTAAAATGACGCTACAGATAATTCAAAATATATGAACAGATATAAAATTCCAAATTTCCGACTTTGTCGGAAATTTTTTTATCGTAAACACATACAAGTAATCAAAATACTATACAGTATGAGTTCATAATTTATTACAATGTGATTGACACTTACAAATGTACAAAATATTCATGACGAATTCGTTCAATAACCTTCTGTGATGCTTCGGCATTCCAATTAATTGGATCGTCATGTGTATGACACAATAATTTACAGTCTATATTTTCAGCCATACGCACTTCATACGGTGTATTTACAATACGATCCCCGCGTAGCACTTCACCAAGATTTTCTGATTTATATATAAGTGTACCATTTTTTGGTAAACAAAACGGTAGCGAATAATATTCGTATGGTAATTGGGTGTGAACACTTGTCATTTTAACAGCTTTGACATCAATTTTTTGTCCTTTACGAAACTCAACCGGTGCAACTCCCGGTATATAAAACTGATGTGATATTCTGAATATTTGTATGAACAGTATTAATAATATTGGATTCATGTTCTGTAGTATTTTTTTAAACATCATTTTTATAAAAGTTATAATAGGTTACGTTTTACTATTCTTGGCTAAGGGTTTTTTTATTTATGCAAAAAACTTTTTAAAATTCCATTATAAAACTTACTATAACATTGTTTATGGAATTTAACTAATTAGCAAAAATTATTGTATTTAATTGTAAAATATTAATTTTTTGTCAGAAAATCATGTGTCTAGTTTACACATTAAACTGTCATTTTTATTGCGTGTAAAACACACGATTGCAAATTGACTTTTCAGATTTATGTGAATACCAACTATTAATTAAAATTACTATTATTTGTTTATCTCAGGTTTGTGCTTATCACAAATCACAGTGCTACTAAAAGGTTTAAACATTTTTTCTTAGTAAAGATGTTGAAATTGCGAAGAATATTAAATCTATTTTATTCCTAAAATAGATCGATAATGAGCTATGCTGATTGTTCATGGATTGGTGCTCTTCACTTATGAATAAAACTCTTTTTTATTTTAGATGGGTTTGTTGTGTCATGGTATGGGCATGTTTCAAGTTACCTATTCATTTCGTTAGAGATCATGAAGGCGTCTTGTCGTATTATATGAACATGTATTCAGTTGAAGTTGGCTATGAAACGAGTTGATGTTTGTAGAAGATTAAATTTATATTGGAGTTTATATACAGCTTTCACATGTAACGTTTAGAATAAATAAAAGGAATTTATTTTTATATAATTTTTGTGTTCGATTAAATTACAAGCTATTTAGGCAGTATTAATCGTATTAAGTATGGCTTCTGTGAAGCTTTCGGACATTATTAAGCAGTTTGATGGACGTTATTAGACACGGGGTGCTCAAAGTCGATAGTAAATGCAGGCTGTGTCACTCATAGTGAAATGCGACCTTATCACAGTAGAGTGAGGATGATGAACGGTCGTGACACGGTGTGTTCTGCAGCTAGTACGCTGCCATTGGAAGTGGAAGGGGTACCGTTGAAGATTGATTGTATAGTGGGGGAGATACTGCCTCCATATGATATATTGTTGGGGATGGACGTAGTGGAGCAGATGCTCAGTGTATCTATAAGCAAAGATGGAGCCGTTCAGTTCGAGGCGTGTAGAGTCCGGGCAAGTGGTGGCGTGTGCTGGATTAGAACTTAACGAAATCGTTGATGAGGATTTTCGCGCGGTGTTTGAGGAGGGCAAGTGGTTGGTTGAGTGGAAGTGGAATGGGTGTAAAGAGTCAGAATTAAGAAATGTTGTCGGCCAGTATAATATGGATGAAGATGCGGAACAGCATTTCGTGAGGAAGTTGAAGAATGGATTAAGGATGGGTGGCTTCAGCGATACGAAGGGGTACACAACGGTGTGATTCTGTTAATGGCGGTCGTCCAGCCAAATAAGAATAAAGTGAGACCAGTTCTAGATTTTCGGGAGCTCAATGAATACGTTTCGAGTCACACCGGAGCAAGCGATGTTTGCGCTGAAAAGTTACGATTGTGGAGGCAAAAAGGAAAGAATGTGAAGATAGTCGATTTGCGAAAAGCCTACCTACAAGCTATTTCGGCGTATTAGGCATATTAAGTGTGGCCTCGGTGTATTAAGGTGTTTGGATATTTTAAAAAAGTATGTTGGGTGGGGTGATGTGCTGTGCCTGGCGAAGCAGGGGCACATCGCGAATATGGGGTCTTCTTGAAACCTGTCAAGGGTTATGAGGACTGCCGTCAATACCGATTCGTGGAGTTTGGGTTGAGAAATGGATTGGGGAGTCAAGAACATGGAAGTGAGGGAAGACTGTGAAATGTACGAGAACTAGAGCGAGGCCGGCTTAATTGGATAATATACAAAATTGGATGAATACGTGTGAGATGATGTGGACATCATGGGGGCGTGTTGTGTCATGGTATGAGCATGTTTCAAGTTACCTATGGAACGGATTCATTTCGTTAGAGATCATGAAGGCGTCTTGTCGTATTATATGAACATGTATTCAGTTGAAGTTGGCTATGAAACGAGTTGATGTTTGTAGAAGATTAAATTTATATTGGAGTTTATATACAGCTTTCACATGTAACGTTTAGAGTAAATAAAAGGAATTTATTTTTATATAATTTTTGTGTTCAATTAATTTACAGGGTAGACGGGTTTTGAATGGGTAATGTACGTGAATATTATTTTGAAAAACAAATTTACGTTTTTTACACATTTTCGGTTAATACATTTGCAAATTTCATACGTATATTATGACTGAAAGTTATACAGAAATTGAAAGTCAACGAAAAATTATAAAGCTTTGTGTTATATCATCAAAAAGTACTTTTTTAACAGCATACAAAATTATTATCAAATTAATGAATATTATTAATATACACTTTTATGCTTAATAAAAAGTAATTGCAGTTAATTTTTAGTATGTATATTTTTAAGTCTAAAAAATTTTAGATTATTTATAATTTTTTTAAGCATAATGGTGTCAAATAATAATGAATGTCATGAAAATTCATAAAAAAATTTTAAATCATATTATTTGTCATAGGATAGATAGTATGATGTGGTTTGAAACACATAAAAATTTATGTGATAAAATTATATATACAATATATATTTTACAATATTAACATTAAATAAGTTTACATTCATCATTTAATAACACAATAAATACTAGAATGTAATTAAAAACAATTATATTCTAATTAAAAACACAATTAATTAGCCGAGAAGGAAATTATAAAATAGAAAATTTAAATAGAAAGAATAATTTTACTTTTGTCATTAAATTTCTGAACTTAAGATTAATAAAATTCTTCATGGCAAATTAAAAATATAATCATTGCTATAGTAATGATTAAAATATTATTCTAAAGTCTTAAAATAGATGATAGATGGCATTAAGTGTTAGTATCATGCAGAGTTATCTACGAGAGGTTTTTTTCCAGAACTAAGAGAGCCCGTTATCTATTTTAGGTATTATAATCTGTGGATCAGACAATCCGACCAAATACTATGATTCACATATGTATAGTCCAGAATATAAGGATGTGAACATGGACGAGTAGTATATATGTGAACATGGCATCTCTTGTAACAAATTTTTGGTGATTATCACCCAAAATACAAATTTTTCTTGGTATTAAAAACTAAAAATTTTTCAATAAAATTGAATCAACTTTGAAAACAGGAGCTATAAAGTAAAAAAATAATTTTTGGACAAATTTTTATTTGATTTAAATATTAGCTCGTGGAAACATGTCTCATTATAGATGGTTCATTTTTATTGATTCGTATTCTTAAAATATAAAGATAAATATTATATAAAAATCATTGACACAATTTGTATGTAAAAACACTGAATTATTATTATTTAGAATTCGAAAATGAGTTATAATGAATACAATTCTGAAGTTACAATTTTGTAATACACATTGCTTACATTACAGATATATTTAAGCACGAATATGTACACTTGTTAAAAATATTGCGAATTTGAACATAATTGGTACCAATAAAAATAAAAAATTAAACAATGTAAACATAAAAAATGGTATTGTAATATCATACCAATTACCCTCGGTTTTTATTAAATTAATTAAATGTGTGGTAAATAAATTAGCCGTAAACATAAATATCAAATAAAATTTATGTAAAGATATTTGATTCTTGATCACTATTATTGTATAGATTGCAATAAAAACAGATAATATTGGTATAAATATCTTATAAAATATTATATATGTTATTATATAATAATATTGATCTTGATCTTTGTTGACTGCAATAAAACCATTTAGCATTTTTTCATTCCATTCGAATGTTTCTTTATAATTATTTGTACCAAAAAATGCAAGCATTATAAAATATACCTTGATAAAACAATTTAGGATATAAAATATTTGAGGGGTACAATGAACGGTAGGTATAAAAAGTAATTTTATAAAAAATCATTAAAGATTACAGCTAACGGTGTTAATTGTATAAATTTTCTTCATGTGGCTGAGTATTGATAAATTCGGATTCAATATCTCCAAATGCAAGAAATAAACATAGCGAAACTTAAATTTTGGTTTACATTAGCCTTTTAATTAAACAAAAAAAAAGTATTTGAAGTGATTTAAAAAGCTGCAGATTGTATTGTTATGAAGGATATAATTATTAAATATAGCCAAACATAGATAAGCTGAAAACTCTAAAATTTAAAGCCTGGACCCATCATTTTAGCCGACCAAAACCTGAATAACTGAGAAACAGAAATCTCTGTAAACACGGATGGATCTACTCTCTCTATCATCCGGAACAAATATGATATAAATCACAAGAGACCTATCATGAAAGCAGATACGTCGGTGTCTGTAAAAGAAAGTAGTCCCGCGTAGTCCACTATTATAAACCATTCTTAAAATTCATAAAATTAACCGCTATTTTTATGGTCTTAAATATTTTGGAACTATAAGGTAAACATTATTTTAAATCTTAAGTGAAAAAATCCAATTGTATCTGTATAAGCGAAAAACTGGTTCGATAGAAAATACCTTCATTTGCAAAATAGTCAACGATAAAATTAGTAACAACAATTTGGTTTACATTTAAATAAAGTTTTGCTATACTGGGCGCCATATATAAATTTAAAAAAAAATGTTTTTATAATATTAAAGAACACTTTAAAAAAATGGTCTACGCCGTACCGCCTTCGACGACCTACGAATAATTAGATAAAGATATATAATTAAAAGGATACCAAGAAAAGCACGCGTCGAAAATCGTTAAAATATACAGAATTTTCTGATTTTCTATAAAGATGTGTAACAGTTTCTTTGTCACCAGTATGGAAGGTAGTCTGAAAAATTGAAATCTTCATTTAAATATTTTTCATAATTAAGTCTTATTAGTTAAAAGGTTTAATGCATTGTCAAACATTGTGTATTTAGAGACGCTCGTCCCATTTGTTTGCCGGACGAAATTTATTTTTACCATAATGTGACAAAAACTATCTCTGTCGTAGTGTATTGTATGATAAGATCAGCTATAAAATAAAAATAAAAAAAGAATTTGTCAAAAATCTGATTGGTAATTTTGCAAAGAATTACCATAAACAAACCTTTCAGCTTTGTTGTATTAGTATTATAGCCATGAACATAATGCTTTAGGCAATCCTTTGGCGATACTTTTCTTAACTTCACGACCATTTAAAAAAAATAAATGGTTCATCCTGTAAACAGATGGGTAAAAAATGTCTCTAAAACACAGTTTTTTGTTGAAATAAGTTTTAATAAACATGTTAGAAACTTAATAAATATATTCCAAAGTTTGAAAAGTTTTGTATAATCAATTCAATCAATTTATTATTCTTACCTTTATTTCAGAATCATTGGAATTCGTTTGTATTTGGAGTTTTTCCATTTGAATCCATGATAATAAATTGTAAATAAATACCATAAAAAATATATGTTCGTAGGCAATCGATGATATTAAAAACGGAATTATTAATAAGTGAAAAATTGATATAACACGATAGTTAATATTTAAAGATGTTATTAAGGTTAATAAAAAACTAATACCTAAAAATGAATCACCCATCAAATCAAAGAAATAGAATGTGCAATTTCAGAGATTAAACATGAATAATAGACACAATGTTCTAGGAAAAATAACTAAAACAATGATTGTATAATGTAAGAAGCTTAGAAATGTACAATCTTTACCATGAAAATGAAGATGTAAACAAAAGTTTTTTTCGAAAACTTATTATTTTTTGGAGAAAACTTCTTATTATGACGTCCGTTTTCATGTTGAGATTTTGCATGTTAAATGTCATAGTATTTGGATAAAAATTATTCTTTTAATTAATAATAATTAATAAGTATTTGAAAAAAGTATTATAAGTAACATTTAAAATTATTGATCATAATCTAAAATAACCGAGTTGGTAAGGTTTTCGGAAAATTTTGAGTAAACAAGCTTATTATTTGGTGTCTCCTTCCGCTGCCGAATGAGAAAAGTACCTTTAAATTAATAGAAGATCACGGTTTTATAATGCTAGTATTTCTAAACTAACAACGTTGTAATGAAATCATAACATGATATCTTATATGGTATATATTTGCATTGTTAAATACATATGTTGGTAATAGGGATGTACCGGATCGTTAAAAATAGAGATTCGCGGATACAGATGCGGAACTGAAATTTTCTATTTAATCAATTGGTGTAACAAATTCAATTAAAAATCCTACAAAGGTTGTAATAGTAAAATCAAAATTAGTAAGTTGTAACAATTCCCACTTGACTCATTACAATACAGGTTTAAATATTTAATTTTTGCTAAATATTGAAATAAAAACCATTGCAATAGGATTTAACAGGATTTTTTGTTACCTTTTCATATAAATTGGTATACGTTATAAAAATACATTATGCAAAAGATCAGTTTAAGATCCGCAATAAAAATATCGGGTACGGATACAGATCAATTTTTTCCTTCGGTTATTTGTGGATTCGGATACGGATATCCTAGGTTGGTAACGTCATATATCGTTCTAGCGAGTAAGATATCTATCTCTCAAAAAGTAAATATATCACCTAAAACACTCCACCCAAACGCTGGTATTAGTGTAATTGTATAACAATTTGGTTTTTGATAATAAATAAACATTTTGATCGAAGCAACAATTGTGATAATTATCATTTGTGAACGTGCAACTGTACAATCCGTTCGTTCAGATGAACTTGGTGGTTCGATTCCATTTGATTGTTTTATTTTAAATCTAATCCATCGATTTGTCATAACTACGTTAAAAAAACGTAAATATGCCTCCAGTATCCATAAAATTAATCCAAGTGTTCTTAAAAAGTTTCAAAATGAGATTTTTTTTTAGAATAGAGAATGATTAAAGAAAATTTTTATTAAATTTAATTATTTGAAATAACCTGATAAAAATGGAAAAGTGATTTATTATTTGAATATTATGTAGAATTTTTCGAATATACATCGGTTTTTTTGCCCCAATTTCCCAGAACAAAAATTTTTTTTAAAATTTTATACATACATATTTGGACTTCAAAGTAGTCATTATCCGTATGAATTAGGTAGTCGTAATGATTCTTCAAGGACACGTTACTTGTTAATTTGGTGACGGTTTGCATCAACCAAAAACAAACTATCACCACCATGATAAAAAAGTCCTATTAAATTTCTATAGGATGAATATGTAATCAATAGGATTGAATAGGAAATTTCATTGAATAGGATATGAAATTCCCTATTCAATTGGGAAATTGGGGGAAAAAATTAAATTAAATTATAAATTATAAAAGGAAAAAAAAGTTTCCAATTTATCGGCTAAATTGTTATAAGTTTAGAAAAATATGATGAGTTTAGAAAAATATAATTTGCTTACATAAATTGATGGTAATAAGGATCTATATGATTAGAAATAGAAGGTAAATTCGGAAATATTATTAATAATAAAGTACTCAATATCCAATGAAAATATGCAATATTATATGGAAAAGTACGATATGAGACACTTATTAGCCATAAACAATATACTATGCTTGTTATTGAAAAATAATTTCGATGTTGCAAAGAGGCTATCTGAAAATAAACACACAAATGTTACATATTTTATTGTTAAAATATATTTAGTTTTTTATAAAGCCTATAAGCAAAAAAAGTAAAAATAGCACTTTATATCAATCCCGGATTATTGTAAAACCAAAAAGGGCAATAAAATATTTTTATTTAAAACATTTTTGGCGGTAATTATATATAAACCTAAAAAATTGTATTATGTTCTGTAAGTACTCGGAGGCACTACCCATCTACCAGAGTAGAACAATCGAGCTTGGCAAAAATTTCACTTACCATATAAGACATAAAATAAAAAAAATATCTTGGACGTAATGCACCCTTTTTTGACTCAATGTAGCATTTTAAAGTTAATTTATGAAAAATATTTTAAAGTATAAACATAATATGTGGCAAGATATATAAAATTTTAAACATATTCTTCAATTTAAGCCAAGTTGTTCAAGAAATGCTGCAAGTATTAATTTAGTAGTATGCGATAAATGGTTATGTCTGTTATAGAGTTTTTGAATTATTTCTCTCTAAAAATCACTATAAATATTGAGTTATTATCGTTCACAGACATGTTTTGTATCACTCTCGTGTATAAACACTTATATGGTTTGTTTAATAACAGGACGCCAGTGTTTATTAAATAATTTATTTAGTTAAATAACTTTTGATACAAGAAAAAGTACTTTTTCCGTCTATTTTTTAATGATTTGTACTAGAAAAAAGAGTTATGTATATATTACCAAAAATTGAATGCAAATGAAATAAATGATGGCATTTTTTAAATAAACACATTGTTCAGCAAGTGATTTGTTAAAATATCGATAGATATATTTGCACCATGTAACAGTTTTAAGTATTACAGCTACAAATAATAATTGTGCCAAAGCAAACATTACCATGTATCTAGGTGGAGTTTTTGTCACTGAAATATAAAATAATTATTCTATAGTTTAATAGTTCTATTCTTTAAATATAGAAACTTTATAGGGACTCAAGAAGAATTTCCTTGCTGTCTTTATCTTGCAAGCATTATGGTCCAAAATGGTTAGTGTGTTCGCATTCATCACAATATACTTTTTTATGTGAGAGCTGTTTTTTCTTTAAGTATAAAGAATTATTGAGTATTTCTAATTTTTTTTTGAAATACAATAAATTTTTTCTTAAAAACAAGTAAACAACTTAATCATAAATGTCATCTTCAACAAACTCTTATAAAATCGGGTGTGCTAATAGCCGTGGTAGAAAAGGTATAAAACGTTTGCAGGACAAATCTACTAAAATATACATGTACTATTTATTTATTTATTTTTATTTACTATTTAGAACTTACCAATTCCAAATGATACATTGATCATTAATAAAATAATAACTATTGTTATAAATCGATATACTTCTAAATAATCGGATTCTAATTTAGATTTTGTATAAATCGGTGTTAGATCACAAAATGCAAATAATCGATGTGATGATTGTTTACGGTTAGTATTTACAATGAATTCTAATAATAATAAATTCCAGAATAATAAAATTAATATTAGCATTAAACAAACAAGTGGTTTATAATAATTTTCAACATATGCAAGTCCTGAATATGCTTCATTAATTAGTTCTTGTGATTTTAAAATCTAAAAAAAAAATTTTAGATTTTTAATAAATATTAAGGAATATGGGAATTAATTTTGAAATAGACATTTCTGATTATATTTTCTGGTTTGAAGAGTGTCTGAAAACTGATATTTTTGGAGAAATGTTTCTAATATGTACGGAAACCTTTTCTCTCTGTGTAGTATAGCCAGAAGTTTTTTTAAATTAGACCCATATTACGGCTTGTTAACATCCAAAAATATTTTGAATTTGTATAATCGACATATATAGTATATGCCATAGTATATTAAGTTTGTAACGCTAGAAAATGTTGAAGCTACAAACAAAATTTTGATATAGGTGTTTATAGAATAACCAAATCATTTCATTTCCGCAATGACTGTTCATCATCATGATAACTTAAAAACGAAAAGAGTATATAGAGTTGAAAATTTGGTGACGTATTTAAGACATAAAGACTGATTTTTAGTTCGTGAATGGGCAAATTTTGAACCATAAGATATAGAAAAAAAATTTAAGAAACAAAAAATGTTTGTTAAGAAAGAACTTTTTGATTGAAACATGTTTTCGTATAATGTTTAGGTTCGTCAGAATTTTGGCTAAAATTTAGGCCGTGCATTGGTTAAGATGAGGCAGAACTTGTGTACATATATATTTTTATAATATATTATTTATAGATGTAAAGACTGGATATTTATAGTATTTTATGAATGTTGATGATTAAAAATGGTTCATATATTGCTAGTTTACCATATGTCGAGTATCTAAACAATTAACTATGTCAGTTGTTATATTTACTTATTTGTTTTGATTTTACACAAGAAGCAAGGTATGTATTAAAACTTGAATCTTACTGATAAATCATATGATCCGTTGTTATTTAAATAGTCAATCTCTTTTAGGAGATAAAAATCTTTCATTAATGGTTTGTAAGCTTTATATCCAACATATCGTAGTTTTTCATCTTCGTGTGCATGAAACAATGATAATAATTGTTTTGCATTCGCAAAAATTATTTCAGCCTTTTGTTGATTTGTTATATTCAAACAATCTATTGGTACTCGACCCTGTAAAATAAAGGACAATTGATAGTAAAATAATAACGGTTTTTCAGAGTTGTGTTTTTTATATTCCATAATATTCAATTGTCATGGAGGCAAAATCGTGAAACCGTAAAATATTTTTTTATATCCAAGAAAAGCAAATGTTTAACAGCTTTCCAAAATTACTACCAACTTCTACTATCGATAGATATATGTTTTCACTGTACGGTATAAATCATTATTTTTTAATACAAGAGAAGAAAAAAATAATTAAAATAGGCTAGTTAAAAAGGGAAAAAAGTAGTTCAGTTGAGCAACAATGTCAGTGGTCTCGGATTCGATTTCCGATGCGGTGGAAGATTTACAAGTCCTACCATGTTCAAGATCCTACCAAGTCCTACCATATTCCAGATGGGTACCTAATGTTGATTGGGGAAAAAGCAGGTGGCAGGTACTGACCACACTTTTCTTCCGTGGGCCATTGCATCAAAAAACGATCTATAGCGACAAAATGCGGTCTTCGATTTTTGCATATTCGAGTATATGTAAAAATTAAAAAATAATATTTTGCGGTATTCCACCAAATTTATTTTATTTGTATTTAATTAAAAATTATTAAACAATAATTGACATTTGTTTCGTCCATTTCGGTCATTCGGCCACAGTATTGATGGTTGTGTAAAACCTTTAAAATATTGTAGTTAATTTTTATAAATTCAAAAATGTTTCACAAAGTAACGCTCCAAGCCATATATACTCAAGTACCTATATCTACCCCCCTGCTTTACAATATTTTGTATAATTAGTGTTTAAAATGGGGACAAAGGGTTTCAGCTGAGCTCTCATGCCAATGATCCCGGGTTTGATTTCCAATTCTCCTTGCTTTACAATATTTTGTTTAATTAGTATTTATAAAGGAGCTTAGCAGAGCTCTTATGCTCATGGTCGCGGGTTCGATTTCCGGTTCAGTGGAAGATTTTCAAGCGCTATCATGTTCAAGATCTTGGCCATACGCTCGCTGGTCTCAATTTTGATTGGGGAAAAACCAAGTGGCAGGGTCAAGTCACTGCCCCGCCTTTATTCTATGGACTGTGGTCTATTGCATCAAGCCCATGGCTCAAAAAATTACCTATAGACTATTTTATTTACATATTTATATATAATAATAAAAAAGTATATATATATTAATAAAATTGTTATTGAATTTTTATAAATTCAAAAATGTTTCAAGAAGTTTGCTATTTTCGCATCTACCATTATAATTAAACTAGTTTTTATTACTATAGACTTAAAAAACAACAGTACCAGTAGCTGCTGCCTTCTATCATGATTTGACAAATTAAAAAAATTTGGTTTGGGTTTTTAGCTTAATAGTGCTGGAGCGGATATAAACAATATTTTTTTACTGAAGTGCTCGTGGCTATATGAGTATTAGTGCAATCAGGTAGTTTTTGAAACTGTATTACATTTAACCAATTTGTTTAGTAAAAAATTCAACTAAAACAATATGGAGGAGATAAAAATTATTTACAATTTTAGTATTGACTTTGATTCTCAAAACAGGTTAAAAATGAAGAAAGTGTAAATATTATTGTCATTTTAAAATAACTTAGTGAGTTTCAATCAATAAAAATTAAATATTAAGTCCTTTACCATAGAATGTATTGGAATTGGAATGTCTAATAAACTAGCAATTAATAATGGTGTATCTGTTTGATTTAATACTATATTGGTTTTAAATTTTTTTATTCCAGATCCCCATACAAGAATTGGTATTTCAGCATCACTTATGTTCGAATACGTTTCATGATGATTGAATCCATGATTACTGCTTAAGATAAATGTTGTTTGATTGTCATTTTTATAAAAATTTATGAAAAATCTTTCAATATTCATTAGTAATTTATCAAAGGACTTCAGATATAAATTAGATACACTACAAAAAAATTGATATGAATTAAAAAAATTTTGGTATTAAATTAGAATCCCTCAAAAAATAGCCCTTTTTTGTTCGATTACATGTAGTATCGATATAATATAGACAATCAATAATCTTTCTTGTTTTCCTAAGGTATTTTTGGATTTGTTTTCCTAAGGTATTTTTGGATTTTACACTGTGCCTATGCACATATCAAACGTTATAGATCAAATATTTTTAATGTTTTTATAATTTTTTTTCCTCATAAAAACAACCATAATTTTCTAATTAAACTTCTCTGATTCAGGTGTCTATTTATTTTGATAAACTTTCACTTGAATTTATATGCTTTCCTTTCTGATAACTCTGATAAAAAAAGGTCCTATCCGATCCTATAGAAATTGGAAATTTCATTGAAAAAACGATTTCCTTACAATCAATCCTATTCAACATTCCGCATAGGATTTAGTATAATGAATGAACTATTAGGATTTAGTATAATGAATGAACTATTAGCCATTCATACATCAATAAATATACACTCTTATAAGATTTGTTTAAAAATTAGTTGCACATGGCCTAGACAAGGAGTATTTTTTGAAATTGATTTTAACTGTATATACTTTGAGAATGAACCATATTTTTGATTAATGCAGCTGGTTCCATTTAACGATATAAAAAACAAGATTTTGTCTGAATTTAGTTTTTGTTTAATGTGCTCGCTTTTATTATAAAAACCGTGGCTCATTTTATCCATAAATTGTTGAACTGCATTTTCATCACGGCCGATACAATCTATATACCTTGGAGTCTTATATGGTTCTGTGTATATTTTATCTATAAATTAAACAATAAAAATTAAAAGTTTGAAGAAGGATCTGAGGTCTATTGTTTAATGGTTAAGTATGTATAAATGATTTTTAATAACGTTGTTTCCGCTATGCTGTTTCCGCTGTAACTCTCCAGCTCGTCGTCCGATTTTGATGCAAATGTTAGAAATGTAAATTATATTCAGAAAATTTACTGTATAATTTAGCCAATTTAAGGCCTTATTAGTTTATCAAGAGCTTCTTAATAATAAATATCAAAGTTATTATCCTTCACGGTATATAAACCAATTATGGTATATGTATACGGCCTATCATTTTTTCTTGAAGAGAAGAGTGTTACTGTGAGGGAGGATAACCACTCACGCAGATACATGGCTATTATTCTTTGGTTTTAATTAAATTTTCCGATTAATTTGAGTTTTCGTAATATTAATTTGAATCTTTGAGTATCTTTATTATTATATTAGGTGTTTTTAAGAGATTAGTTTCATAGTCTGGTTGAGTCCTTTGAAAGCAGAAGTGCCATTGATAATGTGTCCTACGTCTCTTAACATAATTTTGCTATCAAATTAATAATATATATTGACTTGCAGACTCAGTCACGCTTTGCTGTTATAATTTTGAGATGATATTTGGTGTAGGAAGACCGGTGACACGAAATTTTATATACACACCTGGTATTTGGTATGCACCCGGTATCCCTGGGATGGAATTCGTCCTTGCCTCCGCGTCACAGAAATGTACGAAACCCGTGACACGAAATTGGGTGTTTATATAATTTGTATATAAACATCCGGCGTGGGACACTTGGTTTCTCGTTCCCCAGGGGTGGGTTCAGCCATGCGTCCACATTATTGAAATAGTTAAGCTATTTTATATTAAATCAAATATAATATTTTTAATAAATTTATTCGTTACATACAAAAATATAAATTTATCCTCTTTATCCTGCGCAGTTCCCGTTCCCATGGGGATACTGGATAAAAAATACAGAATAATGGGAATTAAAATGTCTACTTAATCGGAGGATGACGTAGTTTTCAAACGGTGAAATAATTTTTCAAATCGGTCCAGTAGTTTTTAAGTTTATTCGTTACCTATATAATAATTCCACTTTATACTATTAGTATAGATTATATCTATTTCTACTAAAGATTGCGTTGATAAGACGCGTTATAGCACTCTATATGGGATAATATTGTCCTTCTCGAAGAAATGTTCAAAAACAGGATAAGAATCATATATTTCTTACATACGGCTAGATAAGATGTTAAAGACGTCTTGATGGCCACCAAAACAATAAGTGTATTCTGTATAATTTACAATTGAGTCATATTGAACATCACTTGATAAATATCGCAAATTGTTTTTTATGTGACTTGGATGCTCTTGGATACCGAAGAATATTGATCGATAACCAGAAAATTTGTCTATTTGATGAGTAGGTTTTGCTATTCCCCATGTTCCATTAGTTTCAATTACATTTCTAAATTTAAAAAAAAAAAAACAATTTATTTAGTTTGTATTCTCTGAAATGAAAAGTATGATAGAAGTTGTTGTTAAGGGAACAACATTTGTATGGAAAACATGGACCAAGTAATTAAACACATGAATGAAATCGTTGCTATTAAACTTTCTACGTTACTAATGTAGAAATACTTAACTTATACGAAACTAATAAAATTGTTAAATGATTCTTTGTGGAATAAATATATTATGAATTTTGTATTTAAAAACTTTTTAAACTGCAGTTTTCAATTTTATGGTTCTTGGAGCTGGTTTTTTTTTGGTGATGGTATGCTACTGTGGTTCGATTACGATTACAAGGGCCCCTCGGTTTTTTGATGAATTTTGGCAAAACAAGCCAAAATAAGACGAAAATAAAGAATACTAACTTTCTTGTTTTCGCCTATTTTTCGAGTTATCGAACTTTTTTTTCGAAAATATACTCCAAAATAACCAAATATTTTTTTTGTTTATTTCACAAAATAATCACAATTTAACACATTTCACAAGATTTAATTACAATTTGTTGTTACAATTAATAAAATTTCAGTCATTAACAACCAAAATTTCAATTTATTTAAACGAAATAAACATTTTTATTTTAATCAGTTTTTTGGCATATTGACGCCATTTTATATACTTATATTTTACTGAAAAAAAGTAAAATTCTTTTGAAATATTATAGCCAACATTAAAAAAAAAAATTCCTAAATGAATATAATGAAGATTTTATTGTTTAATTTTATATAAAACATTCATGCTAAGATTTCATCGCCAAATCAAACATTTTTAATTTAAATCTGCTAAATTTAAAAAAACTACACCCCACAAATCCATGGGTAGTTTAATCACAGGTTGAACGTAGGGGCCAAAAACCAACTCGACCCGTGCAAACGATACCCCACAAATCTATGGGTAGTTTAATCACAGGTTGAACGTAGGGGCCAAAAACCAACTCGACCCGTGCAAACTATACCCCACAAATCTATGGGTAGTTTAATCACAGGTTGAACGTAGGGGCCAAAAACCAACTCGACCCGTGCAAACTATACCCCACAAATCTATGGGTAGTTTAATCACAGGTTGAACGTAGGGGCCAAAAACCAACTCGACCCGTGCAAACGATACCCCACAAATCTATGGGTAGTTTAATCACAGGTTGAACGTAGGGGCCAAAAACCAACTCGACCCGTGCAAACGATACCCCACAAATCTATGGGTAGTTTAATCACAGGTTGAACGTAGGGGCCAAAAACCAACTCGACCCGTGCAAACGATACCCCACAAATCTATGGGTAGTTTAATCACAGGTTGAACGTAGGGGCCAAAAACCAACTCGACCCGTGCAAACTATACCCCACAAATCTATGGGTAGTTTAATCACAGGTTGAACGTAGGGGCCAAAAACCAACTCGACCCGTGCAAATGATACCCCACAAATCTATGGGTAGTTTAATCACAGGTTGAACGTACAGTTGAATGTTAATATTTCATAATAATAAAAAATATCATGAATAATAATCTACAATAATTATAACAAAAAATTAATTTTTAAAACATTTTGACATTTACTGTTAATTAATATTTAAAACATTTTGATATTGATTGTACAGCACTGCATTTTAAGAAACTTTTTTTTTTAAATGTTGGCTATAATATTCAAAAGAATGTTTTTTAGTTACTTTTATCAGTAAAATATAAGTATATAAAATGGCGTCAATATGCCAAAAGAGTGATTAAAATAAAAATGTTTATTTCGTTTAAATAAATTGAAATTTTGGTTGTTAATGACTGAAATTTTATTAATTGTAACAACAAATTGTAATTAAATCTTGTGAAATGTGTTAAATTGTGATTATTTTGTGAAATAAACGTATTTTGGAGTATATTTTCGAAAAAAAAGTTCGATAACTCGAAAAATAGGTGAAAACAAGAAAGTTAGTATTCTTCATTTTCGTCTTATTTTAGCTTGTTTTATCATAATTAAAAGCCCTTGTAATCGTATTCGCCCCGCTACTGTCATATGCTTCACTTTTCCTTCTGATATGAGTCTAAGGTAGCCGTGAATTTAACGACTTTGGAAGACAGTACCGGCTTTATAATTATTTATTAGATGATGATATAAAAATGAGCTTGTCGTTAGATACTCATGTCCACGTCTTCATCAACTTTTGGATTTCACCAAATCGACATTTCCGGATTGCGCCATAGTTTTTAAAATTTGCGGGTGTTGTCGTAACGAATTTAATCAGTCACAAAAAGTATGCTAATACTGAACATCACGAAAAAAAGCATTAGAAAGAAAACAATCATTAGTCAGTTTTTGCCAATAAGGTAATTTAAGAGTGAACTAGGCAACAAGGTATGCATGCTTATGCAAGAAAAAATTAATACATTACTAAACAGAAGAAAAGGAAATTGGTAGGGATTTAGGTAAATTAATTCCATTGCTTACTTTATGAAATGTGCTCCTTCGAAGTAAGAAAGTGTACTGACATTATAAATTGAATTTGCTGATAGATTATCCAAAACAATTAAAACAACACGTTTTCCAAGTGGTGCCGGTGTTTTTGTAAGATGTGTCACATTATGCGATTCTTTAATATTTAATATTGGTTCTTTGAAATAAACTTCTAAGTTTGTAAAGAATATCACTAAATGTATAGTAAGTTCAATTAAAAAAATTTTAAACATTTTATGAATATTAAAATAAATTTAACAAACTTCAAAATATTCTGCAATAATATTTATTTAAACTGACAATTGTTTTTTGGCTGTAATATCGGTTGCTAGGAAAAATTTGATTTCCAATTAAAAAAAAAAAACATAGATGTTTATTCTAAAATTAGATGGTTCAATAAATAGATAAATGGAATCTTTTGTTATAAGCTATTTGTTATAAGCTATCTGTCAATAAATAAATTAAATGAATGAATTGCTTCATCTCTTATTAAGAGAAATATAGAATTTCCGGAGTAAGATAATTGTAGGTTTTATTTCTGATGATATTGATACCAAGTTTAAATTATTATGCATTTTATTCATATATATGTATTACACTTATCTAGTTTCCGAGTTTGAATTTTCAATATTTTTTTTATTAAAATAATGAAATATTTATATAAACAATACACATGTACAAACAACAAAAATACACCACGGTTGTTATGATGCCGTTACGCGGGTGTGTGCTCTCGCACACATACTAATCCTGTGTAATTAAGACCGTGTAATGCTATCTATCTTATTTTCTCACACGTTAAATTCTATAGATACTTCTATCTCTTTTCCTGGCACGTTATATACTATAGATACTTCTATCTTATTCTGCCGCACGTTATATCCTATTGATGTATCTGATTGTCTCTTTTTTCTGTGGTTATTTTGATTCATTGAGTTTGCAGTAACAAAGATACCAAAGAAGTTTCACTTCAAACATATTTTAGACAATGTTAATAAAATTAGGTAAACATGCCAAACAAAAGATCGAATTTTTGTCCAACGTCGAAGTAAGCTCTGAAGGTTGTTCCCTAATCTAAACGGTTTAAAAAAAATAAGTCAGACACTTGACCCACAAGATCGTAATACTAAACATTATATAATACATTATATGTATTATATAATATATTAAAAATTATATAATATGTATTGTAAGAATGTATTGAATCAGTTTTTACTCTGGGAGATTAATATCACTTTTCAAAAGAAGTTAGTTCTTGCTGCGTAATTGATGCAACTGAATGTAGTACCACTTATTATTGCTTGTTCTTTTTTATTTTATTTATTTTTTTATTTTGAGTAACTATTCAGGAAAATTTCAAATAGATTTAAATTTAAAGAGCAAATAAACATCAAATAATTTATCAATATATTCTATATATTTTAAAGTGAAGTTGTATTATTAAAAAATAGTACAAAGAAAATGATCTTACAAAAAGTATTTATAAAGTCTAAATTATTTTTATATTTGTTTACATTAATGCTATTAATTAATTATTCAGCAGAATATCAATTCATAATTAATTATCACGGATAAAATAGGAGCGATGCATTAATATAAACAAATGTCTCTTAATTGGAAAATTGAGTACCAAATAATATTGTATTTTGCTCTGATGACAAAAAACAAAATTTTTTAAATGGCTATTAAATGTTTATAATCTAAATAATAATAACAAGTAAATTAATTTACGTATACATCTCAAACCATTTTTTAATTATCAATCGAGCAAAATATTTTTATGACAATTTGGATGGTTTCCGTCCACGAGCTCTTTAAAGAATTTGTAATACAATGTAATGCGGGGATTGTCACAAACTGGTTTGCAGAATAAAATATAATTACTTGTATTTATATTTTACTTCAATTAATTTGTCGTAAATTGAATATCGAAAATAAACTTTAATTCAGAGCCATATATATAATTAAATATACATTAAAAAATTAAATAAAATATTCACCAATTACAAATGATTTACAGGACACAATGAGCTATGTTTAAATAGGCTAATTGTCCAAAATTTATTTAAAAAAAATTATATAAGCTCAACTAAAAAAAAAATACGAAGGCGTTAATCTTCCAAGATGTCTTAACATTGTAAAATACATTAACTAAGTTCTGTATTTTATAACTTTTTTCATTTAAAATAGATGTTTTAAATACATAATACAATTTAATTCAGACAAACAACTCAACACAAGTCAACTAACAATCGGATATTTCATGTTTTTAAATAGTTATAAAAACCAAATGTCGCATTTTTGTTTTTGGTTAAGTAAGAAGTATATATAAATATTAAATTCACTTTTTTAAATGTTTTTGTGTATATTTTTTTAAAGAATTTGATTGTGAATATTCTATTTATTGTAAACAATTGAAATTTGTTATTTATTTGGATAAAAATGATAACTGTTGTGTTTGTTTCGAGCCAAAATAAAAAACGGCGAATCGCAGAATCATAGGAACGCTGATTCATAATCTTGTTCATAATAAATGTAGTTTAAATTTCACTATAATTTCGATAAAAAATTAGTATCTAAATTTCACATCACAGTGCTCCTGAACGGATTCCACATATCTTATTGATAGGTATATGTGTTAAAAATTATTAATATTTTTACCTTAAATATAATATCCTACAATTATACATGTAAAAATCACTTTTATGAGCAAATACGTAATCCTTCTTTAATTTTTTTTTCTCATTTAATACAAAAAAAAAAAAAATGACAAGATTTATATATTACAGCTATTATATTAATTAATTATACTTTAATAATTATAAACATTTTGAAAATTGATTGGAAAATCCAGAGTATTTAAATAATCACTATGGCAAACTTGCATAATATATCCTCACAAAATAAACGGAAGAATTTTAGTTAATAAGCTAGCTTTTGGACATGTCGTGGTAACTTAACTTGACTAATATAATTGGCCCATTTTAATATGCAACTTCCGTAGCGTCTTCAAGGAGAGCTTAAACGTGGATTAATGATCATTCATAATTTGAATGCATATAGTAAACACTAAATGTCTGTATGGATGTATTTAGCCTATTATTACAATTTTAGTATCAAAATAAACAATCCAATTATTTTGCTATTATTTTAATTGTTTTTCATTCATTTTGTGAGGAGCCTTGTTTAAGGTATTTAAGAAGGTGATTATTATGATGGACAGGAAATTCATATAAAAGCATCGGTTGATAAAGGGTGAGGTGATGAGTAAAACAGTAATGATGATTGGCAAATACATGATGCCATCATATTGATTTCATATAGTACTTTGGATTGAGTTTTTACCAACGTCTTTTCGCTGTTTGTTCATCGCTTTGATAGGAATTGGCCGTGATACTAGGAAAGTCACACTTTTTATTAAAGGAAATAGGTGCATACATAATAATCATTAATACAAGTTTCCCACTAAAGTTAGGAAGTGCAAGTATTTTTATTTAAAGCTTGAAATCTGTATTATCTTATTATTATTCTACATAACCATAAAAAATTAATTATTTTCTTCGAAAACGCTTTGAAGTAAGCTTTGGGTGAATCGTAGGAAATCCATTTTAATCGTAGAAAATCCATTTCAATTTAATCAAAATAAATGAATTTAAAATTTATATCGATTTTAACAAATTCAAAACCATAACCTAACTAAATTGTGCTACTGACAGATAAAATATTAGGTTATGTTTTGTAATCTCAAAAACACCCAATATAATCTCTTTTAAAAATAATCATTGAATGAATAACTAGTACAATTTCCAATATAAAATTATTGCAATAAAAACGTTTTTTTTTCTTGTATAGACAGTATAGTGTTAAACAGAAATAGAAAGTGAAAAACAACATTGAAAATTTTGCAGAAAATGCAAAAACAAAAATACATTTAAATATAAAAAACAAACTCATACATACAAAATATATATTTTAGATTGGTTTAAAAGTAATCAGTCTGATACAATGTAGTCAAGGTTTATGTAAAACTAAAGACTGAAAGAAATTTTTGTTTACCCTTGACATGTCAAGAATTAAAATCATAATCCATATCTATATTTGAAAAATATTAGCAATATGCTTTTTGTTTTATACTTAAAACAAAATATGCTTGATCTTTTTTTATGAATAAAGATTTTATGTACAATGTTGTCATTTAAGAAAAATCACTGATTAGGTTATTATTGTGTGTTTTATAACCTAAATTATTTTAAAAATACGCTGGCAAACTTTTGTTAAAACGTATTCAAAAAAATATTATGACTAGTACCTAAATAATATCGTAAATGGTATTAAACATGTTGATTGAGTATATATTTATACAAGCTTATATTTACCGAAGTTCCATTTTATTTTAATAGTGAAGTTAAACATGACAAATTCGCATTCGTGGATACTTTGGTCTGTTGCACACATTTTAAGAAGAATGTATTAGGGAAATTGAGCCATTTTTAATAAAGATAGTATTTTCGCGAACAAATAATAATTCAAAATAAAATATGAGTTCAAATGTAATGAAATTTGCCAAGCACAAACTTAACATGAAAACGGAAGTCATAAAATAAAATTGTTCCCGAAATTATATATTTTTCAAAAAGTGTTTTCTGAAAACACTCATCGTCATTACTTTTATTTTCATGATAAGATTGTCCATACCAAACAAATATTATTACATTTGAATATTTTTGGCATGCTCAATTTTAACATCTAAATGGAGATTATGATAAAGTGTTTATGTTTCTAAATTTCTAAAAAACAAAATTTTAAAATTACATTATTAAAAATAGTTTTTTTGAATAAAATTGATCGTCATGACCTCCGTTTTCATGTGAAGGTTATGGACGTCAAATCTCATTACGTTTTAATAATATTGTCATTTAATTATTTATTCCCGAAAATAGTGTCGTATCACTATTTACAATTAACTGTTAGATTTTATCTTCACCAAAATATAAACAAAATATGTTTTATGGAAAAGAAAAAGATATGACATTGTGAGTTAAGATAAATAACTTAAAACAAATCTAGACCAAAAAAGTATATCCAGATGATTTAATAACGCGTAATTTCAAATTATCTATTTGAATTGAACTTCATTTGTTGGCATTGTATAACATTATATTTTATCAAAGTAACGGCGAGAAATATATCTTGCAAGCGTTATTAGGGTTAAAAACGACCAAACACTCAATGCCAACATTGTACATTAAAAACAATCATAATTTCATAAGTATTGTTCATTTGAGCAACCTATTTAGTATTTTAATAACATTTACAATAATGGCAAATTTAATAATATAAAAAAAGAAATTTATAACGATAAAAACTTCATAAGCGCATCATAAATTAATCTAGGATTGATTGTTCCATCTGCGGTATAACGTACACCTCTTAAACTTCCATCATCATGATTGACAACACCATATTCACCTACGACAAAACCATCTGAAGTACGTTCTTCTACACGATATTTACGAAAATTGCGTCCTTCAACTACATAACCAACTTTATGATTATTATCAGTCTTATCTCCAGATGGCACTCCTGATTGTTGATCATTCCCTTGTTGCTGGGATTGAGAATCTGATGTTTGTTGTTGCCCTTGTTGCAAAGGTATAACTGGTTGAGGTGGTCGCTCTTGGATACCATGAGTTCGACCGTTTGTCATTACACTTACAGCTTCATCTACTTCATAATTTTGTTCCTCAGTTGCGTATACAGGAGGAGGAATATATTTAGGAGTTGGTGTGGGATTATAGCTTTCTTCGTAATTAACTTCTGGTTGACCCCATTGAACTTCTTGTTGTTGGTAATTTGGAGACGATGTTGGGGAATTTTCAAATTTTGTTGTTTGTCTTTCTTGATTACGCTCTGGTTGACCCCACTGAACTTCTGGTTGTTGATAAACAATTGGCAAAACAGATGTACTATCAACTTTCTCTAGATTTTTTACTTCCTTTACTAACCTTCCCCATTGTGGATAATTTGATGTTGGTGAGGATGTACTAGAAATTTTTAAGGATTCAAAATCTTTATTGAGAACATTGTGGGAGTTTTGTAAATATGTTGGGCGTTCAATAGATTCCGCTTGTTCCCAATTTCTTTCGGCGGCTGCTGGATGAATATTTTGAATTACAGAGCTATATGACACAGATCGTGCCCGTGTACCTTCTTTCGATTGTCCATGAAACACAACCGAATGGTGATAAGGATGATGATGTTGGACGGGATGTAATTTTTGAATTTGCTTATAACGTTGTTGTTCTAAGTAGTCTGGATTTGCTCCTATTTGTCGTTGGGTTTCTTTGAATGTATTATGCAATTCCTTGATTGGATTAGAATTATCAAATGTCATTGGTTCCATTTCATCGATATTTAATATACTTTTGCCCGCAGATGCTGCATTACGTGTTTCAACGTTTTCCTGTTCGGACAATACTACATTATTAGGTGTTTCAGATGATGGTCTCTGTTGATAATTATCGTATAGAGATCTTGTTGATGTTTCGATTCGAAACTGCGTTATAGGCGATGGAGATTTTCCAACAGATGATGATACTCGAATTGATAAAACTTGCGCTGGCGCTGAGGTATTAATTGCAATTTCTTCACTTTCTGGTAAAGGTGGATAATATGGATGTTCATTGTCTTCGTATTCTTCAACATTTCTATTTTTGTAGCCGTATGAGTAAATGTTACTACTACGTGAATCTCTAATAATGGTCTGTTGTTGTTCACTTTCTTCGGTTATTAAATCATTTTTTTCATCTTTATGTATTGTTTGTGCAGATGTTGTGATAATTTCGTCATTTTGGGTCGTTACACTAGTATTGGCAATGTCCCCTTCATATATCGTAGTAACTGTTATTACATCATCTTCAAAAGAATCGCTTGTTGTTGACTTTGAGGTAATTCGAATTGTTGATGCACTTTCTAATTCATTTATATCTTTCGCAGCTGAGGAAGCAGCAGCCATAAATAATGATAGGAAATCTTCACCAGCTATGATATCAGGTTTTCGTTTGCTTGTTGGATCAATTTTACTACTACTTCCGAATGGGGCTCCCATGACATTCCAATTAAATAAAGATGTATAACATATCTGAAATAAAAAAAAAAAAGTTTAAACATTTTTTATAACTTTAAATTGAAATGTTTATTATCTGTTTGTAAAAAAATGTCTATATTTTTAGTGTTCCATTCGGTTAGAAAAAAATTTTTTTTTATTCCATTAAGTTAAATACGAAGAAATTGTTAGATTTTCAATGAATAAAGCTCTGTAAAAAATCAACGTTACCTAGAAGAAAGTTTAGTTGAGTTATAACGGGTAAGCTGTTTTTTGATTTTTCCGAAATGATATTTTTGGAATCTTTTTCTATAAATTAGTCCCATAGCTACTTAAAATTTGGTGTAATGTATCATTTTTTATAAAGTATAAAAATTAGTTGAAATATTATGACTTCAATGAGTCTTAAAATACTAGTAAGGCCAAATTTATTAATTGACAATACAAATATGCTCGATTGGAATAATATTATTGCGCTTGAATCGGGCTTAATTATGTAAAGCTATAAATACTTGCCATATTAAAAACATTTTGGTATGAATGTTCATGAAATCAGTCAATTAGTCCATTTTTGTATACCTGTCCGTCATGAAATTATCTGATTATCGAATAGAGGTAAAAGTTTAGTGATAAATTATAGACATTAAAGGTGAGTTTAAATTTGTAAGCAAGCAAAGCCGATTGAGTAAGTCTAACAATTTAATAAATACAAATGAGGTATGTTTTTCTATTTACTATTTTATTGATATAAACGCGCAACTGTCATAAACTTATCGCCATAACATAACAAAAATTACCTTACGGAAATTTAATACAAATATTCTTAATTACAATCCAACACCGTATAATTTAAATCTAATGTATGATAAATATTGTTTATCTCAAATATCGGTAATAATCTTGAACCAAAAAACAACTAAAAAACTAGTAGGTAATTACGATTGCCGTTAGTTATACAATTATGCGTCTTATTAAATGTATATTAAAACATAATTATACACAATTATTTGATTGATACATAACAATTAGTTCAAAATACTAATTTCTGGCAATCAAAAAATTTACATAATACGATAATCAAAATATAGGCTGTTCTCTTCAATAAATATATCTATACAATTCAATTTATGGTTCCTTGTTATTAATACTTATATAACTGATAGACTCAAATCTAAATATTCTGCCTTTCTACTTTTAACACAGTTAGAGGTATTTTTAGACTCAAAACTCTTCATTTTTTCAATATATTTGTATGAAGTTATATTTATAATATCGCCAGAGTCTGTTGAAATTTATTTCTTGGTAGTTTTCTTAAGTATTTCTGTTATTGGGAAAATAGATCTCATTATCCATTGTATATATTTTTAATATTATTGAATATTCTGATGCCCTAAATAGCATGGATAATAAATTAGGAACACAAAGTTGGAAATAATACTTTTTATCTAAATTGTGGGACACACTTTATATAAATAAAATAAATATATCGATGACTGTAGGGCATTTATTATTTAATGTCTACCTCAAATCCAAATTATATTAATTTTGAATTGAAAAATTTGCTAATTATTGGTTTGGAAAATATAATTTTAGTATTAGTAAAACAAACAAAAATTATTTCACTTCCTGAACTATATTGGTTGACGAACTTGACATTTTAATTTGTAAGTAAATGAAGCATATTGAATTTTATAGGAAATACATTTATGAATATTATTCATATGTTTGTAGTATCACTGTTCTAATACAGTCGACGTTCGATAATTTGGCACTCAAAGGAGTAAAGAAAAAAATTCAAGTAAGCAAGAGTTCAAATTACAATGAAATTTAAATAACCCAGAATGCGAACTGCAAACTCACTCATAATTCATTTTTGTAAATAATCGAAAGGTCTGTATATGTATGTATACAAACGACAGGTCTGTGCATGCTAAACGCTTCAAATAGGGTACTTTCGATAGTGAAATATAAAACATAATATTTGAAAAAAATAATAATTTATGTAAAATATTCTTAAATATTCTGAATTTTAGCCATACAAGCATATGATTTATTATCTTTAAATTATAATTCAACATACTTATTTTTATATCACCTCACATAAAACACTAGACTGAAATAGTGTGACGTCATTTTGGTAAAAATTATTAGTTATCATCTGTCAGTTCAATCTAAACAGTTATTGTAATAAGTAAAAAAAAAATATACTAGCCTATTATAGGCAGTAGAGAAAACTATTCCTTTAACTTTCAAACTACCAAGGGGTCCAATTCACATTTATTTTATTTTATTTATCGAGTATTTTTCAAATGAATGGAAAAATATTTCAAATTATTAAGATATTCAAATTAACGAGTGTCAAATTATCGAGAGTCGACTGAACCTCTAAAATCTTAACACCGATTTTAATAAAAAAAATAAGACGATAGTAGACATTTATAGTCCAAATTGGTAATTATAATATTTTATTAGGTAATTATATTATAATAAATTCTTAACTATAAGAACTACTGTAATCAGATAAAAAATTAATAAGATTTTCTAGTATTCCGGTATTTGTAAATTATCTTTTGTAGTAAATAAAAAAATACTTGATTGTAGTATCAAGAGGAAATACAGCTAAATAATAAAAGTTAAAGATGGGCATAAGTTATCTGGACTAAAAGCTGTTTTATTTTACTTCTTTATAATTGAGATTATTGGACCTTCATTGAGTTATTTTGGTTTCTATTAACTCTTGTATATCACTGAAATTGAAAATTGATTTGCAAGATTTCTACCATTTACACTATATGAACTCACATCGGTGATTATTTTTATAGATTGGCATTTTTACTGTTTGAAAATTTTTCAATGAAATTGCCTAGACTGGATGTGTTGTCTTTTCAGAAAAATTTTAAATGTGCATAAATGTAATAAATAAGATAAAAAATAAAATATAGTGACATTTATTTTTTGAATAGAATAAAATATTATATTTTATCAATTTGCATATTTTTATTTACGATTGAAGTTTAGTGTTTTACATAAATAAAATCGTACGTACATTACTACATTACATTTAAAATATTATCTTTAAACTCAACATTGAAATACAAAATGGAATTTGAAACAATAAACAATCGATTTACTTTTATTAAGGTATGAACAGATAGATATGAATAAAATAAAATACATTTATTGATTTTATGTAAATTTTTACACATTATTTTTACACATAATTCATATAAGTACGTTTATACTTATATATCTTATTGTGGTAATCTTTTTTTATCAATAAACATTGCTTTTATTTAATGTATAAATAATCTACTTAATACCTAGTCTACCACTGTTTAGTTCCATGAAGGTTGAAAATAAAAATAAGGTTGATGAACTAGGACAGAGTTCTTAAAATAAGTGGTCTAAGAGCTGGAGGCATAAGTTGAAGTCAATTTAGAATCAAAAGCTTTAAATACACGTGATACTTAGAGACACCAATCCACTATGCTGTTATAGGAGTGTAACAATGGAGTAAGAAGTTTGTCATGAAAAAATTAAAAATTAAGTGTATAGTAACAAATATTTTATATTGTATGAATCTTTGCCGATGCTTCCAAGTATTACGTTTTTAAAGGTGTTGATTCTAACATTGGATTCTATTTCACGCAGTTTTTTGTAATGTATGTACCCATATCACAATCTAAAGATCCTGTAAATTAGAGAAAAATCGGTGTTCTAGCTTCACCTAGTACTCGTTACGTCTATTCGACCGATTAAAAATACACACTATTTCCGTATGAATTTTACTCGGACAAGAACTTCCTTTGGCTCAAACTATTTTGTAACGATTATAGAGATAATTGTTTACTGTCTTTATCGTCTTGATATTCAATTTTATGGAGGTTTGTAATAATTGGCTGAGTGAGAAGTAGGTAGTGAAAATGATATAAAAAATTAGTAAACGGCCGTAATATTCTTTTATTGGAACATTTTTGCGATCCGTTCCACATTTGCTCAAAAGATTTAACAACTTGTATGGACAAAAAAATGCAAATATGTTGATTTTGGATTAAAACTACAATAACCTTTAAAAAGCGAGCATTAGTAGAACTCACTTGAAAACAAACCAAAGATTGCACAATTTTTTGTGCAATCAAATAAAATACAGTTTTTGGAAATGAGAAATTTGAAGACGGAATTCAAAAGAAAACATAAATTTTTCTTACATATCTTGATCATTTATTTCCTCATCGATTGTAAAAAACATCGTCTTCATAGCTTGTAAAAAGAAAGTACTATTTTTAAGGATTTTCCAAAATGTGAGGAGGTTTTCATTTTTCCATTGTTCCCGCATCATTTGCAAAATGTCGCCGCTCTCTGACTTGCATAGAAAAAATTTTATCCAGAAAAATTAACGGGGATTCAATAAAAATTTTGAAGTTGTCCTATTCCTTCCTGATTATTTCACATTGGATGTAAAAACCACATCTTCCTAGAACGTGCATAGAAAAACGCTGGTATTTTTGAAGGTTTTTCCCCAAAGGGAGGGTATACAATAGACAAATTTCTTATTTCTCCTATTTGTAGGAGATGTAATTCATTTCACATCAATTTTTTAGAAGCAAAATTTTTTATGAAATTTAAACGCTATTTTATTTTATTTTATTATCTTTAAATTTACGTACTGATTGACTGAAAAATATATATTCCATACTTTTTATATTAAAATTACAAAGCGTAAAAGTATAAGAGATAAAATAAATATATTTTAATGATTCAATTAACCAATGCCAGAAAATCTTTATTCCACTACTTACTTATTTTTTTAATTAAAAAATTATTATATTATATCCAAGTGCATATTATAATGATAATGATGGCAATGGAATAATATGGTGGTGGTATGGGTTGGGACTATCTATGCAAATATTTACATTTATGTATCATATATAAATTTACATAATATCTTGGCTATAATAATCTGTGATATGGCAATTATAATTTCCAAAAGGAAACCAGTCCAATAAAATAATGTATTTTTTCATAATTTAAGCTGTTTTTTGTTGTTTTAATCGATTTAAATAATTACTATTAAGATACTGTATTTTTCATGTAATGACGAATACAATATTATATGTAAATAACTAGTTATATGCAAATATCATATGGCCAGCATAATAAAGAGTATTGGAAACAGAGCAGCAATGGGCTTTTTGTCCAAAATTGTTTTTTTACCTTAAAATGTTTAAATAGTTTTTTTTAGAAACACAGTCTTTATTTATTCATGCTAATGATGTCGTTTTCTCGTAAAGTTTTTTCAACTTGATAGAATTTGGGGTTTTAACGTCTGTAGTTCGAACTTAAATCGCTGATTTCACAGAAACGAAGCTTTTGAACTCTTATTATTTAAAAAAAATGATAAGATTGAGTTCAAAATTGTTTATTTTTGTCAAATATTTCATAAAGCAAATACTTTTGAATAATTTTGATATCAAAAAATCTTTGTTTTCGGACTATATATCGAAGATTTTTCGAAATTATCATAATTATTCATAAGTATTTGTTTTAATAATCTTTGTATATCACCAAAAAATCTAAATTTTGTGGCGACTAAAAAGTAGATTTAAAAGTAATAAATAACAAATTTTACGGTAAAAATACAACCGACTTCAAAAAATGAACTAAAATGTAAAAATAATTTTAACTAAATACTTCTATAAATATTTCAATTGTGACCAATTACCTTTTAAAGTTGCCTCAAATCATAAGCTTAGCTAAAACATTGATTTATTGGTTCCGCCTTCGAAAGGTAATTGGTAATAAAATTTAATTTAAAGTAATTTTTTCTTTTTAGCTCATTTCTATAAAGTTGGCTCACTTTTTTCCGAAAAGTTTTTGCTTTTAACAATTTTTTGTTCAGTTATGTTCTTGCTCAAACTTGCTCGATTGAAGTTATTGGGCAAGCATTAATTGAGTAAAACCGTTCAAATATAAGAAAGACAGTTCCGATTTACAACTTAAGGTTCAGCATAAATATATATCCCGAAAAATGTCCCACATTAACTGAATTGTCTGGAAATGGTTCGAAAAAGATATAATATGCGAATATTTATGAAATAAATTATTATTTAATTTCATTTATAGGATACCGAAAAAATCAGTTGTATAATGGCCAAATAGATCATGTAAACATTCAAAACCGATATTTATTGCACTTGTTTATTGTAGTATACATTGACATTTCATGAAGGATAAACTGAAATTTCAAAACACATTCAGACTGAGAAACATTTAAAATCAAACTAAACAATAGCATGTTGTAATACTCTAAGCAAATATTTTGCAGTATAAATTTTTTTTATTTTATCCGTATTGTCCCGGATTATGAGACGATTGGTCACCCTATGTAAAAAACATAATTCATAAATAATATCTTTATGATTTTCTGCCTAACTTAAAAAATAAAGAAACCAGAAGTGTAATAAAAATACAATAAATAATAATATATAAGTAAAAATTAGTTCTTATAAGACAGTATTTAATTATAGATAATGTAAATGAAAAAAAATCTTGTTGCTCTATAATTTGCTCTGTTTTTAGTAAAAACATATTGATACATGACCTTGGGTGTAGAATTAAATATACGTATAAATGAACTTTTTAACTCCCTCGTAATCATATATTTATTAATATTTATTGTCATAAATATTATTATTAGTTTACTTCTCAGTTTATTTTTTGTTAAAATTTATAGTTCAGAAAACGCCTTTTAAATTAAGTACTTTTTTATGATAATTATGTTTCTAGTCATGTAACTTATGATTGAAATGCATTTATATCTATTTTAAAAACATATATTTTATTTTAATGTATATTTTAATAATATAATTATTTTATTTCATAATACTACATTGACATTCAATTCTGAGCTACGTAGAAAATTTCATGTCTCTAGCTCGCCTAGCAGTTACTTTAAAGCAATTACAAAATTCACTTTGGATCTTCAAGCATTATTATTTGCAATTCACTCTTGAAAATTGAAAACCTTACATTCAAAATTACTTGAATTTGTCATTCGATATTTTTCTGCACTTGCATTATCTATACAGGTATTTTTTCTTTTAAAAAAATGTCCAAAATTTAAGATCCAAAGTTTTGTCTTCTTCAAATATTATTTTAAGGAATCTATATAGAGGTAGCTGGGATCACGACCAAGCAACCGCATCAGGACTTCTAGTTCTACTTTCCATTCTGACTAACAAAGCCATTGAACGTTGTCAGGACGAGATGGGCCCTTGTTGACGATTGTCAGTTTCAAAATGCTTTTTTAAAATCAAGATACGTAAAAATTGCCAGTCTTTTAAAAAACTTAGTGAATTTTTGTATTCTTCAATATTATTTCCATTAAAAATATTTGAAAAATTTGATCGCTTTGATCAAAATAATGGTTCATAAAATAATTAAAAATTTATAAAGCTATAAACAATTTACTGAGGTATAAAAATGCATAAAAAATCTATTTTGCCGTTTTTTAAAATTGATATCAAGAATTAAAAAAAATTGTATTCTGTTTTAAAAATAATTAATTCTAGTTTATGCAACTAGCTAGCATTCTTATGTCCCCATCACTTCCACCAATTGGATAAAAAAATTTGATAATTATTCTTAGTCATGTTGTGCCCACTGTCATCAATACCCTGTCGTAAATAAATTTGGAAATGTAGAGTTCGAATAAAAAGTTCCAGTTTTCAGTTAAGGAAAAATACCCATACATGAAAATATCCGTATGAAGAAATCCAACTGTAGAACAAATGCTTGTTGTTGGACATTGAAATATATCCAAGGGCTGTTCTAATACAACATTGAGATAAATTTGAATGTTAAATCTAAGTGGTTTTACTTATTGTAATAATAAATATAAACTGGTACTATATGAGGAATTAATGGATTGATAAGTTATAATATAATCATAAATTTTATATCTATACACAAAACAATTAGGCATTATCTCCATATTTATGATAATATACTATGGAATTATATGGATATTACCTATAATATGCAATAAATAGTAATATTAAATTGGTTTCATAATTTCATTTTTTTCAAACTATAAAATATACCATGTTATTTAGTAACAACCATTAAGAAAACAACTTTAGTATAGCTTAATAATTGGTTGTGTATATTTTTGTTTCGGTAAAAGTAGATATTGCGGCAAATGTACAAATTTTCCGGTAAAAGTGCACATTTGCCTCCTCGTTTGGATAATCTGCATTCAACTAACATTTACAATTTCAAAGAAGGGAAATGTACACTGAATTCTCAATGATCATGTTGTGTTGGTAAATGTCAGCATACAAAATAAAAAAAAACTGGAATATTATGTAATACCAAGTGCCACAATAGCAATTCTTGCTCAAATAAATACAAATTTTTTCATTATGAAATTTCTATATGTTCTTTTATAGTTTTATAAAATTTAACTGTTATAATAAAGAAAAGTATGTTATTATTATTATTTGTTTGAATTCCATCGTTTTGGTCCTGAAAAACTAGGACGAATGGTTGGTTCTAAAGGAATCGAAAAAAATCATTATCTATAATTTTTTAATATATATGTAGAATCTTGAATAACAATATTTTTTATAATAATTCAACCAAAAAACGTTCTTTGTTTTTAATATAACTATCACAAAATATAAATAAACTTTTTGTGAACGAACAACAAAAATGAATTAGAAATATATTTGTTTAAAATATTATTTATTTGTTTGCTTGCATAAATGTTTTATGGTAGGTATTTGGAAAATAAAATTATATGTTATTAAATAATCAAAGCATTCAATCAAAATAAGATTTGATTTAAAGATTTCAATTATTTATTGAACAACAATAACAAAAACTAATAATTATTTATTAAATATTATTTAAAGTTTTTAACAAAATAATTATTTATTATTTATAACTAACTATAACTTATACTTTGTTTGTACACGGAGAACTTATAAAATATTATAGTTGCATATAGGTACGAAAAACTGTACTAGGAATATGCCGGATCTTTAAAAATGGAGATACGTGGATATATGGATACGGATAAATAATGTCCAGATCCGCGAACACCCATACGGATCTCAACTTTAAAACTCAATGAATCTGTATAATGTTTTGAATTTCCTTAAAATGTTATTGTTTGTTGAATGAAATGTGTTTGTGATTTGTGTTATCACTTAGCAGAAGTATTTGATTTGAATGATAATGAATTTGAAAAATAAATTTGAATTTAGATACTGTAAATACCAATAAGTATCGCATGAAAATGTAATCAACTGTGAGAATTTCCAGTTAGCTAGTAATTTTTCCAGTAATTTTTAAGGAATAAACACTGTTTTATGTACTTTAACAGTATTTTATTACTACATTTACATATAAATTAATGTTTGTAATGTGACTTAATAATGCAAAAGATCCGTTTAAAAAGTAATGCATACGGATACGGATACGGATATCCGGCACATACCTGAAATGCACCTTAAAAACGAAAATAACTATCAAGATAAATATAAACAAAGAATATTCGTAAGATAAATATTCTGCCGTTGGCTCAGCCAAAGTTTCAGCTTTAACCTCTTGAACGGTTGATAAACTCTCTAGACGAGTCATAGATGTTTGGTAGGGTTCAACCTAGCCCAAATCCCAGACACCATGCTTCGTAAAATTTGCATTTAATCATTAGCTTATAGTTTGAATTTAGAACTCAAATGAAAAGTATTCACAGATCTCCATACATGGTATACTACGTACGATATTCATAGGTGTATCCGAGGCATTATTAAAAAAGTATCAGAGCCGATGTTTGAATAATGTGTCATTTGGAAGATGGTGGAAGTTCTTTGTAACTGTTAAACCCTCAAAGACACTTTGGGAAAATCAATAATTGTACATTATTTTTTGTTAAGATGAATATTGTACGAGATTTAAATATTCATACAGTTCTAAATTATTAGCAATTAATAATTAAGCTAAGTTTTGAGAAGTTTAAAGAAGAAGCTTTTTTTTTTGAAGTTTTGCTTCCGATTTCAAAAAAGGTATAAGTTTTGATTCAAGATTTTGAGACTAATTTTTGTATGTATATTGAAATTATGGAATAGTGAGCATTTCGATCACGCTAGAAAATTCTGTCGTTAATGATATCGTACTCAAACAAATAGAATCAGAAATATTACAAAAGTGAAAAGTTTATGTTTTTGTGTATATAAGGGTTAATTTCAATATTGTAGTAAGTTACAAAATTACCAATTTTGATAATATTTGGTAGTTTTATTTGGTAATTTTTAAAAATAATAATTAACTTTTCATAATAAATACAAAAATTAAGCTGTTCTCCGTATACTTGTGTTATTATTCTCGTCTTTTTTCTACAAATGGTTTTACCTTAAATTTAAACATTTCTAAAATAAACGTTTATTTTATTCTTAAAATTTTAAATAAATATTTTGAACCCTTAAGTGGTTCTTTTATGAACACAGATATTTTTGGAAATTCGTCTCTTAAGAGGAGAACATAGGGCTCAAATTTTAATACATCTATCAATTGCTCAATCCATCAAGTTCACAAACTAAAAAATTAAGACTAGATATTCCTGTTGTAACGTAGACGAGGCCAAATTAAGGTTTTTTGAAATTCAACTCTAAATGGAGGAAGATACTTTACAAATTTTAATTTCGATCAAGATACAGTTCTAACAGCTAAGTGAGAAGAAAGCTTGTAATTTTAAACAGAGTATCCTATATAGCACGTTGAGTACAAGTATGCGAAGAAAATATTTTTACGAGAAAGGTAAAAACTTCAACACCATACTTGAATTTCCCAGATTACCACTTCCTAATCTGTAAATAAAATTCGGATTGGTAATCATTATGTTGCGGAACATAATCAGTCACGTCTTTGTAATGGAACAGACTTGCGGTGAAGAAATTATTGAAACACGTTATCAAAGCCACAGTTTTACAAGTTAAGTACAAAGGCGAAGTTATTTTTGTTCCACACATTTCTATGATTACGAACGAAATGCCATTTGACTTTAAACATTTGCAATATCGATAAATAAATCGGTAGGACAGCCGTTAAGTGATTCTGGAAAATTTATATTTGGAATCCATGGCCAATTGAATGTCACCGCCTATTCCAATATCAGAAAACCAATATTTTTTATTTAACTGTCAGAAAACTGTCAATATTATATACCAAAAAGTATTACAATCAAAGAGCTTTGATAAGTCTAAGATTACAATTAACAATTTATTTTTGAATATAATAATATTCATAGCTAACGCATAACGTCGCATATTAGGTCAGCTAGTAAATAATATAAACAAATCTGATCTTATTCTGTCATGTTCTGATCGAGCATTTTGATAATATTAATTAGTATGAAGTTAAGTCACATTTTTTCTTTGTTATAAAGTATATATCAAGTATATATATATATTACTAATTTTTATTATTATTAAAATTTACTTTATTCTGGTGTAACTACTAGCTTGTGTTGCTAGTTAAGAGTTAAATTCTAACGTCACGATTTTATAAATGCTCCATTGAACTACTTAATTAGAGGTAGTGAGTGCATTCATTGATTTTTAAAACTAAAACCTAAGCAATAATCAAAATATCACAATGTATGTAATATGCAACAGTTTTAAAAGCCAAACAAAATTTATCTATGGAAACATTTCTGGAAATTTATTACTACATAGTTAACTAGAAAACGAATTTAATACGAATTTATATTTGATGTATATAATGCTTATAAACCACCTACATAATCATTGATTGATCGAACGATCGAACGTGGGTCTTTGGTACATTTGGACGATTTTGCATTTCGTTTGTTTATATCTAGAATAAAGTTAGAAAATTTAGTTATATCTTAGTTATTTTTTAAAATAATTTTTTCTGTACACCAATATATTTTTAAAAATGAACTAAATGAATACAAATTATTTTATACTAAATGTATAAAATAATTAACCCCAATATGATTTAAAACACTATACAGATTTGTTCTGAAAATTAGAATTTTTAAAAAACCATGAAAATAAGATTTGCAAGGAAAACATGAGGCGTAATACTTAGGCTACGGTTACATTGGATGAGAATTCGGATGACATCTCAGTAGTCCGAATACGTCACAACTGTTCTTCATCGGTACGTCTCCGCATTCCGCTCATAGAGAAAGACAGTAACGAGGATTTTTATTTAATGTATAGCCAGCCCATTGCTTAAATTATTAAAGATTTAAAGGAAAAGGGAAAAGCTACTCAATTGACAGACCTGTTTGCTACAAAAAAAGGAAAAACGAGAGTTTTATATATATCAGCGATTTGAATTTGATTGAAATCGAATATTCTGAAGATTTACAAAAAAAAATAAAATCGTGTAGCACTTGGAGACTGCCGCGTTAAAGCTATTGCATAGCATTTTGTATCAACTTATGCAATTATAATTTTTTATTTATTTATTTATTTTATTCATGCAGTATTGCTTTTTCTTACACCTATACACCTATATACTTTATCATAAACAGCTGCTTATGTATTCGTCCAATTTCGGAGCACCTCGTCTCGATTCGTCAAGCCACACCTCCTTGCCCGTCTGAGTGGGGAGCGTGAGGTTTTTTCGTTACGGAATTTCTGGATTCGGTCCCCGCGCTCTAGGCCCGCGATAGAAGCTATGCAATAGCTTAAAAAAAAACAATTATGAAGAAAATCGAAAAAAGTAGTTAGTTTATTCGAAAAAGTTTTTGAGATCTCGTTAGAAGTATTTTTTTTGTGAATCTACAGAATATTCGATTTCAAAAAAATTCAAATTGCTGATGTAAAAATACATTAAACGCGTTTTATCACAATCATATGAATGGTTTACGATATATCGACACCTAAGTGAAAATAAGCGAATATATGTGCTTAAAAAGTCTATAATAAAGAAGAAGGTACTCGAAAGACTTTTAAGTATTGGAAACGGGAGCAGCAAAAGAACGTAATTGCCACTGTCCCACAAGGAGTAAAAATTTACGTAGCTTTTGGCCAGAATGGAAAACGAAAAAACAAAATAGTTTGAACGGAGGAAAACTTATGTGTTTTGAAGAAGCAGCCACTACTAGATTAAACACTCTCATTGCCATTTCATAGTTTGATTGTTCTGACGGATTCGTCAGAATTCGAATCCAGTGTAATGGTAGCCTTAAGGAGTGTAACGACTTGCTATCGAAGATGATAAAATAATCACATTAGTTCATGTAATGTGACCCACGTTTTTCGTTATAAATAGTAAAATATTTTCATTGATTAGTTTAAAATTTTCATGAGGCAAATTACGATCTTTCGAGTTCTATTTAAAATTCAACTGAAGTTAAATTGTTCTCTTTTAAGACGTGGCGAACATCTGCATTACTTCTTTTCAAAAAAGAGATTTTGTAATAAAAACATATAGTTGGTATTGATAACCTATCTATTTATAAAGCCAATATTTATGTAAAATTGACATCGATTTCAAATTGTAAAATATTCTCTTATACCAAAATTTCATTATTAATATTATATATTACAGTGACCATCGGTTGTAAATTATATGAACTGAATGATATCCTTGTTATAAAAGAAGAAGTACATGACACTCGTTGACTTCCTTCAGATGTGGTTTTGATACGATTTAGATAAAAACAATAAATTTTATTACTACAGTTATAAAAATAACACCTTTTCGTTGTTATTTCTTTTCTTGTTACATCAAAAAGTCTAGACAGATATCATGATTCGACCTTGATGATCCAATATCAATTTTTCAAAAACATTTTAAAATTGCTTTTGCCCTTAAATGTAAATACTGTTTTAATTGTTTAATAAATTCTCTTTGTATGAATCATAATGCAATTAGTACTGGCCCCGTGGACTTGGTATTATTCTTATCCTTGTTGTATCTCGTGCAAAAATATTTTTTTTTTCCAAAGTATATGTTTTATTTTAAGCAAATTTATTTACATAATCGTGAGACGTCAACCGGATGATAAATTTTGTATGGAAAAATCTTCTAAAATTAATCAGAGCTAATCTTTAGCTATTATTTAAATGAAAAACAAGTGGTCTAGGTGTGAGGAGAATAAAAAAACTATAATTTGTGTATTATTACGAATATGAATATTTTTTTCTCTTTATTATCTACAAGAAAAAAAAAATAAATGCTTGGACTGATTATATTGAAAAGTCATTCGGTTTTTATTTGTAATTACGCATCAAATGAAAGCAGTTCCCTGTTGATAGTTGTTGACGAGATAATCGAGACGAAAATAAACGAACGCACATACGCTCATACATATATCCCTCTAAAAACCTTTAATTTGGTTTCTAGAGAACTAGACACAGAAATATATGTCTAAATTCAGGATTTAAAAATTTTTCATACAAAAATTTCCCACGGGAATGTTAAAAGTTTGAAGCTTACAGAAGGCACTCAGATCTATCGAAAATGAATTATAATTATGTTATTTTGAACTGTATATAATTGTTATTTTTTTTAATATAAAGCATGCGACGAAATTTGTCGTGGATTGGCTCAAATTGCTAGAGCACTGACAAAAGCTGCAACAGATTCGCAATATAAAAATAAAATAAACAACATAATAGTACATTTACAATATATTAGTAAATTTCCAAACAGTTTCTGTAATACTAAGTACGATTTTTAATTAACTCCGAGAACTTTAAGTAGTAGATAGGTAGTTTAATTAACTTACAAATCTTCTTTGCTTTTATATTTAAAAAATATAAGGTTTAGCTGCGACCTGCAAAATCCACACGAAAAACTTATTAATAAGGAGAATAAAAAAACAAAAATATTATTACGAAAATGGGAATTATTATCTTTTTAACTTATTTTATTCGCAATAAAAACGTTATTATCGATTTTGCTGACAATTCACTCATTTTTTAGTTACGAAGGTACCTACGCATCGAATGAATGTCAATTTTATTCAGCGGCATGTGCAATTTTTAAAAAGTGAGTTAAAGTAGAATACGTCCATCAAATTATATTAATATTTACGAATAAAAGTTTGTGACGTTATACTTTTTATTTAGTTTAATCTATCTCGGTGTCTGTTTGATTGTGATCAAATCTTGACCCAATATTCCACAATATTTTGATGAGTACTTTTAATATAATCAAAAGCTTGTATTTAAACAAATATTTTTTATTTAAAAACTATCAATAAAATTTATTTTCAGAGAATTATTAAGTTTTCGTCAATGTCTTTTCGTTTCATAATACATAAAATTCCCTATCCTTTCTATTCTATATCTATTTGTTAATTTTATCTTCGATGAATTTTTCATACTGAAAATTAGAGAACTTTTTGAATATTTTGGATACATTGGAAATATGGTTTTATAATAAATAAACACAAAAGAGATTATTCTCGAAAAGTGATCAATCAAGATAAAATTAGCCGAACAAAATCCTATCTTGAATTGAAATCAATCTTGCGACTATCCCTATTTATTCTACAAGATATGGTATATGCAATAATTAGGATGTACAAAATACCATATAAGTACGGGTAAAAGACAAATAGATTGAATATGACTAATAAAAAATAATTGAACAAACTATCAAAATGAAGCTAAAACAAAGCTCTTTATGGTGTGTCTTATATTGAGCTTAAAACAAGAAAAATAATTCACTAAAAAAACAATCTTTAAGTATGAATTACAGCTTTGAAATGAAAAAATTTTATCGGATAATTGCGCTATTTTTAAATAACGCTTCATTTTAACTTAATATTCAAACGATTGGGAGTGAATATTAATTTAGAATAATACTTTTCTAGTACCAAACCTAATATTCCAATTGAGTATCGATAAAGGACTCCATTTGGACATAAATTGATTGTCTTTATGTGTAAGTCATATTTGAAAATACAAAGAGCGTAAGCTGCTTAGTAACAAACAAATATATAATTAAGAGAAATAAAAAAAAAATAAATAAATAAAATCATTGATATTAATAAAATATATTTAAAAAAAAAATATATATAATAAAAAATAATATTATTATTTAAGTAATAGCTCTATTATCATTATATTCAATTAAATAATTTATGATTTGATTGAATTAAAATGTTATTATTTATAAATAAAATAAATTCGTATGTATTATTACAAATTAAATAACAATTAACATTTCTTATTGACCTTGTTGTCACTTTCGTGTGTTCACTGTTCAAATAATATAAATAATAATAATGTTATTTAATATTATTTTAAAAGTGTGAAAGTGAAGTGAATTAAATAAATTCAATTAAATAATTTTAAGTTAAAATATAATAAGTATACAAATTAAACCACAATGTTGTTCATTCAGTTACAGCCTACTTAAATTAAACATATATTCAAAATATTGTATACAAAGGTATTTAAAAAATTATTCAAGTTATGAAAACATTGAATATAATACATGTGAATATTTTATTAGGTTTTTGGTTGTTGTAATTATAATCTATATTTTTTTAATATGTCATTCACGGTCATTTTTACACGCAGTTATTACATTTGAAATATTTTAATTTATGTAGATCATTAAAGAAAAAAAACTATTGGGGCAAGAAACCACGACGCTTTACTGGGACTCATATAATTTGTAACATGAAAAAACCCCTCACGTAAATTAGCTAACCATCAAAAGCAAGAACAATTAATTAATGATTATTTATTTACTTTTATCGATATACAGCTGTTATTGTTTTTAGATATAGCATTTCTAGAGGTTATTTGAGGATTAATGTGGATTATCGATTATAAGCTGATTTTAATATTTTATGAATCGATACTCAAACGTATATTTAAGTATTTTTTTTAAGAACTAGTTCTTGTAGTTATTCGATCACAGCAGCACAATTGATTTTGCCATTGACTGAAACATGCGAATTTATCCCAGATCCAGATTGCGAGGATAATGAATGGATTACTCAGAATATATATCATACCACAGAAAGGAGTTATATATCTTTTAATTTCGATTTTGTATAACTAAATTTCAAAATACATTCTATTTCTATAATTATATTATAAAGAGAATACATTTGTATTTATTTTTACGTATTTTTGTATTTAACGAATAAACTAAAATATTACTTTAGTGTATTAAAAAATTCTTTCACTGTTGGAAAGTTACACTATCCCCGGATGACAGAGGCTTCTTTTTATCCCTATATTCCTACGGGAACGGGACCTACGCATTTGAAACTATTAATAATATACCAATTATATAAATGTGTCATTATTTTGGTCAAATTACCTTTATGAATTATAATATTACAATTATTTATTCATTTTCAGATAATTTTGTTAATAATTTTAATCAATAAAATATTATTCCAAATATGTTAATTTGACATTTTATATACATACATACATGACAAACTTAAGTCGATTATTTATAAGTGATTAATCGATTCCATAGTCATTTGATATTATTTACAAGTAATAATTTGACCATTTCTTCGATTTGATATACTTAATAAAGGCAATTTTATTTATTATAATTTAGTTTATATTTTATTTATTATAATTTAGTCTTAATTTTATCTTATATTATCCCACTTCTGCGAGAAAATCAGATTTTTAATAATTCTTATTTTACTTTTTTACCCAACTACCGTTTGACAAACGTGTTTGTTTCAATGGCCCAAGTAATGTCAATATAATTGTTCATTAACTCTAACATTAAATTCTTCATGGATTATATCATGTCAACATATTGTTGTTAATTAATTAACAATCATGTAAGTTATCTGAATAATAAATTCTTCGATCCAATAAAAAACGAAATAACAAATTTATTTACAGTAAACCAATATTAATAATATTAAATTAAATGAGAATCCCAGTAGTGGTGGATAAATTATTCATTATAAACACGCATCTTAAGCATATGTATGTTTATATTATACAGAGTGGTAAAGAATAGTTCACTTTACTCATTACCACACAGTAAAACAATTTGTGCAAAATTAACATAGTTTAAGTGTTAGAAACGATCCACCCAAAATTAATACTGATTTTCAATACACAAAAAATTTGTTGAATTCTTAACATTAATTTTGTGTTAAAATTTCGTCTCAAAGAGATATCTAAAAGTTTTATACTTCTCAATGATAACAGAACATGGATGTTAACTCAGTTATTTTTTGAGTTTTAATACGGTGGTTATATTAGGTAAATAATTTTATATAAAGGAATCAAATGACCAATCATGATTGTTCTTGCACGTAACATATCGCAATTGCCTTAAAGTCTGCAATGCGAAAAGCATTTGATTTCTAAGTAGCACACGTGAGAAAATCTACATATCAAATTCAAATATGGTTATTCACATGTGGCAACAATTATACTTTAGATAAGCATTTGTTTATCTAAGTGTGAGAACAATGTTATTATAAATCAATTTTAATAACTAAGTGGACTCGTGTCTCCACTTAGTTCAAGATGGGATATGGAGAGCATGACCCCTTCTTGATCTTATTAAAATCATAATAAAGTTTTTAATACTTATGATAATAATAAGATTAATATTAATCATGGGGTTTTATCTCAGAATTTTTATGAGACTCTTTATACATTCATAATGTATCAGATGAAATATACTTATTTAAAATTAAATGTGGCGCCTACCTATGCTATTATTTTATGTAGTGATGTTGTCTTGTATTGCATACATTCCACACATATTTGATTTTTTTTTATTCTTTATTTATGATCTTTACATTTTGAAATCGATGTTAACAAAAATCAAGTACATAATTTCAAAACGAATTTCAATAAATAAAAAAACAAAAGTATATTATTTATACCATACAGACTAAAATTATATTTTTGAGGTTCGGTAATAAAATAAATCGGTTCACTATAAATACAAAAGTGTAAACGGAAAAAATTTTAAGCAAAAAAACAACAATTTGGCTAGCAGTTCGACCTGGCTTCAAATTCTTGCCTATATGTTATGCTCACTATCTTTTCTATAGTGTCTTGATAAAGTTTCACAGTAAATTGTTTTGTAGCTTTAGTATTACATTAATGCAATATTCTCAGTTTGAGACAGTTTGAGAAAATAAAAATCTAGCATATTGTGCATTTGTTGTTTTCAAGTTTGTCAAGTACTAGGATGCGGTTGCACGAGCGATTTATTAGGCTTATAAACACGCCAATTATATCGTGCGTTTCAGAAATTTATTCAAATATATTGAGTTTGTTACAATATTGGAGAAGCTAAAAGTACATACAAAACATGCTAAATTTGTATTTAACTAAATGTAAATCTAAATAACCGATATTTGATGTTATTGTTGTTTTCTGTATATGGCTTTGAATGTGTTCGTTCAAATAGTCGTTTAAAATCTAGTAGACGTTTCTAGAAGTTGATAATCATATTTTCATATAAACATCGAATGTTGAAATTTTAGCTGATTTAATAATAATACTAATAAAAATACCAAAAATAGTTATCATAAATAATTCCATATTGAATGTATGTATATCTAGAGATACAACACGTAAATAGCCATAAATATCTGTATTTTATGATATTATAGTCTGTTGTTTTAATATTATATTGTATGTAAAATATTATCTTGCAGTTGTAAATTTACAATTTTACATTAAATCAATAAAATACTTCTCGTACATTATTTATGTTCTATTAAAAGAATGGTGGTATTTAACGGGTTAACAAAAAGAATGCGTAATTTTGTGAACAGAAAAATGTAAAAATATATTTCTAAATCAAGCAACAATTAATACCATACAAGATTGATTAAAAATTTTTGGTATAGCCAATTAATTATATAAACTTCATTGAGTGATCTACGTTTAATCAAATTTTAGCAAGCACATAGAAGTAAGCAGAATATTTTATTTTGTTTAGTGAATAAAAATAGCAAGAACCTTGTTGAACGTAGGGGTAAACGAAAAAAAAAACTTTGCTAACACAACACCTAACTCGCAGAACCATGCTGATTGGACTCCAAATATTCACTGGGAACATTAGTAACAGGCGTCATAGTTAACCCCGTCCTAACTCAACCCTAAATGCAAAACACACCTATGCAAAATAAATATCGACAAAGTAGTTTAATAATAGGTTAAACGTAAAGGACAAAAAAACTTCAAATATTGCCTGCATATTTTCACAAAAGGGTGAATATAAGGGTTTAAAAAATCCACAGGCCCTTGCTAACTTTAAGCCGTACGAACTCCGAATAATTGTAATACGAAATGTTATCCAAATGCATCCGCAAATTTTGAGACTTGATAAACATATTTTCCCTACTTACTAATTGTGAAAATTTGCTAACCAAGTAGTTTTTGCAGTGTAAATGTTTATTAAGCAAACACATAATATTATAAACTGATTGTATTTTGGTAAAGTGTTGAAAATTTTTATAATTATTTGCAGGACAAGGGTTGCAGCCTGATTTTTATTTATTGCAAGCAACATCCTTGTATGTTTCTCAAAGGATTAAACTAAAAATATTGGAATGAAAAATATTCTATTTTGAAATAAATCTAGAAAATGATGACCAACTTACTATGAAAGGGTTGCAATTCTTTTCGATATGATGTTCAAAAATCTTAATCAGTAAATTTTTTGTATTTATTAATTTTTTTGTTTCTGCCAACATATATAAACTGAAAATTCTGTTCTTTAATTATACTGAACAGTTATTATTAAAACGAAAATAAATTTACAGCGATTCTGCAAAGTTATCAGTTATTTTTTATAAAGAACCTTAAGATATCCAAACTATTATTTGTATACAATAATATTGCGACGAATGACACTATATTCTCTTCAGTTTGATTTTGTTATAATTTATTTAGTCAACATTTATTATACTTTCCAAAAATGTAAATATTTTTTTTAATGACATATTTATTCATATCTTATTTATTTTCAGAATTCGAATTATTTAACGACCTTGAATATAAAATATGTGTAAACGTACTAGTAGACTAAGACCTGGATGGACTTGACTATGGAAAAATAGAGCACCGTAGTATGTTAATAATACCTTAAATATGATGGATTCGGATATTGCTGGACTTTGTTTTTGGAATTCTTCCTTCCCCTAGTTAGACGGAATAGAAGTTTTGGAGATAATGTAATAATTTGAACTAAAAAAATACACATTTGAACTAAAAAAATCTACGAGGAAAGAAAACACTTTACGGTAAATAGCAGGACACACTGCGATAAATTGACATAATATATTGATTGAATGAACTTTTTCAAAAAAAGAATATTTAAAAATTTGCATTAGGATTCTGGCGAACTATATTTAAAAATGTCAGGCTTTTTTCGATCTTAAATCGCTTACAGCACGCATCATTATTCGGGGAAAATTTCAAGAAATCAAAAGTGTTAATTTTTTCTCAATTCATAATCATTATAAAAGCTCCAAACCTTATAATCTGTCTGAAAAGAGGTAGTCTTAAAAATAAATTGAACCCAAAATTGGTTCGGTAACATTCAGATCCTTAATGTTTAAAGTATTCTTACCACAATTCGATTGATTGAATGCTGTGCTCTATTTTTGAACATTCAAGTCTATCCAGGCTCTGTTCTATAAAGTTATTATTTTGGCTTTATTTGCATGTTTCTGGTCATTGTCATGGTTTATTTATTCATTACTTCCAATAAAAAATTCATAGACTATGAATCCATGTTAACCATTAAATACGCTTTTGTTTATCATTTTTTATGTTAATTTCTTTTTTAAATTTGTTTGTCTATAAATATAAACTTCCAAATTTTTTACATGATAGTTTAGGGATATAAATGAATATATTAAATTTAAATACCAAAGCTTTAGTATCGAGCAATGTGTGCAGATTTGTAATAACCATATTGTTATTTTTTTAATTTTTTTTAAATTTTATTAATATTTTATTAATTTTAATAATATGTTGAATGAAAGGAAATGAAATCATAGAAAGTATTATTAGTAGAAATTTTTGATTCCATAAGAACAGTATGTTTAAATTTTTTTGGAACTTTTTTTGAAGTTGCCTAGTTGTATGTCATATGTCATAAAAAACCTTATATAGATTAAATAAAAAAACCTTTAATGAAGATTTTAAGCTTGTCTTGATAGATAAAATCTGATTTTCGTATATTGAAACACGTTCAAGTAATTATAGACACGATGATATTTTTTATGTTTTTAATTGCATGTATCACAAGTTATTTTATCACAAGTTTTTGATCAAAAATCAATTTGAACGTGTGGATTATTATATAGGTATTCTTCGTACACACCTTGTTACAACAACAAAAAAAGAAAATTTCTTGTAAAGAGTGTGAATAATATTGTTTGTAAAATACAAATGCTGTTTTCTGATATGTATAGACAAATAAATGTTTATCGACAACTAGATTGTTTCTTGGTGGTCAATTGTTTTAATAATTTCTTATAGTGATCTTCAAATAAATTCTTCTTCAATTTATTTTTAATTTTGTAACAGTCAACTTTATCTAGGGAGCGTCATCTATTACGGAGGGATAAACTTTCCCAGTAACATATACACATCGTAAAATTATTTCATAAATACCGGAATACAAATATTTAATGTATTTTATATTTTACTGGAAAATAATATAATTATGATATCATCTGACGCATGAAATGCAATATTGACCTTCTTGGGAATTACTAACTGTATGATTAAAAGGTGTTAATTACACCAATTTATTGAGAAAAGGTGTTTTTTGTAGATTACCTTCTTTGTATAAAGAATTGATATTCTTATTAACAAGTGATTATATTCATAAATGCATTTAAATCAATTACATGTAGGATAATTATGAATTACTAATACTACATATTAATTGGTAATTAGTGTTCAAGTGGTACAAGTGGTATGATACACTACAATTAAAAAATAATGTATCAATTTAACATGATTTTGAAAATAAAATGAATCTAAAAAAGCAATTTACGGCCAGCGCACACCGTAAGACTTTCTGATCAGAAATTTTGATCAGAAAATCTTATGGTCAACGCACACCATCGGACAGTCTTGTAAGGAATTCTTTTAAGAAAATCTGATTTGATCCGATCGAACCAATGAACCAGAAACATTTTAAATTTATTAAATACTTTATTGATTGAAAATTGTAAGAAATTCGTATATTAAATTCTGGTGCTACTTGAGACAGCATAATGTAAACACACAAAAAATACCAAGCATATTGGAGTTTTTGCAAATTTTGGATATCATTTTATGAATCAAAGTACATATCTTTCTATCTTTAGAAAAATAATAATGAAAGCTTACGAAAAATTATTTTCAGTCAATAATGAATGAAAATGTAACTATAAAATTTTATTTTTCAATTTTGAAATAGAGTGAATTGAGCATTTGATATTCTATTTTGAAATGATGTGTAACCTCCAATTCCCTTCCCCTTAAAAAATCATGCACTCGGGCCTGGAAAAATTTATCTCGTTTAAATTATTGATTTTCTCATTAAATGTAAAACTGCTACTTCTAAAAATTTATATTTTATAGTTTAAAAAAATGTTTTTACGATTAATTTTAAAATCAGGTATTCAATTCAATTAAATAAATCGTTTCCAATAAATTTATGCGAAAACGTTTCAAAATGTTTTTACAGCTTTTTATCTTGTTTTTTTATGTTTGAGTCAAATATTGCGATTGAAATAGAACTACCTTCTGCCAAGTTAAAATTTTATGTGTTTGTTCAGTTTCAATGATAATGCATTCTTATGGTAATTATGGCCTACATACCCACTCCCCAATGTGACGAAAAGTTCTAAAAATACCAACCATTTTAGTTAAGTTGAATCCCAATGGATTGATCTGAAATTTTGCATTCTCGTTTGCAAATATATTATTCAAAATCCAATATATCGCATTGTTAAACATGGCTAACCAGTTATTTTTTATGCACGCCCATAATACGGGAATCAAATGAAACAATTTACTAAGATAATTTAAAAAAAAAATTAAATTATAAACCATGAAAACCATTTAAAAACAAGCTATTAATTCCGTAAAACAACCTTTTATAAGATTATAACTTTATGAACGAATTTACAAGATTGTAACGCGCAAGAAGTTAAACTATGTCAAATTCTCATCTCTACTTTTTTCTTTAGAACTAGAAGCCATAAAAGTCTTTCTGTAAAATAATTATTTTTATCTTAGTATTAACTAAGTAGTACAACTTAGTATTATCTTAGTATCTTAGAATTTATTCAAAATATTGAATAAATGCTTGTTTTCAAAATTTGTTTCCTTGGAGTCATTTCATTTATTTAAAGATAAAATTAATTTAAAAAAAAAAACCTTTCAGATCTAATTTTCTTAATCTAACCTGTATTACGCGTTGTTTTCTACCCATATTAATGAAATAAAAAAAAAAAAAAAAATTAGATTTATAATAATTGTGAATAAATAAATAATAATTTAGAAGGTAATCTACATACCAATTTGATGTTTTAAATACATATTATAATATAGTAAGGTAAGTTGTAGGTGACATTTTAATTGGAATGCATGTGTAAATTATAAATGTTTTTAATATGATTAAAATTATTTTTAAAAATTATTGGAAAAAAATTCATAAGTTATATAATTTGTGTGTAGGGGGCATAAAAAAAATTAATTAAATGGATTATTCATATTTAAATTTTGTATTCTGTAACTCCACCCTGTTTTGATATAAAAATAATTTTTAACATTAATTTACTGCGTGGTTTATTTACACTAGTTCACAAAATTATCATCATCAGCCTTTCTAGCGTAGGATCTGGAGGTGCTTGAGTGTGGATAAATAGAGCACCAAATTCTGACATTGGGATTGTGTTAATATTGGCTAGATTATTTAGGATCCGGATTTATTTTTGGTCATATTTTTTTCAACCCCGCTCTAAATTTTTAATAGACCTATACTTTTGGAATTTTTCCTAAAAATTTTCATTTTTTATAAGCGATTTAAGAAATAAAAAACAATCTTTTTTTTTAAAAGCAATTTGTTAGTTTTCTATTTTTGAAAGTTTCGTAAAGAGTTATATGCAATATATATCGTTTTTTGGGGAACTTTTGATGGCTTATAATGCCAAACATTTAAATATCCCAAAAGTGTTTATTTTTGTCCAATATGCATAAAACAAATTCTTTTGAATTTTTCTGGTAATTTTGAAAAATCTTCGATAAGTATATAGTGGGAAAACGAAGATTTTTTGATATAATCAGAAGAACTCAGAATTGATTGTTATATCTATATTTAATAAAAATAAATATTTTTCGAAAAATTGTTTGTTTTTGTGTTACAAGTGATAAGTTAGAAAATTAGTCACCATAAAACTTAAATTCTATGAATAAGAAAAATCTTTGCGAAAAAGAAAATTGAAAACTTTGCAATAAAAGCAAGGTACATTTTCGCAAGAATTTCAAGAGTTCTCTTTGCTAATTTCATGGAATTTAGGTTCGAGTGGTTATTTCTGGGATCATAATCAATATGATTTTAAAGCAGTTTTTTTTTTTTTAAATATAATCATCATATTTTTATATAATCATAATTTTTTTTTCATTATATCTTCTTAATTAAATCCTGGAGTACCATAGATTACACCACTAATGAAACTCCTGTTAAAATAAAATCTTTAAAATAGTTCAGAAGTAGTTTGCGTTTTCAAAGATTCAGAACTTCTTTTATCCCTCTCGTACTCGAATTTAGTGCAATTGCTAAAAAGAGACAAATAAATTGTAATAACCAATAACGTATATGACGCTGATAAAATTTTCGATTATTTTTGAAAGTGCGATTAGGTAAACAATTGGGCACCAAGAAGGGGTTTACTTGAAGATAAAATCCTCTTATATTTGTTCTGCTCTGTAAACTTTATCTGAATACAGTTGCTACGTCGTTGATAGCAGAGAATATAAAGACAAATTGAAGATTAATTCTGGGTACACGCTTATCAATACTATACAATTTATAGTGATTACAGTTTATTTTTTGTTAATATTTTTCTACTTAAGAAAAAGCGTTTTATGCATCTGGTTTGCAAATGATTTATTTATTATAATAATTCTTGAAAGAAATTCCTAATTATAATAATATAATTATAATATAAATGCAACAATAACCATTCAATAAAACCATCAATCACTGTAAATCATTGTTTTACAAAGTATTATTAAATTAAACGAATAACTCGTTAAAATATGTATATATCAGCTGAATATAACTTTTTTTTACTTATCCAAACCGCAATGGATCCTGTGTATTTTAATATAGCTCATATAAGACATCAGTTCGACATGAAGTGTATTTGTAGTTTTTTTTTTAAATTATATATTTCGTATTAAAATATAATATAGCAAATTAAAAATTTAAAATACAAAAAACGTTTTCTTCCACGAAAAGAACATTTTGAAATTGCTAATTGGCTCATCTATTCAGTGGAAGCTGTCATTTTAATCTTAGTCTTACATTTAGCCTTGGTCTTTGTCACTCGGTCTTGGTTTTGGTCTTGTTTTTTTGCAAGACCAAGATCCAGACTGCAAGACAAAGAACAATTATGCACATTACTAAAAATGGCATTTAATTGCTAGTTATTCGGTTGAAATTTGTAAGAATGGCCGATGAAATTGCAAGAGTAAATATTTTTAATTTCAAATAATTATTCATTTAAATTTGCTTATTAATTTTAAGAAATTTCCTATGTTAAATCATATATATGTTTAATCAATTTGAAGTTCGATGCCTATATTATTTATAGCTATATATAGATATTATTTGATTGATAAAGTAGTATTTCATAATGGTAGCTACGAAAGAATACTTTTAACGAATATATCTCACATCAGACATTCAAGTCTATTATATAATATAGGTAGTATAAGATGAATAATTAATTTATAAAAGAACTATGTAAAACTTTCATTACTGTTATAGTAATAAGTATAAAGATATAATTGTTTTGTCCTTGAAAAAAACGGCATTATAATTAAGTTTCAGGTTTAATGCAGTAATAAATAAAAATTTTTCTCAGAATTTAACAATACTTTACAATTTATTATTACAACAAAAAAAAAAAACAAAAAATGGTAATTCATTCTTTGTGGATTGACTTGTGGTTCATCGATAATAATAATATTTATATAATAATGCAATCACTTGTAGCTACTTACACACATGTTAATTGACGCGTATGACTTTTTAAATAATAATCATACGTAACCTTCATCTTATAATCCATTTTACTTTTTTTTTCACAATAATTAAGAGACTTTTTAGGCTTTTATTATAAAAAGTAAGTGGTTTTTTGACATGTTCAAGTCAAAATAATATCCAAGAAACACTAATTTATGTATAACTAGCTGTTTCATTAACGTAAACATAACATCACATACCAGATTAATTTATATTTAGTTTGTCAATTTTGCTTCTGTTCTTTATTCTGCGAACATTTACACAGGATAAAAATAGGGGAGAAGGAATCTTTGACCTCTAGTAAGAAATATTTGGGCTCCGGACTTTATTCGGCCTTCAGCCTAAGTGCCCGCTTCGTACGTAAGGAAAATAAGAAAAGCTCTTAATCCAAAAAGCTTGCTTCGCTCGAAAGGTAATCCCATCCTTAGCTTTGGTTTTTAAAGTCTATGGTCCGATCTCTACCTCTGGCCTGAGTATTTGCTTCGTTTGATCGTTATATTTCAATCATTTAGTAAAAGAAATATATTCCTCAGAGTGCAAGTTTTTTATTCATTCTTTCTTTGTGCCACAAATAATAACACTAAATTATATTTTGAATCATTGATTTTTAACATTTTATTGAAGAGAATATAGTTACAACGTACAAATTAAGCGTTTTTGTTAAGTTATGAGGACAATTTATTAATATACAACTTTTATAAAAAATAATTTTTTTGAAACTGGCTGGCAATCTTTACCACACAGTGTATGTCCATTACTAAGCAGGTATGGGTTTATAAAGCAAATATGACAGATAATAAGTTATTATTAATAAAAGTATTTAATTATAATAATGATTGAAATTATCATATTCGTTGACATGCTGTTCAAACTGTATGTGTCTTGAATATTTAATATTAACAACAGTTTTTTTCTTTATTAAAAGACATTTTTATAGTCTCATTAACGTGTGAGTATTTATTTAAAGCTTAAGGAAATTACCTTGATGAGCAAAAATAAATATTAAAATAAGAAGATAAATGGTAGTTAATTTAATAAATGATCTCTGAATATTGATGTTTGATGAATTCCTTTATTGAGAGATCTTTGAGGCAATCAAGCTATATAATGACTATTGCCATCAAAATGATTAATTATGAATTAATTCAGTAAGTTGTCAGCATCTTAATTTAGTGACAGTTGCGTGATTCATATGAATTTGCTGAAATATATAAATTTTTTTGAAAATGTCTCCGAAACAATATTAAAAAATCAATATTTACTCATTTGAAAAATTTTAGTATTCCTAATCGCGTACATCAAATTCAAGATGAAAACTAAGAAAATTCCTTGTTTTATACGAGTATTCCGTATAAGACGATATTATAATTCATATGAATTTTTTTGTGGCACCGAGTACTTCCCCGTATAGAATGAATGGGTTTACTTAATTTCAGGTAAAAAAATTCATTTTTTTCTTTAATTATTAAAAAAAAATTTTCTGTTGCTGCTAGCTACCTAAGCTAAATTAATTTTCAGATACAATTTGTTGTTCTTAATATTAAGAATAATATTTTTAACAAAATGAAAATAACTGAAGCTTATACATACAAAATTCCATCAAAATCGAATGAATAGTTCACGATATATCTGCATTTAACAGAAAATAGCTGTTATCGATTATATTTAATTTAAAAGCTTTAACTTTGGAACAACTTAACCCATTGAGTTGAAATTTGTAAATAGGTAAAAATGTCAAAATAATAGGTCTACAATGTCAAAATCAGTTGAACGGTTCACGAGATATCAGTATTTAAGTTGATGGGACGAGATGATGGAACCATTCCGTACACCTTTATTATTATTTACCGAAAATTTAAATGCGCTCTCCGGAATGAGTATCACTGACCGATAGATAGACGGATACGAAATATAAGTATCTCAGGATGTTTCAAAAGAGCGGCATGTATACAAATTTTTGAAAACAGGACAATAAAATTATGTTTTACAAATAGGAACACAATAGTTCCGATATCGATAGATGTACCTCGGAGGGAAAGAATTCATGTAGTAAGAAGTAAGCCATATTTATTTTGATTTTATTCGAAATTTAATTTTATGCCATTCATATAAAAACTTTGCTGGATTGTTTATTTATATGGAATTGTCGAAAGTACAGCAATACTATAAAACGATAATCAGGCAGATATCCATATAGATCTATGGATAGCCGTTTTTCCTTATGACTGAACTTATGACCATGGTTTTATATGATCTCAAATGTATCTATAATTTATTATTTTTTTATATATACTTTCATATCATTCTTTCGTACAACAAAGAAGCACTTGTATTTACTGCCTCTTGTCCATAACATTGTAGAATATGTATAACGCGGTAATAAAAACATGTATTGTCTGAATGAATAATTGATTCAAATTATTTTTTTTTACAAAAAAAAAAAAGAAAAAAATGAAAGTTTTTGTTTATTTTCTGAAGGCATAAAAAATAAATCACATCAATGCGGTTTTTAGATATACAAATATATTTCTAATTAAAATTCCAATGTATAACCATGTTTTTGTTTCATTTTTCCCCAATTTGTTTGTGGTCGATATAATTATTATTTTGAAATTTAATTTTTGTTTAGTATATATATATGAGTAAAAGTATTTAATGCCATTATAGCTGTATCCTATGTATATTACGAACAAAATCATAAAAATAATCAAGAAGGTTAGTTTTGAAAGCGACTCTTTTAACTATTAAAATTTATTAGATAATATTTTTTGTATAATATCTGAATATCTTTAGGTTGATACTATCATTACTCCTTTTATACATTAGCTACTAGTCTCTGCGTTGAACTAGCCTCTACCTCTGAGTTTACAAAAATCGATGTTAATTTGAACCACAAAATGAATTGAATGTGGAAAGTTGCATACATTTGGTGAATTTATCTCAGATGGAGGAACATTTGATCGAATATAGATTGTTTTATGAATCGTTTCTACTAATATTCTACAATGTATCCGATAAATTGAAATATATTTGATATATTAGTAACACTTAGATTATTTTGATTTAAAACCAAAATGCTTCGATTCCATAAGCTATTTTACACTACGAAGCATACATAAGAATCGGAAAGACAACAAAATAACAATAGCCTATGCATATTGCATGCATATGATAATACGTAAGATATACATACAAAAAATTTGAATTTGATGGTGCTTGAAAAAGGTTAAATAGTTTAAATGCATATACCTACGAAAATAGTAATATCTAGATATAGATACAAGTACAAAAAAGTATATTTGTACCCAGATACATTACAGCAATGGATTTAGATACTCAAGAAATGCAATTCTTGTGTATTGGTAAATGGTATAGAAAATATTCGTTGGATGCAAGGAGGACTAGTCACACTTTTAACTACAAACAAGCTCTAAGAAGACCTAGTGCTTTAACTTTAATAAAACAGATTATACTTTTTCAAGATTGCAAATTATATTCAACTTTGCTTGCAATGATTATAAACCAGGACCGCAATTCTAATAAATGGCAACTGATCGGTGAAAGGTATTCAGTTAATCAGAAAAGTATTTATATAGAAGACAGACATGTCGTAAGGCTTTTGGTTCCTAGGTTGTTACAAAATCCAGTAGCCTAATTTAAAGACGGCAACTGAAAATATTAAAACAATAAAAAAGTATTTAAACCATATTGTTAAAATTTTAATATTTTTAACATGAATAAATAAACAAATATGCTTTTAAAATGGTTTTATAAAAACATGATAGCATGATAGCACAATTTTTTTTTTGTATAGTTGCACTTATCTTTAGTATAGTTTAGTTGTTTAAACAAGTACATCAAAATATTGATTTCAAAATAAAACGTCACTAGGAATAAATATTTTTTCAAAATAAACAAGTTACCATGCAATAAAATTAATACATTAAAATTTTAATTTATATAATGTTGAGAATATTAGTATAACAACACATTGATAAAAAAAAAACATAACCAAACGCATTCAAATTATTTTACTAATGAAGAAGAGTTTATAGATTGAACAAAGACAACTAATATTTGTACCGATATAACGTCACATCTTGGTATAGTGTTTTAAGTCTCGTGATTTGTGGAAAAAAATATCGAATTTTAACTTTAAGATCATAAATTGATTTTATGACTCAAATTTCTACATTAATTTTAATTTTTACCAAATTTTATGATTTTTTTTCACTACCGAAAGTATCCTAATGTTTAAATTGTTAAATGTTTCAATAGTCAGTCATCGTCTCTAAATTAGTCTGCTGGATTTTGTAACAACCAAGAGAATAAAAGTCTTACGACATGTATTTCTACACTTCTTTCCAGTAAAGTAATACTCTTATCCAACCAGGTACACTATTTACAAAATTATTATTTATTTATGTAAAAGATGTATAAGTTAATATAAGTGTATAATATTAAATCGTATTTATACGATATAAGAATCGTATTCAAACTGAATAATTAATTTACACTTATAACTAGACGACATTTAAAAATACCAACAGCTTTTGTGAATCTTTCATAAGGTTTCATTACTTTCAGTTTTAATAAATGGATTATAGAACTATCGACAAGTCAACTGTGTTTTGAAACTATGAATATAAAAAAACTCTATTTTTAATGTATGCCAATAGAAAATTCCAAAAAAATATTTGTATTTAAATAATTAGAAACATCTAAGAGATATTCAGGGGACAGAATACATTTTTAAGTTCGTTAATAAAGCTCTTTTCTACAATCTACTTTACGTATGATAAATTTGTTTTTACGTATAATAAATGTTTAATAATAGAAAATGGAAAAGTTCCCCCGGGAAACTCCAAATCATTTTTTAAATAGATGGTTGATCAATAAGTTCCAAACCATATATATATATATACATATATATATATATATATATATATATATATATATATATATATATATATATATATATATATATATATATATATATATATATATATATATATATATATATATATATATACATATAACTTGGAAGTAAAACGGCATCTTTTTTACTTGGAGGATGACCTGGTCATGTCACTGACTGCATAAAAAAGCATAGTTTGCTTAAATCCTTTCATTTTAGAAATTAGTATTTTTATAAATTTCTACCAAATAGGGTGATGCTGTAATAAAAAAATTAATATTTGCCTATTTTTCTGAAAATGTAACGGCCATATTATTAAGTTATTTCGTATGAACTACTATATAATTTAAAATTTTCTTGAGTAGACTGTTGTGATAATGTAATAAAAATACTAAAATATATGTTATTAATTTAAATACTTGTTCATAATATGATATTGAAATGTAATTTGTATGAACATATCTTTTAAAATTATGATAGTAAATATTGAGTCATTAATAAAAACCAATTGTATATAGTATATAAACATATTATTGAACATTTACCAATATCAATTTATTTTAATAAATATAAAACAGTCTTAATAAATATAATCAACTTTTAATTTATTTATCAAAATAACGTTTCAATATATACAAAAAATTATACATGTTATTTTTATATATAGAAGATACAATATAAGAGGTACAATTGGAATGTTTTCATCTTTGTTTAGATTTGTGATCTATAGCATTAAAAATTTAAAAACAGATTAATCTGAATATTCATATAGGTGATCATAGTCGCCATAATAATCTAAGTAGCTCTTTTCCGACTATCCGTTCACCTATCCGTCATCAAGATAACCCAAAAACGAAAATAGATAGCGAGCTGACATTTTGGTAATCTAGACCTAGTTTTTAGTTGGTGAATAAGCAAAATCGGTTCATTGGGTTCAATTTCATAAACAATATTAGATAGAAGAAAAATTCTAATACAATACATGCTTGTTTTTTTTTTTAAATAAATTTTTGTTTTAAACATTTTTCGTAAATTGTTTAGATTCATCTCAATTTGAGGTCAAATTTAGCTAATAAATACATAAATTCTTATAATGTATGCATTAATATATATGTAACCATAACTGTATGAACTATATATTTTGAGTATTTTACGAATGCTAATAATTAAAAATAGTTTAAACTTTTGTATCTTCAGTTGTATTGTTAATGTTTTACAAATATAACCTAATACAAATATGTACTGTTTACATACATTTAACATACCTTTATGTGATTCGAGTGCTCAGCGTCAAAAAGAGTATAAAAAGAGAAATAAAAATCCAAAATCAGCTTAATTGTGCCAACATTCATGAAAATCCTTATTTTAAATTTTGCTTTGAAAAAATGATAAAAAATAAAATAAAATATACAAATTAGACAGAGGGAGAGTTGTATAAAGGAGGGCTGTGGTCTGTGATAAAATACACTCAAGTCTTAAAATACAGTTAAAAGATACCATACTACGTGTACAAATTTTTAGATCAATAAATTTCTGACTGTATATAACCCCTTAATTAATAGAAATCTGCATATTAAATCACCATTGAAAAACTAACGTAAAGAACTTCGTTCCTTATAGGGTTCCCAACCGCACACTTTATGTATAAAAACAAATTTGATGTGGTAGGTAATATTTCCAGACAAAATGTCGGTATACGATTCAGTAAACGTGGGTTTTACTTGTAAGTCAAATGCTAAAAAGTCAAATGCAGGTATCTGAAAACAATTTTAGGACTCTCACTAAATTTCTTCAATCCTATTTATTCAAAAATGGAATAATTGCAGATAATATAAATGATTTATGTAGTTATCAAGCTGAATACTTTCAAGTAATATAATAATAATTTCAAGTTTAACAAATATTTTATTACCAATCATCAAAATATTTAGTATGAATCAAATTATTATTAAGATTTTAATACAATAAACTTAAAAAATAATTTTCAAATTTGAACATGTAGCGTGGAGTAACATCAGAAACATGTCGCGTAATTATTAATAAAATAAAGTGGTTAAGCAAAATAATAAAAAAAATTGAAGTGTGTAAATTTATTTATCCACCTAATACAATTAATCTAGCGTCAATATTTTAATTCTTGATTTATTTTACACGAACTAATTTTTCCTATGCGTTTCCATCCATCATCGCATATTCTCATATCTTTTCATATTTAGTTTAGAGTTTAAGAGCCTATTCTTAAGTTTTGTTGAAGTACCAACCTGCATAGGAAATCAAATAATACACTGTCCAAGATTCTACAGACTGTTTCAATGGCAATATAAACTATATATCTAAATCTCATTCTTACGTCATATTTATTTCTGTGGTATCATTTCCCACCTGTAAAATATTTTAAAATTAATAAAATTGCAATAACTGGAGAATCGTTCATTTTTGACTCACAGCTAAGAATGTACAATCCAGGGACCTTATGCGCTCACATTGAAAGTAACCAGCCATTGAAAGCACGACGACACTTAACACTTAAGACGAATAGATCCAAAGCTTAAGGCATTTGTTAGCCTTTTTGGGAAGAGTTTAATTTACAATATTCAGTAAAAAAAACTCACTAATTCATATTTGAAATGAATGTTTGTCAAGCAAGGGATCCCAAAACAACTCGACTAAATCAAAACCGATTGTAGAATATCCCGTGCAAGACCATGACGTACATTTGAAGAAAGCGGGTGGATGTAATGAGATCGAAATTGGAGGTCCAGGAGTCCTTGGAAGTGGCAATCATGGCAGAAGTGACCGGATGAAGTAAATAATATACAATTTAATTGTAAGTAAACAATTTAAAAAAAATTTTGGCGGGTAGGTTCCTAGTTTAAACCAAGCATAGTTGAATATAGAACACGTAATAAAATAAGCCCTTCTGTACAAATCATTTAATCATGAATTAAAATTTGTGACTAAAGAAGTTTAATTAAATTTATCAATGTTTAAAAATATACCAAACATATCAATGATAAATAATCATAAAATATTTGAAATTTAAAAGCATAACTGTGATCGAATTGTGATTTATGTTATCATTTAAAGTAAAAATTTAATGTGATAAACATTTAAAATATATAATTAGTAATAATTGTCAAGCAACAATTTTTTTGCATGGCTTAATAATCGAAACATAATATGTTGTAATAAATAAATATTTCAAAATAGTCATTTAAAGACACAACTGTGTATAGTGCAGTTAACATCCTAAAACTTTCTGTGGCAATTATACTCGCAAATCTGGGACACTTGGTATTATAAAATTTAGTTCACTTACTATAATTATTCCAACAGACTATGTTTGTATAACAATCTTCAGTGATATATGTATTTTATTCTTTGTTAATAAGAATATTAAACATAATTTGATTCTAATTAGCACTTTGAACATTGAGTTCCGTTATGTAAATTAGGGCAGTATTATTTATGCTATAGTCAACGTTGCTTTTAAATACCTTATAAATAATATTTAAAAAAATTATATTGAAATTTTATTTACGATTTATGTGGAAGTGTGTATGGATTGATTTTTAATCAATCATGATATTATTATTGAATATTATTACTTCATCAATATTATTATAATTCAAATATATTAAATTTTGTTTTGTAAATTTAACAATTTTCTACTTGTTAATATTTTAAATCAAACAATTAATAATGAATGTTTTAAATAATTATTTATTGTCATTAATTATTTTGTTAATTAATTTTAATATACAATCAATTTATTGTGAATCTATAGAATTTATTTCTAAAGATGGCAAATCAAGGTTCAATGATTCAACAATAACCACAACACAGAGACCAGAAATAAATTTAAATTCGTTTTTAATGACAAGGTAAGAATTTTATTTACTTTGTGTTATTTTACGGAATTAATTTTGGAAAAAATAGTGCATTTTTTTGGTGATTTAAGAAATATTATTTATTTTAACTTGAAATAAAACCATCAACAATATTTAATTGGATTCGGATGATAAATAATAAAATTTAATTGGATTCTGTTTCAATTTTTTATATTATATACGTGTATGGCAGTGAGTATTCGCCTTTTTGATGTGCGAAATTATATATATTCTTTTGGAAATCTGGAGAATTGTACAATGTCGTAAAATATTTAATTTAGTTTTAATATTTTCTCATACCACTTATAATAGTTTTATCCGTTTCAATTGTACCACCACATTTTTTATTTTAAAAATGTGGCATTGCTCATTAGAATTTAAAAATTATTTAAAAAATATGTAAAAATTATACGTATTTTAAAAATTATATGATTATGTTGTGCTGTCACAACTTACAACTTATAGTATGATTAATGAAGCAAAAGTCTCTTAGTCGTCAAAATAATAAAAACGATTTTAACAAATTTCCGCCGTTAACATGCCGCAATTAACAATTTCTGTAAAAGTAAGGCTATTATAGAATTTTTTTTAAAATTTCTTACCGTTATCAAAAATGCTTTGAAAATAGTTATCGTGTTGGAAATATCTTCATATTAAAATAAATAACATAATTTTTTATCAAGAGTAGGTTCCAAATTATAAACATTCCAATTTCATTAATAAAATTGTGAAACAATTTCTGTGTTAGATGGTTAATTAAGAATTATTTCATTTTATAATTTTTAACTTACTTATTTTTAATTTCCGTTCAATTTTTGAAAATCTGTCTATTTATGTATAATAATTTTTAAAATTACTGTCGTATCAGTTTTTTTTATTCGGCTACTTTCTTGTGCTAGAAAAACATTCGACACAGATATCGCAATGTAAATACTTCTTAAAAAGAAGGTTTCTTAAAAGAACACCAAAATTATTGAACTCTTAAGCTTTTTGAGCTTGAACAACTGCGTCGAGTACCTCTAATGCCATAAAAATCGGTTGATTCTTTAACGAAATATCGCAATCACATATGAGCTAATCATATGAATTTATTTAAAATTTTATATCGTAACTTTGTTTATTTTATGTAAATTTTCGGTACTGGGGCAGCATTTTTCACACTGCCCATGTTTGGCACTTCGGCTTACAATTTCTATATTCGGCCCGGTTTGGAACACAACAAAACCAAATCATCTTTTATTTATTTACATATTTTAACAAGTGCACTTTATGACAACTGGTTGTCATAAAGGAAGTAAGTGTAACAAAAATTTATACAAACAGTTTGATAATTCTGTGAAAATTGATAAAAATTTATTAATTTTACTTAGACAATATATATGTTGAATAATGCACTGAAAATTGTAGTGAAACTTTTCAATCCGGGCTATTTTAGCGATTATACAAGAATTATATAAGAACTACCTTCAATATTGCAACTTATCTATTCTATCGTCAGTACAATAGTAAAAACGTCGGGTGATTCTAAAATATTGACGATTTAATGAAATATAAATAATCAAAACAACGTTTTTTTTTTTCAGTTACAATTCGATTAGAAATAAAAAGCAATCAAATTTACATGTAGAAATGCCAAGAGCACGAAAGATAAGTTCTAACTCAGAATTTTTATATCCTACTTACACTAACAATGGTTATTCAACAATTGATCAATCTCGCGTTGATGAAGAAGATAAAAATCATAAACAAAATATTGACAGATTTTTTCCACCACCATACTTTTCTAACGTCGAAATGAATCGTCAACCAGAACCTGTATATGACATCGGTGCAGAGACAAACGTTAAAACTACTGGACATTCCAATATACCAGCAATTCCACCGTCAGTTTTATCTCCAACTTCATCACCAGTTTTCATTTCAGAAATTGATTCTAGTCCATCAATTAAAGAAAACACACAAGTGAAAACTGAAACATATAATAATGAGTATTCTCCTGTTTATTCAAGATTTCCATCTTCTTTTACAAATAACGATGACGATCTTGATGAAGGAACTATAGACTTTTCGCCGAAAATAAAAGATACAGAACCAGTTTCTTTTATGCCAAAACCTAATGACAAAAACAACTCAACAGAAATGGATTCATATATTAACGCTTACACATCAGAAATAACGAGAGACGAACATCTTGTAAATTCTTATTCTCCACCACATACGGGGCCCGTGCAATCTATTTATCCACCCGATTTTGATGGCATAGTTTATCCACCAATTACACAACAGCCAGACAAACAATCAGAAGATCAATATTATCCATCAATGGTTATTGACACACATTCATATAATCGTTCAGAACCTTCACATGTGTATTATGATGATAGACAACAAATGGATAAACATCCTGCACATCCAAAACCGGATACAGACGAAATAAAAAACTCTCCTGGAGATTTGCAAAATTTTTATCCATACGGAACTCATAACGAAAATAAGTCCAAAACAAACTCGAAAAATCCTCATCCAAATTATCTAGCTTCTAAACAACATGAACATCACCCCGAAAACAACTCAAATGCTGATTATATGGACATTAACCCACATGATCATAATTCCGAAAACAATCGAGGCCCATTCCAACCAACGATACCTCCACTGCACTCAGATTTTAGCGCACATGAATATTATCCAGAACAAAATTTGAAGAAACCACCCACAAAATTCAATAGGCCCTTACCCGAACCTATAGAACTTCTTCCTCATGACCATCACCCAGAATACGACCAAGGACATCACTCAAAAATACCATCAACAAAATTTAAAACCTCCTTACCTGATTATCTAGATTTTAATCCTGATAATCATCCTCCTGCCAATTCTCAGGTTCATGACCCTGAAAATTCTCAAAAGTATCATTCCTCAAATGATCACAAAAAATCAAAGCCAACAAATTTAAAACCTGATTTGCCCGAATATTTAGATTATAATCCTGGAGAACATTATTTGGCCAACGATCAAGGTTATAATCCACATGGAACAGCACATCATGATGATCTTCCTGATCATCATGCTCAACATGATTCAACAAACCATAAACCTTCTAAACCTTTACCCGATGATTTACATTTCGAATCACACGAGCATCATAGTGACAGTCACGAAATGAAACCGCATTATACAGCCACAAATAGCCAACGTGGTGAAAATCATGGATTTCCACAATATTTAGATTTTGTACCAAATCACGATCATGATACAAAATATTTGGAATATATACCTGGACATGATGACCATCATCATATTTATCATGAAGTAACCACGCCCAAACCAATGGTTGAAGATCAACGGGTGAATAAAAGACCATACAGTTATTATTATTTGGGTCGAAAACTTTGGTATATTCCATTGTATTTTAGTTTATATTTTATTGTTTATATATTTGCGTTGATTGTGAAGTCAATATTCAGACATAAAGTGCAATTCCCGAATGAACATAATTGGGGAGATTTTAAATCGCGTAGTTTCAATTCCGGCCAGCCTGAAGTTCTAAATACTGTCACGGAAAATGTTTATAAAGGTTTTGACAATATTGAATATAGTTTTGGAAAAACTTACACTGATCATGTTGATACCATTGACCCAACGGCGTAAAATGTATCCTTAAATTAAAAGTATCTTTAATTTAAAAAAAATCGCGCGAAGTATTCAAATTGGTAAATATATTGGAACGTTTTTGTTTATTTTGATCGAAAATTGCGTAAATATCACGTAATTTTTTTCTTGTCTTTGAAGTTCCGAGTATTCCTTTCCATTCAGCGTGTAAACCGTGTATAATTTTTAACAAGTATAAGGATTAAAAATATGAAAATATTATTTTTTTTTTTTTAAATGGCAGTTTTGAGCAAAAGTTTGCCATTTTCAAATTTTTTTTAAATTAAAAAACACTTATTAATAAGGTATTACAAGCTTTTATCTGATTGCACAAATCTGGGCGTAATCAAATTTTCAAAGTAAACATATTTCTCATTGATCGATTGAACTGAAATTATACATATGGAAATTCTATGACAATAGAATATTATGATTTACTCTTATATTAAAATAATAAGTTAGAGGCTACAAACTTATTTTTTAACTTCTTGCGCTTCCACCATTTTTTTAACTAGCGTATAAAATTGTACTTGAAAAAAAAATATTACTCTAAAACTTGTTAGCAAACTAATCATTAGTGTATACCTTTATGTATTGCAAACGAAGCGACTATGTGCAAATCAACAAATTTTTTAAATGTTTATAATTAATTTTTGTTTAAAACCTTCTCGAATTTTGACTGGCTTGAAGAGAGTGTAATTTATATTAATTGATATACACATTACTTTTTCATCATGCTACATTCTAACGAGACATTGTACATATTTAAAGTAAATGGGTACTGAATCTAATCTCAATTTTTTACCTTAAAAGGGCCAAATTGTTCACAATCAAAGCTTTAAGGATATGTAGGTACGGTGCCCGTAATCATATTCATAAATATACTTCTAAAAAATTTTAAATGGCTTTATTTATGATTAGTGTAACAACTTTTTCCTCTACGACAATTCTGAAATGTGGGTTAATATTTATGATTGTTCCACAAGCTTGAATTGACGAATATCTGTTTATTTTTGTTATTGTTATAGGAGGGTCATTATAAAACAAATACAAAAATAATTTGTTCAACATGTGACTAAACAGAATGTTCTTTGCCCGTCAACATTAAAATTGTTATTTTGCACAATTTTCAGACTGTCGGACAATTATCATCTGGTTATTTATATTACGTGTCGGACAAAATATTTTTTTCATTTGTAATTGAATAATCTATTACAATTCAATAAAATCACTACTCCAATAAACAAACGTTCGTCATTTTGCAGCTTATGGTGATGATATTACGAGCTACGAAAAAGAAAAAGACATAGTTTTCTAAATTTTTACAGAGGAAACACTTTTTCCACTTATCATTACTAACAATAAGCCTTGTACAAATTTTTTGAAGTTGGTATGTTTATAAATAAAATTATTTTTTTGTGGCACTCGGCCTAATAATTTAATTATAAGGAATTTTAGTCTTATAAGGATAATATATATTATATTTTTTGGGAATTGCCAATATACAAACAACGTAAATTGTAAACATTAAAATATGTAAGGGTTAGGTTTAATTTAAAGGTGGGGAAAACAAAGGTCGTAAATTATTATTTGGGTTATTTAATATTTTAAGTAAATATAGGATCCTATATGGGATGGTATTTATTCATAATAATGGATTATTTTATAATGTTGCTTTAATATGGCCTTAGCCTATCCTATCTATTATCATATTAGAGTTTGCTCAAAAGTTGTTTATATTAATAATATTCACATTATGACATTTCATTTTCATATTTTTGTTATTTTTAGTTTTCGAATATACCACTTATAATAGTTTGCTTTATATATTCACTTTTCTAATCTTATGCACGTAGAAAATTAGATAAAATGACATATTTCACTTTCAGATTTGGGGTCTCACGTTTTGAAACTACGAAATACAAGATTTGATACATAAAATAGAAAGAAATAGGATGATATAAAAATAAAAAGAGTATTCAAAATAATTTATAAAAATCTCTGTTTTTGAAAATATTAGTATTCAGCTATTCGCTTTTGACATCTAATGTACTTGACATCTAAACACTGTATATTATAGTAATTTATCTCAAGTAGTTAAATTCAAAATTTCGGAAAACCATTCTAAGATTAGTTTAATGCAAAAATAGTATAAGCTCAAAATAAAAAAACAGATTTTCGTATATTTCGATATACTTTCAAAGTGATTTTCTTCTTTTTTTAGTTCAAATGGGGTAGTTATGTAGTATTTGATAATAGTTTTTATTATAAGCTTAACAAGGTAATCTATGTAATTTTATGTGATAGATGATTTTGTATGAAGAAGATTTTTGGGTAAAATTATTGTATAGTAGTTTTGTAACCAGTAAATATTTTGTAAGATTTGTATAAATATTTAGAAATTTGTTTTTTGTCATCAATATTTCAATTAACAATTTAATCAAAAATAATTGTTATCGTACTATGGTGAATTCAACATATTTTATTATAAAATTATTGACACCACATATTTTCATTGGTATTCAATTAATTTTGATATTAAATCATAATTAATTGGTCATTTCAATACTTTACTAATCATACAATTATTTTAAAAGTAGTGAATAATAAAATTAATAGATAATTTTATTAATCATTACTGTTTTAGTCTAGAAGCTGGTAAGCTTAAACTTTTAAATAATTAGTTATTACACCATGTTATGGAAATTTTTGAGAATTTCTAAAAAGATTTTATTCACATTGATCAAGTAATTTAGTCAAGTAACCAAGTAGTTTAGTTACTTGACGTGTGCTTAATTAAATTTTCGAGAAATTTAATTATTTAAATTATTAAACTTGTTATTCGAGAAATAAATGGTAATTACCTCACAAAATTAATGTAAATATTTGTTGTTGTCATAATATCCAATAAAATTCGAATATAAAAAAAAAATTTACAAATTTGTCTATAATAAATAACAAATATGATGTAATAATTTAAAAAATATTTTTAGAATGCTTTGTGGACAACGACAACATCTAGGTCATCGATGAAAACATCGTTAGCAACGAAGCAGAAAAGTGAATTCGTGTTGAACATCGTTGAGAAAAAAGTTGTCAGCGTCAATATATATAACAAAATTTCAAATATAACCTCCATAAGCTGAACGAATTTTTTTAATGTATAGCTTAGTTGTATTCCTATAATTTATTTATCGAACTAATAATTCAGTTATGCAGTCTATAGTACACTTTTTTTTAATGAATATTAACAAGCTGAACGATTAGCAGCGTTATGGTTAGTGGTACAAATTTTCCTCCTTGAAAATTCTGAAATATGGTTTCCTTTTTCGGAATCCCGGGAATTTTCGATTATGCCCTCACGCTTCATATTCACTTTTGTGTTATAGTAATGGGCTGATCATTTAATAACAAATTTAAAAATTATTTTCTGCTATATCTCACAAAACAAATTGTCCGTTGTCTGACAACCTAAAAATTTGAATTTTTCAGGTCAACGGAAACCGAGTTTTATCGCACATCAGGATAAAATGTTTATCAGTCATAATTTGATAATCGAAAATTTTTTGTGTTCCGAAAAAAGAAACGTACCACTTTTCAGAATGTTCGGTGAGGAAATAGCTGTTCCACAAACCATTACAAATGTATCTTTGTAGACTAATACATTATATTTAATTTAATTTCCTATGTTTATAGTGTAGGGAAGATGTATACATTTTTTTAATCAATTTAAGCGTCTTTACTTCACGAGTATTGTTTGTAAGTTTTTTATTTTTTATAATAATAATTTTTTAAAAATCTTAAAAAAAAAATTGCCAAAATATAGGATATAGGATGTTTAGAATTCTGAATTAAACAAAGAAGGATATTTGCAATAATGATACATGTGCATCTCCATGATCGATAATTAAAAATTAAGTCTACATTATAATTACATGAGTCATTCTACGATAAGGGTCCTATCAATGTCCATGGCACTTATATACAGTTTCCTTCAAAATTTAAGATTAATAATGTTAGTATGCACAAATGAGTTGGTTATGGATAAAAATGGTATAATATTTAAATTAATATTCTAAAATTTTATTTAAAAAAAAGACCACTTATCGTAAAATCATCCCATAAATTGTTTTCAAAAAAGAATCTTTAAAAGCTTATAAGTTACTCATTTTTGAGTCAATTTTAATTTAATTTTCGAATTTTGTTTTGAGCCTGGTTTCACATTTTGATGGCTAAAATAGCAAATTTTTCTTGTTGCATCTTCGATATCGTATACTATTTTACCAAAATAAATATTGCATTTTAGAATAAAAAAAATGTAATTATGAATTTAAATTATAATAAATGTATTTAAGCGTTGACAATTTCGTTGTCAAAACAATTATTTCCGTACTAATGCATATATAATAATAAATTAGTATATGAATTTCTTGAGCATTTTTTCATATTAATAATATGATTTTTTTAATTCATGTGCTTAATTCGTAATTCGTAATATGAGATTCAAATATGATTATGATTCTAGATAAATATTTTAATACGCAACTTTGATCTAGGAAGTAGGTGCAGTCCCATCTTCTTGCCACTCATGGGTCCGCTTATGGTTGCAATATTTACTTAATTCTTAGACTATGATGTTATAATTTTTGAAATAAAATACTTTATGTACCATGAAAATTTATTACATATTTCATTTCTTTTCAAGGTCAATATCATAATTAAAGCAAATAATATGATTTTGTAAAATAACTTTCATTTCTTGTTGGTTACTGCATGGTTACTGCATGAGTTCAGAACTGTTTTATTCTTGATGTTATTTTATGTAATAAAAATGATTGTATAAAATAATTCCAGTTTTTTTTTCTTTTGTATTCATAAATTATGCTTTCTCATCGACATCAAACATTCATGTCCATACAATATTTTTTCAAAGTTATACACCGTCAAATGGCGTTCAAAGTCAACAAAGAAAAAATTCGTTATAAATATCGGTAAACGAAGGTAAAAAGGTTAAAAGTAATAAAATTCAAGGAAAGACAGAATGATATAAGTATAAATATATATTCAAAATTATGTCTTCCGCTAGACCTCTTAAAATTATATATGTAATTTCCATAGTTTGGAATAAACTTAAAGGAAATTTTAGACAATACCCTTAAATTGTGATCGGGTCAAAATCTCGATTTGAGGTCCACTGATTAAATTTCTATGCATACTTCATGAATTGCCTCATTGTGACATTGCAGCGATTTCACATAATTGATCTTCCTTCATAGAAAGGCCTGCCACAGTTTTGTTGACTAGCGTATTTATTTCCAAAACTGTATATATGTTAATGATATATTTTTTTAAATTTAATACCGAAATTCAATAATAATAATTGATGCTATTTCTTGCTTTATTACCTATTAAAATTTCAATTATACTAAATTGTAAGTTTTTGTAATAAAAGGCTAGCATAGCATGTTTAGAAAAGTACTTCAAAATATTGATGTCTTAATAAAAAGTCACAAAAAATAAATATTTTTGCAAAATAAATATGATTTCTTGCAGTAAAATTACATTAATATTTGTAATAAAAATTTTTTTAGATACAACTAACAGATAATAACTAATAATTTTTACCAAAATGACGTCACACAATGGCAGCCTAGGTCACGTGTTAAAATAATAAAAATATCGTATTAAATTATTTTATTGTATCTATATGTACGGTTACTAGAAAAATTTCATAGGAATGTAAGCTTAGTATCTGCTTCATTTAAAATGTAGAAATTGTAAGGAAGTATGGATAGAAGTTTTCATACCGTTTCTTTTTTATTTTTTGTGCATAAGTTACTCAAAAATTTTGATGCGAACTATTATTATGTATGATTTTTGTAGGCGTAATCTTTTCTTTTTTTGTCATACACAATTAAGTTAGTTAGGTCATGCAAGCAAAATGATAAGAAATCTTTCAAACTTAGATTATAGACTATTAAATGCATGGTGTTAAATTAACACACGGTGTTAAAGTTTGTAGAAGATTTACCGTATTTAACGTCAGATAATTGTAATTAAAAAACGCATTTTTTGTACACATAGCGATCACTATGTGTAAATAATAGATATATTTGTTTTTGTTCTATGGAGAATGTTACCATTTGAAAGAATAATATGTTCTGAATAATTTAAATAAAAATGGGATGAATTGACCACGTCGTTTAGTTAAATAATTTAAATAACTAAACATTTAAAAGATTAATATGATAATTTCCATGTATATAGAGTATAGTAAATAAGTTTCATCAGTATATGTGTGTATTACTCTAATGTTTGAAGTACTCAGCCACTCATACTTTTGCCGCTGGTATTACTTAAGTATTGATAATAATATAATATGATAAGAATAACCAAATAGTTAATTTATCGGTCTATTAGTAAACAAATAATATAGTTCTATTAATAAATAGAGAAAAAAAATTATTAATCTAATGTAACTTTAAAATTACTTTTTTAATATTTTATTTAAAACAATTTCATCCTTTTCATACTTTCGCCGCCGACTTCGAGGAAGGCCTTACCTTAAGTATTGATAATAATATAATATGATAAGAATAACCAAATAGCTAATAATCGGTCTTTTAGTAAATAAATAATATAGTTCTATTAGTAAATAGAGAAAAAAATTATTAATCTAATGTATTTCAAAACTACTTTTTTATTTTTTAATTTAAAACAATTTCATCCGTTTCATACTTTTGCTGCTGGACTTCGAGGAAGGCCTTACCTTAAGTATTGATAATAATATAATATGATAAGAATAACCAAATAGCTAAAATAATCAGTCTAAAATAACATAATTCTATTAGTAAATAGAGAACAAAATTATTAATTTAATGTATTTTAAAAATTACATTTTTATTTACAATTAAGTGTTTTTCAAGGCTCATGTCATCCATTCCACATTTATTACACTTCAATTGTTTTTATCACACCATTTCTCAAACAAAATATCTCAACTAATTTTAGGGTATATAATCATAATAAATAAAAATCAATTATACTCAAATATAAAATATTTGAACATTAATAAATAACTTACTTGACATTGAAATATTTGTATTAATAAAATAATTGCTTTTTTTTTTAAAAAAAAAAAAAAAGAATAAATATGTAAGTAATAGGTAATATATCCTGTATTTCTATACTTGGAAGCAAGAAAATTGGGTCACAGAGGTTCGTATGAGGGTTTTGACAATTTTAAAGCAACACAAGCATGTATTTTCAAAGTTTTTCGTACTTAACAAATTTCGGGACTGAAGTCTATGTAAAAAAAAATTTTCATACAATGAAAGTGTGCACATTTGACACTTGGATTATCGCTCTAGGAAAACGAACTTAAGACGAGACGGTGAGAATAGGATTTTAGGGAATATCTCAAAAACAATATTCCTACTTCTTAATTGGATGTTATTTTATTATTTTTGAGTTAAAATTACGTTATAATAAAATAAATTTTTATAAAATTTAAGATACAAAAGTTTTCTCGAATTTTACAACTTTCTCTGTTGTATTCTGAAATAACTAGAAAATCGAGTCAAAATTTTCTTTTGTGAATTCGATAAAATTCTGTATGACACATTAGTTTCAATAAAATATCTATAACGATCGTAGCCATAAGCTTTGAGGTTTTGCCTGAAATCCGATTCAGTGTGAAATAATTTCAAGCAATATCTTGGAAACGATTTATCGTAAAATAAGTGTTATTTCGGTGCTGTTTAGAATTATTTATCTAGAAAACAAATTAACAGAAAATAATATTTTTGGAACTGTTTGATAATTTTTAAGGCTTCTCATGAAATCGCATAAAAATTAAAAAAGTTAGTAAAGTTTTACCAGAGATAGCTTAAATTTAGTGATATGTTTTGTATACCTGTGAGTGTACACGTAATAAAGACTCAAAATTGACAACCATTGAATATTTATGATTAATGATACAATAAATATTTTATTAATAATCATAATAAATAAATTAGAAGAAGTATATTAAAATATTAAATTAGTTTACTTAATAACCACATTAATAAATTTCGTAGACATTGAAAAATAGGATTACGTTGATTATTAAAAGAAAAAAAAACAATAATTGCATTTTAATATGAGTGTAAAGAAGTATAATTCCACGCTATAGGGAATGAAATATATATGATAAATTTCAGAAATATATTTCAGAACATATTATAAATATTATTCAAAAATGGCTTATTTGGTATTGCATCCAATTGTAAATAAACTGAATTTTTTAAGTATAATCGAATGGTCTAATTGAAGAAATTTTTACTGAAATTGATAGAACATAACTTAAATAATAAAAAATTAGACAAAACTATTTTTGGGATATAAAATTAACTACCAATAGGTTAAGCTAGAACCAGTTTCGATTTGCAATTTGCAGAATCGTTAAAGTTTCATAGGACAAATGAAGTTATAAGCTTTAGATTTCTGGAAAAACACGGCAAGTATTGGTTACTTAATTCATAGCATAATTGGATGGTGGATAATTAGCATTTTTATCGAAATTTATCGGAAAATAGGGTAAAAATAGTTTATATCAAAATAAATAATAATATTTAGTTTAATAAAAACATCACTGTGATTATTATATGCCAAGACACTTAAATGATAATGCTTCATTAAGTTATACGTGCTATAAGATTATTATCACCGAAATGCTTCCATATTTATTATTGATGATAAATAAAATTATTTATTGAATAAAAATAGATATTTAAAATTTCAATTATTTATAATAGCTTCATTCACATTAAATTAACTTTCCTGTTTAAGTTTTCTTAGAAAGCGGTGCTCATATCTTTTGATAATAAAGTAGACAGCATTTGTATATTTTTGTCTTATCTGATGCCAAATCGAAACTACTGCGTTATTAATTAATGAAATTGATAATGATACCATCAAATACCAAGCTACATTCAAATACAGTACCGTAGGTTGTGATTAAAATGATTTTATTATTTAACTAATAATTACATGAAAGTAAACATTGTAAATGTAGAAAGTAGCGTAAACAATGTTGAATATATTCTTTTGGAAAATAACATTTCGTTTCGAGGTGTAGAAAACAAGATTAATTGAGGCAACTAATTAAATATAATAAATGACCAGCGATTGAAGATATTAATATGTTTAAATAAACGGTATTCGTTTAAAACTAATATAATATTTCAATTTCATAGAGCTATTACATTTATATGTTAAATTAAAAACGATTAATGAGTTAACTTTTTATAATAAATTAACACCTACGATTGTTATTAATAAATGTATTTATAATAAATACATTTTTATAATAATTTGATAAGAACAAATGTATTACAAGAATATGGTCTCTATAGGTCATCAATTTTAAATAGATATTAAGAGTTTATTAAATTTTACACTCTTTTGTTAGAGGGTGTGCTATATAATTCATATTTACTGCTTGTTTGCAATGGTAAAGGTTTTTAGTCAAATAATAACTAGGTAGCTTATGAAATGTAAACCCAATACTATACAAAGTAATTACAATTCAAACTTTTGGTACTTGACTAAACAACTTTACCAACACTTGATTAAAATGTTCAGGCACGTTTAGTCGTTTGCTACTTGACTAAATTACAAAAAATATAAAGCTATTATATAAAGCAAAGTATTATACAACAATTACTTCTCAATAGGTAATGTTTCCAAAATGGTAATCTTAACTTTAACTTTAACGATACTTTTACGAAAATTACAATACTTCTTTGGCAACGAAACATTTTCGGCACAAATCAAGTGAGAAAATAATTTATATCGAATGGAAATTTTATTTGAATAAAAACTTAAACTTTGTTAAAAACATTTTTTGGTACACCAATGAAGTAACAATTACATGCAAAAATGAAGTTACAGATAGAATTTTGATTTAAACTTTCAAGTAATTTTGTTCAATTTTTGTTCAGGAGCTTCTTCATCGGTAGTGTTGTCTTATAGTTTATTAAGGTTACAAGGTGATAACTTCGATCAAATCATACAGAGCCCTCCGTATATAATTAATACATTGTAATATTTTCGAAATCAAATTTTTAACTGAAATGCAAAAGCTTTTTTATTTACACAAATAAAAAATCTTTTAAGATAACAAATAAGTTATCAAATTTTATTACACTGAAATAACCTTTTTATGGGATTTATCAACTGATTAATTACTAAATGGATGTAAAAATATGTGCCATTTTTTTTTTATTAAATAAAATTTTGTTTTCTATCTGTTCTCAAGTTCACAATTAAAATTAAATAAATAATAAACAAAACAAAAAAATTGGGTTATATAGTTGTGCAAGTAATAATCAATCTATAGGGATCCTTGAAGTTGAAAAAGACAATAATTGCCAAATCGATAAACCTTAAATGAAGATGAAACATCGTATTATACCCAAACAAAGACCCTAATTAATAAAAACAAAAAAATTATATCTATTATAATATTTGTAATATAAATAAATACAATTATTGCTTAGTAATAAAAATATTCAGAAAAAAAAATCATCATAAAATGACCTCACATCAACAAAAAATTCTTAAAGATTATGTGCAAGGCGAACTTAGTTGAAAAATACATCGTACAAACGTGCAATTTTTTACCTCTACGAATATCTGCTTTCATGACTTGAAAATATAGTTTTATGGTTTAATTCGTAATGTTGACACCTAAATATAATAATATACACCGGTTTTATCAAAATAGCTCGTAAACAAAGAAATGTTCGAAAATTTTCTAAATACTTTTTCATAAGAATACGTTTCTAAAAGATTTGATTTATCATTTTTCGTTTAACAAAAGATAGAATTTTATAAAAATTTCATTTTGTATTTTTTCCAATAATTTGTCCATGTATCAGCTATAATCAGAATTAAGTTCTTTGTTTAAATTAGCCTATCTAATCGACAGTTCTTAGTATACTGCTTGATTAATTTATCATTCATGGCAACAAACATTTTGTTGTATAGTGTGCATTGAAAATGTTTTTATACAAAACGTTGTTGAATAAAACGTTACGACAACGTTTATCCATGTAAGAATATTTTTTTTATAAAGATGCATTTATGTGGCAAATCCAAAGTATTTTGATTTTGAAGAAATGGTTTGAACTTGAATTTAAAGCTCTCTAAAAGTATGTTTTAGGGGTACCATGTGAGTGTAGTCAGCTCCGTACCTATGACAAATGTTTACTGAACCGACCATTCAAAACGTGTAAATGTCCGGCCAAGTAAAAATAGTACATACTTTTCGTGAATAAACCTCACCCGACCAAGTATCTACTCGCCGAGTACTCACATAGGTGTATACGTATCCTATGTTATACTTCAAACTACAATTAAACGTATTCATTTCAGGTTCAAGTTCGAATCCAGATAGTGGAAATGTGTTTATTTATAATAAATTACATTTTAAATTTAATTGTATATAAACGAATGTAGTTTAAAATAATTAAAGATTAAAAATAACGTTGTGGGGGGGGTGGCTGTTATAGGCCTTTAAGCTCAAAATCAGAGGTAAAACCCATATTAATATTATATATATCTCTAAAAATTAAACGAAACGAGTTACGCACGTGACTGTCGGGGATTACATCCAAGGCAAAACAAACTAATTACCTCTAATCTCAGTTCTTGACATGACTCAAGGTGAATATTTATACATTTTTTTCTTACGAAAAAGTTCTTATTTTTTCTTGAAAATATATGGTTTTCTTATTTTTTCTTGAAAATATATGGTTTTCCGAGTAAAATGGTGAGATTTTTTCGTATTGATTTTAAGTATTTCAATGTTTCATTAAAAAACTAATTTGATTACTTAAAGGGAATGTAAAATTAAAGTTTGGCACAGGATTTAGGTCACGGAATCAAATAGGACGCGAATAAAAACAGTTTTCCTGCGTGGAGTATGCTGGTCCCCACTACGTAATGATTTGGATGTGTGACCACAACGCGGTTAAAAAACATTGGAAAATTCTTAATTTGAAAAAATTATTGATGTTTAATTTTTGAATTGTTTGTACATAGTACATCACTCACTCAACAAAATTGTGTATATAGTTGATGTGAAATACATCACGAAATTTGATGTAATGTTCCAAATAAATATAATTTCATTTCATTATATTCATCATAACAAACAATAGTGAGTGCTGTATAGAGACGCGCAGTCATCTTACAAGATATTCTATTGCATAATTTCTGTTATTTCGTGATCCAGCTGTTTTATTAAATTTTTTTATAATAAAATATTGATCGCTAAGTTTGATATGAAATTATTTTTATTAGCTCATAGACAGTCGATCTTTTTTACTGTTTGAATTGCTTAGACATTTTTTTTTTATTGAGGGTTTTACACGTTTTCAGTCGTATCGTCACTAGACTCGATTTTGACCATTAACTATTCAAGAAAATATTGTTCAAATATCTTATATTTGTAGAGTATATTAAGTAGGGGGGGGGCAACTACGTCCCTTGTACCTAGATCGTTTGGTCCTCTGAACACTCTTTTAGAACACACCATCACCTGCAGGTAAATTCGTAAATAGTATGCTGTAAACTAAACGGTACGCTGAGCTTGTAAAGAATCTGCTGGAAAAGTTTTTGAAAATTTGACCTAAAATCAAAAACTACACAAAATCTTTCATCTGATATTTTTTAGATCCTAACAAATTTCATGCATTTTACTACTTAAGAAAAATGTTTTTATAACGATTTTTTATGATTCATTTAATGATTTTCTGTTTATATAATATTTCTAGATTCTCGCATTGTTCGAACAAATGAGTTATGTACTAACTTCATTTTCAGAGAAAATGTCGCTGTACAAATTAACCATCTCCATTCTCCAATCAATGGTTTGTGTATCTCCTTACCAGTCATCTGTAAAGGATCCCTGGATACGTTAGCAAAAAGTCAATAAAATTTACTAATTGGAAGGCCGGTGGGGAAACATAAACATAAAAAAGACAAACGATGCTCTCAAACAATCAAACAGAGCTGATAGACTCCAGCTTGTTTTCTCTACTGTAACTTTTTATTTTGATTATATATTTCATTTATGTGCTTTTAATATTCCTAGTTTAACTATGTCTAACTTATAATGTTTAATTGGGTTCTTGTGATGCTAGTTTTTAATATTTTGTCAACTTTTTTTTTTTTTTTTATTACTATTTTTATGTTACGATTTCAATATTTCATTTTTACTTTTATAACGATGCTAGCTTTTAATATTTTTACCAATTTAATACTGCTCTTAATATTTAACTTTTTATCGGAACCAAATATTACATTTTTTGACAGTTTTTTTAACGTAGGGTTTTATTGAATTATAATTGCCAAAATCACAACAAACGACACATATTTGTTTGTAAAAATTCTTTAAATCGATATACAAGTTTATATCAAATATTGATACGTCACGATAATTTATTGTGTATAAAAAAAATATATGTAAACTTCACCGTTTGAAAATGGTTGTATAGACCGAAACATGCCACGAGATTATTAATTTTTAATAAATTGTGAATTAAACAGTGGAATTGCACAAAATAAAAATTTTTTTGAAGTTTTCTTAAGTCATTATTTGTAAAGGACTTAAACTATGAAAGCCAACCTTAATATTTGTATATAGTTTAACCAAACGAATATCGATCTATGACGATTTACAATATGACCTATAATTAATTACTGAAATACACAGATCGATTAAAAAATTCGCTATTGTCTGACCTACGCCATCATATTTTATAAAAATACCACACAATATAATATTATTATACTGAAACATCACTTTTACTTTCCCATAAAGTCAGACATAAAATTTGTGGGCGAAGTATAATAATAAAAGCCAAGATCATACGTACAATATTTTTATTAGTTTTACCACAAAAATTCCATTGATTTAACATTTTTATGTTTAAAAATTCAAATAAATATATTAGTCTTGTTTGTTGATTTTTTTTCTGATCAAATCAAGATTAGAAAGGGTAAAGGTTAATAAATTGCATGTATTAGTTAATCTAAAAATAAAAGTTTGGTATTAATGAATTTTAAGTAGATTTAGTTTTTTCGTTTGCAAAAACGATGTTGTTTATATTCTAGTTAAAGACTAATAGAGTGTTAATCTGTTAAACATTCGATTGTATATTATATCAAGCTAGACATAAAATTTGGGAATTACAGTTTCCCATCTCGCGCTTGCTGCACGAAGAAGGCGTAAACATAAGAATCTTACTTCAACCTAGACACATAAAAATATTTCAAAAAAAACAAACCCAACTTCAAAACCAACTGAAAAGGAATTTGAAACTAAATAAATATTTCTAAAAATAATTTTCTAAACCAATTATCATTCGAACTAGGCGTTCATCATATTATTAGCAAAAAATTGATTCGTTACTTTTATGATTTACTTTTTATTGTTGTTTATACAAAAAATTCGGTATGTTACCTATGTTATCCTCCCTTTGATATTAAAATTTTTGTAAAAATTTACGTGTGACCACCTCAAGCGTTGTCGTTTCCAATAAAAAACAATAATCGAAAACGTGGTCTTTTTTAAAAAGTAATGCGCGAGACAACATGCAAAAAAAGTATATAAATCATCTAATTAATATAAACAGAAACATATTAAGAAACCAAAAACAATCCCTTCACGTTTACTTTACTTTTTCTAGATCATATCTTTGTTCCATGAATCGGTTTTTAAGAAGTATGTCTGACAATGCATATTGCTTTTTCACTTATTCTTCATATTATTAAGTAGTCTCTTTTTTCTATTATCTTTGGGAGTAAATTTGAGTCTAGTTACCTTCATTATCTTGTAGATTTCTGTCTGAAGTATTCCACAACCGTGAAATACTGCTTGAGGTTTCGAGTATGGTAGACACTTATATCAATTTCTCCGAGTAGACACTCAAATCAATTTCACCTCATCGATTCAAATTTAAACGATTTTGTTAGTTGAGCTCAATAATGGCAATCCTTACTAATATTATAAATTTAGAAGTAACTCTGCCTTGTGTTATCCAATCACTTGAAGAAATAAACGCCTCAAAAGTAATTGAGAAAGGCAATAGATAAATGTAATCTCATGCTTGAATCCACAAAATTATACAAATCGGTTGGATAGAACAGTTTTCAATTTTTAGAAGTTTCGACAAAATCAAATAAAAAACGTATTTCTACGTAATTCATTTCATAATTTTAAATTCATTATTATTAGCGATAAAATCAATTATAATAAATTTTTTGAACTGAGTATCCTCGCTTGTAATTTTGTAGCTGGCCATTTATGTAAAATAATGAATTGACTACATTTTATTATACTTAAAACATAAAAATGTATTTTTAAATTAAAAAGTTACAATTCCAAAAATTCAAAAGTATTTCTTTTATCTAAATGAATTAAATAAATAAAGTAACAAGCAAAGTAACAGGGACATGTAATAAAAATGGACAAGTAATGAAACTATTATTGTGAAAACATAAATTAACAAAAGCAATAAAGATAAAAAACAAATATAATTAACAAACAAATTCAATATGGTAAATGTTTCAAAATAAAAAAGTCATATCGAACACGGATTTAAAAATACAACGATAACTAAAATATCTTTTTTTTGATATATAAATGTACATACAGAGAGTTCCATTTGTTACAATTGCAGCATAATATGTTAATATGCCGACATTTTAAAAACTATTAAGTTTGATACTATGAGTTACCACCGTGGGTTGGTACAAAGTACAACGCTGATTTTTATCCCCCATAATATACGGGTAGTAAGAGTAATTATTCTAAAATTACATCTCAATAATAACTAGCAAGTCTGTAAGATGTAGATCTGAGTCAGAAATAAACAAAAAACCATTTTTTTTATAAGGTTGGATGTAATATAAAATTATAGGTTTCCTTTCTATTCCTGATTACAAAAATTTGTTATTTCACCAACAAGGGAGATGTAATTTTTCTTAAAACTACACATTAAGTGTCCTGAATATGATAAAAGGATCAAATCGAATAACTGGTTCGAAAGTTACAGTGAAAGAATATCTGATACAGACAAACAAAATACAAAATTCTCTAGTCAAACCATAGACCTTATAATGTTCGCTTAATTAACATTCGAAAATGATAAAACTTAGAATACAATTAATAACTTAAATCTTGGCCCAACTTAAAAATTTCAGAAAGATCTGAAAAGTGAATGAGCTTTATTAAAAACTTGAAATGTTTCAAAATGAAAAATTTTTATTTGTTCAATAAAAAATGCAATAAATAGTTACGAACAGTATTGTATAAAGACAATTGCCATTTTATAAATATAAGGATTGGATGTTAAAATAATTTGAAGCATAAAAGGGTGGAAGATCTTTTAATATGAGTGAAATTATTTTTCTTCTAATAAAATATCCTGACAGATAGAGCTTAAAGCTATTGATTAATTACAAATATTTGATTTTAATATTGTATAACTCTTACAAATTGTTATTCTTCAAAGGTCGTTTAGTTCATGCAGCTTTCGAGTTATACATGTTTATCCATATATCAATATACTTGATGGCTTGTGTTATGAAAAGCCAATACGAGTTTTTAAATAATTGGCTCATAACTCCATTGTTTTTTTAACTATTTCAATATGAATGTAATTTAGTCATAATTCTTTACCATTTTTGTTATAACATCAAATTTATAGTTTCAAAACACGTATAAAACTATCTTTAAAAGTAAATAAAATCATAATTTTAAAAATACATTTATATACATTTTTATGAAGAGACATGACATTTAATATTATATCAAATAACATAAACTTAAAAAATACACCTATACGGCGTGTGTATATATAGACCAGGCACTAAGCGTTATTTATTATGAAAAAACGAAAACAGTTTTTGTAAGACACAATCACTCTTTATTATTATAAATGATGATTGTGTGTGATTTGTCGATTCACTCCGTTTTACTCTGTTAACATTGAAAGAGAATTCAATTCTTAGTATTTCCCACTGGCCAATATATTATTAAAATATTTATTATATTGGCCAAAGAGAAATACTGAGAATTGAATTTTCTTTCAATGTTTGCGGAATAAAACGGAGTGAATCGGTAAATAACATAATAAGATTTATCAGTTTCTACAAAAGTTGAAAAAACCGCATTCAGAAAGATTTCTTCAGTAAACTGTTTTCTAAAACATCTTCTTTTCTCCACCCTCCCCTTTGCCATAAATATTGATAGGCATTAAAAACTTAGATCGTAAACATGAAAGACTATTTATTAATCAAAATTTAGTTGGTTATTAATTTTTCTGATAATAATAATAAATTATTCGGGATGCCTGAGCTAAACAAGGCTCTTTTGAAAATTCAAAATGAATCGAAGTGGGCCTGAATTCATCAACAACAAAATTGCGTAAAAATTAAAGTAAGTGGTATTACTTTTGTGGTAGTAAAATATACTTGTAGGGGATGAAGAATACTATTGCAATGAATGTGAAGAACAAAAAATTTTATTTGCAATATAGTAAATTAAGTTGGAGTTTCAAATAATTTTGGGTTATATAGCAATGATTCTATTATATTATACGGGCTAAATAAAAGCTGGCCTTAAGTTTGATTTAATGTATTAATTAGGCAAATTTGTGTTGCGTGAGTATTGTTTATTTGTTAAAAGATATGATAAGGCATTGAAAATATATTTATCCTTGTTGAACATAGCAAAAGTATGTTCCAATTGCGATGAACATGAGAGCACGCCATATTACATACACTAGTAACTTTTAGCCCAAGGTATTAATTGAGACATTATTTAGTAGTGCAGAAATTTGGAAGAGGAACCTCAAATCAACAAATAATATTGGAAAAATAATCTCATTTCTGACTTCGATTTGAGATGATCGTTTAAAATTGTAAATTCTTACGTAGCGCCTGTACTAGAAATATGTACCAATAACATGATATGGTTCTTTGATCAAGTATAAGTCACAGAACAATACACTGTATATAAAATATATACACGTATATTATGCTTGACTTTACAACATAGAAAATGATCTTAACTGGTCACCACCGTTGTTCGTGAAGGCCGTTCAATGCCGTCTCTTTTTAAAATGTTATATTGGCGTCGAACTGTCCGTCCAACACACAACACCAAGAGCAACATAGTCATTCACTCACAAAATCTTACAACCAATCACTTCTTACTGTGTTATTATTATGAATATGATATTATAATAAATTATTAAATTAAAAAAAATTAATTGTTTTTATTTGTTTCTGTAAATCTTTTTATGTTTAATCGTCATGATTTTTAATAGTTTCATGTTAAATATATATATGTCATTTAATTGACATCTACTGTCATTAAGCTTTACATCAAGATAAATGGAAATTGCGGATAAACGAAGCGACATTGTATATAATTTATTCAAGCCGTTAAAATAATCATTTTCAGATCTCATAAAAAAGTCTATGTACGTTTTTTTGCAATACAGTAAACTCAACTTTACAACAAATATTGATGATATTGTTATCAAACCTTATTTTGTTACGTTAATAAATGATAATTACGACCCCGGAATTAATTATTAATTCAATAATTATAGAATTTAAGAAGACAATTCGTGCAACGGTACCAACGGGATAGATTGATTGTCAAAAACATACATAATAGTACTTTTGTTACGAGCACTAAACTTTTGTTTATTTTCTTTCAAATATGTAGAGAGGTGTTTTATATATTACAAGAGTTGTAATTTTATTTTTTCACATATAAAAGTAAACAAACGGTGTGCCTATTTAAATCAGTACTTTTCTAATGGGGTATACAAAATTACAATGATGGACGTGTGTTTCCAATAGCTTCATCGGATATCGATATCAATTTAGAAACAATATTGTTTCGCCTTTTTTACAATTTTAAAATTTTTATTCAAAATAATTTGTTAGTTAGTCTAGAGTTGGTAGATAATTTTGAGTTTAATAGTAGAGTGTTAATCATCTTTAGCAATAAACAATCACAAAACCGAAGATCTAGTTTGAGGAAAATGGCAATTACTGTGTTTTCCCGAACATTTTTTAAGAAGCATTTATATTCTTTTTTCTTCCTTTTTATTTTAAAAAGAAATATTAATTGGTTCTTAAAGTTGTTGAAATTTAATAATTGGAGAAGATAAATATTAAGATTGCATACAAATCAAGACATTAAAAATATAACCAAATTTTTATTCAGAAAAATAATAAGGGCTATTTAATAATAATTATGTTATATAATAATTAAAGATGTTTCAGAGATGGAAGTAAAAATTTCGATACTAGAATAAAAATCAAGTGATACTAATATAAAATAAATCTTTGTTCCGTAGATAACAAAGACAAGATTAGGATTAAAACGTCGTCGCCTCCATATTAATAAAACTAATGCGTACACGTATAGTCTGCATATCTTCAAGTAACTAGCTTCCATATTCAATAAACAAGATAAACAGTAGATACAACAATATAATAATAATCTTCCTCATTCTATACAAAAAAACAAAATAAACCATGAATTATTGATACGCACGTATATAATTCAATATTCAATACGAACTTACATAATTGAATCAGAACACATCATGAATGTATTAGAAAAAGACCAGTTTTTAAAAAAGATTACGAAGATTAAAAAATTGTAATGGACTTGTACATTCGCACTTTACCAAACTATCAAACCGTTCATCAATAAATCAAAATTTTAAATTCATATCTGATGAATTTTAATGTAACGACTTTGACAAGCATACAAAAAGAAGTTATGTTAACAAGTCGATATAAGAATGGAATCAAGTAATTCTGATTAAACAATTTATTATTTTTATGATTAGATTTATAAAAAAATTGTAATTCGTATCTCAATGCTAAACTATTAAATACATACGAGCGAAACATAAAATTATATTAACATGGCCCTTTCGATATAGAAAGGTGGAAATAGTATGGAAATAAATAATTGTGATTTAAACATTGATTCTACCTATTGGATTTATCAAGAAAAATCTGTTGATAGTTTTGAGTTATTTTGTAATTTTAGCATACAATTTGATATATTGAAATAAAATTAAAATTTATTAATATACTGTTATAGTATTATTTTGATTTCTTTTAAATTATTGGCTTATAAATAACTAACAATTTGACATATCAAATGATATGAGTCAATTTATATGGTAATTTTTATATTTTGACTATTTGGATTAATTTATTAAAATATATATATATATATATATATATATATATATATATATATATATATATATATATATATATATATATATATATATATATATATATATATATATATATATATATATATATATATATACAGATATTAGGATCGTTCAAATTATAATTGAATTGATATTTTTATATTGGTAATTAAGGGAAATGACTTCTCTCGCGGCCCTTCGTCGAACATATATATAGTATATATTCTCAATTCTCAATACTAGGAACTAATGTTGAATTGAAATTCACACGCAAAAAATATTTGGGAGTTATGTAATGAAAATATCGATATTCGAATTTGCAAAGGTGTTTGTACATCTTTTGAAATATTCACAACTTTGCAATTTTAAAGAAACAACTTAAATTTTTATAAATTCGCTTAGTAGGTACTTATAAAATTTTTATTTTCCAAATTGATTTCATATCAATTTTATAAATATTTTGATCATTCACATGACATGTGGTTGGTGATCTAAAAACATGTTATTAGATTCAAAATCCAATAATGTGATATTTGCCTTAGGTGCGACTGGTAATTTTGATCAATTAATAATTAATCAACATTTAATATTTTATCAAGCAAAATAATATTAATGATGAAAAAATTTGTTATATATTTTTATTATTTAATAAAATAAAAAAACAAAAACAAGTTCGATTTCGTTTAAAGATCACATTAACCTTGTGCTAAAGTACTACTAATGTAATTTTTTATCACGTTTTATAATTCCGTTAAATGTTTAAAATACGACGTGTGATTTCCGATGTCCTTTCATGCACCAATTTTCGTTTAAATATTATATTTACAAAAGCAGCTATAAATATTATATTAACAAAAAATTAAGAAACCAAAATTTAGCCGATTTCCAAAACGGTTGGAATTCCAACGATCGGTTTCATGAATTTGTTATGTATGTTTATTTATTGAGGATATTTTAATCAGTTGACTAACTTTAAAAAAATTTGTTAAACGACTGCAAAAAAGGAAGAAGTTCTCATCTTGGTTGCATATTTTTGACTGCTTTTATATCTCAAAATAAAAATTTTTATTGGTTTGAAACAAGGTATATGACTTTTGTTTCGTATTTTGTATTTTATTTCTGTGTCATCACTAAACATTATCTACTACGTAGTTATTTCAATAATTTAAAAGTATATGTAAAAAAACGTGAGGTGCTTTGTACCTGTATTATATAAGTACTTGGTATCTTCAACCACTGATCCTCGTTAATTTTACGTTTTCTTATCAAATTTTCTCATTATAGAACACATTTGGTTTAGTACGCCTATTGGAATTCTTAATATATTTTTAAAAATATCCACAGCAGTGACGAAAGATTTTAAAAGCAGCGAAGGATAAGCATATTAGGATATATTCTTAGCTGTTATTGACATAAAGAAGTGTACTTTTGACAAGTTTTTACTTAAATTACATGTAATATACATTGTATTTCTTTGCACTTTCGCACAATAATAACTCAAAATATACGTATACAAAGGTTTTGAAATTTGGTATGCACAATATTGGCATAAAGAGTTTTTCTCGAAAAAAAGGTTTCTAAGGTAAAAATTCGAATTTATATAAAGATTATTTTATTTTTCATATCAATAATGTACATACCCAATTTCAAAAGTATTTTTTGAGTTGCGCGAGAATTGAAATATTTTACATACTGTAGGGTGCTTCAGTATTATGTATCAATCCTTTTTATTAATAAAGTAAAAGAGGATACTTATTATTAATTTCTTATTATTTTACTTAAAAAAAAAATTAATCATTTATAAATAGTAACGTTTAATTATGTTAATTATTAAAAACAAAGACAGAATTTTTAAAAGACAAAAATATTAATAGTTTTCTCAACGGGTTTATGTCAATTAATTTTTTAATATTTAATAAAATGATAATGTTTTTCATATTAAACATATCAGATATGAATCAACAACCAGCTATAAATTATAAATCATCTCTGTTATGTGTAACAAAAATTATTTATTATTAACATTGTAAAGGTTCACTGTTACTTTGTTTTGATATATTGAAATAAAATAAAAATTTATTAATTCAAAATATACTGTTATAATTTTATTTTGATTTCTTTTAAATTATTGGCCAATAAATAACTCCAAATTTAACATATCAAATAATATGAGTAAATTTATATGGTAATTCTTTAAATATTTTGATTATTTTTATTAATTTATTAAATTTTTGAAATGATTTTTAGTATACTAATTTTAATTCAAAATATTTTAAACTTTTGTAAATATTACATCGTTGCACGTTATCCAAAGCAAAATGTGAAGATAAAACTTTCTATCGTTGATGGTTTTAAAGTTCAAAGATCCATTGTACTTCAAATAAATAAGAGTTATTATCGAGCTGAAGTCCATGATATATTAATACAAAAATTATTTTTTAGCACCTACGTTACTATGGATATCAGTTTAAACTGAAATGGGACATACACCTGGATTTGATGGAGGCTTTAGAATGATATGTATATTAATGTATATTTGAATCGTTGCGTTAGTCCACTCATCACGCATTCTTTGGATAGCAGTCCAAAGAATACTTTATATAAATCACTGTGGCTTGGAGTTAAACAAATATTTAAATAATGATATTAGGGCTACGTTGAAACTAAACTTTAACCTTTAAGTCTTGAGCCTGTTTTTTACAGTAAACGATATATATTGAATCATGATCAACTAAATTGCGATCCCTGAATTTTTGAAATTGAGTTTAAAACTTATACTGGTTGTCATAATTTAACCGTCAGATATCCAAATAACACATAAATTTTTTTAAATGTTTGATAAACAAAAATAAGTTATTTTCATACACAAAAATTAAAAGTGTTAAATTATACACAATACAGTTTGTCGTACGTAGTAATAATAATAATTCAACATTGGTTTTTGATTAATAATAAATTTTGTTGGCGCCTTACAACATTATAAAAAACGATAGTTTAAAATAAATTTATATTCACTTTAAAAAAATGTTGATACTTAATTAATCATAAATTATTGACACCCACTAATTTTCATATATGGATCATCTGGTTTCTGATTCAATATTATAAATTTATTAATATTTTTATAATTATATTTATAAATAGAATTCATAATATAATACGTTCAATGCCAAGAAGAAAGTCGCCATAGTTTTTTATTTTTACGTTCTGAATAAAACAGCATCTATAATTAATGATATTTAAATTTTATTAAAAACTATAACTTATTCAATAATATATAAATATAATAGCAGTATTAAAATGTCATGAACTGTAATATTTCCGCTCATAAATGTTATGGACTTAATGATGTCTGCTATGCGGTCGATAGCTTCCGGCTAAAATACTTAATTAAAGTACAAAAATTGATCTAGACAATGAATAATTATGTCATTATAATTCTTATAATCTATATTAGCGTTTTTATCGGCTATCCTTGATAATTTAATATTAAACTTATAAGATTATGCATCGTATCCTCAAGATAAAATAAAACAATTTGAAACTTAGAAACAATTAATTCTTTTTAAGACAAACCCTTCAATTATTTGGTGTATATATTGAGGATTACACTGCACCAAATTTAGGGTAAGAAATATACCTATCTTAACCCTATTAAGAGTAAAATAAAAATCTGCAGCAATTAATACTTATGAAGACTACATTGGCTGCAGACGCTCTTCCTCCCAAATCCGAATATTTACTCAATATGGATTTAGTTAAATAAATAAAGATTCAAAATAATAAATAATAATTAAATGCTAATGTTTGTACTTATATTTTGAATAATATAAATTTGTAATTTTTTAAATATAATATTTTGAAAATAAATGTTTATCATTATAGAGGCCTGAAGAAGTCAACAAAGTTAATGAAACGTTGGCGAAAAAAATGAAAAGTTATTTGCATACATTATTTGCCCATGCTTCGTCAAATAATTTAATTATAAATAATGGTGTGGGTGGCCTTTTATATAGACCAATATGTCTAAGGTACGAATGGTAAACCCCATTATTGTTAGCAAGTTAAAATGGAAAATTTTTGTATTTATTTTTCATTAGAAAAGGAATTATTTGTAAATATTTTTTTACACAACATATTAATTAAAGTTTTGTTTCAGTATTATTCCAATGCATATGAAATTGTAATAAAAAATCAAGTTTATTTAAATACGAGTATATAATTTCTCAGTAGCCGTATGCTTATAATATTTATAAATATATTTAAAAATTATGATGTTTAAAATGTTTATATTTACATTTTGAAATTGGATATTTTTGTGTGGTATTTAGCATTAAAATTATCTTAAAATTATTTAAATTAAATGTATAAAATTTCAATATTATACGATTTAAGCATTTTTTACTCAACATACATAGAATATGTTATAGAATATTATTATTAGTTTTAGTCTTTAAGTATTGGAAATGTTGGTATAAGTGTTCATAGAATCACTTAATCTATCTCTGTCATCAAGATCAAAACCTCGAAATCGAAAATAAACAGAAAGCCAAAATTTCGGTATCGTATTCTTGACATGAAGTGAGTTTAAGTTCGTGAGTGTACAGAATTGTTCCATCGGATCCAATGGATGACACAGATTTTGAATAGTAAAGTTTCATTAGCTATTTAGATTTGATACGATTTCACATCAAATTTATAATATACCTATAATATATGCAATTACTATAAGTGTATTTAAAACTGCATAGGCAAGTATATGTGTATTTTATTAAAGCTATTTAATAAAGATACTCAATCATATGTCGAGTATCTATACAATTAATACTGGTAGTTGCTATCTCCACTTGTTTTTCTATATTTTTGATAATAAAATCAATGCGAGTTGAAATAATTTCACTCAGTTGTTTATTGAATAAAGGGTTTTTGGCATACGCGATCATTGAAGTCTCCATGCTATAAGTGGTATATATGTGGTTTACACTTATTCATGTTGTTAAATGTGAACACTCAATTTGATCTATTGTTGATACTATTTTGATTTTTTCCTTGATCTTGAAAAAAATAAAGAGAAAATAATTATTATCCAAAGTACATGAACCTGTATCCATAATAAAATATAAGCTTTTATTGTACTAAATGTAAGAAAGCTTTTTATCTTAATATGGATGTCTATTTTATCTCAATATGGATATTTTAAAAAATTTTTAATATAAGATATATGTATCAAAATCTGCTAAATTCGCAATTTTATCTTTGCAAATTCTATATAGATTTGTTACAATCGCATTAAACGTGTGTATGTTCGTTTTAAGAGATTGCATGATTTCATAAAACGGACTCATTTTATACACTACATAACTTTTATAGAATTCAACTCGAAATTGTGATGCAATTATTGTACTTAAAATTTCTAGAAATAAAATTAACGGATATTAAAATAATAAATAAATTCAAAATAAACTTTATCTATTAAATTTTTAGGAAAAAAAACGTGTGCAGGCGTAGATTCCTTTTCGTTTCATAGTTAAAGCAGTTGCAACACATTTACCAAAATATGAATTACACTAATAATCGCAACGTGCTCGGTGCGATCCCAAACATTGTTTTAAAGCAAGGCCGAGCATTCACAATTTATGGAAAACACAGAAGGAAAAACAGCTTGCGGAGCTAGGAAGAATAACTTTGAAATCAAATCAAATTTCGAATAAGCAGCCAATTACAAGTGTATTGTAATAAATGTATTGTCGAACTGGGTATGTGACAAATAAATTGAGAATCCACAATCAAATTCATACTTTCAAATATTTACAATAGTTATAATGAAATGAATGTTTGCACATTGTTTGATAAATTATTCATAATTTGCATCACAGTAAATAACAGCAAATACATATGTATCCTAACTACCCATGCATGTTTGTCTATCTATTCATATACGGTTTAAAGTAATCGAAGTTAAGAAACATATAGACCAAGTCCTGAATAGACTTGAGTATGCAAAAATTGAGAGCGATTTTCTATTAGTGGAATAATAATAAGTTAAGTTTATGTTATGAGAATCTCGATGTTTTTGGGTCATTTATTGGTCCAACTTTTTGAAAGGAGACTCTCCAACTCCGTTTGAATTGGGCTATATATAAGTATGGAGTTACTGTACTGATTATATTTATTGAAAATGGGGTAAAAATAAACAATGTTGAATTCTTGAAATTTTTTTCGAAAAATGCTTCGTTTTCTACATTTTTAGATTAGAATGCAAATTTTTTATTTATTTATTTGTTAATGCAATCAATCATGTTTCACACGAAACACGGAAACGAATTATTTATTAATAAAATAATAAAAAGAAGCGTAAAAATAATATAAAAATTAGACCAAAAATTGGTCCGGCGACATTCTGATACTAATAAACAAGTTATTCTTAAGACAATTCTATTGACGGAATGCGATGCTCAATTTTGATACTCTCAAGTCCATCCAGGCCTTGGTAGAATATACAAATTAGTGAGGTACGTATACAAAGATATGTAAGTGTTTTATTTATTGAAAATCAATGTAATATGTTTTAAAACTGTCAAGCTTTAGAATGTTTATTATGGCTACATAAAAATAAATGTTCAATGAAGTTTTCATCATTGATGTTTTAACATAGCTTAGATCATAATAACATTTATTAAAACTAGCAGCTCCATCACTTAAGTAATATTTCGCAATCATGTAATGCGTCTTACTAGAAGACAATTTGGAGTTTAAAAACAACAAAATACATGATATTTCAGGCGTGAAAAAAATAACGATTGAAAAAGAAAGGTTGACTCCCACAAAAGACCCTGTCCAAGCTGTAATTTAGCCTACACACAAACTCTACTAAAATTAATCCCCACTCAATTAATTTTGTTCTGTCTAGTAAAAAACTGCTCATTTGGTAATCTAGCTCATTTGAGTAAAAGGGGTCTACTACAGATACCAAAAATTAGTGAAAATTAAGCCATAAATCGTATTTTAGGGGTTGTAAAATTGATTTATATCATACACTCCTACCTTCTCGGTGAAGTTTGATACACTTTAAAAGTAAAATAAGAGGAAAAAGCAAAAATGATGAATACTCATTTAAGTGCATAATTTTTATTTTTACTGCATTATTTTTATTGAAGCAAATATGATGTTCCCATTAATTCTTAATATTAATTATTAATTCTATTACAGTACTCTGTAAATGATTCAGAAAATATAAATAATCACCCGACGCTGAGAGGTACTTGAATTATGATAATAAAGAAGTAGAAACAGAAAATAAATCGATAATAAAATTTTAATTCATGAATTGAAAAATACGTCCCATTTGACTACTAGAGATCGATACTAGATATATGGTTTCGTCATATATATGCTTTAAAATTTTGTTAGTATTTATGGCTTTAAAATTGAGGGATAGATAAACGAATTTCTTAGATTGAAACATATTTGCTCTAACTTTAATACAGAAAGATCTATGATTTATGTTTATTTATTTTGTAGTAAGTATATACAATATTTATATATCTGTAATTGTAATTGACATACACGTCACAATTATATTGTATACAATTTAATTAGTTTAGTTTTACTCCACCTTCATGTTCAAATAATAATATATAATTATTATATTAAGTCTATTATTAAAACATTTTAAAGTAATTCAATTACTGTTTATCTCAATGATTTTAACAAATTTCACCATCTATCAAATATTTTTTCTTTTACAAGTCCGTTTAAGAATGTCATTGTTTTATGAGCAATTGTTAATGAATTTGACAAACAAAATATTCAATATCGCATAAGTTAATGAAATTAGCATAAATAAATAGCTAATCAATACACAATATTCAGAAATTTATACTACACTTTAAAAATTCTGCCAAAGAAGTACCATTAGATATTGAATATTTAACAGAAAGATTAGATATTGAATATTTTTCAAATCTTTAAATTTTTGTTGCATTTATCTATATATTTAAAACAAAATCGTGTTAGTTACACCACACAGGAACAGTTAGACCAATTTTTTTGATTTTTAGGTTTTTAGATTTATCTTCGGAATAATAGAGAGGATAGGTTTAAGATAGGTTAAGTTTATTAATCTCTTCTCACTAGCAGTATGTCGAACTGTCAATAAAATATAGTCTGCATATCGCATTCTTTAAGTTTCACCGAAACCATTCGTAGTTCTGGAAGTCCATATAATTTTCACCTAGTATATAAGTAGCACAGCAGAACTATAGGCTGTCATGAGGTACTGAGTGTTCCACACCAAATACCGGGCAGCCAATAAATAAGCACTTATCGAAATTCTACCCCTAACAGGGTGATAAACGGGGGCTAATTTTAAAAGAGACAACGTGATCCGTTCGTAAAATCTACTTCAAAATATAATTGCATTTATTTTGATTCGATAAAATGAGAAAATAGTTTTTTCTAATACGTACTTTTCTTCTGTGAAAATTGTCATGGCAACGTGTCACAGTTTAATAAAGTTACCTACGTTCCATATTTTCTAAACAATAGTAGTAAACCATTATTCAACAAAAAAAAAACATAAAAACATTATATTTAAATTATTATTTAACTCAAATAAAAAAACTTTAAAAAGAGAATTACTTTATGTATCAATGTAGAATATATTTTTAAAATCCAATGGACTAATCAATCAATTTTTTTGTTGCGGTTTTTTGAAAAACTAGTTAATAAAAGAAAATTTTTTAAATGTTTTTGGACTTCTAATAATAAAAATATTGTCATTGTAAAAATAAATTGATAATCGAAAAATATTTGTAAACATTACATTTAAAATAAGGTTGCAAAAATTAAAAAACCCAAAAATGATAAAGTAATGAACATGTAATTTGTGTTTTGCGTGTAAAATAATGTTTCAATGGTTCCTAAGAGAAAATTTGAATTTTCTGTAGTTTTTATTTTAAGGCAACGCAAGGACCATACGTTTTAAATACTTTCATTGTAAACACTTAATCAAATTTTTTTAAGATAAAAAAATTGTATTTTATATTTAGAAATGTTTTTCTCAATAATACTTCAACATGTTTTTTTTTTTTTTTTAAATATAAGAAATGAAAGTAAAAACAATAAAAGAAAGAATTCATAATAATTATTTAGCTTCGTAGAAATAAGTATTTCCTTCTCCGATAAAAATAACTCTAGGATAGGATTAAGAATGTCTAGAGTAGAATCTGCTGATGACGCCAAAGTATTTATTTATTCAATATATTTGTAATATAATATTTATGCATTTTATACATATATTTTTATCTCCATATATGTATGAAGCTTAAGCGAAATGTCTAAGAAGATAAATTGATATTGCTTGTTTTCTTTCTTGCAGTAAATGCAATTGTAAGTAAAAAATCAAATAACAACAAGATGCGATTATTTACATTTTACATGATATAAGAATTGGATTGTAAATTTTATTGACTTCATGTTTGATCAAATAAATATTTTATTTTTGTACAACATGTATTAACTGATATTTTTTTAATAGAAAGATGAGTAACTTTTTTGATTAAAGCGATCGAAATATAGATAATGTCAAAAACAAAAATGTTAATAGCTTTTATTGTAAACTATGAATAGAATAAATTTCGATTTTTTCCACAATTTCTCTAAATCTAATTTTTTCTTGTATTTAATAAATACGTATTTTTAGTGCAAACTACAAATGACATATAATTGAGTTATTGTTTTTAATTATTAGCATTTATAAAATACTCTCAATATCCAGTCAATAAAGTTATAAATATATATATATATATATAAATATATATATATATATATATAATAAGATATTTTGTAATCATATTAGTGTTTAATATCTAAATTTGTGTTTAAATTGTGAGGATCGTAATATTTCAATCATAGGTTTTAAAAATCTTTAACGGCTAAAGAATGTTTTGGAGACATATAAAAATACTTTGAGATGAATGAGAAAAAAATTTAATAGAACGTTCATCATTCCATCTGTATAAAACACAATCCGAATCACGTAACAGTTATTGCAATTTTATTTTTTAAACTGCAAATTTATACAGATTCTTATTCGGATATTCCTTAATAAAGATAAATTTATTAAAATGCACAATAAAAATAAATAAATAAATAAATAAATAATTATAATTTTGTAATTCACGAGTTAAAGATGTAATGGAACCTAATTGGAATATTTGTTAAAGTATTCTTTGGTCCCATGATTTTGGTCCAATTTCAAGTAAATCATGGTCTTAAAATATCCTTTATGTTTTGTAACGTACATCGAATTAATAAATTCTATTTCCAATTGAAGTATATTTAGTTCACCTTGTACTTAATAAATGTGTGTGTTTTGTATATAACATACATTATTCCTATATTTTCTAACACATTATCAATCAGCTACCATGTATAAATAATTCTATATATTTATTAACGTCTCTTATTGATTAAACCACATTTTTACATTTTATTGATTATTTATCTGTAAATAAAATCTATAAAACTTATTAATTATAAGTAAGATCAGCTTTAGCAACTTTACTCGTTGCATTTTAACACAAATACGTTATATTTTTTGTTAAAATAATAATTGATTATTGAGATTTTTATTGCTAATAGTTTCTACGAAATACGCAATAAAAATAAATCCTTATATTTAACGCGATAAGAATTTATTGGATCTAGAATTGCATCTAAGAATTTAGTATTATCTCGCCTTATGAGAAATAAACATTAATTAAGCGATTTTATAATTTCGAATCACGTTTTCTTTTAATGACTAAAATGAGTAAAAATATTTATCATGACGCAGTGTGATTATGATTTTTATTGACAATGTTATTATTGGGTTTATTATATGATATTATACCAAAAAGAAAGAGTAAAGTATTGAAAATGATAGAATCGATATTTTCCATGCTTAGCTAGGAGTCAATAATGTAGTTTGAGACATTTGCAGGCCAATATGATTAATGTGTAATATATTTTAATGAATGAAGTGAAATGAATCATTTTTAACTATAGCAATAATAACACATTCAATAAGTACTTGTAAATTTATTTCAAATTGATTATACATTTTGTATAGATATATTTTTGTTTATAAAAAAAAAACCACGATGAAAAATTAAGAGTACATAAAATTTTTTTTTTTTTAAATATAGGTCTTAACGGCGTGGAGACGATTTACTATGTGGACAATTTGATAATTTAATCATTGTAACTTCAACATTATATGAACGGAAATTTTGTTTGAATTTTTCTAAACTGATTATTTTTTTAAACTGATAAAAATTCGTAGTATAGCACGGAAAAAAAGTTAGTAAAAAATAACTGAAAACGAAAAATAATAGATCAGATTTATAAAGGTATGAATTACAGCAACATTGTCTATTAGAATATAAAAAGGGCAGTTTTAAAATAAAAGAATGTCGATAATTTCAAATTTTATACGGGTATTAAAAAAAGTTTATGAATACCTACCTGTGTTGGGGAAGTATATATCATTTTTATTAAAGAAGCATACTTATTTTAAAATTTACAATGCAATTTGTAATGTAGTTCTTATATAATTATTAAATATTTTTCATTACAGTTTTTGCGTTGAAAATTGTAATAATGAGTAGCTTTGTTGAGCAGTAGATCTCACTTACGGTGGTAGTCTATTATCATTAAAAAAATAAATATATGGCACACTTATTTATCGTAATTGGTTTATGAAATTATGCAAATGAGAATAACATATAAATTGGTTATTTCCCTTAGATAGGACAAACTTAGATAGATAGAATCAGTTACATAGAGACAAACGAAATGCAAAATCTTCTAGTTATGTCAATCAAGGAAGAAATAGCATTAATATTGTTTTAATAATAAATACTTAAATAATAATTTAATAATTTATTTAAATTAGTAAATTGTGATAAATTTTCAAGACTTCTATAACTGCTATTTGATTGATGGAGTACTACAACATAGTTAACTCAACTATAAACTATCTATATATCCTATCTATCTATCTATCTATCTATCTGTCTATCTGTCTATCTATCTATCTATCTGTCTATCTATCTGTCTATCTATCTGTCTATCTATCTGTCTATCTATCTGTCTATCTATCTATCTATCTGTCTATCTATCTGTCTATCTATCTATCTATCTATCTATCTATCTATCTATCTATCTATCTATCTATCTATCTATCTATCTATCTATCTATCTATCTATCTATCTATCTATCTATCTATCTATCTATCTATATATCTATATATCTATATATCTATATATCTATATATCTATATATCTATCTATCTATCTGTCTGTCTGTCTATCATCCCGTCTCGTTCTTAAGGATCTTCAAAAACTACCTATGTCATTTTTGCATCCAATATGAGATAATCAGGTAGAAATATGGAAACAGTTTTTTTATTGCACTCTACTTTTTGAACAAAATTTCTAAAAAAACCGACTTTTGACAAAATTTCTAAAAACATCAAGAATGTGAAATGATGCGGCAACAATACAAATATAGTTTTTAAACCACCCCCTCCCATTTTTAAATAACCTTATAAATGAGAAATATTGACATTTTTCTTACACTCCTTTCCCCTATTTTTATGCTATCAAATAATTTGTGGTTTGTTATTTATTTTTGAATGAGGTCTACAGCTGAGGTCTACTTGAGATATTTTTTGGACATTGCACATCGGTAAATCAACGAAATTATGTATTATGTATATTATAATTTCTATTATATTCTAATTTTCAAATATTTTACCATGTAAATTAATTTCAAATAAATCATACGTATAATTTTAAGACGAATATCATTATAATATTATGTAGATTGTGAATCATAAATTGAATCATTATGGTATTTTGTTTTTAAATCTCTTAACAAGGATCTTGCGTTGGAATTAAAACATTTTGCATTTTTTAAATTGTAAACAATTGTTGTTGACGCAATGAATACTTTTGTTTTAATCTTATAAAAATTGCATATTAAAGAAATCTGACAGGAATGTTATCTAACAGTGTTTTTATATGTTTCCCTAGCCTGTCATGTCATAAATATTTAATTTTTCAAGGATCTCTGTTATTACAAAAATGATATTAAATAATTAGTGGCCGTTATTACAAGAACAGTCATAAGTTTAGGATTTATTCAGCAACTTAAAATTAAAACAAATTATTAAATAATTGCAGACCGGATCGGTTCTAAACTTGTTATTTTTTACAACAAAAAGTGAAATATTTTAATAATAAGTTTTTAATTTAACATAGTTTCTTAATAATTAAAAGAGTTTTATTGAAATCATCTACACTTTGATATTTTAACCTAACAGCGCCAATTAATATATATATATATACTAATTTTATATAATCGATTTTTGCTAGACAAAATTCAACTACATACAAATGAAAAATTGTTCAGTTTTTTATTTGAGATCATTTATCAGATTTTTTTGGGATTATAGATTGGAGTTAAAATAGCCCACGGATTTCAATTTCTACTGTTATTAAAGCATGCGGTTTAGTATATCTTTTTCTATAAATCGAAAGCTCGTTGGTCAATTTTTTTAAATGAGCTCTTAATTTATATAAATTTATATAAATATCCACTCCATTAAAATATTTTTAATAAATCAATACCTTTTGATACGATGCGAAATCCGAGCCGATATCATCTAATTTGAAAATACAATTGTATATAAATACCACATTTAAAAGAAAATAAAAATTTACAGGAAATAAAGGGCGGATATTTATTGTAACTAAACACCACACCTCAATGTGAATAATATAAATCCAGAAGTTCTTGAATTCATACATTTTTACAATGTACTCACATAAGTACAAACATACAAGCATAATTTAAAACCAGCTGTAATTATATACCAGTAAAATATAATTCACATAATGTGCAGATGTAACAAAGCAATAAATTGTGATAGATAAATCTGCGTAATTTGCAATATAACTTACAGAGAGTCAAAGATATCATAATTTAAATGGTTAGCTTGAAGGTGGATTTTTCCTAACTTTTCACCGTTAATAAAATGTTCATATTTGAAACCTGCGTGAATATTGTTAGTTTAAGGACGATCTTCAAAAAAAATGATAAAAAATTTTATGGAATCTAATACAACTATTTTAATTCTATTATAAATACACGTTTCGTAGGTTTTGAACGTTTTCCAATTGGAAAATAATGGTACATTATTAAAGACTCTAATTGAGCTTACAGACAATTCGTTGATCTCACATATATTATTTTTGAAAACATACGTTTCTGATTCAATATATCTAGGATAAATTCGAATTTTTAAATATAGCACAAGAAAAACTAATTAGTTATTTCAAGATTAAAGTACATTTATAATATATATAAATGTCGCAGTATATTAATTTTAGTCTAAAGTTTGGAACGCTAGAAAATATTAACTGCACAAACAAAATTTACGTACAGGTGTCCATAGAACCATCTAATTAGTCCATTGCTGCATGCCCGTCCGTCTTTACGTCCGTGAACACGATAAGTTAAAACTGAAAAGAACATAGCCAGTGAAAATATTGATGACGCACTTTAGGCATGAAAAGTAAGATCAAGTTCGTAAATGAGGAAAATCGATCCATTGGATTCAAGGACTCCATAACGATCCATGATCCAAGTTTTGAACCATTAAAGATAGAAGAACAATCGGAAGTCAAAAAATTTTGGTTTTTTAAATATAAACAACTTTTGTTTGAAAAAATTAGATTATAAGTACAGATATATAATTACAATACATATTATTATTATTATTATTATTATTATTATATATGTATTTTATGAATCATTCAAATTAGTTCAAACATTGATACTGAACCATATGTCGAGTATGTCGACAATTTATTCTGTTAGTTGTTATGTTCACTTCTTTATTTTACTGTACTGTCTACCAAGTGTGATATTCAATAAAGCACTCATAAAAGTCTTGAAGTATTGAGACAACTTGTCAGCACGACAGAAGCATATTTTAAATTCGAAAACTTAGACAAGTTGTCAGTTTTTGCTGCCCTCCCCTTTGTAGTCTTAGAAGATCACATTATTAAATCAGTGTTTTAGAAGTTCACAGTCTTTGCCGCCGTTACTAAGCATTGGTAATGTTGTTTATACCCTTTGTCCTCATCACCTTTTCATGAAAGTATCTTTATTTTCTGGACCTTATTTTCTTCAGACGATTATTAAAAAGCAATAATAACATGTTTAATAAGTTATTGAAACCGATGATGTTTTTAGTCCTAATTTGTAGCCTTGCATGTTCGATACCAGATTTTCGAATTCTGAGATCATTGATTTTAGATAATTTTATTGATGTATGTGCTGAGTGATCAGATCTGCGATATTTAAGTTTTATAACGACAACTTCGTAATTAGGCCTCAAAGTATTATGTACAAGTTATTAATATAAGAATAATGACTAGTTTTTTTTTACACATTCTGTAAATAATTTACAATATTTATGTGTATAATCTATGGTACTAACTAACTCTGTAGGTACCTAGTCAAGTATTTAAGGTAAAATATTATGATTAACTCACCCACAATAGGTGTGACTTGACTCTGTAACTGAATTGAATGAATTACTACATCAATCCATAGAATTTATAAAAGTACTTATACATACTTGAATACTTATTCTTCATGTAATAAATCAGTGTTTTTAGAATGAAAACCGAAGTGGGGGCTTTGTGAACTTCTAATCAAATAATGAATTATTGTGAATTATTCTTAACATTAACTATGATTTGTTGAAATAAAAAATGAATATAATATAATAGTTTATTTTACAATAGAACTGATAAATAACTGGATAAATTATTTTTCTCTTTTCAACAAAGTAGCGGTGTCAGTTTAGAGGTAAGTTTATATTTAGAGGTAAGTTTATTATAGTTGTGAAGTGAGTAAATCATTCTACCTAGCATCCTTCCGAAAAGAAGAATACTTTAACTGTTAAAGAGCTTATCAATTTCAGTAAATCAACGTACCGATAGGCGTGAATGAAAACCTAAATTTCGGTGACCTCTATTGTTTTAGTAATAGTGTTATATTTTTAAATAAGCTTGAACTATTATCCACATATTTTCAAGACCCATAAGACATGTTTCCGAAAAATTTATTAAAAAAAAATTAAATTTTTTGGATAAATGTTATTAATCATCAAGCATAATGGCTAAGTTTTTTTATTACCGAAAACCGAAACTCTTTAAAAATGAACAAAATATGAACGTTCAAAAATTCTGATTAGGTAGACAAAGACGGTCGTACTTCGAAGTAATCGTTGAGAACTTATAATTTCATATTTCTGAATCAAATTTAAATTTAATTTCCAATATTGTTACGGTATTGAGGCTAGTTTCACATTTTAATGTGAAATATAGCTGATTCCACGACAACCCCTTGAATCCGCGCTAACTACGGAAGTATTCTTCTACATCTTCCGATTCTGGATAGTTGTACTTGTGTATTTTTCTAGAAACTGTACATTAATATTTTAAATTTACATCGAGTTTTTTTAGGCGTTAGCATATAACTTTAATGTATCAACCTCATATTATGAAATGTTAAATTGTGCCATTCACCAAGATCTGGTATATGAATAGTATACCAGATCTTGGTAAATATCATCAAAGCTAAAAATCATTCCAAGTAATGTGTTTATTAATGTTTCAACATATTGTTCGTAAGAGGGTGAAAATAAGTGAAAATGTATTCAAAGTATATTAAAAAAATAATAATGTTTACTACACAACTATCCAGATATAAGCTACGTTCATTTTGTCCAAAACGGTTTTGTCCTTGTGTCGAGTTTGCAGTATTTATCCACTTTACTCTGAGACAATTTATAATGATGTATATATCTAGAAATGAGATAATGATACTGTGAAAAATAAATATTGTAGTCCTACTCTGCTTAATTTTATAAACTGAAAAAAGTGTCCGTTCTTACAACCAGTAAGTTGTACGTCTTACCTGTTAGTTGCAAAAAAGAAGCTTGTTACATGAGTTGTAATATATACGTATAATTATATCCATATACAAATTTTAATAATTCAAAAGTTGTTAATGCGAAAAAAAATCCAAATAAGGTCATTTGTGATAAATCAGTAAGACAATAAATATTAATTTTTAAAGAAACATTTTATGATTTGATTTTACATTTTACAAGTTGTCGTTTGTTGTTTTATCCACTTCAATAATTATTGTTACAAATAGGATATAGATTTTTTTTATATGTGGGTTCTTAGTTTATAAAATAAAAAAATAGAACAAAGCCGTTGGGTGTGGCTTTTAGCTGAAAAATTGAATTAATTTAAAAAAACTGACACAACTAATATAAATATGGTGACCTATTAGTTCATTAATATTTAATTATTGTTTAATTTATTCGATGCAGTAAAAATATTATTGTTTATCTTACATATGTAACATCCATTTTGTTATTCCTAATGAAATATTCATACAATACGTACAATACGTGCAATGTCAAGATTACATGTGACACACATGTAATCACACAAAATTGACACACAAAAAATGAATAAGTTTTGATGTTTTGTCCCAATTTCTTCGATCAAAAATGGTTTGTATTTGGTTACTATCTGCATACTCGTTGCAGAAATTAGCAACGAGTAACATTTCCTCGGATAATTATTACTAATAGCTAATTCATACTAATGATGACTACTTTGTAGTCGAAATACGTATTTGTAAAATAGAAAAATCCTGGAGTTATCTTTAAGAATTCACACATGATACACAAAACATGATAACATAAACATTTTTTAATGTGTGATTTGTTCCTGTAAAAGTGTAGAATTCTCTCCATTTTTATTGCACAATTAACGATTGTCATTCTTAATTCTCCATAAGACTGTAGATAATAATTATTGAAAATGACATTTAGAATTCGAACATTGCAGTATATGTTGCAAAAGTAGAAAATGGAATGGAAAAGGTGCTTCGTTTTTTCTATTCCTAAAATATAGGAACAAGGAAGGTATATAAGTTAGTAATAATTTATCTATCAACGGTTATTATTGAAAAGAAAGTCATGTGTAACAGGCAATATAAACACTATGTTTATGTACAACTTGTATTTTTGGGGATAAATAGGGAATAACTTTCTCCCATAAAGAATATGTCACAAAATTTTATCATTAATTAAATGGCAATTAAATATTTTCAGTATGATAATGCGAATATTTGCATTTCATGTAGAATGGTTAAAGGGAATGAGAAATTTGTATTCCTCTATTGACTTCAAAGTAATTTAATTTTTGGCTTTTGACGCAAAGCCAAAATGTCAAAACAACAAAAGTCAAAAATCAAATTTGCTAACCTTGAGATCAATAAATTAAATTAAAAAAATATCAAAAAACGATTAACTCCACCCAAAGTTGGTTCATTGAAAATAATCTTACTTATACATTTCCAAAATTAAAGAAATTCATTACTTGAGGGTTGAAATTATTTGACGACAATGCACACGTAAAAAAAAAACAAAGTTTTCAAAATGAAAATTAGATAAAATTAAAAGTTTACAATATTATTTTGTGAAAATCCATTTTTATAAAAATAATACGTCTCTAATATGGTTCAATTCTTGGATTTCATTATTATCTACATATAAGTGCTACAACAGTACTAAACTTCACATTTGTATAAAGCACTGTACAGGAATAAATTCTCTTCAGATTCATTACCAAAATAATTGTGTGTGTGTGTGTGTGTGTGTGTGTGTGTGTGTGTGTGTGTGTGTGTGTGTGTGTGTGTGGCCATTATTTAAATGGAACTTGGCCGGAATCTTTTCAAACAGTTAGATCCACCTTCATAAATCCTTTCCGTTATTTTTTGTTAGTTCATTAGAACAATTACAAAATGGATATTTAATGTATTTTTTTTTTCTTAAATAATTTCTTTAAATTGGTTTTAATTTATTTATCTCAGTTTTTATCACATAGATCTCAGAAATAAGAGACAACATTAAACCAATCGTCTGTAGGCTATTACAATTTGTAAATGAAATGTAATTGAAAATAATTTATTGTTTTCTTAAATTGATTTGTATTTATAGTGACTTTTAATGATCATTTTAAAATTTTTATTTTAAAATGTTAACTAGTTTTTTTTATTCAACTTTGATTTATTCCGACAGCAAAATCATTAACATTTTTCCTGGCTCTTAGTTAGTACATGACAATATGATAAAACTATCTTTGATCTCGATGATTATAATTGTATTTGGTTTAGAATTTCAAATTATTTACTGTTTTTTATAAACCTTGACTCCTACAATAATGTATTTTTCAAATGTGACAATTTTAATTTATATTATTGGTAGGAATGAAACATTATTTGTTTATTCATATTTGGAAATTTGAAATTCATGTGGTTAATCACGATAGAATTCATAACATCAGAAGATAAACGATTATTTTATATTTATATTTTATTTTATAAACATAGTGTAAAGCACGAGCGACATTAACTTAATGTTTATCTGAAACAGTAATTATCGAAGCATAAACCAATTCTTTAACACGTATGAGATGCCTGTAGTTTAAATTCCAAACAAAAATTAGTTTTTTTTTTGTCTTGAAAATGGTTTTTACTACTATCTTGCTTTGTAATGTGTTTACAACTTTCTTTGTTGAAGATTTCGTTTTTTATATGACTGCTGTAACTGTAACGAATCTATCGGACAGATTCTAAATTTGAATAAAACTTGAAAATTAAATTCAAATTGACTCAAAATAGATAGAAGTTATGAGCTATCACAGATTATTTTCGTTCCCATTCTATCTCTTTATTGTAAATGATGTTAACATATAATTTATACGAAGATACTAAAAGTTGACGTTATATGTAGGTATTTCCCTCTTTGTTTGATAAGGAATTTTGAATGTCTAAAGCGTGCTTATTTTTAAAGATTTAAAAAAATAACTTCCACGTTCATGAAGTATAGGCGCTTGAAGTAATAACAGTCTCTTATTGAATTGCTTTTTAAAAGGCGAAAGATCAAATATGTTCGGAATATGTAGAGAATAATATACATTAACAGTGGTATTTGATCTAGTCAAATTAGAATGATATTAAAGTTGGAAGCGAGTACTTACATAATCTGTATGATTTGAACGACCACTCGAAAAAAAGTGTGTAGATTTGGAAATGAAACTGACAAATGTCGTATGTTTTATATTCATCTATTTAAAATGTATATAGTAAAATTTGCATTAAAAGCCTTTGTACCCCTCTTAAGCTATAGATAAAATAAAAGATTATTTAAAAAATTATTATTATTAAATGTGACTCGATTAACAAGTGAACTGGAATATTATAACGAATCGAATATTTATATATTTATACTATAAAATGGTAATTTTATAGTTTATAATAATTGAATATAATTTACATAAAAGCTATTCTATTAATTATGCCATGATAAATTGATATCACAATTAAGGAAACTTGTTAAAGGTTGCACGAAATAAAGTAAAATATTAATTTTTGAGTTCTTACAAAATTACTCAATCTTATAAATTACTTAAAAAATATCTAAAAACGAATGTAAATTGTATTACTGTTAACAACTCCGTCAAAACAGCCGAACGGTATAGAAAGAAATATGTGATTTGATGTATGTCTAAATAGCGAAACAACTTTTTCCAATTAAATACAAAGAAGACTCGTAATTAGTCGTTAATTAATTGGGTAAAAGAAATTTTTATTCTTTAATAAAATTTTTTTGAAATTAGGCTAGCCTAGCCGTTAATTGATCAAAATTAACTGTGGAAAAACTACTATTTTCGCACGGAAAAAAATGATTGACAGTGAACTTTTTCCGATCGACTCCGAAATAGGCTTATAAAGAACCGATAATTAATTATTAATTAGTTGTAAAAAAAAAAGAATTATCACTCTATCCATAAGCTAGAAAATTCATGTTAAGTTGAATGTCAACTTAGCGAAACAACTATTTTCTCCGTAATGCTAACAGCAAAAAAAATTTATTTTCCACACTTAATTTAAGATTAATTAACGGTTAACGATTAATTAAAGTTTTGAACATATAAGAAAAATTGGATTAAAAATTAAAAAGTTATTTCATTTTTTAAGTTGACTGTCAACATAAGTTACAGTCAACATTACATAAGTAATTTTTTTGGGCGAAGTTTGATCATCTGAACAATGAACTCCATATTCAAAAATGTATTATACTATTTCATATTTGACTCATATTGAATCTGAACTGTGATTCATGGAATTAAGTCCGTAATTTGAACTATTATATTTTTGTGTTTTTAATCGTACTATCAACATGTCAGTCACCAACTTATAAAATTTTCCAATAAAATTTTGTTGATGAATTATGGCAATATGATAATAATGAAACTGAAATTGCTAAGGAATTTGAATATTACCTGAAATATAATTTATTCCGCCTGTATTGTAGAACAAATTATATGTTAATAAATTTTAAACAAAAAACTAATTTAAAGACTGTTACTTATTCGATTGCAATATATAAAAATACTCAGCTATTTCATTGATTTCCTTGAAATATGCGTAATCAACTTTTTATTCTGCCAAATTAAATTCAATATATAGGTATAATTAAAATTCTTCATTTTAAATAAATTATTTCAATGAAAGTTGAAAAAAAAAAAGTATTTTTCATGGTCTACAAGGAAAAAAAAAATGTATCAATTCCAAAATTATTACAAATGTTGATACGTATTATTTAAATGTTATTGAAAAATTTTTTGTTAAGTTTATTTTTAAAAACATTTCAGTGAATCTTAATTATTAGATTAACTTGAAATAATCATTTAAGTAATATTAAATTGCATAAAATCGGACAAGGAATTTTTTTTTATTGTTTATAAATTTAATAATTATTTAATTGATAAATTTTCTTCAAATAACTTTTCAGTTTCAATTTATGTAAAATACTGTCTTCTATTATGCTAATCTAGTATTTTTTAACAGATAAATAATATTTCTTTATTTATATATATTATTTACGAGCATTTTTAACCTTTTGTCCACAGAATTAATTGCTTATTAGTTTTTGAAACATTTTGTATATGCTTAATTTAATTTATCTATTGATCTAGCTTGAGGTCTTACAATATAACTTTACAGGCATGTATATTTTCAAGATCATTATTGCTAGATAATTTAAGATATTTACTTTTCTACAATTAATGCATAGAACTTAAACGGGCTACGATTATTATCTGAATAATCTACATTAATACAACAATCTCTGCAAAAAACTAATAAACTAAACCATAAATTAAAATATTAATAACATGTTTTTAATGAAAAATACAAGTTTTTTTTTTTTTTTTTTTTAAATTTATAATAATAAAGACTTACTGAAATAATAATGACATTCAAACTAAATATTAAATATGTAACAATATTATTATTATCTTATGTATCTTATAGATGTAATTATTAATTATAAGGTAAAGTATAAATTATGTACTCAAAAAATTAAATATTAAAATATTATTTATTTATTATTAATATTAAAAATAATTCCAACCTGTAGTATTTACAAAATTATGACGAAATCAAATTAAATTGTTGCAACTATTTATAAAACAACTTTTTTACTTAAAATTAACAATATCAACAATTATACTATTATTGTTCAATATTTAAATATTTGAATTTTTTTATCATGGTTCAGTATGTCTTCTTAAAGGAGGAAAATTAAAGTGTTAGGTATCCAATCATGATATCATCTGCCCAATCCAAAGTAATCACCTCTTCCTACCTAACGTAGGTAAGTTAAACTCAATCCGGTAAGACTAAATTATGAAGTCTTATAAGTCACCAAAATGGTATTTTAAATAAAAATAGCACTCAACGAAAACGAAACAACAATTAGGAGATATAATAGATAAGTAATAAACTGTGGATATTAAAGAGGACTCAAATATGTGGACAACCACCAATGATTCATACCGGTACAATCCATTCATAATCATGGCTTCATCTTGGCCATAACAAGAACACATTTCCAAAAAGAATTCAAGACCTATATGCTTCAAATGCACAACTTGCGATCAATGCGAACAGCAAAGGAAAACAAATAAACTGTCAGAAAATATAGTTGGAATCTGAAGCAACTTGACCGATAACGTATACCAATTAATTAAATTCATCACAAATTCGAATCTCATATGCAAACTATCATAGCCAAAAATTAAAATTGTATAAGAATCAAGTTTCCATCAACCCATCATTTAAACGGCGAGAAGATTCAAGGCGCACAATGTGGGTCTATGTTCGAAAGGAGGGAGGGGGTCTAACCTTAGGAAAGTCTGAAATGAGTTGCCTTCTTTGGCGACATATCGGATCATATACGAGATACACGAGATGTAGATGTCCTACACTTCACATTAGTAATATTGCGACATAATCAGTATTATCTGTTGATGGAAGTTTTTGTTATTTTAAATCAATCAGATGGTTGCGTATTCTACCGTGCTTATTCCGTGTAGCTTATCTTTTTCCGAGTATTCCGCTATCATTAATTCTTTTATATGTAATTTCCAAATTTAATTCCAAGTACAAAGTCATTGTACGGAACCGCCCGTTGCTTGCTAAACACTAAACTTGATCGAGTTTTTTTTTATCATTTATTTACATCTTCTATTTCAATGTAAACAACATTTAAAAATAAAAATAAATAAAAATTGGCCTACATTAAGAATTTTTAAATATATAAACCAATCTTTTTTTTTTGTAACGATACACATCGGTGAACAAGTCAACTTATTACGTTGTTCAAGAATTCTATGCTCAATCTATAAATATTAATTCTTTAATTCTGTAGAAAGGAAGGAACAGGGTGTTCAAGTAATAGTAACTAATGAAATAATAGGTACATAAAAAGTTCATGGTCGAGAGCTTTATTGTGTGGTATGCCATAGTATTAAATAAATTAACACACTTTAATTTTTGCTTAACGACTTTTTTATATTCTATTATGCGACATATTGCGGATAATAATCAGTTGATGGTGCAGTTAAATGTGGTAGTAACATTCGAAACATGTCGCATAATAGAAAATAATAAAGTTGTTAAGCAAAAATTAAAGTATGCAAATTTATTTATTCACAGAACATATTTAATACATAAAAATTATTTTATTCGTGCATGATGGGAAATGTATCAAGATGTCACGCTACCATTGGAAAGCTCTCATGCCAAGTCTTATGGTCTAAAAAATAATTTTGAATTAGTTAAAATATTCGATTAAATATATCAAAGATTCTGTAAAAAACTTGTTGTGGACAATAAAAAATTGTATCAATTGCAAAAAAATCTTTCTTGTATAATGAAAGTATGTATTGGTATTTTTGAATAATTTCCCCAACGCGGGGTTATAATTTTTTCCTACAGTTAATTTCTTAAAAGTCATAAAAAAGCCTACCAAATTTCCTCAAAATCAACCAATGCGTTCGTCAAATTTCAATATATAGAATTACAAAAATTAACCAACAAATACCCATGCTTTTTTAACAGGTTTCGTATGCGTATAGTTTTTTTGCAACTAACCTTTTTTAAACAGTTCAAGATACTTCTATATATAAAAGCTATTATGTTTTTTATGTGCCTTACTAAATCTTTTGTACATAGGAAAAAAATAAAGCAATAACATCTTCAATTATAATAATTATAAAATTAATATATTTGAGCTTAGCGAAATAAATTTTCATTATTAAATTCAAAATAGAGTTAAAATTAGCCGTTAATTAATTGGTTAAAAACAATTAATCGCTCTAACCTTAACGAAAAAAATTATTATTTGCCCAAGTTCACTGTCAACTTAACGAAATAATTTTTTATTTTCAATCCAAATTTTTGTTTTATAATGCTCATATATTAGCCGTTTAATAATCTTAAATTAATTCTGGAAAAAAATGTTTCGCTCTTACCATCTTGGAGAAATGGTTGTTTCGTTAAGTAATGGACTATCAACTCAGCGAAACATTAATTTAATGAGAAAACTAAAAACCAATAATCCTCATCAATGAATTAATAATCAGTTTACATATTCCCATAACTTATGTATGGAGAAAAATTAGACTTTTCTAGATATTCTTAAGTCAAGCAGGCTTTCTTGTTTTATATTAATCTCACTGGTTAAATGATTTTTTTTGCTGTGTTAAAAAGTGACACGTTGAGAGTCGACCATTTTTTATAAACATTAAATATTTTTGTGTTGAATGTTAAACATTTTTAAATTGTAACCATTAAATTATTACAGTCGTAAAAATTTGTAATAACATTAATTATTGTTTATTATGAATATAGATGCCTTTCCACTAGCAGACGAAAAAAATAAAATAAAAAATACGTTTTTGAATTTATTATACGTTCTTAAAAATTTTATATTTCAATCAATGTCCCACTATACCCTTTAGCTCCAATATTTACAAGTAAAATTTTAATTTAATTACCTGATATGTGCTTATTTAATATTAAAACTAATAATATGTATTTATGAATTTGAAACTCTTAGTATCTAAGAGTCATTTTGTCTCAGAAATAGCTGTTTCAAAAATTTGCATACACGTTCACAAAAGCATAGTTTTGGAAGCCAAATTTATTGGAATTTATTTACACTTTTGTTTTATGCAGCTGTTCTTTTACAATCGGCTCAGAGAATGACAAAGATAATTAAATTTTTTATTACTTTTTTCTAAACATCCACACTTTCTTACACAATTGGAACGCGCTCGCATTCGTTGTCAACTAATAATCAAATGCCTTTTTTAAAGTAACATGATGACAATTGTACTCATTTTTTGTCATTAAAATCACTGTAAAAAACTATACAAATGAAATACAAGGTGGCCCACTAAATTGACAGATTAAAAAAATTTAACCTTTTAATGAAACATTTTCCCATTTTCTAGGCAGAAATTATTATAAATAATTTATTTAAAATATCCAAAGAGAATAAGATTTTTCATTACAGTTAGTTTTGAAATCAGATTTCCAAAAAAATTTAAAAACCCAAAATCTATCGAAGTCAATGATTCGGCGAAAAAAATTGTTATCAGTTAATGTATTGCTCTGGTCGTTAATCTTCTGAATGAAAATTAATTTTTTAATTGATGATATCGTTAGAAAGACCGTCACGAATAAAATTGAGTCTTTCCTGGACCTTTCCTTTTGAGACACATATTTTTCCAGATAAAAAACATTAAAATGATTCAAATAACAATGAAAAGTTTGCTCTATCAATTTTTTCAACGCCTAAATAAAAATAAAATTTCATTTTTCATAACTATTTCGTTGAGTTTTTTTTTTATGATAATTAAAACAAAAAATTTATTTTCTAAAATATTTTAACCTTTTAAATAAAGTTAAAAATAAAGTTGAGGGGTGATTATCTGTACGACAATTATTTTATAAAGAATAAAAAATTAAAAATTAATTCAATTCGATCGAGAATTATGATGAAATAATTGATTCTTGTATACTTTTAAAAGAAAAAACCCGATTGAAAAGATAATATGTATTTACTGTAAAAGCCCGATTGAGTGTTGAGATGCACATTTAGTAGATAATGAGAAATAAAGTGTGTGTGAGTTATTACTTCGTAAGAAAAAACATTTGCAGTTAAGCCAACATATCTTTGTTCCATATCTAAATACTTAAGAATTATATCTGCCTACAAATTTTCGTATAAAACAATCTAAGAATAAAATTTTTAAATTATATTTATTATAAATATACTTTTACAATATGACATAAAACCTAATTTATAATATTGTTTTTTTATTGTCTATCTGATACGAAAATTTTCTATTGTCTATTATATGCGAAATGTTACACATTAGAGTTCAAAAATAATATTTATTTTAAAACATTGAACAAGCTAATGACGGAAACATGATTTTCTCAACACGATATTTTTAAATATCGTGTTGAGATAACTTTATTATTAACTCACAATAATCGGATGATACTTAAAAAAATATACATTACATTTTCATTGCAGTAAATAAATTCATAATTTATTTTTTATCTAATAACATTTGCAATGATGTTCTGCAAAAAATTTTTTATTAGTTTTGAAAACTTAAAAAACACTAAAAACTGTAAAAACAAGTGAAGATAACAACTAACAAAGTCGATTGTTTAGGTATTCGTAAATATGATTGAATTTTATTGTCTGAGCTATTTTTAATTTTTTAATAAAATACTATAAATATCCAGTGCATACAGTTTTATACATACATAAAATAATAATTTGTATTGTAATTACCTATATGTGTTTATTAGCCAAATTTGAGCTAAAACTGTGGAGAACTCAAATATTTTGCGAAAAAATGTTTTTGCCAAAACTTGTTTGTTTCCAAAAAATAAACATTTTTGTAATTGAATTTTTATTTTTCTTTTATAGTTTAAAAGTTGAATCAAACATCCATTGGACCCAATGAACTCATTTTGCTTATTCACGAACTTTTACTCAATTTTTTGGCTAAGAATATGTCACCAAAATTTTATTTCTTTATGTTTATGAGTTATCATGATGACGGACGGACGGGCTAGTTAGTGTTTCTAAGAACAGCTTTATCAAATTTTTTTTGTGTGGTCAATATTAGACAGCGTTACAAACTTTAGACTCAAATTTATATCTGGCATATAATAAATGTCGAGTATAAAAATTCATATTTAAAATTCGTTATAAAAAAATTTGGGTGACTTGCCAATTAATTTATTTTATAAATACAAAATTGTTTTTATTGCTTTTAATATTTTCAAAGTAAAATATTTTCAAATGAGTTTTTTCGTACTTTAACCAAAGTAATTGTATTAATTTTGTCAGAATACTAACTTTTATTGTATGTATGTTACATATATAACACTTAACTAAAATGTTAATAACTCACGTATTAGTCGCAATGAAGTTAAAATGATTCCTGCAATACAGTTAACTAATTTATTGCTCAATAAACTATAACATCTTTTCATCTTTTGTATTTCTCTTATTACAGATATAATAATTTTTTTTTTAAATCGACTTGTACTTTGTAATTAAGTATTTATTAGGTAAAAAAAATAGAATAAGTTAAAAGAATCAAGTAATTATTATTATTCTTTTGTAACAGAAATGGTAGGCATTTGATACTTATTTATAAAAATTTAATTAAAAAAAGTGTTTAATTACCTAACTAACTTTTGTAATTGTTTTAATTAATATGAAATTTAATCTACATAAATTAATTATGTGTGATAAAAGTAATGTTTTCATGGTGAAATATATAATTTATGTAAGAAAAATCCGCAGCTACTTAGAAAAGTTTTATTATTATTTTTTTCCATTTTTTTTCAATCTCTTATGGCTTAAAATTTGGGTCATAGATTCATTAGGACCAGCCGATTTGTCTCTTTCACGAACTTGATCTTATTTCTAAGGCTTAGAACATACCACCATTTCAGTTCGTGATCTCTTTTTTGAAATATCTTGATGACAGGCATACAGACGAACGGATAGACGTACGGAAAAGGACTAATTAAGTGATCCTATGAACACCTTAGCCAAATGTACATTGTTCCAGGATAATACACAATTACGGACATTTTTGCTTATTTTGTTACAAATTGAACATATTTCAACTGCCGGAATAACACGAAATGCCATGCTAATACTTGTTAATAATTACGGGAATTTTACATCACAAAGACTTATCATGAAAATTCTACTTTCATTTTTTTATTTGTTTAAATGAAATATTAATTTTTTAAATATGAAAAAATCAAGAAAGGGAAGTTTTTTCGACAAATTATCAAAGAAATTGAAAACGATAAGACGAAATTGAAAAAGTTTTGGGTCAATACAATGGCCATGATATTTGGACTTATTGAATTACGGTCGGTTTTAATATCATTAAAAACAGAATTCCTCTAGTTCCATCAGCTAAGACACGCATTTAAAATATTTTCTGCGATTTCCTGCCTATAATGTAAATAGACTAAAAATAGTTACTTTTTTAATTTTATATGTAAATACAATTAAATCAAATACGTAAAATAAAACAATATCGTAATTATTTCAACAGCTCGGTATTAGAAATAGACTCGACTTGACGAAAATTGATATTTCAAATTATAGAGACATGGTCATCAAAAAATGTTTCCAAGCTAATTTTGATGTACCTATAATTTTTGGTTTATTAAAAAAATATATATAATTCAAATATCATTTTTTATAATAAACCAACTTTGATGTGGAAAAAAAAGTTATATTTAATTCGTTAAACATCCTCAAAGTACGATATGTCTAAACATACCGTACATTTACCTTATATCAAAATTTGTTTGTGCGTTTAGTATTTACTATCGTTAGAAATATTAGACAAAAATGAATATACTCTGGCATATTATGTACGTCCAATATAAAAATTAATATACTCTGGCATATTATGTACGTCCAATATAAAAATTAATATACTCTGACATATTATCGAGTAAAATGAAATCAATAAATAGATAATAAAATTTTTCCATGACAATATTACAATTTGTCATTCTATTCTCTTTTACAGCAGTAAATTGTTATCTAATAAATAAAAAGGATATAGTAAATTATTGCAAAAAAACACGAACAATACTGGATTGATTATAACGGGAGTGGCATTTTACAAAAAGGTGTAAATGATCAATTATAAATTGTGATATTGCAATGCAATCATTAATTATTAAATCTTATCAATAAATAAAATAAAAATCGGTTAGATATCAATTAAACTCACCATCAAATGGTTCTGCATGTCACCCATACCGACCCCTATATGATTTATTTATTTATAACATTTCGTGCACAATAATTAACTATCCAAATGTTATGAATTTGATATCCACACCTTGACCTGAAAATGGAAAATGTGCCGAAAGATATTTTTGAAGAAAAATAAAAAGTGAAATCTAACTCTTGTATTTAGAAGTGTTTTTTTGAGAAAAACTCTTCGGCATGTCTACCGTTTTCATGTTAAGATTGGACATACCAAATTTTAAAATATTTGGATAATAATTTATTAAGTCATTTATGAGCGAATATTGAAAAAAATACAATGTATAAAACATTAAAGATAATTTTTATTAGATATATAGGTCTAATCTCTTGTGTCAATTCCCTTTAATGTCATGTTTTTGGTCCTCTTACATTTATTAAGAGGAGCCTACATCTACCAGCAATTCATTTTCTACAGCTTCGGTAATTTTTGTCCAAGGTATTGTTGGCGTAAGTAATTTTCATTTTGATCTAGATATGTAGCTTAATTCATTTCAACCTCTTATTTAAGACTCTTATCTGCACCACATAAATAGAATGGAAAGTGTTTTACTCGAGAAGTTGTGGACACATTATACATCGACAAGTTATCAACATTGTTTTAGTTATCCCTACGCTTATACTAGTTGATACAAATCATAAAAGTTGTTTTCCTATTCTGTATGCCTTGGAATAAATACGAGTATTCATTTCATGCACTTGACAAAAAAGTGTTTTTTAAAGCTAGTATAACGGACAAGTAGATACGAGAGTGGTCCTATTACAGTTCCAAGCCCAAGATGATATTTTATCAGGAATTTGAATGGTGATTTATTTCGAAAGGTGCATTAAATTTTACTGCCTCTATTTGAGGTACGGTATTCTAAAATGACTGTTAATTATAATTTTTTATACACAAATACAAATAGAAAAATGTATTTTAATCATCTTTATATACTCTGAACAACCATTTTTCTAATAATGTGTGAAACAATAAAAATTAATGATTTCCTAATTGTAATACTCATATAACTTATTAATCTTGAAATACCATATTAAACACTCAAGTGATTGATGTGTTTTAATCCAAATATGTCGTATTTTATAACTAAAACAAGTGTTTACAAAACATGAAGGATATTTACTCCACCTATTAAAATATTTTCTGTTTTTTGATGAGTCAATTCATTTACAGAATGTTCCTGAAAATG